>OZ022264.1:226244592-227477092 GCA_963978885.1 Nemotelus pantherinus
TAAATTTCTTTGTATCCCTATAACTTCCAATGCAATCATCGGATGAATACGAAATTCGCAGAGTAGGTTGACTTTAACGTGAGACAGATCAGATGTGACATATTTTTGGCTTCGGTGCTAACAAAGGGCTGCCAGCACGAGGCGTTTTTGTTATTTTCGAACCAATAAATGCTTACAATAAGTATTCACATCGCGAACATTTGCAATCAAAATAAGTAAACAATGCTTAAACTTTCCAAGGTCTGAACATTTTTTGGATGGCAACCCCAAAAACCTTTCTATCGCTGTAACTTTCGATGAAGTCATCGAAATTAAACTTTGAAAACACGTGAAGATTTTTATGTTCATTGAGTGCGTACAAAAGCCTCAAGTATAAATGAAAAAGTAATGTTGGTTTACACATCGCAGGCAGTTTCCCATACAGTTTATTATCCGGGATACTTTAATCATATTATGTACCTAAAACATCGAAAATCACATCAAAGAGTAATAAAATGCTCCCGTTTTGCCGCAAGGTAGATGTTGATATTCTTTTAGTTTTTAGTGGGCCAACTGTGTAAGATAAAGACCAGCTATAACTTTAAGCGTTTTAATGACTCCAAATATAGTTCTATTAAAGCCACTTACTAGTCATGCTGAAATCTGTTTCTAGAAAAAACGGTGTCTCTCTCCTACTATTTACTCATCGACTGGCCTGGCCATGAATCACTTGCCAAAAACAACATTTGAAATTAATTCTAGCAAAAGTTAATATTGTATCAGTCTACGCTTGATCGCTTTTTATGCTTCATTAATTATGATCTTGTACTGCTATACTGACACAGCATTTCGTTTTCGTTTGAATGAATACTCTAATGAATTTTTGGCACTTTTTACAATGACTTGAGATGACATAAAACATGAGGTCATGAATGTTTTCGACGTTATAACTGTGTATTTAAAAGGGAAAATTAACAAATTCCAGTGTAAGCACACACCAGTATAATTTTTTAAATCGAAAATAATTTAAATTGTACTTAAACCATAAATAGTCCATTAGCTTTTCATTAAAAATTTATATGATCATGTATGTAAGTGAAGATGTTTGCATTAAATCAGAATCCGATTTCATGATAATACTTCGAGCCTAAAGTAAATACCAAGTACCTGCTAATTAGTGTTATCTGAAAATCGTATTAAGGCATATTTTGTTATTCAAGAGCAGTTAAAACTCACTGAAACGACAGTCGTTTTCGCATCTATGAGATACAGTAAGCCGTCGCCATCCGAGCCAACGCAAAACAACACGGTTCGAAGAAGATCGGTTACCGCTGGAGAAGATGTAAATGAGCCACTTGAACGTAACACATTCAGTTTTATTTACAATCCAGTTTTAACATGGAAATGTAATGCATACTTGCTTACTTACATTCGCGCGAAAACAAAAAAAATACGTACACTTCTGGTTTTTCTGACCTATAGAGGAGATCTTTCTCACCAAAAAGTAGGTTTATGTTGGACGGCACCATTGATGCAATTGTTATTGCTGGTGTGCAACACTTATTTAATTATGAAAAGATACTTACCAGCTAAAAGAGATATTTTGGCATGTTGGAAAATAGTTTTAGTATGAAGTAAAAATGCTTAAAAGCTAAAAACATATTAAGTACCGAGGACAGAGGGAAATTTCCAGACTAAAATAGATGACTCAATGACTAGAAGTATTCCAAACAAAGTATGCCCATTTACAAATTAACATCTATTTCCAAATCGACAGATAGCTCCGTTCAGATAACTGCCATGCGAAATGCAAATACGCTGACATGCACATTTCCATATTATCTCATTTTACCCACAGATAGAGATCTTTTCAGATCATAACGTCGAAAATTCGTTATTTCGTTCGTCGGCTACTGAGCGAGTCTAGTATGCTGTGTGTGGTACTGATTCCAAGGTCCTTCGTCAGTCTATAATCAAAAGCCAAGTTCAAAGTTTTTGCCCGAAGGTCGAAATAATCAGCCATTGCGTTCGGAGCCGAACCGAAATCAAAGCACCAACGAAAACGAACTAGTGTGGTGCTCCAAAGCCGCAGAACATCGTTTGACGGGAACCTTTCCATCTACTATACCGAGCGATACGATCCGATGCGATCAATTTCCGTTCCGTTTTCGGTATTTTTTGTTGTAGGCTTAGTAGCCTGCTAAGCCAGCGGTTTCTGGAAACACAGCACAGTATGCTCGTAGTCGTAACACTTTGCGATCAGACGTTTCTCGTTCCGTAACGTTATATTCTGAGTTCGGTATTGTTTGCAACCAGCCCAGATACATCACTCCTGTGCTTCACCGGATCTGACATGCAAATTTCGTTCGTTTTTATTTCGAATTAGTTGTAATTGTGCAACTTTTATGTGTAAATAACTTTCATTGACTTGTTGAACGGGGTGTGAAGTGAATAAGTCTGACGAAATTGTTGGAATTTGAAACGGTTTCGCGCGCGCATTTTTATTTACAGCTGTGTATTGAGTGTGACTACTTTTGGCCAGTGCGCGTTCTTTGAGTAGTTTTGAAACCGCAAACATTTCAAATTCACAATAGAGTGCAGAACCTTCGACCCAAGTGCTCGCTCAGTTTTGTTTTTAGATAGCAACAATTGGTTTCAGTTCTCCTGTCCGCCCCGCCTGCAGCTTCAAATCGGTTCGTATTAATTGTCATGCTTGTTTAACTATTATGGACAATTTCCCAACATTTTTTTCGTACGTGAGTTGCATCAGAAAGTGTCAATTATTTGATTCAACTTGCATTTGAACACCTCGCATTGTGCATAGCTTCAACTGAACCAAAGATTGCACGTACTACTTGCAAGAAAAGGCTTCAGTCAAGGCTTCAGTGTCTAGCTGCATGCAGATTTGAACAGCAAAACTGTCGGTTCGACCTTAGTACGACGCCTGGTGCTCGCGGCCATTATTGGCAGTCATTTCCAATCCAGTCGATTCCAATGATGCGAACAAATCCACAAATCGCTAGCTTTATTTTTACTATTATTCTCGCGAGTACATGTTGTCATACGACATTTTTTTTGCTACGAATCAATCCAGCATATCAATTAGCACTTGCATAAGAATGAGATGAAATTTGATCGCGGGACATTGCGATAAAAAGTTCACATTCTTTTGCTGAGTATCTGAATTTACGAGCGAATTGGTTGGGTGTGGAGCACGAAAAGATAAGCGACACGCTATCAGTGTACTTTTGAACCCCGTTATCAATAAGGTTGTTTCAATATTGTATACTGTATCGTGACGGGCATAAAATCCGATCAGTGAAGAAATATTATCTACAGTGTGTAGTTAATACTGCTAGTGTTCAGAGTTCAATTACTGAGTTTTCAATTAAAAACACTATTGAAAATTCTTAGTAACAATGCTTGCAGTCTTTACAATATGCAGTATTGTTCTCTACAATAAAGCTCCCTGCCCTCTCTTCTGTTGGGATCATTGTATTCGTTGCATCATAACAGCTTAACCTTGATTTATATTATTTTGTAACTGTCATTGAAGAAAATTGTTAATATTCGTAGAAAATAAGCTCCACGCCCACTATCTGTGAATGAATTAAAGGTGAAGAGCGTGAATTAGCAATTGTTTATTTTGGAAATTTTGTTTTATTTGTGTATTAAAGACAAATATTGCAAAAATATTTGTTAATTTTCAAGTCATTGGGGTTTACTGGGAATAAAATATTAAGTCTGAAAGACTAATCCAAATGAATTTGAATGAGTTGCATCCATCTTTTATTGACAAGCGAATGATAGACATTTGTTTAAAATTCTCGAATTTCATCTAATGACGCTTGTAACATCACAGATTGTATTTGACGAATACAATCTATAAAAAAACGTACACTTCAATGAAAAGTTGATTACCAAAAACGTCGACAGCATCGAAAAGTTTCAAAAGGGACTATTTGTAGAACTAGGCCCGTTTAATTCAAGTACTACATCTGGATTATACCTACCCATTAAAAAAATCAAAACCCCCAACTTAGGACATGTTGATTCTCAGTACAGATTCTTCGTAGGACTTCCTCATTAAATCAATGATTTTTGACTTGGCAGCACTATCAACAACACTTCTCATATTAATAAATTTAACACTGGGCACCTACTAAAACAAGCATCCAGGTGCTACAAAGCTTCAAGAAGCAAAAATTTTAACTAAAAATGCGCCACATTTTCCTCTTGGAGGTCCAACGTCAGGAGCAAAAATATGAGGGTCGTTTGATAGGTTTCACAAAAAAGTTGTTGCTGTCGCTAGATAGATGGCACTTTTGAACGGTCTCATGAATTTTTTCAAGTTTCTGTAGGTAACAGTTTTTTTGGCAGCCATTCTTAGTTGACAAGTCACGCGAATCGTCAACAATAGAGCACGTCCAGTACCGAGCAGTCATTAGATTCTTTCATTTGAAAGGTTTAAAGTCGGCCGAGATAAAAACCGAAGTCGATCCCGTGTATGGTGAAGCCTCGCCCTCAAATGCAACAGTAAAATTTTGGGTTACTGAATTCAAACGCGGCCGCACGAGTGTTCTTGACGAGGAGCGCTCCGGGCGCCCAAAAAGTGTATCGACGGACAAACACATTGAAAAAGTGCACGATTTAGTTATGAGTGACCGTCGACTCAAAGTGCGTGACATAGCTGAGTCCATAGGCATCTCAACCGAACGGGCGCATCACATCCTAACAGTTTATTTGGACATGAGAAAATTAACTGTGCGTTGGGTGCCGCGCCTTCTCACAGCTGACCAGAGACGCAACCGAGTCGTGATTTTAACGGCGTCCCTCGAACGCTATCGTAAAAATCCTGACGATTTCTGCCGGCGTTTCGTTACTGGTGATGAAACATAGGTCCATTACAATACTCCGGAGATGAAACGGAGATACAGTAGACTAAGAGGGGGAAACCGGCTCCAAAGAAGGCAAAGACGATCCAAGCGGCGGGGAAGGTAATGGCTACCATTTTCTGGGATAGTAAGGGAATTATTACTTAGAAGAGAGGAAAACCATCAACGGAGAATATTACGCGAAACTTTTGGGCCGTTTGGACCACGCAATCAAAATGATTCGTCCCGGTTTGATGAAAAAGAAGATCTTGTTCCACCACGACAATGTCCTTGTCCACACCTGCGCGGTTTCCATGGCCAAATCACACGATTTGCGGTATGAGATCGTTTACCACTCACCTGATTCGCCTGATCTGGCCCTATGTGATTTTTTTTGTTCCCAAATTGAAAACCCATCTCGGTGGACAAAAATGTTCATCGAACCAAGAGGTGAAAGATGCCGTTTCCCAATTTTTTGCGGAATACGGCAAAAATTTCTTTTTGGATTGTATGAAAGGACTTGAGAGACGCTGGACCAAATGTATTGACCTCCAGGGAGATTATGTTGAAAAATGGAAAAAAAATTCCGGAAAAAATGTTTTTTTCTTATTTGGGCCAGGGACTTATCAAACGACCAAGTAAAAAATGATTGCTCTTTAGAAACGACTTTGAGTGTATCTGCAGCTAAGCACATAAACTATTCTAGCATATCATTTGGTAATGCCTCGATTTATATCGTTATTTCGCACGCCACCAAGATCTGACATATCAGTATACAATTCCATCTGTGAACAGATGTCTCCGTTGATAGCATCTCGTAGCACAGAAGATATAATTCCACTTCTAAAATATGTTATTCTTCCAAACTAACATTTTGTTTTTCATGAAATTTATAATTCTTTGGTTGCTCCGACTTCCAATCAAAATGGTCATTGGTTAGACTTGATATTTACGAACGTTTGGCGAAATAGTGGTTAGTCTAATAGTCTTTACCATTCTGCACTTACAGTTAAAAAATCTACTTCATATTTGATTACCTTTCAAACTTACAATTACGATATTTGCTTGTATATGATTTTCGTAATGCTTATAATCAGGGCCGGTTCTGGCCATATTTTCGCCCAGCGCAGAACGACATTTGGCGCCGTCTATATTATGATTTTAATTTTTTTGACCACCTCTTTCACGACTGTGAATTCTTAGCAAGTTTTTACTAGCACTTGCTAGTATTTTACTCAACATGAACTTTTCATGAGAAAACTAGACATTTGCTCATTCGAGCACTACAGCATATCATTATTTCTCAAAATTTTCTCGTCTCAAGTTTTCGATATGCAAAACCCCAATTTTTGGCTCGGTAATGCTATTGTTTTTTTCTAATATTTATAAGAAAATCAAATTATTTGTTCGTTCAAACAAACAAAAATAAGCTTTAAATATACATATATTAAAGATATAAACTATATGGAAAACTCAGATTGTTTATGCGGTAATCGCAAGAGTGAAATTCGCTGTGCTTATCCACTCTCAATCGCTTTAATACACAAAATTACACATTCTGTGGAGATTTTTTTGTTTTCTGAAAAGTTTTTTTTTGTCTAGTTGAAAGCACAGTGCAGCAGGCTTTAATTTTCGCAAAGCCTTTAACTAAGCAATCACTATTTAATTTAAAGACAAGACCATTCTCTATGGATAGAATTGCCAAATTTACTAATCTTCCTTGCATCATCGTAGATCTCATATAATTCTTTAGAAATTTTTAATTTTGAAAAAGATCGTTGTCCCGCTGTAACTGTTAAGAGTAAAGTCAGCACTATTTTCAAAGATCTTCAATACTGAAAATATATTCCAGGATATCATTGGAAGAGACGTGCTTCTTAGTTAGAGCAAAGTGTATAGAATGATAAGTGGGTGAGCTCCTTCCATTTTCCAGAAAAACACTTTGACCTTGAAATTGCCCCTCCATTTACGCAATGCATTATCTGTCAAAGCAACCTGAGAGAGTGAGCTGGTATTTTTTGCGGGAGTGAGCCGTATGTGAGCAACGAAAAATCTAGCCTGAGTATGTAGTTGTCGAATCTTATCTTGCACCTCTTTCTGTTCCATGCGATTTCTTCCAATTTTCCAGGCTGATCAACAATACAATCTCAGGCCAGTTCACTGGATTTTTGGTCCGTATACATATACGGAGTCTGCACGCTGGCTAGGAACTAACTTCTTGAGCTGTGGTTAGAGTTGAACGCATGGAAATTTCTTCATAAAAATGCCACTGTTTAAATCTGAATATCCATTATGTGTCAACGCTTCTTCAAGCTTTGAGCAATGCTGAAGTGTGATTTTATAAATTATAAATTAAACATTTGTTGAAGGTCTCAAATAGGCTCATCTTTGGCTTCATATTTTAATTTTGTATCAAGTATTAGTTGCGGGTTTACCACTACCACTAGAAGACGAGCAGGTATCGAATCTTGAAAAATAACTAACAAAAACGTACAAAAAATACACGAAAAGACAACACATTGAAGATAAACAAACAAGCAAATAAATACAACCCCAAGAACAAACACACAATCATAAAAACAAAAAAACTCTAGCGCACCTGAACCGCTAGAAATACTAATGTTCGATGAAAAATAGAAGAATCGTACAGATTTTGAGTGCATATTCTACCACAAGTGCTCCAGCCTGTTTCAAGTGCATCTTAACAATGCATTTAAATTCATAGGGTGGAAAGGATTTCAGGACTACCACTTGCATGAATTTCAAGATTAAGAAAAGCCAAACACTGCAAAGCTTTGAAAGTAGCATAACATAACATAAACAAAGAAAATGCTCAGTGCTTGCAACACTGTACCAGCGCTGCAACTCAAAGCCTCCCACAATTGCCTCACGTCAAAATCAAATAACTCTATCGATCTCGATTTTTTCCGATGGTTTCGTCGAAAGTTACAGGGATAGAAAGATGTTTGGGATCAAGAAACGAAAGATATTTGGGACCGAAAATTTCTAGAACTTAAAATATTTCAATATTGGTGACTTATTTTCATTGTTAATGTTCGTAATATGAATACTTCATGTAAGTATTTATTGATACGAATATAGCAAAAAAACGCCTAGGGCTGGCAACCCTTCGCTAGCATCAAAACCGAAAATAGATCACACCTGTCTCACATTGAAATCAACATACCCTGCGAATTTCGTTTCGATCCGATAGCGGCATTGGAAGTTATAGGAGTAGAAAGAAATTTAGGGTTACCAGTCGCAAAAATTTTCAAATTTTCGAAAACTTAATATTTGTTGTTTATTGTTACTACAAGAGCATTACCGTTTAAACATTTTACGATAAATTCACTCAATAAAGATATTGCAAATAAATACAAAACCAACAATAGCTGGCAACCTTTTCATGGCTTTTTAATCTGAAAAATGCCTTTAATAAGTTCGATCTTTCACATATAATTTGGTCTGATTTCATGACTGCACTGGAAGCTATCGGGCAGAAAGTTTTATTTTCCTGAGCGAATTTTCAAAATCTAAGACACCAAAATTGTCATAGCTGGCAGCACCAACCGAATTTCTACCAAACACGGCTAAGAGTAAAGTTCAGCTACTGTGTCAGTTCCGTGCAAATCTGGTACTGATACAGAATTTATAGGGCAAAAAGCAGTTTATTTTTCTTTATAATTTTTCAAGATAGCACCACTGGCACAGAGTTGTCCGCATTCTCAAATCGCTTCTATCAGACCTGGTCCTACTTAATACCAATACATTCTGTGAACTTCAACTGTATCTGATAATTGGGTCGTGAGTTCTCATGAACAAAAGTTTTTGGTGCTTAAAAAATAGGTAAATTGGAGGAGGGCTGCCGTTCTTGTCGAATGTGAAATTTCAAAAGTTTTGCTTTGGTTGTATAGACAAAGCATACGATTTCTATTTAAGTTAGTTTTCACTGTAAAAGAAAATTTTTCATTGAGTCGATGGTTTGAAGGTTTTCACTTTCAATGCCTGACGTTCCGAATGAAATCCGCCGGAAAACCGTCCGGAAAAACTGAAAGCAACACTAAAAGTGCTAAGTAGGAAAAGGTTCAGATCCTTTTTGGTTCGATAGTTGGCTTCCCTGGCTGTGCATTTTGCCGTATCTTCGAAACTAGGCCGCTTTTTCCCATACTTGTATGGAAATTTCGCCCGAAACAACTCAGAAAGGTCCCCGAATTCATGCTAGACTAAAAAAGAAAAATTTGGGAAAATTGGACGTTGTTGCCCAATGTTCCCTATCAACAAATTTTTTCGTCCTCAAAATATCACTATTATACCCCGACCACTTTCAATTATCGAAAGCGCCGTAAAGGCAGTTTTTGCCAAACTATGGCCAAAAAACCCCTTATGCCCCTACAAAACCGAAATGTTTGTATCACAGCAATAGGTCTTGGTCCGTTATGTCCGAAACCACTGTAACCCAAAATTGGCCGATTTCCGCTACTTTTGACCTAAAAACTTTTTGAATATTTGAATAAAATACTCGCAAGTACGAAAATACTCGATACTTGATATGCTTTCGAACTGCACTATCTAAAAGCAGATTTTATTTTAACATACTTGAAAGTATGACAAAACTCAACTTCATATAATATTTGATCATACACTTTAATCAGACTTAATGGTTTTAGCAACACTACCATGATAAATGCTAGCCATACAAATTCTCATGCATATCTGATCATTACATTCGATATGTATGCAAAAATCTACTAAATCGTATATCCAATCCATTCAAATCTATTCTTCACAAGTGGTTCCACACGCGTACTGTGTATACTAGTGTGCTTGGTGTGCTTAGTGTGCTTAGCGTGCTGAGTGTGCTAGGTGTGCTGGGTGTGCTAGGTGTGCTGGGTGTGCTAAGTGTGCTGGGAGCACAGTGCTAGCACACTTAAGGTACTAGTACACTTTATAGATTTAAAAAAAATTGATTTTTTTGTTATTGCATTTTTCGACTCAATATAACTTCAAAAATGACCGCCTGAAATATTTTTTCCAAATTCGAAACTTTAATAATACATAAATATTGACTTTGAGCGCATGCAACTTCTAATAAAGAAAATGAAAAACAAAAACTTTAAACACGTTTTTCTCGAAACAAGGTTTTTTAAAACGGCGGCAGATAATCTCCGGATTCACCGAACCAATTTTGAAAAACTTTATGGCGTTTTATTTGTTAGAGTATCTTACATCGTAATATACCAGAATATGACAACGAAAATCAAAAATAAATTTTTGGCGTTAAAGAAACTAGGAAAAAAAGGTTCGATTTTTGACATTTTTATTTCACAAGTCCCCCATTTCTTTTTTGATTTTTGGTTTTTAAAAACCGTGGTAAATTACGATGTAAGAGACCTTAGTTTTTAAAACCCTGTTGAAATTTTTTGTTTCAAACCTACCAATTCATAGATTATCTGTCCGCCGTGGAGTAACGATTTTTTTCAGAACATGATTTCAGCGCCCTTTATAAAAGGGAAAAATAAATAATCAAATAAAACAAAAATTGTTTTTGTATTTTTCAAAAATCAAATAATATTATAAAAAAACTCTAGCGCACCTGAACCGCTAGAAACACTTATGTTCGAAGAACAGTAGAAGAATCGTGCAGGTTTTGAGTGCATATTCCACCATATGATCTGCTTATTACGGCCAAACTGTTTCAAATGCCACGTTTTACTTTGGTCTCAAGAATGCATTATAACTCATATGGTAGAAGGTTTCAGATATTACCACTGGCATGAATTTCAACGTATATGAGAGCAAAACACGGGTTAATTATATTCGTTATCAGTTGCTTATTTGACAAAATTTTGAAAGCAGCAGCATATAACATCAATGAAGAAAATGCTCAGTGCCTGCAGCACTGTAAGTGAAGTCGGTGTTTGGGACTGCGATCCGAAAAATTTGCAGAACTTTGGGAATTGAAACATTGGTTATTTATTTTCATTGTAAATGTTTCCGGTATGAATACTAACTGTAAGCATTTATTGATACAAAAGTAGCACAACCGACTCGTGCTGGCAACCTTTTGCCAGTATCAAAGCCAAGAATACATCACATCTGCTTCACGTTGTTATATTACATTCGAAGTTATAGGAGTATAAAGAAATTTAGGGTTACCTGCAGCGAGTTTTTTCAAATAATCGAAAACTTAATATTTGCTGTTTATTGTCACTACAATATCATTACCATTTGAAAATTTTACGATAAAACCGCTTAGTAAAGATATTGCAATTAAACACAAAGCCAACAATAGCTGACAACCCTATCGTGGCTTTTCAACCAAATTTGGCCTGAATAATGTCTATTATAAGTTCCATTAATTGTACGAAATTCGTATTGATTTCATGACTGCACTGGAAGTTATAGGGCAAAAAGTTTTATTTTCCTAAGCAAATTTTCAAAACCAAAGGACACAATAATTACCATAGCTGGAATCGAATTTTTCAACCAAATTTTCATCAAACAGAGTTTAGAGTAAGATCCAGCTACTGTGTCAATTTCATGAAAATCTGGTAACTTATTCACATTTCATAGGGCAAAAAGCAATGTTTTTTCTTTGCAATTTTTCAAGATGGCACCACTGGCACAGAGTTGCCCACAATTCAAAATCGCTACTGTCAAACCTGGTCCTACTTGAGTCCAATGCATTCTGTAAATTTCAGTTGTATCTGATTATTGGTTCGTGAGTTCCCGTGAACAGAAGTTTTTGATGCTAAAAATATAGGTTAGCTGGGAAAGGGTTACCGTTCTTGTCCGACATGAAATTTCCAAAGTTTTACTTTGAACGTGTAGGCAAAGCATAAGACTTGTATACAGATTGGTTTTATTGTAAGAAACGGACATTTTTTAGGATATTCTATGGTTTGAATGTTTTCACTTCCAAATTTTTATTTTTTCAAATTTAAGTCACAAAACTTATCATAGCTGGCAGCTCTAACCGAATTTTTCAACCAAATTTTTACCAAACGTGTTTTAAAGTAAGGTCTAGCTACTGTGTGAATCTACAACTTAATAATACCAATATGTCCTGAAAGTTTCGTAATGATTGAATAGCTCTGTCAAAAGTTATCGCAATTTAAAAATTTTCAAATTTTCCCGTTCTCATTTTAGGCACCCAGCGCACACATGGGGTTAAAAAATTCCAAAACATTATCCGATTCACATGTAAAACACGTTCGAAATTTATTTCGTCAACTTTATTTTTGCGAAAATTATTTGTGTACGGAATAATAGGTATATTAAAAATATCACTAAAATGACCGCCGGCGTCAAAGGGTTAAAGATAATTGACATTTAGTGAGACCTGGACCTATTCTGCATATACACTAATGTATCCTGAAAGTTTCAGCTCAATCGGATGGCGCGTTCTCGAGATTATCTCACTGAAATTTTTTTATGATATATATATATATATATATATATATATATATATATATATATATATATATATATATATATATATATATATATATATATATATATATATATATATGGAAATATGAATTTTTGGCCGAATCGATTTTAATACTAATGTTCTTCGAACATTAGTAAAAAAGATTCATGTTAATATTTAATTAAATGTCTGAGAAAAAATTTCTTGAAAAATGGTCATATTTTTGCCTTCTAAAGTGTACTAGTACCTTAAGTGTGGTGTGCGAAGTGTGCTGGTTTTGCCCATCACTAGTCTGAGTTGATGTTGGCACCTTTGGTACGTTCGTACTGTCATTAGGCTCGAATAGAGGCGGTCATCTATGTATCTATTACGCGGGGCTCCATTAGGTGATACCCAGGTGGCCTTATGGATATCTTTCCATGGTACCCTGGTATTCGTAGCGACCAAGTTCATCGATGCTGCTAGTTCTATGAATCGTTCATTGGCATTAATGTTTTCGTGCAAACTAATAGGTTAATCACAATACAGCGTTTTCCGCTGCGGCAAACGCAGTGGGCTGCGGGAAGTTCTGTCAAAAAATTCGAATGCACTGTTTTGTATGGTAACGCGCACAATGGCTGCGGCGGAATTTGCGGCAGCGGCGAAATTTGCCAAATTTCTAATTTTGCCGCACCGCTAGCGGTGATACCTACCATAGGTTGGCATCACCACTAGGTTGAATTAACTCTGTTTGAATTAGGTTGAATGGTCTGGTGGAATAGACAAGCGATGGCTGATGTGTATTGTGATAAGCCAACCTAATCCTCGTACAACAGGATTTAGCAATACAAAAGAAAAAAATATGGTTTTGGTTGGTGCCTTGGTTGCATTGACAGCGACATTGTCGCTGCATTGTGATTCACCAAATTCAACTGTGGCATTCACGCCTCCCCCTGTGGAACGCTGCGTTTGCCGCAGCGGAAAACGCTGTATTGTGATTAAAGGTAAGTACGCAGTCTTGCCTGAATTTCGGTTCCCCTTTAAAATGCATGGGAAAAGAGTGACGGAATTCCGTCACCTGAATTTTTTTCAGGTCACTTGAGAAAATCGGTACGCAGTCTGTCCTGAAACGTTGCCTGAAAAGTGTCAGAATGTTAGTGCTGCTCTTTGCTCGTAGGTGGCTCTGCAGCACAAGTGGAGAGTTTTTTCAGGCACGAGGTGACGGAATTAAATGGTCTGCTATTTATTTGGTCACGTAAAGCAATCATTTTGGCCATTTTGAACGCGCGTCAAATTTGAATTTTGTTTGAAAATTTAAAATTTGTTGTACTTCGGAACTTTCTGTCGACAAATTAACTAATTTTATGCGTAGGATAGTTCGTGCAAAACTTGAAGCAAAGATTTTCCAGCACATTTGGTTTTTTTGCCAGATACGTTTACTACGAAGCACTTTAATTAGCTGGTTGGTTTATTGAATTAGCGCGACGTTATAAAAGGTATGTTACTTCACCAAACTGCAGCAGTAACATAACTTGGCAGCTGGCTTCTTTTTGCTGCGAAATTTGGCTTGAAGCAATTATGCGAATCTATTTGAATATATTATAATAGATTCAGGTACGCGAACAGACCTCAAGTTTTCAACACCGCATGTGTACGCGATATGAAATGCATGGATGGAAATTATGTATTCGTGTGAAGGAAATATATATCAAATAAACAATTATTAAATAGATTACATAATTGTTTTACTTCGAAAAACTACGCCTATTTTCATTCAGTCTAATTGAATTTAAAGTGAAAGTAGTTTTTAAAATTTGCTACTAGAACTTGGTTTCTTTCATAAACTTTGGTTTGGTTCATAATATAGCAGTATGATGAGGCAGCAAACCTGAATGAATTTAAAATTGAACAGCTGAAAGAAGCATTGATGGAATAGTAACATAGTATTTCACATACAGTTGGTAGATTGTAAAGGTTATTTTCAAAGAAAGCTAATTTCTAAATCCCATGCCGCCAAAGTTGAGAGCAATTAACTGTCACTTTGTAATATTCTACACTTCTCTACACGAAAATTTTTCCGTGTAGAAATAAATAGCAAAACCGAGTGACCGAAATTCAGGCAAGACTGCGTACTTACCTTAAAGGGGAACCGAAATTCAGGCAAGACTGCGTACTTACCTTAAAGGTTAGTACGCTGCCGAGCCTGAATTCCTGTCCCCCTTTAAAATGCATGGGAAAAGAGTGACGGAATTCCGGACCTGAATTTTTTTTCAGGTCACTTGAGAAAATCGGTACGCTGCCCGTCCTGAAACGTTGCCTGAAAAGTGTCAGAATTTCAGTGTTGCTTTTCGCTCGTAGGTGGCTCTGCAGCACAAGTGGAGAGTTTTTTCAGGCACGAGGTGCCTGAATTAAATGGTCTGCTATTTATTTGGTCACGGAAAGCAATCATTTTGGCCATTTTGACCGCGCGTCAAATTTGAATTTTGTTTGAAAATTTGAATTTTGTTTGAAAATTTGAAATTTGTTGTACGTCGGAACTTTCTGTCTTCTAATTTTATGCGTAGGATAGTTCGTGCAGAACTTGAAGCAATGATTTTCCAGCACATTTGGTTTTTTTGGCAGATACGTTTGCTAGGAAGCACTTTAATTAGCTGGTTGGTTAATTGAATTAGTGCGACGTTATAAAAGATCTGTTCGCGTACTTCAGCAAACTGCAGCAGTAACATAATTTGGCAGCTGGCTTCTTTTTGCTGCAAAATTTGGCTTGAAGCAATTTTGCGAATCTATTTGAATATATTATAATAGATTCAGGTACGCGAACAGACCTAAAGTTTTCAACACCGCATGTGTACGCGATATGAAATGCATGGATGGAAATTATGTATTCGTGTGAAGGAAATATATATTAAATAAACAATTATTAAATAGATTACATAATTGTTTTACTTCGAAAAACTACGCCTATTTTCATTCAGTCTAATTGAATTTAAAGTGAAAGTAGTTTTTAAAATTTGCTACTAGAACTTGGTTTCTTTCATACACTTTGGTTTGGTTCATAATATAGCAGTATGATGAGGCAGCAAACCTGAATGAATTTAAAATTGAAGAGCTGAAAGAAGCATTGATGGAATAGTAACATAGTATTTCACATACAGTTGGTAGATTGTAAAGGTTATTTTCAAAGAAAGCTAATTTCTAAATCCCATGCCGCCAAAGTTGAGAGCAATTAACTGTCACTTTGTAATATTCTACACTTCTCTACACGAAAATTTTTCCGTGTAGAAATAAATAGCACAACGAGTGTCCGGAATTCAGGCTCGCCAGCGTACTAACCTTAACCCATAAAGGTGCATGAATAACCACTCCCGACATATTTCGACATTAAGATCTCAACATAAGTATGTTTTGGTTAGCGAAGGATGAGGGTAAGGTGGAACGATTACGCATGTTTCTATTAATGTTTCATTATTTATCTTTATACCGAAAATTTAAAATTTATATACTTTATAATTTAATGTTATTCTAAAAGTTCCGGCTTTTGTGCCACCCTTAGGTGCTCATTACACGAAACTGTGGTATATGACATAAAGCTCAAATCGTCATTGGTTCACCCCCTTCACCGTTAGGTAGATTCTACCTTGTATGCATTGAACTCAATAGTTAGACATAGCTGCAGCTTTAATTAGATACAAAACGGTCAGACCAAGCACAGCATCATACCTAATTACATAAAAGCACATCAGTTACTTCGGCCTAGTGATATATGCATGCATCAGAAAGCACGAAATCAGATCATCTTTGAACGGCATCATAGCCACAGACTGATGACCTCACATGTTTATTTGTTTTGAGCTTGCATCCATACAGGTGTGCACTGAGCCAAAGATAGCTTGGCCAACCATATCACTTATTATTGGATTCAATGCTAAAACAGTCATTACTGTTGCTCTGAAGTATAATGACTTCGATTCAATTAACAGTTGATGCCAACTATGCCAAGCTTATACAATCCGTATCAAATCAGAATCATTTGAGGCTAATCATGTACATATGTATGTAAGTAAGCGGGTAGTAAGGAACGAGTCGAAATGATTTCTCGGTCATAGCAGAGTTCATTGATATCTAATTGAACTGAAAACTGAAAAAATATACTTTGTAGAGAGTAAAAACATAAAAAATTTGTTTAGATATATGTCGAAAAAATAGTTCGAAATTAATTAAAATGTATATAAACTAATACAAATCCTTTTATTGTATAACCACCCAGTCAACGCCATTCACAGTATTTAAGTGTGCTGCATCGAAAAAAATATAGTACAGCTTACTCTTCTCTACGCCACTTTCCGTTTCCACTTGTCGACGACACACATAAAAAGCGTAAGCACATGTTATTTTACGGAGCGTGTACGAGGCTCATTAACATTTCGATCAGGTTTTCTCGCTTTTTTTCGCCCGTTCGCTTTCGATGACCTTACAAAAACGTGAATTCTTCAGGACTATGGCCTGGCGGAGTGTGTATTAAGCGCATATTTTATTCATTGAGCTGAATACAAAATGCATAGCCCAAACCTATAAAAATTCGGTGGAATTTTAATTGATGCAAATTAATTTGATTCTTAAGGCCCCTGCAGTTTCTATTCAATAGAACATTTTTTTCAGTCATAAAAGTCAAGTCTATTTAATACTCGAAAACACCGTGATTGTAGGTTAAACCGAAACATTTCCTGCGTAACCAGAACCAACCGACTGTGATCACGGAGATCATCTTGCGTGAAGGATGCTATCAGACAAATATTCCATATTCTTGCAATAAGTCAACCGGATTCTTAACAACTAGTTTTAAAATTTGCAATCCAAATTTCATTAAATTATTATTGTCGTGTATCATTCGAAAAATGATTTATGTGAAAAAAATTTCGTTGGTGAATTCTAACAAAATGCATTTATTACATTTCTTTACAGTATCACTAAATTTCGCAGATCAGATCAGATCAAAATTCGAAAACAATGTCAGTGAGTGTAGATGGTAATATTGGGAACGTTTTCAATTTCAAGTTTCGGAGTAAGTTTGATAATGTTTGATTCCGATCAACATGGTTCGAATCGAAATCAAAACAAAAACGTCAACAAATAAACAAATCGTCATCGTATATAATCATTTTCACATTGGGCTTAATTGTTTTTATTTGTTGTTGCTAATGAGAACACTTTCTGCGAATAATTGAACCAATTCAATGTTGTGCTAAACTATTTGCATAAGTATGTGTTTAGGATAAACGAAAAAGCAAAAACAGTGCAAATATTCAATATATGTTCAAGTTTTTTTTTTTTTGGAGGGTTGGAATAATTGTCAATGAAAGTGGCTCAGTTGGATCGGAATGAAAACTCAAATTTGTAACTAGCTTCAATGTTCTTCTGTTATTTGCAAAAGAAAATGGAATCTGCTTTATCAACCAAAACTAACATTCATATTTATACGCTTTGCATACTAACAATAGTATATAAGATAGAATTAAGTTCACTTCTGCACGATATTCAACTTTTAATAGTTCTAATCCAATGGAGCATTTTTCGTAAGCGCTACACCATATTGGACCACTTTATTTACTAGATGCTGGTAATCCTGCTAGTTTAATTTGTTACATCTGGCCATAGAGGTATAAGACATTAAGAGTGGTGGTAAAGAAGCAGTCTATCTCGAGGTCACCCATATCCACAAATTATTCCAATAAAATGAAATATCTTTCGGGGTGTAGATCAGTTACTCGTTTTGGGGGCATTAAGTTGGCGCGCATATTTGAAAAAAAGGGAATATTAAAATTCAAAGATGAATATTCGTATATTTAAAATTTGAAGGTAATCTGCACTCTACATCGTGATCGGTCATTGTTCTTCAGTATTGATATTTGCCAATAAATTGATTAATATGGCTTCTTTCTCTTTAAATTAAAATATTTGATTCTATAAAGTAAAACGGAACGAATTTTATTGTTGAATTGTTGAAGAACTATATATTATTATCTTGCAGCATTTTCATTAACTGCATTAACGCTATTTAACCACTGTACGCAGATTAATTAGAGGATTATTTTCATTTCATTACGTTTGCTTACAATGATAAATCTGTATGCAAATGAGATGCTAAATTTTCTACTACCTCCCTCTTCCTTTTTGACCGGGCTTGGGACCGGCTTCGGCGGAATGAAGGCACTATCCAGATTTTTTTTAGCTCTTTTTATTTACATGATTTCATTTTTCTAAAATTAACCTGAATATAGATAGTCGAAACCATGCCATTTTAACAACATAAATTTTCCCAAAAATTATAATTTCTTCTTTGTGAAATATACGCTACTTTTAATCCTAGATTTTTTTTTCCTGCGCGAATTTTATTTAGTTCGTCCGACTTTTTGTTGTTGAATTCCTCAAACTAAAATCGGTTGCCCCTATGCATGAACTTCTAAGCCTACTTCATTGGCATTTCCGCCATTTTGGAATTCAAGAGAAACTGTCAAGTACCCAGGTGTCAGATTCGTGGCCAGAAGACGAGCACTTGAGTCCGCATCGCGAAGTTGCACTAAAATTACTGGTTTTCGGCCACGCCAAGTATCCGAATCTACTTAATTTCCATTACAGACTTTACCATAAGGTAAATGGTAAGTACTTACCTGCAGAAAGATTACCCAGGCAGCCAGGAGCGCGTATTTTTTGAACAACTCGTCACTTCACATTTCGTTGCCGGTGTTTAGATAGTAATTGAAGGTGTCACTGCCACTTTTAACCTTATCTTATACTTCTTATGATTTTCTACACTTCTCGACACTCGCGTCGCTATATTTGTTTTGAAAACGCAGTTTGTTCTAGCTAATTTCATCTCAAAACCAAATAGCATACTTAAAAATTGTTTGGTTTGTTTGAGTGTTTGATTCGAGATTGACTCCTAGGTACTAGACAGCAGCCTGGGTACTTGATAACAGCCCCTAAAGCTTGACAGGTGAAGGCGAGGGGAAGAAGAACTTTACAAAAAACAAGTAAACGCTCGAGATACACACCTACAGGCGTTTACACGGATACCGCCACTCTAAAGTCTTATGCATCTATTCATCTGGCTATGCTTGTGTTTGACAGGTGTGACAGTTAGCTTTCGTTTTTAGAATACGACGTTTGCACGAGGCGCAAACCAGTATTCCTTTTTTCAACTAAATATAACACGCGGAAAGTTGTATTACATTATTTTATTGCAAAACAAGTGCCGTGGGGACATCGTTTGCTTGCCGAAGTTCATGATGAGCATGTCCCGTAGAACACAATTTGTACGATTGGAAACAAAAAATTGTATGCAGAGAACAAAGTGCATGTGAAATAACTAAAAAAAGATCAATATGCTGTATTGGAAGCATTACTCGATGAAGATTCATCCCAAACACAATCAGAATTGGCTGTTGCATTAAATTTTCCACAAATTTGCTTTTCATAATGCATACAGAAAATGGTAATGCCTAAAAAAACACCTTAGATATCACGTAAATTAAAAAGAAAGATATATAGCTGCTTAGAAGGAGTCAAATAAAGGCTTTTTCACAATATTGTTGTGTTTTATCATTAAAACACCTTTAGTGGATTCGATATTCACCACATTCGTGAAATAAAACAGTTTTCTTTTACACCATTAGTTGTACTTTTATTTACACAAATAAATCTCAACACTAGATCGCGTACATTTTAATGATCGCACAATCAATAAACGCACTATTACAATTTGAAATTGGTTTCGGCGAAAATTTAGCTTGAAAATAAGCAAGAGTGGTACTCTGTTCTTAGCATGAAAAGTTGCTCCGAAGTAGCTTTCGCGTTGAAAACGTAGATGGCACTGAAACATGTCTCCAATCATTTCACGCCAATTTAGTTTGTGCAGTTCATTCTTTCGAGCTAAAAAGTGACATTTAGTGTTTCAATTTGAAAATGGAGCAGTGCAAATGTCTTTCCAATAAGAAAATCGATTGAAAATTGAAATTCTTGACATTTTATCCGTTCGGAATGAACAGTGTCTCTGCTTTTCTCCATTGCCAAAATTTTCGCTCGAAAGATTGACCAGATAATCGAGACATGGCAAAATTTAGCTTCACGATTAGTTCAGTACCAGCCTTAACTTCGAAAGCCTTTTCGCGGCGATGTTTACACTCGTGAGGTGAATTTCTAGGTTATTCTGGATTTGTGTCTTGGGCTCTCGAAGATTCTCAATCTGATTTCTAGAAGGCTATTGGGTATTTTACGGCTATTGGCTATCTATAGATTATTTTCGTTCTTTGAATACATGTATCAGACAGATACTTCCCGACGTTTGTGGCTCTTTCTGGCGCCGACACAACGAAACATGCTTTGTTCGGCGTGCATGCATCAACATCAAATACTACACAAAGGAAGGGGCTTCTGACCGTAAATGGCCACAAGGTTCTCAGGCCTGCGAGACCCAGCCGAGACGCGATAAACCGTTTCTGTCCTCGTTTTCAGAGGTAGACTTGTTTGGTGGTAGACATCCTCCGGCGCCAGATGTTATGGAATATGGGAGCCTACAACGCCCTTCGACTCCGGCTTCGTAGAAACTTCAAGTTCCGCTTAACGAACTTCAAGTTCCGCTTAAACTTAAGCCGTATTCTTAGTGTTTACTACCAAGATGTACGTGATTTAATAAGTAAATTCAATAAATTAACTCGCGATGCTATTATTTGTCTCACGAAAACTTTGTTAACGAAAGGTATTCGTGACAATGAAATTTTACCCACGCATGTGCTCTTCCGTAAAATCCTTGCACCAGCCCTGTATCAGTGTATTATTGCTTCTCCAGTTACCTCAACAGCTGCTTTCCAACGGTCCAAGATTGCTATGCGTCGAACTGCCGATCCAATAAAATCAGCAAAAACCAGAAGAAGTATGTCCAAAAAAGTGACACCAATGCGATCTCTCTTCTCAGATCTGATTGTTATTAGCATTAAAGTTTTTACAAGTCTCAAATAATTATTTACCTCCGTCGTGTATCCACCGGTTTTTGGAACGTTATGGAGTTTGGCGATTCAGTTTACTTTTCTCTGAGCTAATATTTTCAGCGTGAATGCAAAAATTCTCCAAATCGTTCTCCCTTACTTGAAATCGGACCATTGTTACCTCTCCGGCTCTTCCAGCAATCAAATCGAATACAAAACCATTTTTTTCGTTTACTTTGGCAGTTCCTAAGTGTACAATATTAGGTCTGTTCGCGTACTTTCAGTCACTGAATTTTACTGAATTTTCCTGAATCATGTGGTGGGGGAAATTCAGGAAAAGTACGAAAACGCTCTCATTGCATTTCCTGAAAATTTTCAAATAAAAGTGTCAGTTGTCGGCTTTTGGGAGAACAATTGTGTTTACAAAGTCATCCTAAGCGGCGATAAACTATCGCCACAAAAATATTCGTCTTTCATAATAACATTACGCCAAAAATCGTTTGACAGTTTTCAGTATTTTTCAGTAGCTCAGACCCTACTGAAATTTACTGAAAGAGGGGAAAATTTCAGTATTCAGTAAAACGGAGTACAAAAACGGCTTCATTGCAATTAATTGCAATTAATCGTAGTACGCGAACAGACCTATTTGCTTACTTGTGCATATACCCGGCACACACCTGCGTTTACGCGTCAGAACTTCAGCCACTAATAAATCTTTCAATTATAGTTCAAAAGCCAAAGAACGCCAAAATTACATAATCTTCAGCTACATAAAAACGAAAAAAAGCTTGACACCTCGACTTTTATTCAGATTTGTATATACTTTACCTTTTTTGCACAATCATGCGTATTAATCGTAGCACTTGTAATTATAGATGTGACTTTCAACCATTACCGATTGTATTATTATCCTCACGTAATTTTAATTGCTGAATGTCGGGTAAATATTTTATGAGCGATAATTATGGTAGTATCATGTGATAAAATCGGCAAAACTTCCACATGTTATAGCTACTCGCTTATCCCACCATAACGCAAAATATCATCCGAGTCGCTGTGTGGAAGTCTAAAAAAGATGACCTGAATCATATAATAGTAATAAAACTGCTCTGAGGTAAGTCAGATGTTAACAAACAGAAGACCGAACGCAAACGAACAAACGTATAAGCCCCGAAACAATTAAAACCGGTAAATAAATTTTAGCCGGCAGTCTTTTTCCGGCTTTCACCCAACTGTCACTACAAATACACACTTCCGGTTTTTTAACACGACATCTACCGCTGACTAGACTTAAACTATTTCACAGTCCACCAGCCACTTTCCCCTTATTTCGAATTCTCCCATTGTCGTGACATTTGTAGCGTTGTTGTTTTGATTTCTACTTTCCACATCGGTTCCGTAGCATTTTAATTCAATTCAATTCAACTACACTAGACAACTATCTGTCTGTCTGGCACGGTACGAATGTCGGACTGACATTTGCATCATTCGCGAAAGTGTTTTCGTTTGGTTGTGCAAAATTACGGTGTAGTGTCGTTCCGAGGGCGTATCCATTATTTAAAGAATAAAATTTAAGCATAAAATCAGCTGGATAATTGTTGACAAAGTAAGGAATCTTTTATTAAGTGGAAAATATCAGTAGATTAGCGAAAAGAAACGATGAAGTGGTGGAAAGTATTTCACATTTCTCCGTTGCATTGGATAGAGAAGTGCGGGGATCGAGTGTCGTAGAGCAGTTCATTCGCTTCGTATATTAGTTTGATGCATATGCCCAAGATGAGATAATTTAATATTGCCGTTGAACTTAACTTTTTCTCTGGCTGCTAGTGTTGGCAAAATGACCGGCAATTAGCTCTTGTGCGATTCAGTGTGCGTAAAAAAAGTCTTTGGAACGGTAAATTGGATTCTAGCGTGTCAGGCTTTGTGTACATGTTGATGACAATAATTCATAATTAGTTTTGTGTTTGATTCAATTGAATGCTTTTCACGGAGTCAGCTTTAATGCTTGATTGTTTATAATGTTGTTTAATGTTGAAAGTGCGCAGTTTTAAATAACGTGATATTTTTTTGTTTTACAGATAACATACAGAATTCCGGCACAATGACGAATTTCGAGGAGGTAAGTGATTTTGCATAGATACCTTTCAGTAATTATACATGTCATATGAGGAATATCTACCTACTCTTCTCCTACTTGTAAATGTACAAGGTGATATTTCAATGCAATATGCCAATTTGATTTTGCTTTCCAAACCGGAATGGTTAAATGACGGTGTCTTCGATTATTGCACTGAGGAAATTTTGAAAAAAAAACCTACAAAACTCGTTCATTTACTAATCAGCTGCAACGAGTGATTCATTCGTGCGATTAGAGGCTATCGTAAAATGAAAAATACTAGGCATCTTGGAACCAGAGTGTTTCAGGAACCATAGCTGGTTCCACCGATAAGCACGGCAGAATGTTTCAAGAAAGAATCGCCTATTTGTAGGTATTTAATTTTCACACATGTAATGTGGCCAGTTCTTAAATTTCCTAAAATGTTGCCTTGTCTGCAATGTGCTTTTCCCAGTCTCTAAAAATATTTAATAAAATATTTAATTACCTGTCTCGAGAGTTTCTATAAATCGCACATCTGTTTGCAAATGTAATTATATACCTTCCATTTTGTTCGTGATAACCCTTTATCCACATACGGTGGGCGAGAAGCTATAGCCTATTAAATGGCGGTATGCTTTATAGTGCAGCGATCCATGCATGCGTGACATAGAAATACGTAGAGGCTTTATGATACGCGGAAATTTTTAATACTTGAATGACCTTTGTACGGTATTACAATATGAGGTTAAAAAGTGGAGCATGTTCTGGTAACCATTCGACATCAAATTCAGGAAATAAAGAATCATCTTCATTTCGACGACTTTTAAATTGGAAAAATATTGTTTATATATCTTCCTCCATCGAAAATCCATAAATGGGAGATCGTTAATCGCATAAATAATGAGGATATTAGCGAAAAAATGTTAATTTAAAAAAAATGCACATGGTCGAATATACTGGAAGGTCATACTGATACCAGTCTACAACAAAGCTACTCAAAACAAACGTGCATAAAGCCGATTAGAACAAAGTTCATCGCCATGTAAACTCGATTTGTCTTATTCTATGGTCGTGTCTTGGACCTGGCAAAAACTTAAGTTTTGACAGTGAACTCTACATAACATTCAAATGTAAACTATATTATAAAAAACATAAATCCAAATAATTGTTTATATTGTTTGTTTTTTATTTTACGAGAAATAGGTGCTTAAAACGTTCCGCACCAAAACATGAACAATTTTTTTAACAATACAAATTTTTACAAATCCAATTTGGACACTTTTAAAAACTTATACACTTTATTGGTGTGATCTTCATTTTCAATTTTTTTTTTCCCCATAATGATGCCAAGGATCAGTGAAAGCTCTATTATGTTATGGCGAAGCCTTGGCGGAAGAGAAGTTACAGAAGCAGTTGCGGGAGGTGTTGAGTGTGTAGGAGATAGCGGTGCACAGTTCGCTTAAACAACTGTGGCTCATAATTGCCGGGGAAAACACCACGTGGTAGGCTGCTCCACAATCATATTTACCTAGATAAAAAAAAAATTGAAATTTAACGACGACGACAAGGAACTGGATTCGTTTGGAGCTGGTGAAGTGATTCACCCTTACTCCACTTTTCTCGGTGAGCGGTCTTGCGCTCAGCTATGAATCCTGGCTACATTGGGTACTTTGATTTTGTTAGTGTGTAGATGGTTTGCACTAGCTAGTGATTTTTCTTAGGTGAGGGTATATTTCATGTGCCCTGGTCGAGAATCTGATAATATCCATGGTGCTATTAGTATGTCGGTCTATCTTGTCGTTTTTGTACTGTTTCTATTCTAAAGTCCTTATGTATGTTCACGTTTCTAATATACCATGGAATTCGGAAAATTCTCCGCAGTGCGAGATTTTGGCAGGCTTGTAGGTTTTGTTTGTCTTTGAGGTTTGTCCGAATGCAAAACTTCCGTATAATAATGCCGGTTCTTCCATATAATAATGCACCTGTTCGTTTGTATATAAATAATCTGTTGGTTTTTTCAGTCTTTAGGGTTTAATGAGGGGAAACAAGGCATGGAGGAGTCTATTGCAAGTGCTGCGTTTATTTTGTAGTGTGTCGTCCAAGTTAGTCGGTCGTCCAAGTTAGTCGGTCGTCAAACGTGAGTCCTAAGTACTTGGCTGTCCGTTGCCATTCAATCTGTTGTTCGTTCACAGCCAGTTTTCGTAGTGTCTGCCTCCTCTTCCGCGTAATGAAAATTGCCTGGGTTTTGTCTGAGTTGATCTTAATCTTCCATTTGTAGAAGTACCCTAGAAGCGTATTTATGGAGAATTGAAGATGTGAAACAACGGCTTCTGCTTGCCGGGACGAGTGGAAGATGCACTTGTCATCGGCGAATAATGATAGTTTAGCTACGAGCAGTTTAGGGCTGTATGCAGTATATATTATACAATAAAGGAGATAAAGGAGATACTTGGGGAACTCCAGCTGCAATTTGCCTTTCGGATGATAAGTGTTTGTCAATTCTGACACAGAATTTTCTGCCCTTGAGGAAAGATCGAATAATCTGGATAAGAGGAAGGGGTATTCGGAACTCATGCATTTTGAAAATTAGTCCTGTATGCCAGACTTTGCCGAAGACCTTCTCTATATCGAACATAACTAGCTCGGTCGATGATGTATGGTTAAGCCCTGTTTGAATGTGTTGGACCACCCTTGCTAGCTGGAGTTCTGTGGAGTGAAGTGGCTTAAAGCCAAACTGTTCTTCCGGGAAAATGTGGTTCTCGGAGACTTTATCGCTCAAGCAAGAAGGGAGAACGCGTTCGGTCAATTTTGCTATTGATAACAGCAGGCTGATTGGTCTCCAGTTCTGGGGGAATGTTAAGTCTTTACCAGGTTTCGGTATAACGATAATGATGGATACCTCCTCAGACGGAAGATGGCGTTGATTATGTGTGTTATGTTTTGTAGTATGTTGTCTGGTAGGTGAGTCAAGCACATGTTGGTAACGCTGTCTATCCCAGGTGATTTTCGTAGTTTCAGTCCGTTCACCAATATTCTCACTTCCCCAAGGTCAGCACATCTTAAAGACTCTACCTCTCGAAGTTCAAGGCTGAAAAGATTTGCGGCCGCTCGTTCGATGCATTCTTGATATTCTAGGTCGTCCTCGGATAAGATGTTCTCCTGGAATTGTGTCTCCAAGGATTCTGCAAAAACATTTGTTTTATCTGCAATGGTGTATTTGAGGCGTTGAGTGCCGCAGATTGGTGGCATTGAAAGTTTGCTTTTGGTCTTGAAGTATCGAGACAGTCGCCATAGGGTGTTATCCCCAAACTCGATGCTTTGCATCAAACACTCCCACTGTTCATTCTGGTGTCGGGATATCTGACCACGTATGTAGCTGGTAAGCCGGTTTGCTTCCCGCTTTATTCTATGGTCATCTGTGCCTCTAGCTCTTCTCCGGTGGGAAATTTAACGGTACGACTGCAAGATCTTTTAGAGGCTCTAGTGTAGCGTGTAGGAGGTACTCTAAATGGGATTAGACTAGATATTTCGTTAGAACAATGTTTATAATAGCTGTGTTTAATGAGCCCGAAAAAAGAGCAGAGCTTCTCAAGGCAAGTTAGACTAAAGCGGCTGTGAAAAAAAAGAGCAATTGAGGGCACACTTTTCAGACAATTCTCAAAGTTGGTTGCTTTTCAGAAGTTGAACATGTCAGTTCACTATTAAATTCTACTCCAGTCACGATTTCTTGTTGACAGTGGTTCTGTGACAGTTGACAAGCAACTGGTTGCTTGCCCAAAAACGGTAGAGCAGAAATTTGTGCTTAAATTGCTCTGGTTCAACTCAGAGCAGGTTCAAAAAACTCAAATCAGAGCAACTTCAGTGAAGTTAGAGTAAGTTCAGGCAAGTTAGAGCTAACGAATTGCTCACAAAACACATTTTGCTGTGATATATCAACCTAGTTAAATAATGCAACAGATAATAGCGATCATGAAGAGAAAGGCAATCCACACTACGCCGATGCTCAAGGTATTCAATACGTGCAGTAATGGTTTCATCGGTACTAAGCTTGAAAGCTTTACGTTGGATTTGTCTAGTTCTGCTAAAGCAATGCGAACTGCTCTAGTCCATATATGGGTGATATGCTCAGATCTTCTTCTTATCGTGGCACTATGTCTAATTGAGTAAAATATTCTTGCCTATCTGAACAGTAACTTGCAGTACCCCGACTTTGGTAGTGTAAACACAAGATTTGAGCACATCTAGAACAACTTGGATGGAAGGATATGCGACGAAACTTTCAATCCACTTGACAAAGATAAGGTGAAGACCAAAAGCTCGAAGCGTAGCTAATAGGGTTGGGTGCCAGATTCTGTCAAAGGCATTCGAAATATCAAGAGAAACGACCATTGCTTCACTAATGTTATGGCATCTCTCAGTCAGAAATGTTAGTACACCCCTAGTTCATTGAATTTACAAGAAATTCAAATACCTTAAACGTAACCGAAACGAGTGCAATTGGGCGATAGTAGCGGGATCACAAGCCTCCTTCTTTCCAGGTTTTAGGCTGAACGTGTGCAGGCTTCTACACAAAAGGCAACATTTCAGTCTAGTAGAACAAGTAAAATAGTTTGTGAAGAGGTTTAGCTAACTCGGAGGCGCAACACTTGAGTACGAAGAGCGAAATACCATCAGGTCCGGCTGATTTGGAATATCGAATTTGGCGAATATTTTCAATATCTCTCTTCTGCGGAAAAGTAGTCCCTTGTTTGAAAGCACAGATTAAAAAGCTACGAGGATTCAGCGATGAAGGTGGTAAAGTAAGAGTTAGTAGGAAAAATCTCAGCAAAGAGGTTAGCTTCATCCAATGACTTAGCACCTAGCACCATGAAGATGAGGTGACATGAAAGAACCGGAGAAGTTGTTCTTGATCCTTTTAATAAGTGAACAGAAACCTTTGCTTTTTTCCGGCTAGCAAGAACTTTCTACTTAATTCTTTGTTGAAACTGGAATATCACTATGTGAGTTTGCAGAGAAGAGATGTTAAACTGGGGCGAAATTAAATTCTGGTCCGAGTTGCCAAAAGGTCTACCGAAATCGAGTCTAGCGGGTTATAATGCTGACAAAAATTGAAACTACAGATTTTAGGCTCAAGAGTGATTGACAGAAAAACATTTGATGATCTTAATGAAAAAAATGGTCTTATCGTATGGAAATAACAAAAGCGCGTTTGTAAAAATTAGATATATCGTCGAGATTGCTTTTAATGCTCTGAGCCTTAAAATACATTATGTCTTTAAGTTGCACTGGCAGTGAGTGTCATATACAATTAATGCATATAAGAATGTCCATTGCTTTGATTTTAGATAATATCAGTTTGTTAAAACTTTTATTTGTGATTAGTCTTGATATATCATTCACATTTTCAACATTACTTTTTAATTTTTTTATCCCACATTTAGTCCAATTCTTTTAAATATGTTTTAGTCCAAGCACATTGCATAAATTTTCTGCATTTTCTTCTATAATGATTACTCCATACTCTCTTCTGCATTATAACAAACCTTCCTTTATACTTCTTTGAAAATCTTTATGTCCTCTTTAACTCTTGTCTCAATATTGGATATTATCCCACTGCTTTGAAGCATATGAAAATATTCCCTATCCTCAAAACATCAGGACTCTGCGATTTCCTCAACACTCGCTCAATATCTCTACTTTCAAATTTGAAAAAATTGTTCAAAAGGGTAATTCTAAGACAGTTAACCCATTCCATTGATGAGAACCTAATTATACCCGAGAGACAGTTCGGCTTTAAACTCCACTCCACTTCACAGTGGACATCCTAATGATTCTGAAAAGAGCAGTCGAATATAGCATCTCGGAGAATTTTCCAATTTAATCAGGTGTTGATGGCTATAAAAACATCGCAGAGAGTAAAGGCTCTCAAAAAAGTCAAAAGTATTATTTATAACCAATCGATCACCCTTTCAAAGACCGCTAAATACCTAGGTCTAAAGCTCGACCCTCGCTGGAATCCCATTCATCATTTTCAGTCATACCATCTCATAGGCTGTATCTTCAAGCCGAACTCCATTATCTCCACAAAACCAAAGGTTATCCCCTAAAAACAGTTTATTCTTCCAATCCTGACATATAGTGCCTTTATTTAGTTTTCGGCTCAAGAAATTGGTGAAATTTGAACGTCACATCCTTCAAAATATTTCCTTCCTTCAATTTAAGACGAATGGCCACTATTACGGAAATAGTAACCTTTACAAGAACGCCACGCCTTTACACCTTTACTCAGGTAGTTACTTCAGTTACGTAGCAAAGCTCTCCGACGTGCAATTAAACATCTCAACTCCATTGTTCGATCCCTCTATTCAAAACCTAGATCTTAACGACCACAATTGATCTCATGAACAGCTCATAGCGTCATGAGCTACTAACCCACTTACACTGAAGTTCCTAAGAGAACATATTTGTTCCTAAGTGAACATGCCGAAATTGAATAAAACTCCTCATGTAATTTACCAATTTATTTCTAGTAGAATTAGCATTCACTTGAACACGAACCGACAATCTCTCGTCACCTTTTCACTTAGTACACTATAATTTCAAATCAGCAGTAAATTATTAGAAATATATCTAAAACATCCAAAAATTTGAAAGGCATTAGTTTGGGCAATTAGCCACACATTCACAGCTCGTAAGCCCACCATTGCCTTAAAAAATATTTTTAGGCTATCTATTTCAATCTTCTCGCGATTTCGCTCTCTGTGAGGTTAATCTTGTTGCGCTCGAACCTGGAGTCTAAAAGAACATATCGTTATAGTGGTGACTTCACATGGTGTCCTACCTTATTTCTTTAGCTGTCGATGCAATTTCGGACAAAGCTATTAAGGTCCACGTCATGACTAGCCAGAAGAAGCAGTCGGTGATGAGCTTCCTTGTAGCGCGGTCGCTTGAAATGGCCAGGCTGTGAATCATTTCCATGATCGTTGTTCCGACCTGTGTACCGTGATGACACGGTATATCTGTTCTTCTCCGGTTTCAAATGCTGGGGTGGGTTGGCTTGGCCGTGACCGTGGTTTGTGGTCATGTTTCGGAGCTGAAACAAGAGATGGAAAGCTCATTTTATTAATAGCGCTCACCCGAGATAAGTAATCAGCTATGGTGCTATTTCAGCCCGGCATATAACGAATATCCACCGGTGGCGCCTTTTCCGACCGTTGCTATCGCTTCATGGATCGTCAGTAATTCCCTATCACAGGTGCTATGCGGTGATTTATTGTTGTCTGATGCGAAACGGCTCCAAGTCCTTCGTCTGGAGCGCTCACGAGTAATGACCAAGTTGCTGAAGGGTCGGGATGTGCTAGGCGTATGAGAGCATAATTTCTCAGGCGATTAAAGACTTCTGTTAGGTACTGTTTGTGCGTCCGTTTGTCTACCGAAAACACTAGAATATCGTCAGGATTGACAAATTCATGGTCGAGTCCACGTAGACCCTCGTGTGTAAATCGTTGAAAGGTTTATCCGGCATTGCCCAATCCACAGGCCAAAAAGAGTAATGATGGCTGTTTTCGTAGTAAGTAATGTAGTAATTCTAATATTGTTAAATATCCAGCAAATAAATCATATAATTTGGCTGTGGCAAAGCTAATACAGGCATAGAAATTCTCACTCGCAAGCTCTAGCAGTAGGTCAAGCCAATTGTCTGATATTTAAAAGCAACAACAGGCTTAACACAAATTTAGCGATACCGTTTTCAGCTGATAACAAATTTGGCATATCATTAGAGAACTCAACGTAAAGTAAATTTATGGAAACCCCTCTTGAATAATTTTTGTATCAGTTAACTGATCTTCCCGAAAAGATACCTAAAAAATAAAGTCAAAAAACCACTAACATTTTTGTCAGGTATGGAGGTTGAAGTTCGTAAAGACTTCATTCACATGAATAAAGACGTCGAGTGATAGCAAAGGTAAATTGATACTCAATTTACCTTTGATGTTTCTCAGGCACTTAAATAGAGCCAGTTTAACTCAAAGCCTGATGTGGGGTTATGACTCTACTCACTCAACTACTCAAGCCAAAAAGATAGTCTATAAAATATATTCAATAGAACAAAATTTAAGTGCAAAAGGATGCAAAAACATTGATATACATCATTTTTTTTCGTTTTAACCATAGTATTCTATCTAGTCATAATTTGTGCTGAGAATGCACAAGTTTGTACCGTTTCGCCTGAAGATTTAGATATGTGTTTTCATGTTTCCCTATGTCGTTTTAGATACATAGTTTATAAAGATTAGTATACAATGCATTTATATAAATCTTATGACACCAACAAAATTCTTTTGTCAACGTCAACTTAAACAAGTTCCGCCTTGCTATGGCATGCCAAAAAAAGGCATGCTGCTGATAATCACTTTTCGGAGCTTAGTAAAAAACTCGTATGTTTTCTCGGAATGCAATTCCAGATGTTGTATATATTTTTTAATGAAAAATAATCATGACTATTTTACATAATTTCCCCAAACATCATTTCCATTCGATTCATAACTTAATAAACATGATAGTGCTTAAATTAAGATATGAAAAGCTCTTAATGACGCATTATTTGCAATAAAAATCAGACATTTAAGGCATTGCATATCTTTATAAGTGCATTAAAACCATATTGCGTTAAAGTTCACCACTTATTAAATAACCCGTTGATTCATATTCAAATTGCATTCAAATTATACCTTAAAAAGTGTTTATTGTAATCAAATCGAACTAATATGAAATCCATTTCCATTCGTAGGTCGTACAGAGAGCACGAACGGCTTTCAATAGCGGCAAAACACGAAATGTCAACTTCAGGTAAGCTATTGCGATTTTTTTCCCAATTCCCATACTTACACTGCACTACAATATACTGCATTACGCTGCCCTGCGGTGCACTCAACAGTTTTTAACTGCAAACTCAGCATGACTTAGCCTCGACATTGTAATAGGTCTAGTAAATAATTCATGCATCTATCAATCCATCTACACTCTTCGAAATCAAAATATATATTAAACTCAACCAATGTATCGTAAATTCGAAGAATGTCTAAAGACCAAAAAATTATCCAAGAAAAAACTGGAAAGTAGTAGATAGTCGTATGGCAATGAGAGACGGTTAAGGCTAAGGTCGTTTAAACAATTTTCATCAATGATCCACCTTGATAGTAGTACAGTATGAGCAGCTCATGCTACTATCAAATAACATAGCATTACTGTAGATAAATAGATTTTGCAAGAATGCAAGAAATTAAAAGGGGAAAAAACGAAGTTCAATTTTGAATGGTGCATAGCATGACTCGACTCAGATGAGCGTAGCTTTGAGATTCGAATATTGTAGGTGATGCACTTGAAGCAGTGAAACGAAACTTTTAGAACAGTTGAAATATATATTTGAATTAAACAGTAATCCAAACCATGTGAAAAAGTATATTTATACCTAAGAATTCGTAGATTTCTCAATATTTCGTGAATACTTATGATACTGAAAACATGAACTTTATACTTTTTATCGAAACAAATTGAAATGATCAATAATTTAACCTTCCTGCTCGCAACATTTTAAATCTTTTTTCAAACACCGATACTATCGAATATATACGTCTCTTTACGTTAAATTCCTGAAAATCATCGAATTAGCTCATACAGTCTATGAAAGCAACTTTCAAGTCATTTTACAAAAATAAATTCCATTCAAACTAGCCGAATAGTCTCTATTAATGGATGTCGTATATCATTTTATTATTTAAACCCAATCGATGGTGACACGAAATAGCCTCGAAGTCTTTAAACTAAAATGGTCCCCCAATAGTGTTTCTACATGAAAATAACAAATGCCTATTTCGTATATAAAACCTTGCTTCAAGTGCTTGCTGTGCACACATACACACAACTTATCTTGTTTTGGTAGTGAGTCGTCGTCAAATTCCAAAAGATAAATATTCGATATTTGCATTATACCAGCTCACGCTGGACCAAAAAACTCATTGCAATATTTGCGTGGGTCGTGCATTTCAACTGTAAATAAAGCTTCCGAAATCGCATTAGACTCATTGAAACGAATGGAATCAACGCTATTACAAAACGGCAGTATCTTGTGTATAGAGTAATTGGAAATTAAACAAATTTTAACGTGTAAAGAAACATGCCGATCTATTATTAGCAGTAAGCAAATAGCGAGCATGCTTCTGGAGGCTCTGAAGTTGAATGAAAATATCTTTGCTACACATATTTTTCTGTTAGCTTTACTAATTTCTAAATAACCGCCCACAAATTTACTAATTTGCTTCCTTCAAATGCACACCTGAAATTTTTCACCGCTTTTATTTAAGCTATTACATTTATTGAGCTGTGACTTTGTATATGCCTAACGATTTGTTAGCTTTGTTGCACGTTTTTAATATAATTATATTTATTGAAATAATTTAAATTTTCGCGCTCCTTCTTGATAAATTTTGAGTTGTGTGCAGTACTAAAATATGTCTACTATACTATCATTTAAATAAAGTTTGTGAAGTAATATAAAATTTGTGTTTTTCTCAGTAACCTCAACAATATTACACAAGTAGTCACAGAACAATAACATAAACTCATCTGGATGTACTAAATTATATGACACTTTCAATAAAAAGAGACCGCACCCAAAGTGTTTATTATAACAGAAGTCATAACAAGCCTGTTGAAAAATTTCCTATTTTCGTCTTTACTTTGAACGTAACCTATGTCCAAATGCTTAAAGTCTGAGCAACAATTTATGTTCTCGGTGCATTTTTTTTTTTACTAAAGCGATTTAATTAGCAAGCCATTATCTTAGTTCCATTGTTTTAAGACAATTGTGATTTACTGTCAACATATTGTTTAGCTGCACATAGGCTTTTTACCAAAAAAGTAACATACAATTTGCGAAATATCTATAAAGGCATTTATGTTTTCTTCATTTCTATGGAAAAAAAACTAAATGTGTATGCAATGCTATGAATATCATGTTCAACTATCTGACAAATAAATACATGTCGATATTCATTGTTTCCATTGAAAATTAGAATTACCTTTGTCAGTACTGTTAGGTTAGGTTAAAGTGGCTGCCGGTCTACAGAGGTCTGCCGTCCGACACACGTAGGCACAAAAGAGGCCCGTTGTGATACCACACTAATTAGTGACTCTCTCTTACTCACTAAAATCGGGAAACCATCTGCTTCCCTTGACAAATCGCGTTATCCCTTTTAAATCAACCAGGGATAACTCGGTCAGGTTTGAGAGAAAGGGAGCACCAATTGCCGCCAGCCTTCTCCTTGCCAACGCCGGGCATTGACACAAGAGGTGGAGGACAGATTCCTCCTCATCCTCAGAGCCGCAACTCCGACAGAAATCGTTAAACTGCACTCCCAATCGTTGTGCATGCCGTCCTATGAGGCAATGGCCCGTAAGAACTCCCACTGTGCAGCGTAGAGCGCTTCGAGTTAAGCCTAAAAGCTGCCTGGTGCGACGCGCATCCATGGATACCCAGGACTGCCTTGCTATTGCACAGGATGATTCATCTGCCCAGGACGTCTTAGCATCCTCGAGATATTTTTGCCTAATGGCCAGTTTGACCGATGACATCGGTATACCTATTGAGAGGGAGCAGGAGACCTCCGGTAGCAAGGTTCCAAGCCTTGCTAGCTCATCGGCCTCACAGTTGCCCTGAAAACCCCTATGTCCCGGTACCCAAATCAATTGAACCACTGAATGTCTCGACATCTCCCTGAGAGATGCACGGCATTCAGCAACAATCATGGAAACTGTACAAGGACCAGCAAGGGATTTAATAGCCGCCTGGCTATCTGTGAAAATGCCAATATTAGCCCCGAATATTCGATTACACAGAAGCCAGTCGATTGCCTGTAAAATAGCCGCAACCTCCGCCTGAAAGACACTACAATGGTCTGGTAGACGGAGGGACAGCTTGAGATTCAGCTCATCTGAGTATACACCACTTCCGACTCTATTTTTTAGCTTTGAGCCGTCAGTGTACACATGGATAAGCCCACTTTCGAGGGTGACACCATCACGCCATTCATCCCTACCAGGAATGCGAGTTATGAACTCCAAATCTAATAGGCACTGCGGAGCGATGTAGTCAACACCCGCTGGAGCGGGAACTCCCTCGACCAAAATCCTCGCATGGCCGAAATCTGTTCTATTCCAAGCCGAGATACAATTTAGTCTCACAGCGGCAAGATTAGCTTGCTGTAAGATAAGTAGATTGGTTGGCAGCCAATGAAGTAGCACGAAGAGTGCCTTAGTTGGGGTGGAGCGGAGCGCACCAGTTACAAGTAGTGCAGCCATTCTCCGCACTTTTTCAATCTGCTGTTTGCAGGTAGCCTTAATAGCACCCTGCCACCAGAACACCACCCCAAACAATAGAATTGGCTCAACCACAGCAGTGTAAAGCCAAGCAACAGTACGAGGTTGTAATCCCCAGTTCGCTCCTATGGCCCTTTTACAGCAGTAAAGTGCATTGAAAGCCTTCCGAGCTCTTTCTGCTACATTGTAGGTCCATAGTAATTTCGAGTCAAGGATCAGCCCTAAGTACCTGACCCTCTGGCTCAAGTTAATGGAGACCCCATTCAACTTGGGTAACTCAAAAGACGGAACTTTGTACTTCCTTGTAAACAGCACTAGTTCCGTTTTGTTAGGATTCACATTCAAGCCGCACTCACGACTCCAACGTGAAAGTATGTCAAGAGAGTGATTTAGCCTCTCCGATAGCGTAGATAAATACTTTCCCGACACTGCCACAGCTATGTCGTCTGCATAAGCAATCACTTTGCAGCCAGCGCGGTCCAGTCTCATTAGAAGAGTATTCACCGTGATGTTCCACAGCAGGGGAGAGAGGACTCCACCCTGAGGTGTGCCCGTACTGACTCCTCGTCTTACGCTGGCATCCCCCAGGGAAGAGATAACCACTCTACTTTTGAGAAGCTGCACAATAAAAGCAATAAGCCGCTCGTTCACATGAAGCACCGAGAGTGCCTCAACAATAGCGTTAGAATTTACGTTGTTGAAGGCCCCCTCGATGTCCAAGAAGGCGGCAAGCGTATATTCCTTAAGCACAAGAGATTTTTCAACTTGCTCAATCAGGACATGAAGAGCAGTCTCAACAGATTTACCTTTGGTGTAAGCGTGTTGTGACTGCGAGATCAACATAGGATCAATTGATCTTTTAATATGGTAATCAATTATCCTTTCCAAAATCTTAAGCAGGACTGAGTTAAGACTTATTGGACGGTAGTCCTTTGGCCTAACATGAGAAACTTTTCCTGCTTTGGGGATAAACACAACTCTTGTTTCCCGCCAGCTGGTGGGAACATACGAGAAGCGTAGGCAAGCGTTATAAATCTCTCTGAGCCATGGTAGCGATACTTCCATGGACTGCTGAACGTCAGCCGCAAGCACGCCATCAGGGCCCGGCGATTTACTGTTATTTAATACAAAATAAATATAAAGGCACGTCGATAAATATTTGTTTTTAGTTGATCGATTTGTGTTTAGGTGATCAGAAAAGTAATAACGCGTGAGTACTTGTTTTCTAAATGCATGATACAAATTCTACTGTAATTCAAACTATTATTTATTACCATATTTTAGAATGCCGCGCGAAAAACCACTAAGCGGAGAAAAAAGGGTAAAATTAAAGCTTATCACGAGGAAGGCATGTCTAATCGTGGAATTGCTAAACGTTTAAAAAGATCTAGCGATAATTTCATAAAAATGGGGAAAGATTACGATAAAACTAAACGACAAGGAAGGCCACCTAGGGTGTCTAAATGATACAAAAAAGACAAGAAGTATTGTCACCTAGAAAAACTTAGTGTGAGCAAAATTAGAGGACAAATGAACTTAGAAGTAGTTGTACGTAGAGTCCAACAAATAATGAAGTGGGATTTGGACCTCACATATGACAAAAATGTGGGAAACGCTTACGAAAAGACATAAATTGGCTAGACTGCGGTTTACCGAAAAGTACCGGTTTTGGGCCGAAGAATGGAAGAAAGTGGTATTTACTGATAGAAAAAAGTTTAATTTAGGTGGCCCAGACAGTTCACATAAATATTGGCGGAATAGCGTCGAAATTTCGATGAAGGGTCACTGATGATTTGGGCAGCGATATCGTATGGCAGTACCACACCTATTTGCTTTGTTTCGACAAAAATGGACTCGGAATACTATATTAATTTATTAAATGAGGTGCTTATTGACTCTGGAGAGAAGATTGCTGCCGCAGAGTTCATTTTTCAGCAAGATAATGCGGCGATCTATCGCTCGAAAAAAACTAAAGAGATTCTGAGTTCCCGTGGCATTTCGATTGCCGACTGGCCCACACCTAGTCCGGATCTTAATCCAATCGAGAATCTGTGATCTATCTCATCAGCTAAAGTTTTTCATCATGGCCGCCAATACGCAAGCGTAAAGGAGCTAAGAGATTCATTCAACAAATAGTGGAAGAACATCGATCTTGCAACCATCTGTACCTTAATAAATTCAATGCCAAGGCGTTTGAAAGAGGTTATAAACAATAACGGCGGTCACTTCTTACTAAGCTTACGCAATAAATAGACACCACAAAAAAACCATAAAAGTATTAAGTGGAATATAATTATTTTGTTCTAACTTTCAGTTTTTATTATTATAAAATTTAAAAAAAAAGATTCTTAATTTATTGAAAGTACAATTACGTGTTATTGAAAGTACAATTACGTGCAATAATAAAATTTTGATTGAACATTAAAAATGACTCAAAATATATTTTTTACTACTAAAAGCTTTCGTGCCCTTATAACTATTTCGCGGAGTGAGTAGTCTAGAAAAAGATTGCACGATTAGAGAAAATAACACTTATGTGATTAATTAAAGTTTTGAGCAAAACCCTTACTTTTTGCGACCTGAAGATCGGGTTCAAAGTTCGGGTTCAAAAGAATCATTTATAAGCTGATCATGTACATTGTACATAAATACGACAATATAGTCAGGCGTATGCTTTTTTTTAATTACAATTGCTAGTAAAAATTGAACATTCGAAATGCAAGTAAAAATTTAATGAACGTAAAGTATTATAAAATTTAGTGGCTTTATCATTTAGACCTGTTCACTTTTAATGTCGTGTATATCCTTATCTCTTTGGAGCTAAGATTATTTATTATCGAGCCTGTACATTAAGAGGGGTTATCTTAGTCATATTTATTTAAAATTAGTCGCGAATTTAGAAGTGAACTGGGTATTTTCAACAGAAAAAGTCATTTTGGGATCATATCCAACAAAACTTGTTTGCTGTAAAAGAATAATTCGAGCCATTTCTAACTGACCACCAGTATTCTGGTGACAAATTTTCCAGTTCGAATTGAAGATAGTTCTTTGAGCCTTATTTATTTTATGAGGTATTTTATTTCGATTCGTTTGTTCTACCGTGTAATTACAACTGAAGTTTTTCAGAAAGCAATCTTCAAACATCTTATACACTCGTTTCATATTTATAACCCACCAGACGATTTTCAATTATGTTCGACTGAAATAATTTTTCACCTCAAACTTTATGCAAAACTGATTGAGAATCTGTGTAGAAGGATATTTCTGAAAAACATTTTTGTAAAATGTTTATTCAAACTAATTTTAATATTAACAATAGCTTAATAATTAATAGAATCTCCTTTTGATTTTATCAGATCCAAAATCCGTGTTTTCATAGATTTGTTCAATTTTTTAAATACTCAGGATCAATTCATCAAGAATCGCAGCTTTCAATTCCACCAGTGATTCATACTGCTGATTTTCAGCGTGTACCCGTCTGACAAGAAATTCCACTTCGAGATATACCTGTGTTCCTTTCTCAGATTTAATTTAAAAATTTAATTCATCAGGCACATCTAAATTCCATTTATTTTTTATCCGAAAAAATAACCTGGAAACAAAATTTTTGACTATTTTAAAACAAACCGATTTTTCCTTTCGAAACTAGATATATTTAGTTTTTTGTGACAAATATCGATATTTCGAGGGTAATCAGATTACCCTCGAAATATCGATATTTGTCACAAAAATAAATATATCTAGCTTCGAAAGGAAAAATCAGTTTTTTTACAAGCTAGGAAAAAATTAGTACACATTAAAAACAATTAATGATTATGTCCTATTGTGTCGTGCAGTTCAGAAAGAACAGAAATTTCTCGGTACCACATCTCATACGATTTGTATTAGTTCTTCGGAGTTTGTCGGCTGTAAATTCTTTAAAGATTTGAATCATGGTACATAACTGATTGACGTACTCCACTGTTAAAATATTGTTTGTGGTAAAAAGTTGTTGACTGCTGAAGCGTTTGGGCTTATGAAGTAGGATTTTGAGAATAGACTTCTGTAATACATTCAAAGCGTTTTGCGATAGACACTGAAGAAGAGGGCAGATTACCCTCGAAATATCGATATTTGTCACAAAAAACTAAATATATCTAGCTTCGAAAGGAAAAATCGGTTTGTTTTAAAATAGTTTTTACAAGCTAGAAAAAATTGGTACACATTAAAAACAATTAAAATTTTTGAGTTTAAACAAGGAGGAGTTACAAAAACCAGTATATCTTACAGAGGACCAATCTGTAGGCATATTTTTTCTGCGAATTCCAACCGAACTTTCTTATGGCGATCTAATAGTCGTAGAGCACTCTTCATTTTAGCTCTACTGATGTTATTATCACGTGGTAGCATTCTCCAAACCGTTGTTTTTGACACTTTTGTTTGTACGAGAGCTGCCATTTTATTGCAGTTTATTGTTGAATTACTGGCTGAACGTATAATCTTTCGCTCCTCGCGCGTAGAAAGTGTTCTTTCCGTTCTCGTTCGCTTCTTTTTCCATATAACGCAGGTTTTTTGCAAAAGTTGTTAATTACACGGCGACTGCGGGCAACTTGTCTTGAAATTTCACTGATGTTCAACCCAACGTCTTTGTACGCTAAGATCTCACACTTTTGAACTTGACTTTGATAGTATGACTGCAGAGATCAACGGTATCAACTGGCTCTCTTTTCTAATCTCCACATTAGTAAGGTTCTCCTTTCCTTTTATTCTTTTCTCAATTCGCATATGGCCAAACATAATCTCGTGGCTAAACAAAAAGAAATTTTACTAGCCAAAATCAGTCATCTTTCCGCTTCAATAATCTGAAGCCTTTCTAGTCCTACATTCGCTCCCTTAAAACTCACAAAAATTATCGCAACTCTGTGGTATTTGATGGCAAAAAAATATTCCTGCACCCTTGAAATCTTTACTATCTTTGCAAACTTCTTTTCTTTTTCGTTTGCTGCCTATGATTCCTCTAACGGATGTAGCCCACCTGTATCTTATTTTATCGCTACTCCTTCTATTAACCTCATTAACCTCATTGAAATTCTAGTGGCAGCAGTACTCCTGCTGGTACATTCAACCGTTATATGCCCATTTGTGCATACTTTTCAACCTTAGCCTTTCCCTCGGTGTTATTTTTTCTTATTGAAAATCGAGCAATGTTTTCTTAATAATAAAAACGGGTGACACTGAAAACATTCCCAGCTATCGCCTCATATCCCTCCTTCCCTTACTTTATTTTATTTGTTTATTTGAAATAAAAAGCCAACATGATACGTAAATATATATGATAGTAACTCATTTACATTAAAATTTTATATTATTTAAGAATCATAATTAAAGGCAAGCACAACTTTCATCATTAGACAAGTAACTAAGCATTAGAAATTAATCAAACAATTAGTTGACAGAAATATACAAAAAGATAGAAATTAAAATAATCCATTATGCAAGAAAACTACAGAATTAAGTAATTTTAAGGCCTAGAAATAAGCGGTAGAAACACAGACAACTGACAGAATAGTCATTGATTATTTTGATAATCAATTCTAACTCCGTTCTTGAACTCGTTTACTTTATTTTGAAAAATACCTATACACATAACTTTCAACATATTGTTGTATTGGCATAACATTCTAGCGATTAGTGCGTTCTCCCCGAGATTAGTTTTCCATGTATCCAAATACAATGGCTCATTATTACATGCTCTCTGTTTTTGAAAGCAAAGGAGGACAGTCAATAAGGTTATTAGCGAACTTATAAAAGAAAGTAGAGTCTATAAGTTTGCGACGATCAGATAGAGACATTAACTTGAAGTATCGAAACTTTTCTTCATATGAAGGCACTCTGCTCAGTATGTTATCCTTGAAGCAGATGATATTGGGAAACCGTTTTTGAGGTCTTGCTAACTTTACTCTGTAAAATTTATAAAAAGGATTCCAAACAGGAGAGCAATATTCGAAGATACTGCGGACCAGTAACTTGTATAAAGTAATTTTCGTTTGGCTATTTTTGAAACTAGAGGTGATTTTAACCACGAATCCAGATACCCTAAAAGCTCCTGAACTGTTAGAAAAAAATGTACACGATCAAGTCTACCGTGCTTTGTATAGTAAAATTTCAAATGTAAAACACGGTTTTATCAGCTGTCACTCCACTTCCACTAATTTAGTTGAAAGTGTTTCTGTTGCTGACAATGGGCATCAAGTTGATAGAATATATACTAATTTTTCGATAGCTTTTGACAAGATCGGCCAATATATCTTGCTTGTTAAGCTTACTGGTTTACTACATATTCACAGTTCTTACTTTTCCTGTTGACCATCGTATAGCATCAATCGAAACCAGAAATCGTACCTGCAAAGTTTTGCTAAATGGTTGTTCTTCGACTCATTTGTATCCCTCTTCTAGTGTTCCATAAGGCATCATTCTTGGAACTCTATTATTTGTTCTTTTTATAAATGATCTTCCTGCTTTATTTTTATCCAAGCGCCGCCTTTATGCGGACGATCTAAAGCTAATGGAATTGTTTGTGTAGGATTGCATTTTTTTTAGCTAAATGGTTTTGAAAGTATGCACCGTTTCTCATCAGACATCAGCTCGTAGTGCATACTTGACTGATGTGAGCACTTGCAGTGAGGGATCATTAATTTTTATTTAAGCTAGTTGTGACAAATATTCTCTGCTTAAGCCGATATACGTTGTCTATGTTGATTTTGTAAACAAAAAGGGAACCGCGATCACAAATTTATAGCCTTTATGATCTTAAGCTGTTTCGGGAAATCTCATCTGCCAATGACTGGGTTTTATAGCAGTTAGATCTTAGGCCAATCACAAACACGGCGATTCCAGCGAAGCGTTTCCCGAGAGGAAAACCGAGTCGATTTACTTTTGCACTACAAAACCGAGATGTGTGCTAAATGAACGCACGACTAAACCGACTCGGTTTTCCTCTCGGGAAACGCTTCGCTGGAACCGCCGTGTTTGTCACTGGCCTTAAATACATGTTGTTCCAGGAACTCACTCACTCCTAATGTATCCTTCAAAAGTTGACGGTTTCGTTCTTCTTGAATATCTGCACGTGGGTTCGTTGGTTTACCTCCTTAGTTAATTCCATCCTTGAGTACTGCTCCCAGGTGTGGTCCCCTCGTTTCGTGTTCTTGTCGGATACCATTGTATCTGCCCAACTCAAGCTTACTGGTTATCTAATGTATAAGTTCAGTTTCTCCTATTGCCCCTATGAAGAGCGTCTTACCTTCCTGAATCTCCCTTCCGTAAGGATCCATAAATTGTACTTTGACCAATTTTTTTTTTTATAAATTGTTTAACGACCTACTTTTGTTGATTATATGTTGATCTTTGTTTTTGTGGTGAAGAACGACCCTCTAGACAGCGGACTGTCTTTTTGTATTTTTACGAAGGCATAATAAGCTCCAGGTTAGGATTTTGCCTCTAATTTTTTCCTCTGTTAAAAAGACATGAATGCATTAGTCACTAATTACCTTAATTTATTTTTTGCATATTTTTAATATACTCAATGTAATTATTTGAATAACTCTAAAAAAATGTGACAAGAAAACTGAAAAAAGCATATGTTCCTCTACAAAAAAGGCGTTGCTAATGTATAGTTTCTTATTAAATTATGCCGCCGTCAAGCAGCTCCAAAGTAGTCAATACACCATTTTAAAACCCATTTGATAACAACAAGAATTAACGTTTCTCTTTTACTTGTTTCCAGACGTCATCAAATCGAACAACTTTTAAAGATGTACGAAGAGCAAGAACAACACATGATTACAGCTTTGGAGGCCGATTTACGGAAACACAAACAAGAAAGTATGATTCTAGAAATCGAGTTTCTTAAAAACGACATTAGAAATATTTTGTACAGTCTCGACGATTGGGTGAAACCTGAAAAGGTAGCGAAATCAAACCTTCCTAAATTTCGAATCGGCTCAAACCAATAGTTTTTTCTTTGAATTTCAGCCAGCGAAAACATTTGTGAACCTCCTCGATGACGTTTTGATATATAAAGACCCGTATGGTGTCGTTTTAGTATTAGGTGCATGGAACTATCCTTTACAGTTGACTTTACTACCGGTTGCTTCGGCGATCGCAGCTGGCAACTGCGTCGTAATTAAACCGAGTGAAGTTGCACCAAACTGTGCCAAATTCGTTTCGGAGTTTTTGCCCAAATACTTGGATAATGTGAGTTGTCATGTATTAATTGTTTGACTGTGAACTTTATGCGTGAATTTCGTTAAAGGACTGCTATCCCGTTGTGTGTGGAGGAGTAGCCGAGACTACAGAGCTTTTAAAGCAAAAGTTTGACTACATTTTTTTCACCGGATCGACAAATATTGGTAAAATCATCCATAAGGCTGCAAATGAACATCTGACACCAGTGACTTTAGAACTAGGCGGCAAAAGGTTTGTGAAAACTTTTTTTCTTAAAAGAACCCAACATAAATTTAAAGCACTGCTGTCCTCTTGTAGAATAAATATCAAGTATTCAAAAATTATTTGTATTTCTTCAACAGTCCGTGTTACATCGATAGTACAGCGGACATCGCGACAACAGCTAAGCGCATAATGTGGGGCAAATTGATAAACAACGGGCAGACTTGTATTGCACCCGATTATATCTTATGTTCCAAAGATATACAAAACAAATTTGTCGAAGAAGCTAAGAAAACTATTCAAGAATGGTATGGCCAAAACCCCAAAGAAAGTCCTGACCTGTGCAGAGTCATAAATAACAATCACTTCCAGTAAGCTTAAAGTCAGCAGATATATCTTCTAGTTACTAACGCCTTCCTTCAGACGTTTACTAGGTCTGTTGAAATCGGGAACAGTTGCGTTTGGAGGCCAGTACGATGCTAATGAAAGATACATCGAGCCAACAATATTAGTCGACGTCAAACCCGATGACCCAGTCATGAAAGAAGAAATCTTCGGCCCAATCCTCCCAATCATCAACATCGAAAGTACTTTCGATGCAATTAAATTTATCAATGCCAGGTAATGTAGTCTTGCGTAACAATTTTGAATATAATTTTCGATCATATAAATCATTTGTGTTGTCTGAATTTCACGAACATATACAATTCAATCACTTCACTTCTCAGTCTATTCGATTTTGATTTTGTTTTTGATTTGAATTTGAATTTCCTCTTCCTGAACATTTTTTCTTCTTCCACTACTCTTCCGCTCAAGACAACGCACTATCGAAATAAATTTGAAATCAAAACAAAATTTACACAAGAATTAAACGAAAACTTACGAAAAGTCTCTAATAAACATATAGAGAGAAACCGCTAGTTTTATACGTATTTTCCGGAGACGAACAAGTACAGGATTGCTTCATCCATGGAACACAGTCGGGCAGTGTGTGTTTGAACGACACAATAATGCAATATGCCGGTAAGAATTGAATTCGAACTGTAAATCAATGCATAAATCGGTAAAAGTGATTAATTGGCTCTTAATACTAATTGGTGACAGGATTTCGGACTAAGATGTTATTAGATAAAAATTGGTTGTGGTGCTAAAAATTACTGTTAAAACGCGATTGTCGTTATTTGTTTGTAAAGTGATTAAGTGGAAAACACAAATTTAGTTTCGAAAATTCGTTTGATGAAATTCTGCATAATGTCCTTGCCGATGAAGCAAAATAACTTGAACTCCCTTTCAACATAAAAGATTCTGAATGATGTGGAAAGCATTTCACATATGTCTTAATAGTTTCAAACCATCAGTTTAGCTCTACCATTCATTTGATAAATCATTTTTCATTGTACATATTCCATTTATATGTTCTCACAATTTATATTATATTTAAATGTTAAGTTTATAATCAACTTTTAATATAATTTTTTGAAATAATAATATAATCCATAATAATTTGTTTACTACATGAAACTATGCGGACAAGTTCATCGTTCAAAATCAAAGCACATATTTGTTCTCCTAATTTATAATATCCTTGAAATTAATAAACGCAAATTATGAACCTGTCCGCCTATATTGTTTCGACCAATTGATTAAGTTTGTAGTATATTTGCCAATAATGAAATTTTGAATGCGTTTTAATGCTCCTCAACAAAATGATGAAACAGGGAAAAACCCTTAACGCTGTATATATTTTCAAAATCGAAAAAAGTTTGTGATCTTATCATAAACAATACATCGTCAGGGGGACTTTGTGTTAATGAAGCTGTTTTCCATGTAGCAGGTATTTTAAAAAAATTGTAGAATATGATAAGAATGAAAATCGATAAACACTGCATGTTTTACACATTTCTTCGTTTGTTCTGTCTTAGATCAATTTATTTTCTGCACAGGATATATTTTCACTTGTACTTTGTAGTGTACCCAAATAAAGAAGTGTTCTTTAATTAACAAAAAACAACAACGATTCTTTGAGCTATTCGTATTTAGAGTTTGCAAACTACGAATATGCTCGTGTATACAGTGGTCTTATCTAAAAAAAAATTCGAAAAATATAGATACTCCTATAAATCTGTACAAAATTCGTGTTTATTGTTTATCTTGTTGCCCATCGCTCACGTATGAGAGTGCTAAAATTATGGATGGACGAAAAACCTGATAATATCAAAGATTAAATTACATCTAGTACAGTTCACTGCTTTTTAGCCATCGCTACAATTCAAATACTGGTGCATTTGCATCCAATCACACCAATCTATTTGCAATTTGGCATCCGTTTTCGTTGTTTTCAAGATCTCAGCACTAGTTTTCGACTTGCCGTCGATGCATTGTGTGTGCATATACCAATAGCTCGCTGGAGTTGTAAGAAACCTTAATAACCTTTGCAAATGACCAGTGTAAGAGAATTCGACCTACACCAGTTTGTGTTTGTAAGAGTACAGCCACCAAAGATAATGTGCCAATAAATAAATGAAACGTCACCAAGATACTGTAAAAACTGTGTGTTTTACTACTTTACAACTATTAATAATAGCCACGAGGACAAACACGATTGTTCATGTACTAAAACTGTGGACTCCAAATTGTCGACGTCCATGCCAAGTAAACTCCTACACCACAGTGATTTTTGCCATAGTACCGCCAGTCGGTAAGCCTTGCCACATTCGTCTGGAAAAATACTTGGAAAAACTAGCTCGCATGTCTGTGGTCATCAATAAATATTAGACAACGAGTTTATGTTAGTTCATTGTACTTGCACCGTCATTGGTTCATTTATGGTTTTTCTTGTATGTTTATATTACTTTTGATACTACTCGCAAAATCTTTTGGTATATTCATGGCTATCATTTTCCGGTCATAGCTTAGTGCAGGTTTAGCCCTTGACGACACAGAATTCGGTAAACAAAAAATATACCCTAAATGCACGAAAAATCCAAAATAATCGGTTTGTGTTATGTCTGTAGGAAAGATTGAAAAATTTTAAATAGCTGTGAATACTATGCTTTATTCTTATTTAGTAATCTAGGAAATAAGTTATTTTCTTCGAAAATCGAATCAAATCTTCCTTCACAACCCCTCCCTTGGTGGTTACTGGGCGAAACTTTTCAGCTTTATTGTTATAGGCTTGCCTTTAGCAATCCGTAATGATGGATTTATTTTTGGTCGTTTTACAGACCTGAATTTGTGAGCAATCGATCTATCATGAATGTACCTTAATGCACTCATAACGCAAACGTCAAGATGTTAAAACAATGTGAAACTACCTTTTATTACTTCTCCAGTTTATTTCATAATATTGGCTGCGCAAGAAAGTTTTCAAGGATTTGCAACAGAGGACGTTTCTAAGACCCGGTTCGTTTACTCTCGGTTTTTGCTTAACCAATGATTAAGGATCTGTCGTTACTAGAATTAATTTGTTTACCTTTATTTTCGTTTTGTTTGCCTTTATTTTCGTTTTGTTTACCAAACAACAGACCGTTTAAAATTTCCAATTTATTATAAACGTATATAAACGCTGTGTAAAACTATAATCATTGTTTAAATTTGATTTGATTTCGTATCGTTGTCATTTGCGTTCATCCAAAATTTCGTTTAACCGAAGAAAGTCCAAGACTTTAATGTTTCAAGAAGTGTACAACAAAAACTACTCTAATTGGTGTTTGAAAAGGTAAATAGTTTTTGAAAATATTTTCAAGAACAAAAAAAGTTGCGCTGTTAGGAAGAAGCTTAGGAAAAATTGGTACAGGAGTTCAATGCATTATGTAAAAAAACAGTAAATACAATGCTTTTTCGGCTCATTGCCACAAACGTGCAAGCAATTTACCCTTATCTCTGAAGTAGGTCAGTGAAAGATTTGAAAGATAAATAAAATAACATCAAGCAGATACTTCGGAAAAAGAAACTAGATAGTCGTAATAAACGTTTTCTCACTGGTGGCGGAAACCACAAAACAAAAGAATAAAATACCTTCCAGGATCCTGTTTATGATGAACTATGTGATTTTATGGGCACAAGCGTTGGGGGTGCATATTGTCGTTCATTTTTACAATCTATAATTCGAATATGCGATCTCATTTTCCTAGATATGATTACGCTGACCTCGTACCTGTCACTATTGATTCAGTTATCACATGTGACTAAATTGAATTTATTTTGAAAAATTTTAACGAAATAATAGACGAAATCATGAGAGAAGCGTCACGAAATCAAGAAGTTTCCAGCGTGGCCAACGAAGAAGCAAATACGAAAGAAAAAGGTTCGTTGCTCGATTAGAGCAAATATAAAGCGCCGGACACAATGATCCATTCCATTCCAGAATAAACGTCAAAGTTGGCGGCATAAAAAATGTACGAGTCTGATCACATAAGGTTAGAATGGAATGGAAAGGACAAGTTGACCAACTTTCAACTTTTCTGGATCAGAAGAGTATTATTAATAATACTAAAAAAATTTTTGTTGTGGTTTTTGTTTATACAAGAGTACAAAGCTTATTAGCATTCCAAATAACTGTAGAAAATTACTATCCATTCCAAAATAATCACGCAAAACTGAAATGTTAAAACTACAAGTGAATTGTCGCACACTAAACGGAATGGAGACTATGTGTTCAGTTTGCTGGAATTGACATGAGCTGGAGAGTGCTGCATCGGAATGGAATAGAATGTGTTGGAGCATTGTGGCCCGCGCTTAAGACTTTTTGAAAACTCCGAAATCGCAAAGACGTTGAAAGCTCGATAATGCCAATTTTGAAAGAAAGAATTTTTATTTTCTATGTACCTACAAAATTTTCAATGAACACTATTGTATCGCTCACATAGAAAACATAAACACAAAAAAAAACAATACGATAAGTAAAGTTAACCAACGAAATTCCAGAAAATCCTTGATTAAATGGCCTTAGCCGACCAACATCCGCAAGTTAAGGATTTTTTCGACTAAGTAACTAAACCACATATTCTTTGGCTAAAACATAAACATGAACAAAAACACTATCAATGGTTACCAGTTGAAATAATCATTGTTTAAAATTAACCGAGACTCGACGAACCGGCTGTAATCCGTGTCGGACCATATTCTAAACATATTCATGTTGATGCGCCATCATTAAGATTTTATTTTCAGTATGTGACATTCTGCCTAAGAAACAGCAACATAGCTTTTTATGTGCTTTGAAAATGTATGCTTTGGTGCCAACGAAACACAATTCGTCGGCAAATTTACTTTTCTGCTTCGCTGTGAATAGAAATCCAGCTGAAAGCCATCAAATATTGTGCAAGACTAATGAAGACCATACTGGCCTACTAAGCATAAACGTTCTATCTGCATTTTTCTCATTTAGAGCTAACACCGGATTCGAAAACTAAATACTCTATTACATCACCCCTATCTGTTATGGAAGTATGTTAAAATCAATATTGAAAAATGCACGCTCCATATATCTCCAGTACAAATCAAAACACAAATCATTGAATGTTTCGAAAGTACTAACATGTAGATAGAATGTTTATGCTTAGTAGGGCAACATACGACAAATCGACAATTTCGACACGGGTTACAAAAAGTGCTAGGAAAAGCCAGCCACGTTAAAAGATGCAGAATTGGCCGAATTATTGGACCATTGAGCATATGAAATACAAGAAACATTTGCAAAAACATTGAGAGTGAAAGAGCAAGCCATTTCAATGTGCCTCAAAGCAATGGGTGGGGACAATTCAAAAACGACGATATTGGGTACCAAATGAATTAAAACCAAAAAATTAAGAAAGCCATTTCACCGTATTAAAAATGCTGTTTCAAAAGTACAAAGGAAAGTCCTTTTTGCATTTAATGGCTATAGGTAAAAAAATACATTCATAGCGATAGGCCAAAAAGCAGAAAATCGTATGTAAGCCTGGCCAAACAGCAATATCCAACGCCAAAACAAAACATGTATGGCTCAAAAGTTATACATTGTGTTTAGTGGGGTCACAATTATGAGCTGTTAAAACTAGATCAAACCATATCTGGAGAGGTGTACTGACGACTATGTGCATTTGAAACAAAAAGAATGGCGAGAGTGGAAAAGTCGCAACGAGATATCAAATCATGAAAATGCTCGGCCAAATGTTGTGAAATACTGGATGGGAAATCTTAGCTCATCCGCCGTATCCTTCAAAACTTGTTTCTTCTGATTACCACAGGTTTCCACGTTTCTGAAAAACGCCTCAAATATGTTGAGGAGATCAAAAAGAATAAAATACATTGTATTTAATTTATCCACAAATCTCATTGAAAATTATAATCAGCAAGTGTACAAGAAACACAATTTTCTCAGTGCTCCCGTCTTTCTTCATCTTCAAGTCTTAGAACATTCATTAACATCCTGGTTATGCTAAGTAATCCCTCGACAATACTTTGGTGGAAGCAGGTAGAGAGCTTCTTTCACAAATTTACAATTAACATTGTGGTAGTTGATATTAAATCAACATATCGTTTATTCAGAAAATCCCTGCATTACTCGCTACGCAGCTAAATAACATTTCTCCTATTATGATTAACAGTACCACAAGCCCAAGTAGAAGACTGCTTCAATTGATACTGAAAATGCTATGAATTGAAATAATTTATTATCCGTAAAAAGATCATGATCCAAGTGTTAAGTCCATCACAACTCCTGACCCAATTTTTTTTCTTTTTCCAATTTCACTCATAAAAATATTGAGGCCAAAAAAGTTACCCTTTCGCAATAATTTATCAGAATGAATTTACTTCCACCGAGAGCACCGACTTCAGTTGTATTCAGATTAATTTAATTAATCAATTAATTCGTCTGTAAGCAGCAAATTAAATATTTTATAGGCCATTATTTTCGATTAAATTCTAAAACTCTAAGTTACTGTTTGAATACTACACCTTTATCCACTCGATAACTGCTTGATCATGTCGGAGTTGCACGTTCTGAAAGATTTTAAGATGGAGCAATGTGCAAATCGCTGAGTGAAACACCATTACTACTATAATTATTATCATCTCGCTTCAGCCAAATAGGCAAAAATAATTTGACGGCGAAAGAAATGTTCTACTCAATCATATTGCAAAACTGTTTACTCAATACCTCTCAATTTGAACATTAATCCATAATTACTATAGATACTAAATTACAAAATGCACGGTAGCGCATAAAAGTACCATGTAAGATTTCCTTTAGATTTCGATGCATAAAGACCTTACCTATATCTTTACCACCTGCACCTAACAGGTTTCCTCACTCCATCTTTGGTCTCCCTGAGGTAGTCCCGCATCATGGCCAGCAAGTAACTAAAACTACTAGATATATTACTGTGTAATAGAATTACTGTCCCAACAGCCGCTGAGATGGCATCGACTGTTGAATGCCCTTTTCAAAAGCCGTGCTACCTGTCAGAAAGATAAATAAGTGTCTAGCAAGCACAGCGGACGGCGTGCTGATTTAGTGCCCAGATTACCTTTCTCTTCGTCTAAAAGTACCAGAATAGCCACTTCCACCGCGTTGGGAAGAACCTGCGGTAACACAAGATTTATACAATTTCATGAATAGACGCGGTTGGCTCTCCTCTACGATTTGACGCGCCTCGACCGGCACTCCGTCGTCAGGCTCCTTTATGTTTTTTAAAGTTCCAATACTACAGCTTGTTACGGGTGTTGGGGTTGAAGCTTGCAGAGACACAATCAATGCGCACAAATACGGGTTGATTAGCTCTACGATTCACTTTATTTCTAATTTGATTCACAGAGCTAAGTCAACTATAAGTCTAATGTGTGAACATAACTAGATAGGAACCATGACCGCACACGCTAACGCTGATCATTCGGCCTCATAAGTTTTTGCTATTTCAGCTTCTAAAAGTATTATCGTTTCTTTCCAATCATGGTATCATTTAAATACTTGATATATTGAAAAACCCTTTTTCCGCAAACCGTCGATACTGCCGTCTTCTAAAATGTTTGCACGGTTTTTAATATCACATTAAGCGCAACTTGGTTAGATCTGACTCATAAAAACGTCAATTATATAGTCCTGACATACTATTTGCGTACTATTCATATCCCAAGCACATTATTACTTCTTTCCGAATAATCAATGATGTCCTGATGCAACAAGTGGGGATTGAAACAAACATTTGTAAACAAATTCTATATTAGTAAAAATCTGTTCCAAAAATACACCATAAAAATGTTGAATCGAAACAAGCACGACAATTTGCCGTGTAGAAATGTTGTCATAATTATTTTCTAATTTTTCATTTATTATTTTATTTTCGTCTAAAAACATACATTTAACAATATTATAATACTATAGGCCCAAACCGTTGACAATATACATCTTCTCCCGTTCGAAAGAAACTCGAGAGCTCCTTTTGCATAACACTTCGTCCGGAGGCGCTTGTATCAATGAAACCCTAATACATTGTGGAGGTATTCTTGAAACGGTCAAATGTTAAAAGCGTTGACGAATTTGGGAGTCAACCTTGGTTTTGTTCTGTGTTTGAGTTTGTCTGCAACTGGCCTGTCCTTCATTTTGTATGTGCTCATCAATTGATTTGAAAACGAGATTCTTTGAGTTTTTTTGTGTTGTTTTAATTTGATTACTATCTTATTTTATTGTCTATTTAAGTTACACAAAGTTATACAGTTTGCATGTCGTATTGTTCTATCGCATCACTCACCATAAATTTGCTTATGTGTTGTTATTGTATCGTACTTTATGTCGAATTTAAATGTGAAAGATATGTGTACTTTTATTTGGATGATGTATTATGAATATATTATTTAAATACAGAACATAGATTAATTTTATTTTATTAGCTCAAAATTGTTCCTAACCACCGAATTTCCTGAATGTTCTTACAAATTAAATTAAAATATTCATGATCAATTTATTGGCCGATTTAAAAGCACACATCAAATGATATAATCGCGTGTTCGTATTATTTATGCTTTTGAATGTCTTTCAGTTGAATCCTTGCCATTCGGAGGTGTTGGTATGAGCGGAATGGGAAGCTATCACGGAAAATATGGCTTCGAAACGTTTACACATAAAAAGTCATGCCTGGCTAAAAACTTCAATCCACTCGGAGAGTATTTATCCTCGTAAGTAAAAATTCTGTCTAAATAATTGATAATTTAAAATGTTTTGAATGAAATCGGACATTGTGCCGAAGTCTTGGATGAAGTTATTGTCCACTGCAACTGAAAATACAAAGGATTATTATTATTAATAAAATAAATAGAAAAATAGAAAATAAGAAAATAAATATCCGATATTATTTGTTGTTACAGCGGCCGGTACCCACCCTATTCGGACCAAAAAACGTCAACATTAACGTTCCTGCTTAAGCGACGACGAGGCTTGCCCAATTTGTACCTGTCGCACATATTAATGTTTGCTTTAGGCGTTGGAGCGGCAGCTCTAGCACATTACTATATCGTTAAGGTAATTTGATTTTAATTTTGAATCTATATTTATTTTGCTATTTCGACATCTTGCAATGCATCTGCAGCCTTATGCCTTGCAGTATGTATTCGCGATGTTCAAATTCAACACTTTAATGACATTAAAAACACAAAATTCAGGTTGTTTTAAATACATACATACTTCTTTTAAGGGCCATCACATCAAGTTTCCATTCATTAATAAAAACTGACAGTAACGTTTTGTAGACCCGGTGATTTGAATGCTCGTAGTGTTACTGGTATTGACAAAAATGAGTTTTAGTATGTTTAGCTATGATTATTTTGATGTGTTGTACTAACAGTATGCCTAAGTCAAAAGATTACAATATTATGCAGTTGTAATACAATATTAATAGTACTTTTACGAGAGTAATAAAACTTGCATGATGTTTTATCAAAAATAAAGACCTTCAGAGTTTTTTAATGATTGGTATTATATTAAATTTATAGATCGATATAGATTCACTCAATTTAGATTACGAGGTCGTTTTACTTGGATTTTGGCGAGGGACAGTAAGAACGAACTGAATTTACTAACGATAATATACAATGCAAAGAATTCTTACATATATCGTAAATGGTGAACACTATGGACACCTTATAATACCACAAAAATCGTTTCCCTCTCATTTTTAACTATCTGGCAAAGCCATTCATTTAGATAACAGTTTATCATAAAGTGCCTTTATTTTAAACGCTCCAAAAGTTTTGCAAAGAATAAAAATAAAATAAAATAACGTGCATGCAGGAAATAAACTCGTCACTCTTAAAAGCGAATAAATCAGAAAGATTACACAATTCTAAATTTTTCATATCCGAAAATTCAGTTTATTATAGCAAAACTGTTATCGGAAAAAATAAAATCATATTTCAAAATCATTTGAACACTCAATTAAATATTTAATTAACAAACGAAAAATTCAACATCAGACGTGTCAATAATTGAAAAAATGAAATCATTTCACACTATCGATCCATCATTTATGCGAACGTTTAACAATAAAAGCCTGGAAAGAAAAATACAGTTGCACCGTGCAACTGTACTCCGATGAAAATTCACTCGTGTAAATCGTTCATCAAAGTATTACATCAACCAAGAATTGTGAAACTCAGTACTTACAGTACTTACATCAACCAAAAATTGTGAAACTCGCTGAGCATTTTTCAATAAAATTTCGAATAGATTAGCACATCGGCTGAAAAGTCATCGATCTAACTGATGATATAGGCCCATTCTCATAAAAATCAATTTATTCATCAATATAGTTTCATAGATGCACTCATTTCAATGCTTCTCCAACTTTGTTATATCTTTCTAAACGAGCTATAAATCTTTACCCGCAATGTACACATATTTCTCTGCTAAGACTTCATAATTTGAGCCACTTTTTAATTTTAGTGAATGCTTTATAATCACTGCAAGCTAGAATTTTTCAGTGCGATGGATAGAGAAGATTTGTTTTTCCTCCTTCCTTCCACTCTCTCCATCACTCGATCAGCGTGCACAGTCCATGTGCACCATCTTTACCCTCCAGTAAATTTTTCATAGTGCTTCCCAGACAACTAGTTTGTTGGTATAAGGGACAGCACAATTCTTATCAATATAACTTATGATTGCCTTCATTGACTTGTGTCCAGAGAAAAGTATACAAAAAACTCTGGTGTTAATCGTCATTGTGCGTTGTTAATGTTTTATGTGCAATTTTAAGTGTTCTTTGAATGTCACGATATTGCTTGAGTTCTTTAACGGAACTGGCAATGTATTGTAGAAAGCTATAGCCTGTTGTATTGGATCCATCTTTAATCTATCTGTTCTTGGTTTACAAACTAAAAGGTTGCTGGCTGATCTTGTTTCCCTGCCAGTTAACTCTCCAACAGTCCGAGGAATATCTGGCCATTTTAGCCCGTTGTTGATTATTTGGTTATGTTCAACAACCCTGATTGAGCGTACACGGTGCCCGTTGGTGTTAAGGTCGGCAACCTAAATATAACTTTTATCGCCTTAGTGACAAGTCTCCCAATTAGCTCGATGCTATGCTTAGTTGTTTGGCAGACTGCTCCATATTTCAGGCAGGATAAAAGCGTTAAAGATTAGGAGTTGAGTGTGTTTTTCCAGAAAATCATGCCTTCTCAGTGTTGCGATAAATGGTGCGGTTTTACTCCTGATGTAGTTGATGTGATGGATCCAGGTCATCTTTTCATCCAAAATCAAGCCCAGTTATTTTATTGAGTCGACCTTCTCCAGTTGAACTCCATCAATTTGAATACATGGATTAATAGGGCGTTTATTTTTTTGCTGGAACATAATGTATTTGGTTTTGTGGACATTTATAACGAGCTTGCTCTGACGCAGCCACCTCAAGTATTTATCCAAATCCATATTTATTGTACTTTGGATGGCTGACTCATCTTTCCCAGCATATAACAGGAGCGCATCGTCAGCAAACAGAGCTATCTTACCAGAAAGCCTGAGATCTTGGACGCTGTTCACATAGATAAGGAAAAGTATAGGCCCTAAGATCTATCCCTTTTTAATGCCTTTGTTTATAGAACATTCCTGGCTGCTGTAGCTTCCTTGTTTTGTCACTATTCTCCTATCGAATAGGTAGTTCTTAGTAACAGATTTAAATTTCATGCAAATCCCATACTATTCCAGTCGCAGAAACAAAATCTCGTGGTCAATGGTATCAAAAGCCTTTTTCATAATTACCTTTATCCAGTGATTGATTTATAAACTGAACCGCGTCAAGGGTAGCCGCAATAGTGCTGCTGTGCTCCTGAAAACCATACTGCATTGGAGCCAAAACTGATATTTCTTTGATATAATCAATTATTCGAGCAGTTATGACTCTTTCAAACACTTTGCTTAGCACACTGATGACAGCTATTGGACGATCATTTGAAGGATTCGAAGGGTCACCTCCTTTAAAAACTGGTGTTAATCTCGACAATTTATGGCATGCCGGGAATGTACCGGCTTGCAAGTGGCTGTTGATGATTTTCACTAAAACCTTAGTTATTTGCTGCTTAAGCATTTTGATGTCTCCTGATGTTATATTATCGATACCTGGTGAAACGCCGTTTATTTCTGCCACTTTCCTAGTTATTGTTGGTCACAAATGTATGTTAGATGTTTGACTTGGCTTTGGAAAATGGGGTTGTTCAGATATCGGAAGAAAATGTTGCGTAATATCTGACCCAATCGCTGCAAAATATTTATTTAAATGTTCCGCAATTGCCTCACTAGAGGAAATCAATGATCCATCTATCTGTAATTCCTTGATACATGATGTGGTTCGAGAAGTGCCTTTTTGTGTTTTAGCCAGTTCATTTAACATTTTCCAGTATTTAGCGCTATTTCCGCATGAAGCTTGGAATCTTTTAGCGTAAAATTTCTTTTTCTCTTCCTTTACTATTCGATTTGACTGGCTTTTTAGATGCTGGTAGTTTTGTCGTTTCATCACACGGCTGGGATCAGCTTTCCACATTTTATAGGCTTTTCGTTTACGTCTGGATATGTCAATAACGCTTTTAGAGATCCACGATTCATGCCGAACCCTTACCTGCTTACTAGACGTTGCTTTGATTTTCGCTTCAGATAGAATTCTTATCAGTTCCTCAATATCTACATGCGGATTGCTGCTCAACTCTTGCGCCAAATATTTTACGAATTTGATTTTGTTGACAGTGCTGATCGTTATTTTTTTCCGAGGCAATTTTTCTTTCAAGATATTCAGCACCTTATGATCTAAGTCTAGCCATTCATCACCATTATAAGTAACTCGTTCCACCAGGTCTGAATTTCTTACAACAACATGATCAAGTAAGGTTTTCGAGGTCTCAGTAACACGTGTCGACCTGATCGTATTTATTTGTACTGCATTGTTGGACGTTATAACATCTTCATAGGCTTTCATTCTGACAATTACGCCATCAAAACCAATAACTTCTCATATTGTATCATTTTCATAGATAGCCGCTGGCTATCTATGAAAATACCAATATTGACTCAAAATATTCGATTTCATAGGAGCTAGTCGATTGTCTGAAAAATAGCCGTAATCTCCGCCTGAAAAACACTACAATGTTCTGGTAGAAAAAGGGACAGCTTTAGATTCAGCTCATTTGAGTATACACCACTTCCGAATTTATTGTTTAGCTTTGAGCCCACTCGCGAGGCTGACACCATCATGTCATTCATCACTACTAGAAATGTAAGTTGTACTCCAGATCTAGTAGTCGATGTACTCGACGCTCGTTGAAGCGGAAAGCCTCTCAGATAAAAATCTTTCGTGACCAGCCCCTATTCTTGCCCACACAGAAATACAATGCAGTCTTACAGCTACCATACTAGCAGCCTATAATATTAGTATATTGGTTGATAACTAATGAAGCAACACAAAAAGTACCTTAGTAGGGATGGTGCGGAGTGCCTCTGCCACCAGGAGTGCAGCTAACCTTCGCGATTTTTCAAGTGCAAGTGCTGGTAGGAGTCCTAAGAACAGCCTGCCACCAGAACGTCACTCCAAAAAGCAGAATTGGGTCAACAACTGCGGTATGAAGCCAAGCGGTAGTAAGAGGCGCCAATCCTCAATTCGCTCATGTGGCTCTTTTGTACATCAAAGTACATCGAAAGCATGCTTTGAGTCGAGGATCAGCCCCCTATATTTGACTCTCTGGTCAAATTCGCTTAGTTGAATCGGGGAACTTTTTACTCCCTTGTAAACAATACTAGCTTTCAATTAAGTTTTTTATTGGATTTTAAAAGTAATTGAACTTAAATGGCCTCCATGCTCGGTGACGCATGTGTGACATCTTATCAAAAAATTGTCCATTACTGCCTGGAGGGTTGCAGCTTGAATTCCCTGAGTTATTGTTCGAAGGGATTGTTTTAAATCATTCAAATTTGTTGATTTTGTTTTTGTTAACTTGTAAACTTTTAACTAACGGAATTTGAAGTTTCTGGACTTCACTTTATTAGGAAAATTATCGCTGCAATTTCTTCAGAATAGCCCCGATTATGTGACAAGTTGCACCATCTGGAGTTGAAAGGAATTCTGTTTCGGCGTAGTTCTGGAAATAACTCTCTAAACATCTTTAAGTAACGGTCTCCGTTAACCGTAATTGCAATATCGTTTTTTTTGCGAAAAAAAATGGCCCGAAAATGCAGCTTGATGAAACTGCACACCACACTGTGATTCGAAGTGGATGCAATTCTATCTCATGGAGTATCTGTGGATTAAAGTCACTCCACATTCGACAATTTTATTTGCTAGCATTGCCGTTTAGATTAAAATCTGGTCGCCTTAGACATAAAAATGCAGTTCAATATGTTTTCGTTCTCTTCCGCTATTTGAATGATCTTCTGGCTAAATTCAAAGTGAATCTTCAGTTTGCTTTTCAGTTGAATTTTATAAGGAAATAAGTGTAAATCTTAATGCAGAACTGTCTCCTGATATCCATTTGAGCAGATAAGCTCCTTGTCCAAACTCTAAGATTAGCTTGTATGCCTGCAGTTAAAGCAGCGATAGTTTCCTGTGTCCGAACTGAAGGATCTCAATGATAAGGCCTTCTTGTGATTGTCCCACGCTCGGTAAAACTGTTTACGAGCCTCATTATAGTCCATCTGATCGAAGGAGCTCTAATTTCTCTTTGAACGGAAATCACAGACTCCAATTCCGTGATAGCAGCGCACAATCCAAATTCTTGTTTCATACCCAATCACCCATTTTTGCTAAATTAAAAGATCAATGTGTAAAAAATGGAACCAACTAACAAACACAGAAAAAAAGCTATTATATTTTTTTGGTAGCGTCTTTCATCAGCCACCCTATATTTAAAGGCCAAAATCAACTTTTTCAAAGGGTAACTTTTACAGGTAAAAGAGTTTTGATATGACAATTAGTAACATTCAAAATAAGATAGTTAGCAATGCATCAGTAAACAAAAGTACACAAAAGGTCTTGCAAATGGAAACGTTCACTAACGGATTCAAGTACTCTAAATATGTAAAGGCTATCACCATGCAAAAACTGAGTGAGTTAAAGAGATACGGAAGATCGTTAATAAGCAGAAGTAAAATTTACGGATGAAGAATATATTCTTGTAGAGCTCCTAAGGGTGGATAAATGGGGCTGAAGAACAAAAGATAACAGTAAAAGAACAAGTGCAACCTAAGACTAACCAAACTAATTAGCATTAACAGAAAATGTTCATGGTTCACAAAATCACACACTATTGTGGACATTTTATATACAAAGTCTTCGTGAAAAAAAAAACACCCACTTGATTTTGCTGATCAATAGCGAAAGCAACCGTATTAATGAACGATTGCAAGCATGATTCTGGCTAGTAAAGGTTGGACTACATGTTACACTCTTTTCTTCACATCATTTTCAAGGAGTTTACTAAACATATTAAATGAGATATAACATAAAACGGGATAATAAATACAGTTAACAACAAAAAACAAAGAGAAATTTACAGTGATCTGTCAGTGATTAAGGCCATAAATCCCTTCGTCGGAAGATCAAAGGTACATAAGACGCCATCTGCTAGCAAGAATTCTATAAGAATAAAACCGAGGGTGTTTGAATGATCTGACACCCAAAGCTATATACCATTGACCAGGAAAATAAAAAATCGAGATGGGGACGCTAAAAATTAGGGACACAGAGGTGCGGCTACAGTAACTGATCTTGGAAAGCATTTGGAAGTTAAACTCATCTGTGACAGTCATCTAGACAAAACAATACCGTAGTCTACTAAGGCACTTTGGGCGACAAATGATTGGAAGCAATTGAGGACTATCTCGGAGGCAGCACACAAAAAACTGCCGATAACAGGATCAACGAGCTTGAAAGAATGAGTTGCGTAAGATCTTGCACCGCTTCATCTAAAAATTCATTCAAGAGCAAGCGGCAAAACAGGCGATGAATCTACGACAGCATTGCAGATGCTAATGGGGAAATCTAAGAGACTATCTAAGCATCCTGGAAGACACCAGGCCCATAATGGAAATGCTTTGCTTCAGTGATCAAATAAAGACTAGGACAACCTTCGAGACAAGATTCAAAGTCATCAAGAATATATAATAACCACTCCCCTCGCAGAAAAGAGCGCAAATATTACGTACGGACAGATCGAAGATGAACTGTAGAGTATGATCAGTGATAACAGACTAAGAATCAAAATGCATTTTTCCCCTCTCTCAGGAGGCCACTATCTATCAAGCAGAATTATCTACTATACTACAGGCCACGCATATAATAAAGATAAGGAGCACTAAAAGGATCAGCATTAAGATCCTATCAAATAGCCAAATGGTTCGCAAAGGTATCAAATAAAAACAGCTATTCTCTTAAGCCCTGACTAAAATAGGGGATCAGAACAGCATCGAACATCACGAAAAGCACCACAGAAACCAGGAAGCTGTTACCATAGCCAATGAAGTGGTTAAATCGCCCTACATCGACCCAACTCCTTGCTGAGGCTTTTCGAAATCTGATACATACAAAAAAAATCAAAACATGGACTAAAAGAAAGATCAAATGCTACTGGCTCAATCCAGAGGGTTTGAAAAACTCTCCAAAAAAGTGGCATAAGGGTCCTAAGTGGAACTGAAACAGACCATTTTCTCTGCGACAAGTTCCTCCGCAGGATAGGGAAGGAGCGAGGCGACTGCTGTAAATATTACGGAGAAGCAACAGAGAGTGTAGAGCATATTTTCGCACACTATCAGCTGAGCTTTTCGGTTCTGCTCTTCCTTCGATCTCCAAAAAACGAGGAAGCTGGTGCGAAGGCCAAAGAAAAGGCAAAATTTGCACCGGAAAAGCAATGTGGTAAGTTTCACATTTTTGTTTTCTTTGGAGAAAAAAGCTCAACTGAAGCATAGGTATGCTTTCATATTCTCATGAAAGCTTACGAAGAGCATGCTTTATAAAATTTAACATGCACGAAACGGTTTGTGAGTTTCAAAAATTAAAATTTTAAGGTAACCTTCAAACATTGTTCAAGAAGTTCAAAAAACCCTACTACTTGTTTCAATCGATGCTGAACGAAAAAATTCGAAAATTCCATGATTTGCGTGATAATTAGAGCAATGGACGACATTTTGAATGATTTGTTATTTGTTACTATATTTTACATTATCAAGAAAAAAAGCCCGAACGCGGTTTAAAGTCCGAATATTGTTAACTAAAGGACGAGTCACAATTAATTCTAATAAAATATAAAATTGCTTTTTGCTAAGTCATATTTAACTCCTTTGCTGTTATGTCTTTGTATGTTGCAATATAAGTTTAATCCTTCTGTGTTATTGTTTGCTCGATCCTAATCCCGCTCATTTAATTTTACAGGCTTTGAAACATCCTATCTGGCAAAGTTTTGAGATTGGCTGTAAATTTTCGCAACGAAAATTATATCTGATTATGTTCAGCTCATGAAAATTAGCAGGATTTCAAAGAATTTCGCACAATCATTACAAAAAAAAAGCAGCAATTGAGACATTGCTTATTAGAGCAGCAATATCCGATTTTCATTTCTGAATAATAGTTGACTTATGTACATACGTGATTCAAAATTAACCAGCAATTTTGCATTCATTTGCAAGTATATATTCGTGCAAGTATATATTTGGCATTCACTTGCCACTGTATGTCATGTGTGTAAGCTTCAAATGTTCTGTTATTCTGCGTTCATTTTGATGTTAAGCCTTAGCCTATTTTTAAGAAATCTATTGCAAATCATCGTTTTTATTATTTTCACGCCATGTCTAATATAAATATTCTATAAGACAAGCGATTAACACAACCACACAAAGAAACTATAAAATATTTTAAAAACATGCAAAACTTGTGTTCAGTCACAAAGTAACGGTGTACATAACATCACTTTATCTACAATCTAATGCACTAACCCTATTCCAAACAGGTTTAAAATATATCATCATATTTGCAATTTTCAGCAGAAATGTATAAATTTCATCGCGAAATATTGCCATCATACCCTGTTACTAAATTGTGATTCTATTCTTGAAATGACAACAAAAACAACGTCAAATTTATTTTGTTGAATAACAATTTATTTGGTTATAGTATTTCAATAAAATGTGTATATCATGATAATATTGCAAATTATTAATTATTCCATTTTTCTCTCCTTTTGCAGAAGGACGCCGGTTCCGAATAATTCACTAAGCCATACGTATAGATAGATACCAGATGCCTGCATGCAAAATATTCTTTTGCCGTTGAAGCAAACTAACGGGCCAATTTCTGGAAATATTTTCATTCGCCTTCTTGTTTTTCATTTTATCATTTACGTGCACTTGTCCGATCATTGACGAAAGTTCAGAAATCGTATTAATGAGAGGAGAAAGCGACAATCTTACAAACCAATTGACTGTATGTTATCATAATTTTCGCGTTATAGGAAATGCAACAAACAAAAAACAAATAGCTTTAAAAATTTACAGTAATGTTATTTATAATGTTAAAACACATAAGGGATATTTTATTCTTTTGGTGATCGATATACGATAGTTTTTGATAACAAAATCATGTATGTACATATATATATAGAATATTTAGTAGGAAATAAATAGTGTTTTGTTTTGAAAAAAAAAATGAATTTGTGTTTCAATGCATTGCTTGATTCTTTCAAGCAAAATACGAATATGATTCCACCTAATTTTCAATAGATGTGAATAGTCTTGCTTTTTGTATATCTTACAACTGGCAGCACTTGTTTTTAATTTGACAGATCCGACAATAAGCTTTTATTTTCAATGTATGGCTTTTGTTCTACACGAGTATTTCTTTTATTCGGTTGAAAATGGAGGATTTTATTCCAACGAAGCGTAATTTGTAAGAAATTTCATAACATTACTTTATTGAAACAAAACAAACTTTGTTCACTAACAGAAAATAACGGTGAGCATGATTTACTGAATTTAAATTGTAAAGAATAATTTCAACGTTTTCAGAACGATGTTGGTAGTTGTTGGTAGTTGGACAAAACACTAATAAAATTTAAAGACGCTGAATTTGAAATGTTACTCGATGAAAATTCATACCAAACACAATAAGAATTGGCTGCTTCGCAGAAGATAGGAGTGTTGTTAAAACTAAGCACATTGGTTTTTAAAAATAATCACACGGTTTCTTATAAATAAGGATATTGAATGAAAAGAGAAATATAGAGTGTCGAAAACTGGCTTTTTGCATCTGATTCTTACAAGTGATGAAAACAGAGATATTGAAAGGATCATAAACACGAAAAACCAGCGATCGTAACCAGATGGAGCAGAAAGCGAAACATCCATTACACCAGGGCTCTGATCTGCATTTGGTGCGAACTATTATAAATTGCTGATACCGGTGATATATATATAAGGCATTGCGCCTTCAGATTACCATTTGCTCCGATGGATGCATTCATCCCTTCCTAAAGTAAACATCCAAAGAAACAAACTTCTACAGGGAAGGAACCTGTAAATTGCCTGATAAGGTTATAGGTTTAGATGTAAAAAAAATGTGGATTTCATTGCATAATCTACGAAATCATTTTACGAAGGAAGACTGCGAAGCCCATAGTAATTTACTTACCAGGACAACCAAAACTAAAATGTTTGCTACTAACTGCAGATTAACCATCATGAATTTTGTGAAAAGCTTCTAAATTTTGGTGCAGCGTAAATTAATCTTTTCAAGAACTGTAACTGATGATCTTTAGTACTAATGCGATATCCTTTTTAATTTTTAACGCAACAGCTGAAAGAATTTTATGATTTTATTTCAGAAGGATGACGCTTTACATCTACTAAAACTACCCATATGGATATTTAAATGATTATAAAGTTTTTACAAAATATTAAATGACAATATTTTTGATTTGTTTTTTTTTATATATAATTGTGTTAATTGTGATAACTGTGATGCAGTTCTTTGTTTTTTCTCAGTGCCATTTTTGATATAACATGAAATTAAATTAAGTTACAATTTCTTGTTAGCAAGCTTTTAGTATCAAAAAACTGACAGCTTTTCATCTGTTTTCTTTCACCAGTATGTACGTTGCGAGAGTTACCATAGCAAAGTGTTTTATGAATAATCTATCTCTCCCGATGGTATAACCTGTCTCAGAAGCATCCAGGTGGAAAATGATGTTAAAATCTATTCATATATTTATACTATTTGATAAGGTCCCTTTTATTTCAGCTTCTTAGACCTTTCAGGTATTAGGTGGTAGAGAATGTAGATTGGTTTCATTATTCTTGTCCTTTTTTCGAAATATCTCATGAAAATACAACTGGAAATATGCTGTCAAAAGCATTTAAGCTAATGGAAATTATTTTCCTTCAATATTAAGTCAGTCGATTTTGTTAAAATGAAGACAAAAGTTACTTCCCATTAAGACTCTAGCGCCCATTTCAAATTTACGCGGTGCTCAAAAATAACGCCCAACTTCTGCAGGGAGGGAAGAAAAGTACTACATTCAGACCTAAAACTAGTACAAAATTCAGACCTAAATTACTGACATCTCGTGGTCAAACTTTCCAACTCCACCCCGATCATGCTTAGAAACATTTCATCGTGTGCCGCTTCATGCATCTTGTCCAAAACTGCGGCATCATTTGTTGTATCTTTATGTGACGGGTAGACGGGTATGAGGTGTTATTAGATTGTTTCAATTCGTATTTTTCTTCTCATGCCCATTCTACCACTATTTAAACAAAATTTTTCATTCGGAGACTTGTGCACCCGTAAACGTTCCTTCTTTCCGTGAGAAGTGCAAGTGCAAAATAGACCTAAACAAAATGTCCGGTCACGACATATTGATTGCACAGTTCAAAGATATCACAGGAATTTCCGAAGAGCGGGCACGTTTCTATTTAGAATCCTCAAACTGGACCCTGCAGGTAGGTTAGTCGTCAATTTGTTTTCAGTGGGGTCGTGTTCTGGTCAGAGAACTTGAAAACACAGATTTGACAAGTAAATGTTGCCAAGCGAAGCGACAGCCCAAGAGGTTAATGTAATGTCAAAAAATGCACAGTAATCGGTTGCGAAGTTGCATTTCATGCTTGTTTTGGGATTTCGTGTGAAGAGTTTTGGTTGTAACAAAGCAGCCGTTTAATTTTACATATATTTTTGTAGCTGGCAATTTCGAGTTTCTACGAAAGCGAAGGAGAAGTTGAAATTGAAGACTTAGGACATCAAGATATCAGCGACGATATCGAGTTTGACAATAGAAGTGATTCGCCTCCGGCTCCACCACCGAATTTTGAATCGACCTCCAGTTCAACGAAAATGTCGAAATCGAAGCCTGATACCGCCTTCAAAAAGGCTTCAGCCAAGCCGCGGTATGTATTTTGAAGGGCGCATTAATAACAGTAATAAGTTCTCATGTAGATTTGCTTTTATTTCCGGATTCATATGTTCCGTTAATAGCGTTTGAAGTTGGGAGCTCGCTTTCTGTTTGGTGTTTCGTTGGCATAAAACTCAAATGATGGTTCTTATGGTTTTTTTTTTTTCATTTGTTTCCAACTGCTTTTTGTTGAGCACATTCACGTATGGTCTTGCGGTGGAAGGTTGTAGCCGAAGAATTACAAAGACATTTGCTTTTCTCCGAACGATGGTCTTTCTCTGGAATTGATCAAACGTACAGACGCATTTCTGACAAAGTGAAAATTGTCAGAATCAGTGTTAAAGGTGTACAATCAAATAAAATGTCGAACCCGATGGCCAGTGCCGATACGACACGGCCAACCCCAGGTTCATTGAAATTATCACCATTTAGCGTAAAAAAAGATAAGCACTTCTTTATATGGGATGAGCTTGATTCTGCGTTAGATATTTTGCTAAGTTTTGAATTAGAAATGAGGACTAGGCTATATATTTATACACGTTCATTTGTTCATTAGCACTAATTATAATATTACAGCCCATTACAGCGTATAGACTCCATAATTTGCTTATACTATACAGTGCTTCATATGTAACATTTGAATTCCAGCATTGCTACTTTGCACAACATGTCACAGCGGTCATCAGATGACGAAGAGGAAGGTCAAGCATTTTATGCTGGTGGATCTGAGCGGTCCGGGCAACAGGTCCTCGGTCCTCCCAGGCGTAAAAACTACCGCGAACAACTGGCCGACATGCTTCGTATGGCTCATGAGAGCGGTGCCGTTGTAGATCCAACGTCTCAGCCTACAAGCTCTTCATCATCTCGAAGCGAAGTGTATCAGGGTGTCGGGCTGCGTCTAGGTCAAACCGAAAGCGATCATCAGGTCATATCGAACGCGCGACCCAGTCGCCCACAAAACATCGAACCCGTAACTCTGAAACTATGGAGTCAAGGATTCTCGATAAACGATGGAGAACTGAGGCCTTACGACGATCCGGACAATAAAGAGTTCTTGGAAACTGTGATGCGAGGGTAATTTGATGGATTTTATTAGCATATGTATGATAATTGAATGCGTTCCTTCTTATAGGCAAATACCGCCTGAGCTGCGTGAAATGGGGAATGTAGTTAGTGTTGATCTTGAGGACCATAGGCATGAAGACTTTAAAAAACCGGTTACTGTGGTAAAGACGTTCAAAGGCTCCGGACACACACTGGGAAGGTAATGATCGATTGCGATTTATTTCTAGCAAATCGTGAAGCACTATCGTTATTTCAGCCCGGCACCAAATATAGAGCCATCTATTGCAGTTGCCACTGCGACTGCACCTGTTGCTGCCGGCAATTCGGAGGAAAATCTAAAACAGTAAGCATTTCCCTCAAATTTTATACTCAAAAATTTATTTCTGATTTATTTTTTACAGAGCTGCAGAACAACTAAATGTCAACCGAGAGGCACCTACAACAATGCTTCAAATCCGTTTGACGGACGGTTCAAGACTTTCCGGTCAATTCAATCATTCGCATACAATCGACGATATTCGTCAGTATATAATTACGTAAGTAATCATTGTAGTATTCGAATATCCGTAGTGCTGTTGAACAAAGCTATTAGACTTTCGTTTGTGACTTTCAGGGCTCGTCCACAATACGAAAGCCAAACATTTGTCTTAGTTACATCGTTTCCGACGAAAGAATTAAGTGATGGTTCACAAACAATTGAACAAGCTGGAATCTTAAATGCTTCGTTAATGCAGCGTCTGAAATAATTACTATAACTACTAAATTTATACTAATAGTGTTGTAATAAAATGTGGCTATAAAATACTCCTATCGTATGGAACACTATGCGTTTTACGTTTTGAACAGAGTTACTTGGTTGGATCACATTAGTTGGTGTCATAGTAATAGAATACGTGTAAAGTGCATCATTAGCTGTTAATAATATACAGTAACACAGAAGAGAGTGTCTCAAAGAAAAGCATTCGATTACGTAATTCAACATGCTCAAGTTTATTTCAACTATACTTGTATGCTAATTTCGCAACTACAGAGTCTCGCGAAAGGTTCTGGCCTTAGTATTTCTTGTACAAAATGTTAATGAAAATACACATTAGGTACAATAATATATAGGTAGTATAAAGTACCTGCTTCATTTTCTAAACAGTCTAAATTCCAATTTCTGAAACTTTCACATACATTTCCTAGACGCCCTACCGAAATTGCGTCCCATGCAACTTGTATGCGTTGAATCAGCTTCTGCCTATTTTTCGGGCTGGGATCTCTAAAGCCACTCTCCTTTAATCTGAGCTACATATTTTCAATCAGGTAAATTACCAGGCAAATCAATGCACACATTGGAAAAGTGCTCCTAAATCGCCTCATAAGTTTTCAAACTTGTGTGCGCATTGGCTCAATCTTGCATCAAAATCACTTCCTTTTTGCATACGAATTGATGGTGATTATTAAGGCATTGTGGAATAACCGGGAGGGTATTTTCCTTATAGTACGCTCCATTAACAGGCACTTCTTGTTCAACAAAATGAAGATGTCTTTTTGCGTGACTGCTGACTTTGTCAGCTACCATGATTTTTAAGTCGAATTTTGGGGTCTGTATTACGTGAACATTTGCGGGATCGCTGGTTCTCACTGTCCTATTTTGTCAATTAGGTATTAGATGCACGACTCGTCCGTAAAAAAGATGTTTGCACTCCGGGTTCGACCACAGGCATTGTCATCGGCAAATCTAAGGTATTTCAGCTTTTGACAAAAGTTCAGCCGGTCTCGAATGTTCTTATCGGAAAATAAAGGTTTGATGCATTGTTTGTAGACTTGTCAATATCTTATTGTAATCCAGGCTTTGATGCCTCCAAATTCGTTTTGAACTTCGAGTAAGTTGCGTTTTTGATAACTCTTTTGATTGTGAACGAAGTCTCCACCAACTCAACAAAGGTTGCAGCAACTCAGTAGACCTCAAACATCTCTTCTTCTATAAAATTAACATTAAGAGTTCTGGTGAAAGCAATCAACTTTTAAGCAATCAACAAAATTAGGTTTTTCTTGGCCTATCTCAGGCTCAATAACTCAGTAATCAATTTATTATCCCTTTTTGATCCACTTAACTTCTCATCGTTACCCAGTTTTTTACGTATGAAGTATTTTGGTATATTCTACTACCTACCTCACCCTCGTTCCAGGTCCTTTAGGATGGGTAACAATAAAAACAATTTTAAAACGTTTCTTATAAATAGCACTCATTCCTTAACCTATTGTATTTTTTTTCCCCTAGCGTAGAGGGCAAAAAAAAATCTGCTAACCAGATCCCCGGGTGATCTATCACTACGGGGTATGTGAGGTTTGACTCACTAAAAAAAGGACCATCTACAAGCCCACGAAGTTCCGAGTCGGGACCCGCCTAAGCACTGCTTCGACCCGGTCGTGCTGACTCACCCATCGGTAACCACGAACTTCAGAAACTACCACAGATCGTGGGTCGGTAAGGCAACCCTCCTCCCGCTTTATGCGTAGCACTTTCTCAACATATGTTGAGACTGTGCGCCAGTTCTCCTCGTTTCGCAGCATTGTATCCACGATCGTCTCAGGCGTTGCCAGGCCAATCGTGGACTCAATGGTGCGCCTCAAACTTACGAAGCGACTGCACATAAAGAATGTGTGCTTGAGCATCATCGAGCTCAGTCACACAGTACCGGCAGTACGGTGTGACCACCTTACCCATTCTGTTCAGGTATTTCCTGAAGTAACCGTGCCCTATCAAGAATTGACAAAGGCAAAAGTTTACCTCTCCGTGGCTCCGGTTAAGCCAAGGCTCAATGAGACCAATTAGCTTACCCGTCCAGCGTCCTTTAGCACTTTCACTCCAACGTTGTTGCCATAGTTGGAGGGTAAGCGTACGTGCGTCGGTCAGAGCCTCAGTTCTGCCCAACTCTGAGCGAAAGAGGTACCCTTCTTTGCGTTCTCGCGCTATTAGGTCGATTGGGATTACTCCCGATACCACCATCACTGCCTCTTCTGAGACTTCTCAGTTCGGAGCGCATCTCCCCCGGTTTCGGCTCCATTTAGCAACCTATTGTATTTACGGTAGGTCAAACTGCGATGACCAAATGATTCTAACGCGAAATCAATAGTGATATTATAATACATAATTTTCCATAACACATAAGTGTTTGAGCAGATCGAAAGGTATTACTTGCGACATGATCATTTGGAACATACTGTACACTATCGCTCAAACGTATCCCACTCATATTTTTGGGGATTTTTCGTACTCATTGAAGATTTTGTCCCGTAAATTGATTTAATATTCTCTTCTGTATAAATACCACTACTTTGTGGATGACGGCAACAAATTAACCGAATTCCAGGAACTCTTAATTTCAAGGAGAAACTCAGTTTTACTTTATTTTTAGTTATCCTTCAGCCTCCGACCGTGAAACATTCAAAAGCTCCGATTTCTGCGACTGATTGTTAATTAGGAAATTTATTGAGTAAAAGGATAGTATTCCGAAAAAAAACATTCAATTCAAGTGCCTCCTATGATAATTGTCTTTTACTGTCCTGGCTGAAATAATTGTAAAATTGCAATTGATTGGAAACTGCCAAAAGATTTATTTACGATGGTAAAAAAAATTATGATTGGCGAAAGTGTCCGGAATAAAACATGCGTTGGAAAACTCTGAATTAAACAAGTGCAATAAACGTTTTAATGCATCAGACTAAGCATAAGTGAACGTGAAGATGTCTTAACTCCGCAGAGTTTCAACGATTAAACACAAACTTCAGGAAGTAGGTCAGCATGGTCGGATAGCCAAAAAAGAGGAAACAACTTGATAGACTAAGCAATACAAAATGTTTACATTTCAGGATTGGGGAAAAGAGCCTTTGTCCGCAGGTCAGCAGCAAAAAAAAACATCAGTGTCCTTCGTGGAACATTATGGTGACTCTGTTACCATATGAAGCTGTTTTGGTGAGAATAGTGCCTTTATCTGCAGAATTCCAGGAATAATATGCGGGGAAAACTAACAGAATATTCTTGCAAATATTAATTAATAATTGTGTATTTTATTTATTTTGCGCAATTAATAATTGCGAATTTTAGAAAGTGGACCCGAAGCACTCGTCAAAGATCTGCGGGGAATGCAAACAAATTATTAATTAAGATATCTCTCAAAGCTCTTCAAGAAAGCTGCATCACAGCTGCCGGATCCCATCTCAACTTTGAACTTGAACAGTATATCTTATTTCATATACCACCATACAAAGTATAAGTGTAATTACACATAGGATGATTGGTCCAAAGGTCGACCAACTTGCTCCTAAAATTCAACCTGTTGCAACTCTTTTTTTTAAAAAACTTTCTTGTTTCACAACACGGATAAAACTTGTTAAAAGGGCATCTAAAGTAATCATATCATTTTGCTTATTCTTGTTATGAGAAAAAAAGGTTACATTGGCCGACTTTTGGAGCCGGCTGACATTAGGAGCTTTCACCTTAACCATATACTAAACAAACTTAAACACAATATAAAATATAAGTGAATATAAATACAAATAGACAAATAAGTTGAAAATAAATAAATAGATATATAACAGGTCACAAAATTGAATAGTCAAAATAATTCATCAATTAGTGCCAAATTTTTAAACAAAACAAAAATTATAAAAAAGCAAGCATAAAATTAATAAGCAATCTTGGCAAATAAAAAGAATGCTAGGTCGATAGACTAAGAACGATAGAATAAAAGATTCTTGTTAAGTCTATTTTCAAAGGATGCTTTGGATAACGTGGAGAAGTATTGTAAGTATAATTTCGAATTGATTTTCTATCGCCATTTTTCAATCTTGGTGCGATGTAAGAGGATTCCCAATTTAGTGGACAGTACTCAGAAGAAAGATGTATTAAATATATATGTGATAAGAAAAGTTTTAATCAAAAAAGTAGGAGGAAGGATGTCAAGTCCATTGCTTATGTTGCTATCAAGCTCCAAAATAGCTTTAAAAATATCATCTCTAGAAATGGTAATATCTTCAGCAAAAATTATTCAAGCTACTCTTGGAGGTTGACACAATGCAAATACTAACTGAACCAAAACCCTCTTCAAGCTCATCAGCGAAACAGTTGCAGATTTCTTGAGGAGATGAATGAGTTTTCACTTAACACAGCAAATGGATAACCGGCTGTTTTCCGCTTCATATTCACAGTCAAAACATTTCTTGGGAATTTGGATATTATTCTCGCCGATAATTTTAACGAAGCGGTCATATGCTTCGTAAAACTTTATATGGATATATTTTTCTCTAATACGATGGATAGGTTCGACAATATTTTTTATTGATTTGTAATGCTTATTTCTATAGTTACTTAGACGTCTAAGAGTCTTGTCGAGCCAAAGCTCAGAATGTTTATCTTTTTTCATAATTTTAGGGACACATATCTTACGACTTCATCAAACACTATTTTGTAAAATGAGTACAGCATCATCCAGAAACTGGGATGTGAAAGAATTTGTCCAATGCACACTGGAAAGGATATAGTATTAGTGCCGCCGCACGGTTACACGATTTTGGCACGTGCAGTGTGACCTGACACAGCGCGACTTATAACATGAATGATCAAGTAGGACACCGCAAATTGAGACGTATGGTGCGCGGTTCTGTAGTAGAGCCACAGTTTCTCACACCACACGTGCCACACTCTTCTCATTATGCGGCGGACTTTATTGCATACAATAGTATTATTATAGTACAATAGTATTATTATAGCATTATAATCTGCAGTGGATGGTTCAAGAGTAAAAGCTAAATGAGCTAAAACTAGTTGGACTAATTCCTACAAGTGCAGAAAAGTAAGCGAACAGAACTGAAGCTACTACTAATCGCGAATTAACGTTCGATCCTGGTGGTTTTCATATGTTTCTCAACTGAAATACATCAATATTTCATAAATAAGCCACGCTTGCGCATTTAGGAGGCGTTTTTAATTAAGAAAGTAACAACATGTGAGCAGTAAAATTATGAGAGCATGATTACGCTGTCTTGAAGTAAATCACAACACCGTTCATCCATAAGTTATTACAGATTATCACACTAAATCTCAAACACCTTGTTCGAAGGGGATTCCCAACGATTGTGAAAGTTTTTTATTTGTTCATTTACCGACTTTCTAGGAAAAACATCGGTTATTGAACCACCTTATCTAGATCGTAAGTAAGTTTTTCGAGTGCAAATGATAAGTCCAAATGATATTACTCATTGGCTAAACGCTCTTATTTGTCGGTCGAATAAATGAAAAACGGTCCAATGAAAAATACATCTTTATTGCGTGCATACATTTCGCGCGTAGATTATACCTCGTAAACAAGAAATAAACATTTCACATACAAAATATATTATATTCGTATTTATAAAACCTAAAATCTATGTAAAACTGGCATCTCAGATAGCCGATCGTCATCACAATATATTTGTGCAGGTTTTTCATACACTGCACTTGCAATCGTCCGATTGTTCTCAAATAGATTTATCTTTCTTACAACACTTTCGACAAGATATGATTGAGGGTAAATCAAATGTAAATCACTTCATAATTTCAATAAATAAATAAATGCTGCTCTTAAAAAACATTGAAGCCATAAAAAACTGTTTTCCGACCCGCTAGCCAGAAGGCTTATGAAAAATGATTGTTTATATCATGTACCTGCAGATCGTTGCAGTTTTTAAGTCGTTACCCAGGCGGTTAAACATTTAATTCTTATCTACTCATCAGTTTGCTCTTAAACTACAAGTTTTTCCGGTCTCTCTTGGTTGTTCATGTTTCTTTCTGCCTTGTACAGCTTTTTCAAGTAGTATACGGTTTGATGATGACCAGAATGCCATAAAATACTCGTGAGTTCGCCCAGTGTGGGATTCTCTTCGTTCCTCATCCAGTCCAAAAGAATTTGATAAATAACCTATACGAAAATTTCGGGTAATTTAGTAGGTACATATAAAATCAAGTACGCTACGGAAAAGCCATATCGCACACGGTCTTACCTCCTTCAGTCCGCCATCTATTATGAAGTCTACTTTGAACTGATGAATCTGACCTTCTGAGAATTTCAATTGTCGCATCACATCCTGCCAGCCCTCACCTAAGTGCTTCGATATTTCATTTATATATTTTTCATCGACATGCTCAGCCGACTGGAGCATTGCTTGAACGGTCCGTGTATATGCCTTAACACGCTCTTCTTTCGGTGGATCCGGTGTCGCAGGACATACGGGTTTTTCCGGTTCCGGATCTGCTGTACGAATCTTAAATACAGATCCAATATGCAGGTTGTTCACATGCGAGAACTGGTACACATTCTGAGCTTGAGTGTTGTGCACGGCCACTACGTTATTGTTTTGTGACATCATTGTTGGGTGTAAGGGCGCTACTGGACTTATTGGACTCAGCTGACTACTAGGAGAAGGTGACGGCACAAGCTGTTGACTGTAGCTACTTGCTGCTAGCTGCAAATCCGCAGATGTGAAAGGGGAACTATTGTTAGCCAGCTCGGGCAGGTTGCTGGTGGATTCATTGCTGTTTTCATCAGGCACCGGTACGGCATCTGTTGTAAGCTGTTGATCGTCAGGCTGCACTTGGCGCTGCTGTTTCGACGATCGCGAAAATATACTTGACAAGAACTTCTTTTTTGGCATTTTGCTCCGATGACTGGAACTTTCCCGTCGAGCTACAACCAAACAATTTAGCTTCCTGGTAATTTCGTGAATCCCTCTTTTTGGAAAAACCCCGTATCGTGTACCCCTCAAGGCCACCGAAATTTACAGTGTCGCGATCACACACAAACTTGATCGATCGCGAGCCGCCAGAATCGCCTGCCAATCAATTCCACTAATGGAGATTCCACTCGTCTCTACATTGACATTTCAACGTCCAAATCTCTTCGGTGCTGTCAAATTCTGCGAGATCAGTTCACAATGGTTGGATTGGATGTGCTGCGATATTTTCATCGAAATAATTTTCATTGAAATTGAATTATGGAAACCCTATTTATTATCTGAGGTTTTATCTTGTGGTGGAGTACGCTCTTTTATTTTAAAGCTGGTTTAAAGTCTGAAATGAGATTAGAACGAAATGTGCATGAGAAGCTATCTGGGAATAAAATATAAGAAAAAATCATAGTTGTGTTGAAAAAGAGCATTTTTTTCCATGAATGGTTTCAGCTCTTAGCAAAGCTTGCAGCGAATACCTTGCTCATAAAAGTAGAAACATTTTGTGCTGCGATGGATGAGTGAATTTAAGGTATGAAAATTGAAGCGTATTACTTTTTTCCATTAAAAATAACATCAAAAGTTTTCAATAGAAAATATTTTGGACTTATTTAGGATGACATCCTTGCATGACTGCGCTACATTATAGGAATTAAACGTTTAGTTTGACTCACCGCTCGTCTCCTAGAATACAGTGCGACACATTCATTATTTTCACTCCTCTGCAAAATGATAAGACGACCCTAAGTTTTTAGGCATTTAGAAACTGTAAAAAGCTGAAGAACCCAAGTACTCCCAAAATTGAGCTAATGAAAGGTTATTGAAATATCAATTAAAAAATATTCCTTAACCCTTATGTGCATACCCGGGTACCCGGGTGCCCACTTCGTCATTGTTTTAGTTATAACTTTTAAAATAATTGAGGTAGCAACCTGAGGCTTCAGGAATTCTCCTTTTAACTCTTTTAGAAGCTAATGACAAACTCGAAAAATTTTTGCGATTTTTTTGAACCTATGAAAAGTGAGGTCAAAGTCAACATACCGTTAGCTCACACCCGGGTACCTGGGTGCCCACTAGTATTTCAGCCCAGAAATTCAATGATATTGATATATTATGAAGATTGAAGTCAATAAATAAACAATTAGGAATAATTTTAGCATATTATAAAACATTTTTATTGGTTCATAATACAATGGTTACATTTTGTAGTGGATGTTGAATGTTCATCACACACAGGATTTTTGCAAACACAACAAGACTTTCGCGTTTTCCTGCGTCTTTTTATTGTGTCTTTGTAACATATATGGCAAGAGCCAGTTATTTTTAATCTACCAGTGTTGTCTCGACATTGAGTTTGTGGAAGAAAGGCGGAAGCAGACAGCTGTGGTCCGATTGGTCCAATTACACTCTCGATCGCAGTCTTTGTAGTAAAGTTCCGGAGTATTTGGTCATTTTTAGCGCGATCTTCAATGAAAGGTTTTGATAACTCATCGCTCAGTTGACGTAGGAAGAGTCGTCGTTGATGAGTTTTTTTCTTTATCATTTTATTATTTTCATAATAAATGATATATGATGCTAGAGCCGCTATGTCTATGACGTTGAAAAATAAAGCCAGAGGCCATCGTTGGGTACGCCTTTGCACGGTATAACGGCTAACCATCTGATCCATTACATCCACGCCTGATTTGTATTTGTTATAATAGGTAATCATGTGAGGCTTCTTTTTTTCATCATCAGTTACAGCAGTATCTGAGTGCATCGTCGAGAGTAGGATTACAGTTTTATTTTTCTTTGGCACATACGAGCAGATTGCTACATGCTCGTGGAAACCAAAGAGAGAAGAGTATAGCTCTCTCGATCTAGAAGAATACATTTGCTCGGGAATATATGGTTTATTCTTCTTCAGGGTACCAACTATAGTCAATTGCCACGATAATAAGTGCTTGGCAAGAGGCAAAGTGGTAAAAAAATTGTCCATTGTAATGTTTCTCCCACTTCCTTTGAACGGCGCAGCAAGTTCTTTCACAACCCTCTCCCCTTGGTTTGTTTCGCGAACATTTCCCTGCTTGCCCGTGTAAATGATGCCCTGAATAGGGTATGAATTTTCGGCATCGCAAATCCACCAAATCTTGATGCCGTATTTGGCTGGCTTGGAAGGTATATATTGGGTAAACCTGGTATGGCCGCGGAAAGCATAAAGCTGCTCATCAATAGTTAAATTTGCTGTCGGCTTGTACATTTTATCCAAATTAGAGTTCAACATTGTCCAAATGTCACGAATAGGAGCTGCTTTATCCTGTTTGCTCTGGCGCGTACGAGCATCGTCGAAACGAATAAATCGCATTATAGATCGAAATCTATTGTTTCCCATTGATGCGCGATAGAGAGGGTATGAAGTAGCTTTCCACATTTCGTTTATGTGGTCAGTATTCGAATTGTTTGCGCCAGAAGAAATTAAAACCCCAATGTATGCATAAAATTCTTGCACACTAATTGGTTTCCATGATCGTATCGAATTCGGGTTCCTTTCGTTATATATAGAAATTTCTGCTTCAGCCTTCCTGTTTGTATGTCGAACAATTAGATCCACCATCTCCACTGTAAAGATTTTCTTGAAGGTGTCTCTTATCGATAGGGTTTCTGTCGACCTATGTGGACCACATCTTTGACGTAAAATATTTTGCGCGTGTGTTTTGTGTATTGGAGGCGGCGTCTTGCTCCACACAGTTTTATCTTTCGATATATATTCATTTGATCTTTCCTCACCAGATCCAACCGCTGATGTACTGGGCGTTTGATACTCGTTGCCACTCTCAGCCGACTCAGAATCCTCTTCACCTTCGGTCGTTTCGGCAGGAGTTCCTGTGTCTGACGGTGGCTCTTTTACTATACTCTCAGGCAACCAATTCTCATCATCGCTGTCGTCTTCGAAATCTGATTCTTCATCACTTTCTCCAAGCAGATTTTTCAGATAAATTTCTCGTTCCAAGCGACTCAATCTAATAGAATGATAAAAACGAGTTTATTATTATACAAAAATGAGATAGTTATCTATATATTTGGAAATGATATTCACCTTGCAAATTCAGCTCTCGATAGTTCTTCCATGATTTATTATAAAAATAACACTTAATTCAATTATAAAAATATCACTTGTTCGTCTCAGCAGCACTATTCAGAATAACACAAAATGCAGCATGTGGCAGTTTTTATGCTAGAGGGTAAGCGGGTTGAAGCAACCCTTAACAATTATGTAATTTTGAATACGGCAGTAGATCGACATTTTTTTCGCGTTACCTGAACAGCGTCTGCGTACGTTTCTAATGATGTTTATGAAACATTCCGTTGTAAAAAAAATTTCTAAACGATTTCATAGAAATGTGTCTTCAATCCAGCCGCACATCGCGACCCTGTAAAATTTTTCCTGGAATTATAAAATGCTAATTGACAACAAAATAATTTTGGGAGTTTCTGATGATGTTGAATTATTGTTAAAAAATATTGTAAGCGATTTCATGGAATTACGGACTCAGGATTGAGGACAAACTGGAGGTGGGCACCCAGGTACCCGGGTATACAACAACGTTACTTAAGTTGGATATACACATAAGGGTTAATTATACCTTAATGAGTTTTTGATGTGCTTGATAATTGGCTGCTACAAAAAGATAGAATTTTAGTCTGCTAGAAATGAAAAGAATGGATATTTCGGTGCATAGCTATTACTTTTTTTCTTACATTGTTTACTTTTCATCACTTCTAGCATTTTATCTGGTAGAGTTTTAAAAAGATGTTAAATACATTTTCGCGGAAGAGGATTATATGCCGCTTGAAATGCACCCATTAGTTCGCTCAATGTCTGGTATTGCTTTTTTTCACACATTTACATATGTTATGGTCAGCGGAACATTTCTTTCCGATGTTCGTGGTATATACGACTGCTTCACCAGAAATTATGGCTCCATATTTGTGGTTCTCATCTATCATCTTAATATAATCCTTGCTTTTCATTTTACCCGAAATATACCTAATTTATCTTTTCCTCTATAACCAATTCCAACCTAATCCATAAATCCACCTCTGCCCATTTAACGCCGGGTTTTTGTCAAAATTGTGGAAATAATGCGACAACCACCAGGCTCATCCAGGCAAAAAACGTTTTTAGTCGGTGAAAATTACTTTTTGCCACCGCTTTTCCCCTTAATATATTCACGGGCAAGCAGGATTCTCTTTTTTGTGTCTTGAACTTAGCGGAGGTCGATTTTTCATTTTATTAAATTATAGATATTTAGCACTTTTTATAATTCTGTTTACGAAACAAATTTTTGCTTTAACACCAGCTTCTGCAGCGATTTGCTTTGCAGCATTCGTTAAATTGGATGCCACGCTTAAAATTGCACTTTTTTTCGTTGACTTAGAAGCATGTGGTCGGCCTGGGCTCTTCATTTTGCCATAATTTTCATGATTTCTGAGAAGACTGATGATTAATAATTTTTTTTGGCGCTCATATTGTCTTATTTCAAATTTAATATTATTTTCACTTCTTCCATAAGTTTTTTTTCCTGGATTCATTTTCCCAAAAACTAATTGAAACTGCCTTTACATGTCTTATTTATTAAATTCATGTTATTTGGTATATTTCATGATACAAACTCAACAAAGATATTCTAAAATTGCGAGGTTTTAAAATCTGTCTTATCTCTTTGTAGTAGCCAATTATCAAAATCTTTAAAAAAAACTCGCTATGAGAATCCTTTTTTCCATTGCGTTTTCCCTTTTCTTACAGTTAAAAGTTGAGGGGTTTCTTATAATTTTGCAGCGGAGTGTACTTTTAAAAATTCCACTGCAACCTGTGTTAAAATACGTTTTATGGCGTCCTCAAATATAAATATCCTGAGTTAGACGCTTAACACATCATAAATTACTAAATTTTTACAGCGAGTTTTTATGCATAACGGTTTCCTGAAGACAAAATGGGTTCATATTATGTTGTTTTAAACAAGTGGCATGTTGTGAGATGTTTTTAATTCAGTGTATTTTATCGGAAATTATTTTGAAATTCTCAACAAGAGAAAACTAAAATGACGATTAAAAGAGTTCATGCTTTCAATGAAATTCTAGTAACATAATTTACCTAAACTCGAATTAATGCACCCCATAGCCATTGGACGATTATGCCCATTATGCCGATAGATATCTGGCTAGTATGTTTGTGTTTTTGTGGTTGCGTGTTTGTTTTTGGGGGTATTTTTTGTTTGTTTATTTTTCTTAAGTGTGTTGTCTTCTCGTTTATTTTTTGTATATTTATGTCTGTTTTCGTTTAATTTTTGACCTCTACTACCACCTATTCGCTCTCTGGTGTTAAAATTTCCCGGCTGAGGTGCACCAAGTCGAGTTTTACCTTTATTTCTTCTCTAAAAATCTTTATATATGCATTGATATTAAGTAATGCCTCCTTCAAAGTACTCCCCCATCTGACGTAACGCACTTATGCTAGCGCTTTTGCCAACCTTCGAAGCACCTGGAATGCAATTTTCAGTATGGCTTTTGGCTCCTTCACCGATTCTGTTTTTATCTGTTCAATGTTGGCGGAAAATACATAGGCTGACGCACCATAACGGTGCTGTTTTTGGCCAAAAATTCACGGACAAGTAGTGAAGTGTGAACAGGTGCATTACCGTAGTGCAATTGCCATGAACATTTTCGGTATGAGCTCATTTTTGGCACTAGCTCTGCAAGAAACTTCTATTGGGACGATTGAACCTCAATTTCGATTTCATACCCATACATCTATGCTTCATCACCAGTCATGATCTCTTTGAGAAGTTTTGGGTCGTTGTTGACTTCATTTCACAACTCTTGGGCAATGTGAGTTCGGTGCTGTTTTTGGCCGAATCTCAAAAATTTTGGAACAGACATTTCTACCATTCGGTTCATTCCCAAAAATTTGGTTAAAATTGCTTGATAAAAAGAACCAAACGATATCTAAGCAACACCAGTAGCTTCTCTAATAGTAATTGTCCAAATTCTTTGCCTTCAATATTTGGACGTTGTCATCGGTTGCTGATGTGCTGGGACGTCCAGGGCAGTCGTCAACTTCAAGATCTTCACGACCGTCTTGGAAACTTTCGTACCGATTGCAAACACTTGCTTTATTCCTAGAAGTTTCACAAAAAGCATCATTCAATATTTTCAATGCGGTGTTGCACTTCATTCCATTCTTAAAGCAATATTCAATGAAAATTCTTTGTTCCAATTTTTTTCGCAAATTAAAAATTGCCGAATTCACTAAAACACGTGTAACCTGTTCGACTACCAACAATCATCCGAAATGGCTAATAATGCCAGAATAAGTTTAAGCGAGTGTACCAAAAAAAAAACAAAATATTGTGACAGTTACACTTATATACGTTGTTCATGATATTGTAGACAACACGGGAAAAAGCGATGGCAACTCCTATTACATATCATCTTTGCTCTTATACTTACTTTTCTATAGGAAACCTATTTATCCGCCGAATTTTGAGCACCTCTCGTGTTTTACGGCAATTATCTCCAAAACCTCATTGGCCAGTTATAAGCCGACCTCGACAATAGTGCCAGAACCGTCGGCTGACTAGAAGGAGAATCCTCTGCGTGTCCACTTTCCCGCATCCACCTGAAAACATTTTTATCGTATCGTATCAACGTCAGCATTATCACCTCCACTTCTTTTCACAGCCCTCAGATCGACGATCCTATCATCTAGACATTTATCCTTATTTGTTTTTTTTTTCCATGGAACCATTATAAAAATTTTTATTCTGGTAAATCCATACATCATCTAGATAGCTCCAGTAATATTTGGCAGAGGCTAAAATAAATGCAATTACGTGTAAGCTGCCGGGTTTGTGCTTAAATAGCCACACTATACGATTTCGTAGCAGCTAAATCAAATATTAGCAGCACTTGGAAATTCCTTTAGAGATGTCCGTTAGGGGCTGTGATGTATTTACTGTATAAAATAGGTGAATGGTTAGAAACACACCTCAAAAAAAAATAATTTTCTTTTAAGCTATCAACCGTTATCATTATAATTCAAGCTCAAAAATAATTATTAATCATAATTAAGCACAAGAAATTAAGCAATCCAAAATAACATGCTACTTTTATCTCCGTCGATACAGCTCACTTTGATCTTACTAGAAATAAAATATACATTTGATCAAGATAGTGTTCACTGTATCTAATCGCGTGCGTATCCACAAAATACAATTTGATCAATTCCACCTGCTTATTTTCATTCATAAGTTGAATTAGTTGATAAAACGAAACGACCGCAATCTATTTCTGCTATATAAGTCTGTATTTATTTATAAACGCTATTATCATTTAAATGGTCTTATCAATAAATAGAGTTTGTTCGAGAAGAGCACAATACAATATTTTTAATATCTATCACTTACAGATTATGTACATGTAAGGGTGCAATCGAATGCATTAAGTAACTTTAACTAAACGCAACGAATATGTGTGTGATGTGATTTTGTTGCAAATCAACATGAGGTATGATACCGAAACCATGCAAAATAAATAAATTCCCCAATTAATTTAACTAAATGATACTATAATGCTATAATGAAAAATATGAATCGACATCACACGCATCGTTGTTGAGTTCAGGTTGCGGACATTACAAAAGCATTTTCGTATTTATGAAGCGCGGTTTGGTATTAAGGTTTTTTCAACATTCATATGGTTTCTAATACTGCTGCCTGATTGTCAGAAAGCAAAACAAAATAGCCACCAATCCTTTTCTATCTGCGAATACAGTATATGATTGTCGATCCAACTTTTATATACCGAACACTGCGTTCTATCTTTTTTAAATACTTAACCAACATAAATCTTATGATCATCTAATATCTATAAATCACTGCTCGACGACCGTCGTCGAACGTACTTTGCAAAGTAGTCAGGTCTCCAGCATTTACAAGAGCCTGGTATCAGGAACCAGTCGTAGTAGAGACGAACTTGGAAGCATCCGATCTCATCGTGGCCATCACAATGTGCTGGTTTGGGATTCGATTCGATATTCGGTGTATCTGGCCCTGTTGCGATTCCTGCACGCTTCTGCAGATACTGCTGGTATGCTTGGAAGTCTTGCACCGATGGAGCGGTTGTCGATGGTAGAGCTGTTGGACCAGGCACGTACTGTTCGTCATTGTTCGGGTAGAATATCTCCGCAACGAGGAGGCTAACCCAACGTGGTGATGACAAACAACCGCCATCTAGATAGTGACAACTGCAAATATCCTCTTGTTTACGTAAAAGTAACATTTATCGAAAACAATTATCTTACCGTGCTTGAAGACATCGAGTGACCTCAACAGTCTGTGTAAAGTATCCTTCGTATGGAATTTGAACAACGTATCTCCAGGATCCCTTGGATTAAAATTTTCATTATTAGAAGATTATATGCGTGTAAATTAGTAACTTCGTATATTGAAAATAGTAATAATAACTAATTTTTAAACGAACACTCTTCATAAGTGCGTTTAAATTTGACTGCGGACTATATGTGTGTTTTAGTTCTTATTCATTCAATTTATAAGAGTTTGAATAAAAATAGAATAATCTTGTTTATACACAATTTAGACATAGTTTCTGAACATTGTAATGTATATTTAATGACGCAGATAGATTTATCTTTAACTTTAATGCCCAAATTTTCATTTTACCTTTGGCTTTGCTTTAAGGTCATTCGACCGTGTTAAGGTCATTTACATTGCCATAATTGGTCCCCTAACACACTCACAGGTATACCCGCACTGTCTGATCATAATCGATAATTTCACTCGTTGGCCTGATTCAATTCCTTTGCTCAGCATCACTGCCAATGACTGTGCTTCTGCTTAACTGACCACCTTAATTCCTAGGTTCGGAGTTCCCCCATACATTGTCACCGACCAGGGCAGACAATTTGAGTCAGTGCTAGTTGTGCAGAGGCTGGCCGACCAGGCTCCGACATGTTTAAAGAAATCAATCGGCTTTCTAGGAAATATTTTAACCAGGAGACGTGGTAACGATTGAAAATGTCACTGTGCGCAGCCCTGAACGCCAGGCAGAGTTGTTTGCATCGACATTCCGATCCCAGCTGAATGGCATCCCGCCCGACGGTTCAGCTCCTACCAGCTAAATGGTAAGACAGGAAGTCAGTCGCTTCCTCAATACACACCACGAGCCACTCGCCACATTTACATCCGAAAGTCCTTCAAATGATCCGCATAAAGTACATAACCGGTTCCACTTTGTTAATGGTGAATACTTGGTGCAATTGCTGCGTTGTATAAAAAGCAAGAAGTCTTCTGGGCATGGTGGAATGTCGAATTTCATTATTAACCATCTACCACTCTCTATGCTCAGAATTCTCTATATTGAATTTAGCAATGCTCTGAGCAATAGTTACTTCCTACACTCATAGAAACTGGCCACGATTATTCCCTTTTATAAAACGGGTAACAGAAAAGAGGAAAGAAAAATGTCCGTCCAATCACTCTGCTTCGTAACTTGGGGAAGATTTTTAGCGAATATGGATGGAAATAATAAAAAAAACCACTCTGAGCTCACGCAGGTAATTAAAACAAAAAATAAGAAAAATCTCGTACATGAACAAACTATTCTTAGAGCATTATGTATTTCAGATATCGAGGTTCTCGACTCCGTCTTGCATGAAGGTCTTCTATTGAAGTTGATCAAAGTTGGATTCACGGACGAGTTAATCAGACTCACCGCAAGCTTTCTTACCAATAGACAATACTATATCAGCGTTAACGGAGCAGATTAGCTCATAGAGCCTGCGGAATCAGGAATATCATAAGGTTTTGTCAGTAGAACAATTCTATGTATCAAATCGTATGTGAGTGGTACCTTCCTATTACAGCGGGCCCACTACAATATCAATCCTCCAATATGCTGATGACACGCTCTAATTCTCGTCGAGCCAAGACCCCCTCAAAGCAGTGAAGAACCTGTTACACTACCTGGCAGAACTAAGTCTTTACTTTGACGAATCTGGCATCAAACCAAATAGCAGTAACACTCAGCTTTGTGTATTTCGAAATTTTTATAAGTATCGAAGTTCCCAAACTATTCGCAGCAAGACCAAGAAACTCGCTGTCTTATTTGGAACTTCCAAGATTACTCCTAGCACATGGCTTACGTACAACGGAAAATCTGTAAAGTTTAATCCTTATGTGCGACAAAAAATGAAAGCTGCAGAATCTGCATTTCAACGCCAAAAAGATGGCAATGACTACCAAAGCAAAATCTATCTGCTTTCAGACCCTCATCCGACCTATCCTGACTTGACATCCCAATCCTGGTTTACCTGATCAAAGACTGCAATGTCATAAGCGGAGATACTGAAAGAAAAATCCTACGCCCCTGCACTGGCAGGTTCTACAACCCGCTAATGAAAAAGTGGCCAAAGAACCCTCTCCTGTAGAAGCCGGGATGAATTAACGACGGACATGAGGACGGACTGATTCAGTCAATAGGGCATACAGTTGGCTCTGACGAGCTACTCATGCGCCCTGCGAAGAAAGCAAGTCAGCTGCAGCTATTTAATAATGTAGATTTAAGATTTATGTAAATTTCTAGAATTAAGATCTAGGTTAAGATTTAGGTCCAATTAGTATAAGTTAATTATAATTAGACATGGGTTTGTTTTTATTTGTAGTGTAAGCTAGATTTTAAGCCAACTATTTCCTAGATATCCCCAGTTACTGTACAGGCTAAGAAGTAGGTATTATTGATGTGTAAAATACAAAAATCAACCAAGAAAAATTAAATAAACTAAATGACAAGAGCCAACAGACCAAAATAATATAGCCGCGTTAGGTGAAGTTTGTTAATTAAACTTTCAGTAATGTCGGGAATGTACAAATAATATCAAATAATACAATTTTTCTAGAAAAGAAAATTGTCTAATTCATATATCTCACCTGATAGTTCTTAGCAAATACAGGAGTTGCATATTCTACTTTAGCAGGGCAAGGTGTCGGTGGGCCTTCATACCGTATTGGTCCAGGTTCTTCTCGGCGTTCGGCTGCCGCAATCGGTTGCTGACTATCACCATTGATCGCACGGTATAGCGAGCAGAACCTTGATAATGCACCCAAAATAAAGACAAAATTATTGAAATAACCAACAAAGCCGACTACAGTATCTTTCGTTTTTCATTTATACTTACACGCCACCACCATCACAGAATTTCCTCGGGGCTCTCTTCTCCTCAATCCTAGGCTCAACTCTTAACTCTTCTTCGTCTTCAGCTCCTTCATAGTTGATGTCACGCTTCATCCTCACGTGATATCGATTGGTATCCAGTCCATTGTTTTCGATCGATTCCACAGGACCGTCAGGAATGATTTGTGTAACTTTCGGAAGTGTATCATCGGCTTTGAGTACAGGTAGTGTTTTCGATAGGAACTTTAAAGTTTGATTCCGAATCAGTTCGCTGGTTTATTCAAATGGGGGAAAAAATGATCAATTTCTTTGACGCATTCCACTAAAATGTAACTTACAATGGATATGGTTCTCCTAATATGTTTTGCCTCATTGGATTTCGAGGTATTTGGCCTTTATTCAAATCACCGCATATATTACTAACGGAAACGTGCGACTTCTTGCTTAAGATGTTCTTACAATCAACGTTAACGTGAATGTAGGGGGGTGGTCGAACTTTTGGCGGTACGGCTGACGGAGATTCAACGAAGGCATAGTAGCTAGAAAATAAGAGTTGAAAGTTATCTGCAAAATTCGCATTTGCACGTGTTGTAGTCTTACCCTTCTGGAGGCTCGTCCTCTGTTGCTTCTTGGCTGTTTGCATGTATGCACAATGTTAACACTACTATAGCCTGTAACAGAATGTTGCATTAGTATTATATCTTTTACGCTAGTCTGGATAATAATACAAAAATTGTGATGTTGAAATTTCAGAAAATTCGCTTAACAGTTAGCCACTTAGTTCAGAAGCAAATGCTGACGACCAATTTATTTATTTTCAACCAAACAGGGCATACAAAAAAACACTTACAATGAATATTTAACAATTTATATAAAATTGTACAATACACAATAATAAAAGAATTTTAAAAATATAATCATCTTTGGTAGGGAATTGGATAGGGCATTCATGACGTGAGCACTTTAGCCAGAGCAGTTTTAAACCTAGGTCGGGAAATGGTTGGGGAATAGTGTTTTGAGAAGCTATTGAATATTTTGCAACATCTATTGATTGGATCATTGTTGGCGTAAACTGTGTGGTGTCGGTATTCATTCAGTAAACGTGTGTGCCTCGTCTGCCGTACTGATTCGTTGAAGGTTATCTTATTGGGCAGGGACACAACATTGATCAAGCCCCTAATAACATCAAAAGTAAAGCAGGAGCATATTACTATCCTCCGCGAAGATAGACTTGATAGATTTAAGAAATTTAGCCTGTATCTGTATGAAGGTAGATTATCAAATTCGTAAGGATTATACAGATCTCTCAACGCAAAAAGCAAGAACTGCTTCTGCACCGATTCTAGCCTATCGCTATGGACATCAAAGGTATGGTGCCAGACATTACATGCATATTCGAGCAATGGCCGAACTAGAGCTATGTGTAAAGACTTCGTGACCCATAGGTTTTTGAATTCCTTCGCACGTCTTTTGATGAATCCAAGCTGCTTATTAGCCTTGCTTAAGACTTTGTCATAGTGTAAATTAAAACGCAGCTTTTTATCCAAAGTAACCCCGAGGTCGATGGCATTGTCAACATTATTGATTGCAACATTATTGAGGCGATTATCAAAATTTATATTACTGGTTTTGGGGGAAAAACTAATGACTTGACATTTACTGACATTAATGTCGAGGTTATTTTGTTTGCACCACTGCTCAAGAGAAAGCAGTTTCGATTGAAGGAAAACTGATTCTGATTTCGATTTAATTGTGTGGTACATTTTCAGATCATCTGCACAAAAAGGTGAGCGATGTCTGCTAAAACTTCAGAAAGATCCGATACGAAAATATTGAATAAAAGAGACCCTTAGTGACTACCTTGTGGTACACCTGATAAAACTTCGATTTTTTTGGATAGGATACCCTTAAACTTAACGCTGCGTCCTATTTCGAAAGTAAGAGTCTAACCAGTTTAATAAAAGACCCGAGATACCACATTTCTGTACTTTGATTCGAAGAATATCATGATCAACGCGATCAAAGGCCTTGCTGAAGTCTGTGTAGATGGTATCAATTTGACGCCCTTTTTCCATGCCACAGAGAACATCATTTCTAAAACCATGTTGTTGTTCGTTCAGAAGAGGTTCTATTAGAGTAGTGAGCTTATCACAGACAATTTTTTCAAATAGTTTAGGCAATGCTGATAGTGTCGCAATACCTCTGTAATGAAATACATGAAATAACGTTTTTTCAAGAATTTCAAGCAAGATCATCTTTGCAAGTGAATTTTGCATGTTATGCAACTTGAATAAATGATAGCTCATATATCCATTTTTATGTGAACATGTTGATATCAATCAACCGAATCTACGAAAGAACCCTTTCCCAGTTATGGAGAATTATAAACAATTTAAAATATTTTAGTTTTCTCTTTTGACGTCAGTTCTAAATCATTCAAGCAATCTAACTTCGATCACCATTCGAACAAATAAGGTTGCTCATCCGATAATTTCACCCGAAAATTCCGAACGGTAAAAAAGTATGTTTGGAATGTTCAAAAGCTTGTGCGGTGCGAAAAATAAGTGTCTATATGGCATAACAACGTGATTCGTCTTCAACGTCTTCAATCTCGGCCAGATGACGTGACTTCATGTACTTTTAATTTTACAGGTAGCTCCCCGGCCAAGCTATCAAATTGCAGCAGCTAGTACAGCAAAGCACTTGAAAACTGTTCATCGCAAATGCTCGTCACCACCATGAATGGAGGTAGGTGTTTCGGCTGATGAAAAACAGGTCACTATATTTCGAGGCCATTGCTTGCGCCTTGTTTACCGATTTAATAATGAAAGACTGTGATCAGAGCTTTGTGCGCCAACAAGAAGTGCTTCGGACGGATTGGATTATTGTGGAGCAACCGTCGTCGTGTCCCAAACCACTCACCATATCAATTTGTTCGAAAAGTGTTTCAGAGAAAGGTCGAGCAGAAGACGATGAGTTTGTAACAATGCGCAACAGAAAAGATGAAGCTACCAGGCACGCGTGTGGGCGCCGAAAGCTGGAGCACACGACCATCGCTTTGGGAGATCGTCCAAAAGAACATTAATTGTTATTATCGGATGAATCGGTAACAAAACTACTGCTGATTTCATCTTTCGTCATTCGATTCGAAATCCAATGAATTCCGATTTCTATTCTATTCTCGTGACTTTTTATAATGTAATAGTAGTTGATATTTGTACTCCCGTGGTGTGTCGATCCGGTCCGTAAACCGGCGGATGAATAGATCGATTTTTACAGATAAACTATCTGCAGAATATTTCGATATGAACATGAAATTATCGAGATGGGACGATGTTGTTGAACTTTCTTTTTCGTTGTAGCAAATAAAACTTACTGAGCAATTCGTAACTATTGTGGTGCATGACAAATCGAACTGACTTCAAGCAGCGAAATGTTTACAAATCGGTAAATAGCAGCATAGCTTGGCCACGAGTTGTAGAAGTGCATATTCATGCATAACGCGAAAAAGTAAAACTTTCCTTCCTTCAGATAGAAATTTTCGTTTTGTGCTTAACGGTTTTCAAATCGGAATGCATGTTGCGCGTTTCATTGTGTTGTCAGTTATAAATGAAGCGGTTAATAGAAGTGGTAATGCTACTTCCGTAGTCGTGTAGAAGCCAAAGTCTAAAAATTATATCTACAATCTATTTTTAATTCTATGATCGTGCAGAAGATATAGTGTGTTCTTTAGAATGACATTTCTTCTAATAGAGATAATTTTCAAACGGTGCGGTTATTTTTGAAAGCTATTTAACATTTATGTTTAGTATTGCCTGTTTTGCCAGTGTAGTATTACCTTCTTAACAACCATGCATACTCTAGTTCCCGAGAAGTTAATTCTTGCACTTATGTTGTTCTTGCACACTAATAGAGACAATTTCCTGTTTTACTTATGTAGCTTGCACTACATTTGGTGACCCCGACATAATAATGTGGAGCTTGACAAAATGTGGTTTGGCTAATTTTCCACCCCCATTAATGCCTAGACAGATGGGCTAATTTTCCACCCCCATTAATGCCTACATTCAGATGGGCAAGCAAATCATAATTTTGTGCCAAAACAGCAACCGACCAATGGTTAAGAAATTGCTGGCAGTGCCAACCATGTCAAATAAAAACACATCAAAAACGTACCTCAGCAGTTTTCTCAACCTACCACCAGATTTGAGCCTGTGTATATTGACATCGTTGGACCAGTACCATAATCGAAAAGCTGCAGAAATATATCCACTAGGGAGGCTTAGGATTGCCCCTGGCCGAGGGTGGCTTACATGCTTCCCTAGACGCGGAGTTTAGAGAATTAGTAAGGGTGTCAACCGCCCGATCCAATTCATGGTAGCAGTCAATGCTCCTAGGAGCAGTTTCCAGTGAGGATCGTATCAGAGAATTAAATAGTTTCCAGTCTGTCCTCTTTTTGTTGATAAAGGCTGTCTGCACAGCAGAGCTGCGGCCAGCCACGTTATACGATATGTACCTATGATCAGAGAATGATCACTCCTGTAGAACCCTTCAGTCACGGAGAAAATGTGAGTGCCTCCCACTAATCAAAGTAACATCAAGAACCTCCCTGCGGTTTGAGGTGAGAAAGGTTGGTTCGCTACCAGTACTGGCAATGAAAAGGTCGTGGGCCAGGATGAAGTCAAAAAGTTCCTCACCTCGGCGATTATTGTTGGAGCTACCCCATACTTCATTATGAGCGTTGGAGTCAGCCCCTAGAATAAGAAGCACACCAATCTTTGTGGCTTCAGATTTGATGTTATGTTGGCCAAATTTGAAGAATAAATTACCAGAAATTTCAAATTTCTATCAGTTTTGACAAGGAAAAACAATTGTTTGCATGCATTTTTCAATTTTCAATTTGTTTACTCTAAATCTCAATATTACCTAATTATAGTTGTTAAAAATTTCACTATGTAATTGTTGACAAAATATGGTGGCAAATTTTGTCGGCGAGATATCCTATTATTGTTGTATAACAACATAGACTTCCAGATGAAATCACGGCCGGGTTAACTTCAAGATCATCGTAAAGGTTGTGTGGTGTACTCATGAATTATTTAGTAATTATTTATCGAAGTTTGCCTCAATGTTTTGTGAAATCTGGCGGACTGACAAAGATTCTTTCGAAAAGCAGGACTAAGAAAATGGAGATGCGATTTCCCCTGTTGCAAAATTTAAATTTTACTTCTACTCCTCAGAGTCCTAGAGAGCCCTTCTAGGCCAGAAAATCTAAATTTTCTCTGCCAAATAAATCTAAGTGGGTATTTTTAAAAATTGTTCTATTTATTTTGTACTAGATTTAAGTGGTATGGGCGCTGGTAGTAATATAATTAATATAATTAGTGCGCTAGAAAGAATTGTGGCTTTTTGTGCATCATACATACACCACTATATGCAAGACGATAAGGGATTATGTGCTCTGCTCGAAACTTTCTGAGCGAAAACGCGAAAACTACTTATCGTACATGAATTTGATATATACAGAGCTTTTGTGGAAATTTTTAAGTTGAGCAAATTTGATGGCATAAATTCACATAAAATCAATAGCTAACGAGATATTTAAGATAATTTTGTTTGACCTTTGACCTTTAATAACTTTTGTTGCGCACATGACTTTGTAATGGACTTCTCAGATTATCTTTCTCATCTCACTATAAACATATTTCCACTGAAAACCCTCCACTTATATTTGGCAGATTGACAATTTTTTGGTCTAGATTTCTTGGCCTATTAGTACAAACTACTTCTTAGTTTTGTCTCTATAATCTCTATATATCGACTCTAAAGCCATTTTAGTTAAATTGGCTGTATAGTCTACATATAAAAATATAGTCTACAGTACTATTGTATAGTCTACAAAAGGCTGGATTGGTATTAGATCAGCTTCAATCGACTTAAGTCAACGTCCGAATACGTAGAGAACGTATAAGTAGCATAACTATAATGTACTTCCAGGTCAAAAATGAAGTGAAGCTCCACTGAGTATGTCCTCCACTTAAGTAACATGAAAAAGTTATTTCATGACAATTCTTATAGAGTGCTTCATTCACAAATTTAAAGCTGTAAAACTAATTTGACAACACCTAAAACCATTTGCAAAAACCGTCAAAAAACCCTGAAACAGTGCAAAGGTTTTTTTGTGTGAAAATGGGCGAACTACGAATTTCGATTTTGACAATACTTTTACATACGCTAACGTAAGTTCATTAGTAGTCTAAGTCCAAAGGAAGCTGATGACTGGATTCTCCAAAAAGACAACGATCCCCTAACACCGAAGTCGCCTCTGCAAACTTTAGAAGGAAGAAAATTGAATACCAATCTTGGACTGGCCATCGTAAAGCCTAGATGCGAATCCCATTGAAAATCTGGTGTCGTTCAAAAAGACTAAACTAAAAGGGGAAAAATACAAACTACGCAACAACTTAATCGAAGTTTAAAACAAATTTGAAGAGGTCTAAGTGTGAATTACGCTAAAATATAGAGCCACAGTTGAAAAAGAAGATGCCAGGCAATGAAAGAAAAACGACGGTGACTGGATATACACACAGTTGCGAAATAAAGAAACTCTAGCGCATTAGAACCGCTACAAAACTGATTTTTTTATATATTTCAAGTTTTTTTTTCGACTTTCGAAGAAATTATCTTTGCGTCAATTTAATATTGATCGGATTATCCGGTCGTCAGTTCTCATGAACAGAAGTTTCGAGTGCTGAAAATATAAGTAATCTGGTGATGGGTTACCATTCTTGTGCAACACGGAATTTTGAAAATTTAAATTTGTCATGTTTGACAAAGACTAAAATTTATCAAAAATCAAAAAAATTTCAGGAGGATCGAGGATTTAAAGGATTTTTTTTCACGTAGCTGTCGTAGCTACAGGTGCCCTCACAGTTTTAAAAGTCCATGTGTGTACAATTTTAGCCAACATCAATATGCTCTGCATATATCACGATGATCTAATGTTTCGTTCAAAAGTTATGACAAATCGAAAATTGAAAAAAAATCCTTGCCTACTTTTAGGCACTCAGCGCCCACATAGGGCTCATAATTTCCTGTTTTTTATCATAATTAGTTTTAATGTAATTCGTTTTCATTTCCAGTACTTAAATTGAGCGAAAATATACTCAGTATAGAAATATAGGGATACCTGAAAATTCATTAAAATGCCCGCCGCTGCCAAACGGCTAAGGATATCTTAATTTTGATTAATTACTGCACTAGTCCCCTCATATACATATATGTACATATGTCCTCTGAAAATTTCAGCTCAATCGGACTACGCACTCCAGAGATGATCTCCCTTAATCTATATATATATACATATCTATATATATATATATATATATATATATATATATATATATATATATATATATATACATATACATATATATATATATATATACATATATATATATATACACATATACATATATATATATATATATATATATATATATATATATATATATATATATATTATATTTATATATATATATATATATATATATATATATATATATATATATATATATATATATATATATATATTTATATATACACGAATTTTCGGCGAAACAAGTCTAACACTATGGTATTAGACTCGTTATAGTATGTTATCTTTTTTTTGAAAATCAGTAATAATTATATTTTGCGAAATGAATATGAGTAGGTATGTTTAGTTTCTTAGTATCACTTAATTTTTTGACACTCTGTTCTAAAACGGACTGTAAATGCATATATAAACAAATTTGGCGAATTCATTAATGTACCATATAAATTTCAAATTAAATTCAGATGAAAACTCATTATTATTTAAGACAAAAACAGATTGATTTGATTCATTTACGATTCCCACGAAGTGAGTTAATAGAAAAATAGAAAACGATGCGAATGGAATGAGAATAACGATGCAACATAAATCAACTGGCAATGGCACCCATTCTTCAATTAGTAAATGATAACATACACCTAAGATACTGGATGAACAGCTATTTAATTCTTAAAGCCTAAGTGTATTATTGCCAACATTCAAAGGATTGCAAAACCATACTTTTGCGTTTCATCCGAAGAAATTTGAACGCGCCTACGCAACATTCAGAGCTTAAAACAACCAATGTGTCTCATAGCCTCATGTTGGAGCATACGAATTATTCAAATATTAGACAAAATTCGCAATCAACTTTATTTAAATCAATTCAAATTTGTATTCAATGCTCAAGAATTCCGTAGGCACATTTTACAAATGTAATCGTTCGTAACATTTACTCCTATAATTTCTACTTTGTTTACAAATCGTAGCCAGTATATACCGTATTCTTATTTGCGAATAAAATTTCCAAGAGTCACGATCCACTCTTTGAATTGTTTATACCTACGTAAGTATTTCCAATGCGAAAGCCAACACAGGTTATTGAACCTTTCATTTCTACTAATTCTTTTCTTGCGATTAGCACTACGAAAAACTGAAATTTTGGATTATTCACTAAAACAAGAAACAAATTTGTAAGATTTTCATCTAATTGTTCCGTCTGCAGCATCATGTTGCGTAACATTTTTTTTTTGCGCTTCAAACTGCCTTGGATGTAGGTCAGTAGTAAGTACAGGTACATATGTATGTATGTTGTTTTGCTGTGAAGAATGTGGTTTTGCAAGTGCGAGTACACATTGAGAATATTTCCGGCACATAGCTTGTTCGCACCGAACTAACTGACTGACTGTCTGTGAAGATAACTGTGAAACAATTTAATTTGTTGCATTTGATTAAAATCAAGTATGTGATGTGATGCATAGATTTCGCATCAAGTACTTGCAAGTACTTCTATGATTGGATGATATAATCGATGTGATTTAATGTAGGAGTACAGTTATGCATATAAATATGAATATGAATATCTGTTTATACGGCAATCAGCGTGACTTCTTTCACCCTAAAAATCTTGAAAAGAGTCTTGGATTTAGACGGCTGTCCATATGGTATTTCTTGAAATAGAAGGCACTCAATTATAAAGAGTACGCTTTGGAGACCGTTTTGGACATCGAAGGTTTCTTCAATAATGTGCATATAACAGCCTTTATGAATGCCAACCAACACCTATCCTGCTTTATGTAGCATGGATAAGCAGTATGTACAAGCAGAAGCTCATATCAGGAAGGTCCATAGAGGTACGACCAAAGAGGAGTTCTATCTCCTGTCTTGTGGAACCTGGTAATTTTAAAGATGAAAACAGTACTGCCCTACTAATCAAGAAGTATGTTAAAATCGACATTGAAAAATGTACTCTACATATATCTCCAGTACAAATCAAAACAGAAATCATTGAATATCTCGAAACTACTGAAAATGTAGATAGAACCTTTAAGTTTAGTAGGGCAGAGTAGACTCAAGGTGACATTGCGATCGAAGTCTCAAGTAGGTTCTTGCATACGTTTGGCGAGCTCATCGAGCATGCTTTGAAGCTGGTTGATGAATGGGCGCATACCGCGAGTCCTCGACATCAAATTCCGATAAAACCGGTCCTATATTCTTCACTAGGAAATACAAGATCCCTGAAACATACCCAATCAAGGTGGGCGGTGTTAGGTTAGGTTTCAAGTTGCACACTAAGTACTTAGGTCTTATTTTAAAACTTTAAAGCATTTTGTTTTATCGGCGCTACTTATCGCACACAAAAAATTCCATTTAATTCTGCTTTCGGAGGCTTAATCCGCAAACGATCCAGATTCCCGTATCAAATATTCTGTGCTTTGATAAGCATTAGAGCCATTGTAGAAGTATATTGTGGACTCGCTCTTTCCAGCGCATCACACTTGAGTATAAAACGCTCTCATGGTCCGTTAGGAAGGTATTCCTTTTTCACTCTGAAGAAACTTCGTAGTGTAGCTCTGAAAATGAAAAATCGAAAGACCCGTTGCTCCGACAGCATTCCAGCGGAGGTGTTGAAAGCTGCGTTGCTGCGAATCTATAATACGTGTTTGTTGGCGAGTGGTTTCCCACCATGCTGGAAAGAGGTACGGCTTGCCTTGATTCCGAAAGGAAAGGGAGGCCCTAGCACATCGTCTACGATGGGGAAACTTCTGGAAGACCTATTGAACCCACGACTACAGGCAGCAATACGACGGGCCGGTGGCCTTTCGAAAAATCAGCACGGGTTCCGTAGTGACCCCTCAACAATAAGTGCCATCTACGAAGTAATCGGCGCAGTAGAGCGCGCCGACGCTTCATGTCACCAGGCCAGGCCGATCGTGTTTTAGTGACGCTGGATGTCCGGAACGCCTTTATTTCAGCGAGATAGGCAGATATTTTAGAGGCACTTGAGTGGAATTTTCACCTAGTCAAGTAATTTGGCTTGGTGCTTGCGGAATGACAAGCACAGTGAATTAAACCTTCGGGCATTGCCGAATGTTCGCCAAAACTGGAAGATGAACGAGCTGCGGGGATCCGCCACAGTGCTCGTCTACTTTGATGTGAGTTGAAAGTTCGACAAACTACGGGAATAGCGAGCACCCGAATGTTTGTGCTTGGCCTAGGGCAAGCACTAGGCGAGCAACCCAACCACACATGCGAAGTTTGCCAAACTAGGTGCTCGGTATTTGACAAACACCGCATATCTAAAGCCGCCTTAAGACCAGTGTTGCCAACTTTTTTCCAGCCGTTGTAGCTAGAATTTAGGAAAAACATAGCTAAATATAGCTAAAAAGTTTCCATTGTAGCTAAAAAATGTAGCTAACTCCAACAATAAAAAACTCAAGGCTCTTGAAAACAATTTTATTAAGCTAATGTTTATAATTCACATGGAAAAATATTGGATGTACATCGGATAATGAGCAGTTAATTAATTTAACGGTATAAAATACATAGTATAAAAATCGTTCAAAAGCTTAGTGAGCTCAATAGAATTGCTTTCTGTTTTTCATTCATGATAGAAGCATCCTTTAAAATGGGTTGCAGAAATAGGAGATATAAAAGGTTTTGTAATTGTTATATTCCTTGTAAATCATTTTTGCTAAATAACATTATTCTGAAGTGGGTTTTTAGCCCTAACTATTGGCTAATGATCCTTGATACTGATCCCTTTATTGACAACCACCTTCAAAGAATCAATTATACAGTTTTGCAAGTAAAAACTCTAACGTTTGGGGAAGAAATGATCCTGCAGCTGCAGAAACTGAAAGCTGAACGGAATGACAAGCACATCTTATTAATATTTAAAATGGATTTTGGAGACTTAATTTTTGAAATATACCGTTATTCACTCCGAACATAACACTTGCGTTGTCTGTCGTATTTGTAATATTTAGGTTGTAGTTTTCTAAGCACGTGTTTATGGCAGCAGTAATACTTTCAGCAGTTCCACTTTCTAGCTCAATCAAAGCGAAGTAAATTCTCATAAATTTTTACTGAAAATATCAATAAAATATCCGTAGACTCGTCAATTAAAATACTAGAAATAGAGTTATCAATATCTGCCTTTAAATTCGAATTGAAGTGCAGAAACATAACGTTTTTCACTATGGTGCTGCTTTTACCACTTTTTGACTCAGCTGGCAGTGACACTTGCTCCAACTTTTGGACTCAGCTGGCAGTTTCTTACACATCTCACTCAAATGGTCAATTGATCTTAAGGCGCAACGGTTCACAACGAAAATACACATTGTAGCTTTGATTTGTTGCCGATGTTGTTTTTCAGGTGCTGCTCCCAACGGAGAAAATATAGTCTTTATCTTTCGCCGTGTTGAAAAACTCTACAAAATGAAAAAAAGCATAGCTAGCACAATTCTAACGATTGGTTTTACTACTGAGCACGATTCCTAATGTCTTCTAGGGTTTTGTGCTAGCACCTTGTCTACGTTTTATTGCTATTTTATGTCTACGCCTGAATTTTTCTGTTCTTGTCTTCAAATTTAGGCAGATAATGAGTATTCTATATCAAACATATTTCGTTTGTCTTACCTATTTTAGTTTATTCTTAATGCGTTAAAGCTCTCGGTTTTTCTTCGCACCGAACAAAAGAAATAAAACTGTCCGTAGCAGATTATTATTATTTTATGTCCATGAAATAAATGTGGCACTTAAAAAAAAGAATAATGGAAGAATTGATATCGGCTTCTCCCATACGTGTCTCCCTACCGCCATCGCTAAGCATTCGCTTCAAAGGGCCATCCCCTGAGCATTGGTATTATCATAGAAAAAACAAAAATCTATAAATTAGTGGCTAACTTTGTAGTCAATAGCTAAATGAAAAATTTTGTAGCTAAACAGGTTCCTTTTGTAGCTAAATCTAGCTACAATATAGCTTAATTGGCATCACTGCTTAAGACACTACCGTTAAGCCACGTTTCCGTAAAAACTATAAAATATAATAATATTATTGATGGGATTGAGAGGGCGGATACATACCCCAAGCACGAGCCAGTTTTCCCCTATTTGGGTCGACAAACATTCCTATTCCTATTTAAGCGGTTAAGTTGATTAAATAAATCTGACCAGCAGAATAACCAAAACCTTGTGGGGGTAATACAATCTCGCAACTATTAAATGCCTTCATGAATTAATGCGGACTGCAAACGCATCATTACCTGTCACTGTCTTGTAGGAGCACATGTTATAAAACTGCGACTCCTAATCAGTGACATCTGTAGGAAGTGTCAAGAGTCGGAAGTTTCAGAGACAATTCAGTATCTCCTGTGACAGCGCTGCTTCGGTGATCCTTGGTTGGTGAACGTAATGCATGTGGCGAAGCAGAGGCTGTTCGGATCGGTTTGCAAAAATGTCTGGGGCCTTCGACGGCCACTTGGATTGAATGTGTTTAGCTGTAGGTCTTTTTATCTGGTTAGGTAGTAACCTGATTTAGATTGCCATTTCAGATTCACTGATGTTTTTCGGAATTATGCACGTATTCACAAATGGACTCACTCATATGGAAAAAAGAATCGATAAATGTTTGATTTTTTTCTGAAAGTCTTATGATTTCACTGACAAATATGTGTAGATAGTTTCGTTCAAATTGAAATGTGTACTCTAAACTAGGTCAATTTCAAGTGCACCGCTGATTCGCTTGTTCTGATGTACATACATATGCACTCGATTTACTCTTCTTCCACTACAAATTGTATAAATGTAACGACCGAAATTTTTGATTAATAATACAATCTTGTAGTCCATATCCGTTTCAGTCAACAATCGTCTCTAACGATGCTATTAATTATCCACTGTTCGCAAATTAAACACATTGTAATGGAATTTTGAGCACAGTGGATGAATGTGCGTTTTCTATACATTTTATTTCCGGCTTCTGTCGAGTATTTATGAAGTAATTGGCTACGGAAGCTGCATTAAAACTTGGATTGTTGGCTTGCAATTGATGTCGTACGCTGATGTGAACATAACGAACACCATAAATTACTAAAGTATTTGACCCGAATTACGATTTAGGTCTACTTACTTACCAACAACGCCAGATGTTCACTAGACATAAGTCTAATATGTATCTTTTGAAAAACAGTTTGTACTTTGACTGCGAAGACGAAGTTTCGTTTTTTATTCTTCATTCGAGAAATTTGATCAACTTAGAAATGTGCAAGCGCTGCCAAGCGCATTATCTTAACATTATTTTCGAGATTAACGAAGACTTTATCCACGTAAGGGGGTTAAGTAGAGATTTATGTTTTTGTTGAGGATCATTGTCGAAGTGAAACTACGGTAACTGTTTTTAGAAAAGTCTGTAGTGGCTTTTAAACCAGATGCATACCAATGCATGTTCATTGATTAAAACATTAGCATTCTGCAGTTCAACCAGTAGTGTACAATGCACTTTTCAACGGCGTTACAATTTCAAAAATGTGCTGAGAATGATGTGTTTTGACTAAGCATGAAATACAGTGAAACCTCGCGAATGAGACATGGCAGCGGACTAAGCAAATGTGAGCCAATTGAACGTTTGCAGATGCACTCCAAATTAAACAAAATATGATTTTGAACTCGAAATAAGCCTGTTCAGCTAAAGATAATTAATTTTTTTTACTTTAAATACGTTTATTTTCATATTTTTGTACATAAATTATTTATGTATTTTTGTATTATAAAACTATGAACGAAGTGTTTAAATAGATTTTTTACCTGTGTTTATACTTTTCGTTTCGAAATCGTCAGTTAAGTTTGTTTCTGTGTTTTAACTGGATCACTCATTTCTTCAGAATATTTTCACAGTCCACTAGCTATTGTGTAAGTCTAGTAAACAGCAACATTCGGTTATTATAAAAATAATACTTTTCGTTATTTTGCCGTAAAGGGCAATCGAAGAATATCAGTATGTATAAAGACTCGATAGAAATGGATTCTAATCGAGATAATGAATTTTATGTTTTACGTTGACGCAACTTCCTGTATAGATTCCTCACATCGAATATTTCCCATTCAAAATTTTGCACTATACTCGTACCAACAAAGATCTAGTCACTTTTTAAGCGAATCGCACTTTTTTTTTCATTTAAATAGCTTTTTTTTAACTTTAACATTTCTAAAAGAAACCTTTTGTCTAAATGACTTCAAAGCAGTAAGCGAGCAATTGTGTGCGATCCATATCAATGCCTAATTTCCTAAAATAAGGCTGATAAACCCCAACAGAAATAGGCGAGGAAATGAAAGAAAGATGCACTCTATAACCACTTGGAAAATTATTCGACTCATTGCCCTCAAATGACATCAAAATAATACTCGGTGACTTCAATGCTAAGGTCTGGAATGAATAAATGCATCGGAGAACAACTGGAGCACACAGTCTCTAAGATCAAACTAATGACAATGGCCAATGCCTAATATACTTTGATATTGGCAATGACGCCTGACATACTTAGATAACGCCTGATATACTTTGCATGTAGTAAAGACATTGTCGTTGGTTTGACACTCAGAACATAGAGATCTAAGAAAATGAAACAAGCGTATACATATACGAAATTTAGTGAAGCAATTTTACTACAAAGGTAAAATCTATTAATAGAACAAATCGAGAGAATTGCTACCTCAGATATTCCCCTTGGTTTCCCCGATACCTTAGTTCTGCGAGCTTTTGTTGTTGCAGAGTTACTAACTGTCAAATTCGCGTACACATGGCCTACTATTTTCTCTATCCATCTCTTTCTCTATCTCACTCTATCTTTCTGTTCGCAGAGTAAGTGAATGTCAAATTCCCTTATTACTACTAACGCTCAGCCTCAGACAAATTGCTTCACTTCTCACTGCCATTTTCATTTCCTTATATCTCTCTCTTTTGAGGTTCGTCATGTTTCCCACATCCACAAAAGAACATAGGCATCTTCAGATGACAATACCTTCAATCAAATTGACCATGTGTTAATTCATTGGCAATGGGCTTCTAGCGTACTTGGCGGTCGTACATAGCACAGCATTTATGGTCACATACGCTATGTAAAACGTACCTTAAGCTAAAAAACTCTAGCGCACTTAAACCACTAGAAATACTAATGTTCGATGAACAGTAGAAGAATCGTGCAGATTTTGAATGCATATTCTACCACACGTGCTCCAACCTGTTTCGAGTGCAAAATCACTTTATCTTAACAATGCATTTAAACTCAAGATTTTTAGGAAAGCCAAAAAACACTGCAAAACTGTGAAAGCAGCATAACATAACATAAACTAAGAAAATGCCTAGTGCTTGCAACACTTTACCAGCACTGCAACTAAATGTCCTCCCACAATTGCCTCACGTCAAAATCAAATAACTCTATCGATTTCGATTTTATCCGATGATTTCGTCGAAAGTTACAGGGATAGAAAGATGTTTAGGGTCAAAAAACGAAAGATATTTGGAACCGAAAAACTTCTAGAACAACAATTGGTAGCTCATTTTCATTTTAAATATTCGCGATATGAATACTTAATGTAAGCATTTATTGATACGAAAATAGCAAAAAAACGCCTCACGCTGGCAACCCTTTGCTAGCGTCCAAGCCAAAAATGTATCACAATTGCCTCACATTGGAATCAACCTACTCTGCGAATTTCGCTTTGATCCGATGACTGCATTGGAAGTTGTAGGGGTACAAAGAAATTCAGGGCTACCAGTCGCTTAAGTTTTCAAATTTTCGAAAACTTAATATTTGTTGTTAACTGTCACTACAAGTTCATTACCTTTTGAAAATTTTACGATAAAATCGCTTACTAAAGATTTGCCAAATAAATACAAAAACAACCATAGCTAGCAACCCTATCATTGTTTTGAAACTAAATTTCTACTGAATATTGCCTACAATAAGTTTAATTTGCCATTTGAATTTCGTTATGATTCCATGACTGTACTGGAAGCTATAGGGCAAAGAGCTTTATTATCCCTTGCGAATTTTCAAAATTTAAGACACCAAATTTACCAAACCTGTCAGCTCCAACCGAATTTGTCAACCAAATTTCTCCCAAACGTGGTTTAGAGTAAGACTAAGCGTCTGAATTTCGTCAAAATCGAATGGCAGAAACAGAATTTGTAGGGCTAAAAGCAGTTATTTTTCTTAGTGATTTTTCAAAATGGCACCACTGGCACAGAATTGCCCGCAGACCTGGTCCTACTTAAGACCAATACATTCTGTAAATTTCAACTGTATCTGATTATCGGGTCGTGAGTTCCCGTGAACATAAGTTGTTGATGCTAAAAATATAGGTAAATTGGGGAAGGATTACCGTTCTTGCCCGTTCTAAAATTACAAATGTTTTACTTTGGCTATGTAGACCAAGCATAAAATTTATATATGAGTGGCTTTTTTCCAAAAAGCGACAATTTTTCAGGGGAGTCGATGGTTTGAAGGTTTTCACTTTCAGCGCCTGCCCTAGCTACAGGGTTGCCAACTTGCTCATGAAAAGCAACACAAATTTATAACTTAATAATACCAATATGTCCTGAAAGTTTCTTCGAACATTAGTAATAAACTGCAAGAGCCATAATATCACAATCCACATAGTGCATGCTTCTATGTAAAAGAAGGGAGCATTTATGGTCGTACAGGCTGTTTACATAGCACCCTGAGCCATAAAATATAGCTAAATTCCAACATATTATGGGCTTTTCTGCTATGCACATAGTCTCAACTACTATGAACATAATCTCGGCATATATCGTTAAAGTAAACTAAATACTCAGAGATAAAATATCAGTAACGAAAATCAGAACCCACAATTGTTAAAATACCGAAACAGGAACAAATTCGATTTTATTCTCCTTTTCATCGGGACTATTATGCATGGCTTTTAGGACTGTAATATATGGCGTTGGAGGTTATAGTGTATGGCTTTGCCAGCTATAATACGTAGCACTTAATGCTATAAATTTTTCGCTATGCATTATGGTGCTAGGGGCTATGTTTTATCGCAGACCCGATATCAACTAAGTATCTAACGCCAGGAGTATATAAATTATTACCTCTGGTACTATACTTTTTCTCAGTGTAGATTTTAAGGAGCAAATTTTGACTCAGAACACTACCTGGCAAAATCCAAATATTGGTGTCGTATGTCAAAGATGTAAGTAAAGAAAACCAGCCCTCTTTGTAAGTTCGACATCAAGAAACTCGAAATGGTATCAGCTGCAGAAAACTTTGCCAAATTGCTTGAGAAGAAACTAATTCCCATCCTACCAAATAATACAGAGACACCGGTTGATAAGGTCTGGATGGAGATGAGAACAATAAGCAAAACCATTGCAGAAGAAGCCTGGCAAAAAAGAAGTTAGAAAAGAACACCAGGTATGAAGCTTGGCCCTAATGTGTTTGACGCCTAGTACATTTGAGATATTTTCCGCGATCAACACAGGGTTTGCAAATATACTAAATGAATCACCACTATAGGTCCAGGTTTGAGAAGGTGGGGGATGACTAGAAAAATATTTATCCCCAACTCATCTCGCTCGAAAATAAACTATTTAGTGAGCTCATTGTGATGGCTTTATTTAGTTTCAATCAATACAAGTAGCTTTGGTTACTTGGCCTCCATGATACTTATAAATTTAATGCAATTTCTTTGCAGTGGCAAGTGTACTTTCAAATCCTGAATTGCTACTATATTCCAACAAATGAATTTGGTCGCAATGGCTTTAAATGAATCTGGTCGCAATATTGATTTTATCTAAATTACTATACCATACTATTAAACTAACAATAATCTTAAATTTTAGCACTTATCTTCCTAAAGACTCTACGATATGTTTAATAGTTAAATCTTCACTTTCCGCTAAAGCTACTAACGCTTCGTACATATCAAATAGATTTTGCATCAGAAGATTAAGGCCCGAGTTACAATGAAAGTAACACAACATTTTTGCGCAACGTTCCTAGTGGAAAGCAACACAAGATTTACCGTCATCTGTCTCTGACTGTATTAACGAAATAGTTGTTTTTTTTTCATGTCTCGAAAAGTGACATCAGTGAATATTTTATCCTTTAAAAGCTGCAGAGTATATTACAATGCAAAAATTAGACAAAAAAGGCACCAATTCTGATTTTCATTTGCATAAGACATTTCCCGGATGTTCATAGGAACAGGTGGAATTGGATATTGTCAAAAATTTTGTTGCCATGCCAAGTTTGAGGTCTGAACAAATTTCGCTGTGCAACAAAATTGTGTTGCATCATTGTAACTGCTCTCATACGTTCTCGTTAAACTGGTTTTACTGCGCATCAATGTTGTGTTGCATTGATTGTAACTCCAACATAAAAAAACAGTTCGTTGCATCGTTGACAACCAATTTTAAGATGGTCGTTAAATATTGCACGCTATATTGTCTGCGCTCTATATTGGAACCTTTATCATAGATTTTCAATTTATAGCCTATTGTTCTTTTCCGGTCGAGTTGAGTTAAAGTGTTCGAAAGCCCGTATTTAGTTTATGATAGCACTTTTGAAGTTTATTGTTCATCTCCTTTGCCACCAAAGCGCGAAAATCGCTTTTCATTTCCATTTCTAATACAAAGTGACATTTGAACAGCATGTCAGCTGTGTACGCACGTCCATTTTGCCTTAGCTATTTTCTTGCTATCATCTCCAGACTGCGAGCAGCAAATAGCTGCTACCATAGCAGCTATTCCGGAAGCTTGGACATCCCGACTGTCAAATAGCAAGCATAAGAAAGTAGCTATTTCGTGACATTAGACAGCCAGAGCTGCTAAAATAGCAGCTAATAGCTGCTATAGCAAGAATATTGAACACACTCCTGTTTGCTATTATTACTCCCTGATTACCAAAGGGTGTTTGTTCTGTCCTGCTTTAGTCTGGTGTGAAATCGACTATAGTTGAATAATATTTGCTTATTTTGATGTATTCAACGATTTTGTTTTTTAGTGAAGGCACAATAATGTTTACGGGCTCTTTCTTTTTACAGCTTTGTGATCATGTAAAGAGTTATAAATATGGGTGCAATCATAATATCCGGAGCTCCGTAATAAGCTTGTATTTTCAACAGAATTTAATTTACAGAGATAGGAAAGCATCGTTAGAAATTGAATTAAAAAGCCAATTTCCAATTTCCTACAATACACGTTTGCGTTAAATTTCCGTTTGCTATATTTTAATTTGTATGAAGACATAGGTTTATTACTATTAACCCATAAAATGAAAGTCCGTTTTCACTTCATCAAAATCCAATTTTCAAACTGAAATTTTCATTTTACTCCAGAAATGACGAATTCAAGTAACAAAACTAATCTCTAACCGTATACAATTGCTTTATATAAATGAATCAGTCCAAATTTTTCTTCTCCTCCATGAATAAAAAAGAATATTTTTATTTTTTGTTTTCTCCTTCAAATTCATCTGCGATGATCAGTCAAGCGCACAAGTGCTCCATACCCATATTTTTTTGCTAAACAGCAGATTATGGTATGCTTGTATGATGAAGCATACCGAAAAACTTGAAAACGACAACTATTGTATCTACCCAAAACAATAGCGTTTACCTTAGACTTTGAGGAGAAGGTTTTCAAGCATTGGATGTTTTCAATATTAATAAAGTAGCGAAGACTAATGCAATCAAAGCAATATTTGAAATCATCCATGGTATGCAAATTAATAGCTAAATAGCTAAACGAACAATTTCATAGCTAAGCAGATTTTTTTTGTAGCTAGATCTAGCTACAATTTAGCTAAATTGACATCACTTTCACGAACCTCTTATTGCTATTTCGCAACATATATTTAGTGCTAATTTTCTTCTCTACGTTGTTCACTAGCATTCTTTACGTTCATTAAGTTTTAGCTCTTGGTATTACACTTGGCAGCCGATCAGAGAATGCAGGTTTTAAAAACTAGTGCTTTCAATCAGAATCAAACCTCTCCAACTTACTCAAAACTCAAATAATTGAGTTCATGCAAAAGGTAAACAGCAAGATCGTCCGAAATTGGTGAGCGATACAACAATCGAATTTAGTTAAACCGTTTGCTGATTGATAAGACCTATGGGGGGTTTGATCCTGGCAACATCGGTACTATTTATCATTAAACGATTGGTCTCACAATCACATATGCTGCTGTGGTATAGGGTCAAGCTAATTAAAGTACCACAATAACCTTTAGTTTTCCCATCATTTCAGTGATTATTTCTCTTTGTACCTTAAGACGATTGCGAACTGTGTCAGCTTTTGCAGCATAATTATTAGCCGGCTTCGCATCTCTGTACTTCACGGTTAAATAACTTTCGTAAATCAGGAACATCAAGCAAAGCAGCAAATTGCGGTTATTTAGAGCAATACTTTAATTTGGGCATTTGACTTGGATCATCAACTATCAACTACATCCCACAGTTCGCCATCTAATCAACGCGGATGAAATTTCACCAAGCATCAAATCTCAGTTTCATAATTATAAACCCGATATCAACCTAGAAGCGAACTGAATAGCCTAGTCATTGCCGACAAAAAAGACCAATCTACAAAAAAAAAATCCAAGTTAAGGTTCTAAACGGAATTACCTTTATCGTGGTATTAGAAACACTATTTGAAAAGTCCGTTACAAAATCGTGTGCACGAAAAAGTTCAAGGTAATTATTTACTTAATCTACTAACTTCAACTTGTTTTAAATAGCAAATTTAATGAGTGGGTGATTATTTTTGAGCATGTCTCCATAAATATACTATTTGGGTTCACTAAGGAGGAGCGGTGTTTGTAAAAGAGTATGTTATGTGTCCGATGCGCTTTTTTTATTTTGATACGCATTTCGGAAATTTTCGATACGCTTATTTTTCCCAGGGTTGTAGCACTAGCCAAGTAGTCCCACATCTGATTAGTTTGACGTTGTTTATGTGAAGATAAGTGAAACGGAGATATGAAAAGAAACGTTACTTCAATCTCTTCTTCTTGTTTCCCCAATTTTTATCCGAAATCTATACCTTTCCGGTTTTCGGCAAATTCTCTCCCGCCACAGAAATACGTTAAAAAGTTTTTATCTGTGAAGCTAGGAAATAGACATATAGCAGACAAACTTAGACGGAACAAATATTATCCATATTTTCCCGGCTTTATAATTGGAAAAATATGGGTCATTTTCATTGACCCATTGACAAGAAAAAACACCCAAAGACTAATTCATGTCAAATCAAATTGTATATGTAACACAAGATGTAAAAGATTTAGGAAAGCTTTGGGAGAAACATCCGGGCAACTGTTTATAGTAGCGTCTAACAAGAATATTAAGGTTCCTACCTCTGGCTATCAGAAGACAAAAACGTAACGTATAAGTAATTAGATGAAAGAGCTCCATTGATTCCAAGTCTTTAGTGTTGGAGCAAAAAAATCAAAATAATTTCCGCTTAATTTAAGCTCATCGATAATACTAAAGTTGACAGCACTCATTTCAGCCAAGTTTAAAGTTGTATCATCTCTTCCTAACTGTAAGATGTGTTGGTTAATTTAAGGTCTCTATTCGAACACGGTTAGCTTAAGACTACAATACATGTCACTTTTTGTGTACTAGCTCAATCACAGTTCAAAAGTACTAAACTCAATTTTAGAACATGACTATTACAATGATTCAAAATGCAAAAGTGTATCAACGTAAACAAGACTGAAACTAGATTTCAACAAAATGTGCTATTTTCCGTGCACTTTTTGGTTATAACAAAGAGTGTGCATATTGATTCAAGAGTGCCTACACATATACATGATATAAATTCCAAGAAAATGTACCGTTCGATTCGCGTGGGTGCTATTTTCACATGGGATAGGTATCATATCACATGGAAAACATCCCATATGTATAAACGGAACGTAGAATGTATTTCCAGTGATTCCAGCGCTTGAAAATGGAATATCATTCATCTTAACAGCAGGAGCTGTGAATTTTGTATTATTTTGTTACAACCCGCATTGTTGCGTCCTTATGTAACCCTTGTAACCCACCCTTTCCGACTAATAATTTTCCACATATCTTCACAGCAACTTTCCCTCGTCGACTGTTGTCATCTGTGGCAACTTTAATATAGAATTCCTATTTTCTCCGCATTGTGTCTACCAACCACCTTTCTATTGTCTTATCTTCTTTTCTTTCTTCCTTTTCAATTTTTCAAACTGGATCCAAACAATAGCCAACATTGCATCCCGGGGTGTGTTCAATGTGCATGCTATTGCTGCTTCAAAAGCATAGCATAGCATCACTTTAGCAAGTGTCAAAATTTGAAGTAGCTAGGTGAAGCAGCTATGGATATTGGACAGCCAAGAGCTGCTACGAAGGTCAGCAAATTCAAAAATACTTTTTCAATTTTTTTTTTTAATTTTAATATTTGTGTTTTCGTGGATTAGTTCAATACTTTCATTGCACTTTGGAAATTGTATAAAATTTAGGAGTTTTCAACGTAAAGCTGCAGAAACCATTAAAATTTTCCTAACCCATTTAAAACGTATCACTTATTTCCGGCTTTTGACGCCATATATGTGAAAAAGAGCAAAAAATAATCGTTGAAAATTTGATGGCACATGAATCAGTGCACCCGGCCTTTTTTTTTAGTACAATATCCTGTTTTACGAGGATTAGGTTGGCTTATAACGATACGCATCAGCCATCGGTTTCAACAACACCCGTTTATGGTGGGTTTGACCTTAATTTATCATTGACAACACAAACACATAAGTGACTCAAACAACGCAACGAACACGAAACCGCAGTTTAAGACACGTTGAAACACATATTGTCAATTCCAGAGAAAGACTGTCCTTCGGAGAAAAGCAAATCTCTCAGCAATTCTCCGGCTACAACCTTCCACCACAAGAGCTAACACGCGAATGACCCGGTCTTTTGCGCTTCATGCTCGCCTGCTAAAAACTCAAGATGAGCTTGCACTGTGTGAAAGCCGACTTAACTCGAGTTGAGTTTAAGTGTTCAAAAGCCCGTATTCAATTTATGCTATCACTATTTTCAAATTTATTCTTCATCTCCTGTGTCACAAAAGCGCAAAATCTTCTTTTCATTTCAATTTCCAATTGAAAATGACGTTTAAACTGCATGTCAGCTATGTACGCACGGCCATTTTGCCTTGGCTACTTTCTTGCTATCCTCCAGACTACGAGCAGCAAATAGCTGCTACCTTAGCAGCTATGCCGGAATCTTGGACAGCCCGACTGTCAAATAGCAAGCGTCAGAAAGTAGCTATTTCGTGACATTGGACACCCAGAGCTGCTAAAATAGCAGCTAAGAGCTGCTATAGCATGCACATTGAACACACCCCCGAATAAACTTGCCGCCAACTTCCCGAGACAGAAGCCATTGCGTCGAAAATACAAGAGCACCTACCCAGTGCTTGAAACCTAGAACTACAATGCGAATGAGCACAAAATAAACTCTCCAGAAGCATGTCAAGCGATTATCGAAAAACATTACGTTGATGACACCGTGGATGGTGCAATGAATATTGTCGATGCAGTGAAACGGATAAATGCAGTTATTTTCGTTCATAACCAAGATGGTTTCGAAATTACTAATTTCTTGTGCGATTCATCAGAGGTTTTACAGCAAATCCCAAAAACACAAACCGACAGCTCAAAAGCTAAAGAAGACTGTCAAGCCGGGCAAGGACGATGACGAAGAAGAAGATACAAGCAAGGAGTATAATCGAAACCAGTTTGGCGGGGCTTGATTATACTTAGTAATCGAAGGGGTGTGTTGTTGAATAAAGAAAAGAGTCATAAAAATATATCAGTCTTTAATTTATCCTGCAGTTTTTGAACAAACGATCATTCGACGCTCCCTATGCTCTATTTTCTCATAAAAAAAAACATGAGCGCCGTTGTAAAGATTGTGTCTTTGTAAGCCAGTACGAGAGCCGACTAAGATATTGAGAGCTTTAACCCTCCGAGTACACACCTATTTTTTCGATCATGGAGAACACTTGGGGTCAAATTGACCCCAAGCACTTTTGAACGTCTATAGAATCGCCGCCACTGAAGATTTTAATTTGAAAAAATTTGTAGGTATAGTTTGAGACCTTTTCTAGTAGTTCTTATGCATAAGACGTGCCTTAAATGTCCTTAACATATTTGAAAAAAATTCGCGAAAAACAGTTTTGCCGAAAATCAGGTTTTTTACTAAAAAATCGTTATTTTTTTTAATTTTCAATATTTTTGCCTGAAAATTTAGACAGATACTCTCAAGATATGACAAAATCATAAAAAAATTAGATGTATACTGGACCTTAAAAAAAAGTATTTATTTTGCATATTTACGGTGGCGATTTTGAAGGCTTTTTATATTTGCATATTTTAAAAAAAATTAATAAATTTGTTGATTTTTAATATTTTGAGCTTAAAATTTATGTAGTTAGAATAATACAAAAATCATCCCTATATATAGGGTTGCAAAAAAAATATTCGTTACGCATATTGGTAGTAGTAATTTTGAGGGTATGAAAAATAATGAATTTTTTCATTTTTGAATAGAAGAAACTATTTTTTATTCATTAAAATATGTAAAAATATTGACAAAATAAAGAAGAAATTGAAAAATTATTCATATCCAACACAATCATTGCATAAAAATGCCCGATGCTCGTCGCACGTCGGTCGATCGCAAGATGCGCACACATCTTTTGTTTTGTGGTCCTGTTTTCGAGAGCACAATAAACATCTTGCTCTTTTATTGAGCTTTGGACATTCTGAAGAAACATTTGGGATATTTATTCCTAAAATATTCTCGATCCCTTTTCGAATGTCTACACGTAGAATGGTATTATTTAATTTTTCTCGTAAATATGGCTCGACGAGGTGAGCCACAACTTCTTTCAAGGCAGCAATGGCAGATTTATTTTTGGTAGCGTCAGTGTCAGTGTCTATCGATAGACCGATAGATACTGAAGAAGAAGAGGGCAGATTACCCTCGAAATATCGATATTTGTCACAAAAACTAAATATATCTAGCTTCGAAAGGAAAAATCGGTTTTTAAAAAACAGTTTTTACAAGCTGGAAAAAATTGGTACTTATTAAAAACAATTATTTTTTGGCTATTTTAAATTAATCTATCGATTTATAAAGTAAAAAAAATATTGAATTTGACCTCAAAATTGACGTCGAGTACACATGGGGTCTATTTGACCCCTTGATCTGCTTCAAAGGCTTCTCAACGACGATTGACGACATGGGGCTGTATGAGAACGGTTTAAACTTTTGTTTTAATGCAAATATAAAAAGTAAAACAACTTTTGTGTTTAAGTTAAAGTCAAGGCACAGAAATACACTAAGCAACCTACAGTACCCTTTTCCCGCATGTCTAAGCGCTACGATTGGTCAAAAAGGTATCTGGGGTCAATTTGACCCCCTGTGTTCTCGGAGGGTTAATCGCTTGTGAAGTAAGAAAACTGTTCTACCATTTGTTTACTTCACTTGAATTTAAATGATTTTCGTTTCACTTACTCCAGATTATCTTTGAAACAATTCAACTCAAATACATAAGATGCAATATGTCTATACTATCAGGGCTATCTTTGCGCATGGGCCCAGGGCCCCGCGATCTATGGGGCCCCTTATTTCCAGATCATCAGCCAATGAATATATGTATTTGGTGAAAATTAAACTATAACTACCTGACTATACTTAATAATTATCTATCCTTACAGTAATCTGATGGGACAGGGGCTAACACTGGCAACTCTATTTGCTTACTAGTAGGTGATTTCCCTAAATTATTGCAGTTGCATGCAATGTTAAAAATAAATTAACAGACTATGGATATGTAATACTTCCATGCATTACGCGGAAAATTTAGCGAATATATGTATCCTGATGCATTACTTTTCCGTTGGGAACAATCTTATGTGTTATTATTGTAAAAACTTTTGTTGTAGCGTGGAGTTTGGGCTTCACTGGAATAAACATAAACCAATCGATCTGTGTACCCCTTCAATTTATGAGGAGGGCATTTTAATTTCTGCTGTTTCTATTTGAAAAGCACGGCCGGGACGGCATTTCTGTTCGAGACTAAAAATCAAATCATTTGACTTAAGATTAAACTTGCAAACGGTGTGTTTTATTTTATGTTTGCGATTTTTTCAGTGCAATTAAATAATAAGTATTGATTACTATATCTATACATATATACAAAATGTAAAAACGGTCATATGCTAGGCTCAGAAAAAAGGAAAAAAGCTGCATATCAGAAAGAAGTAATTGATAGATTACCGAAATCAACATCATATTTTACACCAGGAGCTTCTGTGAGTAGTTACCAAATAATAAACCATCCACATAATGAATCATATCAACAACAGATTGCAAAAACTCAGGGAACCTCACAATCTACTTGTTCTTCGTTAAGTGGTTATATACAGTTAAAATCGATTTTTTATTTTTTGCATTTTCAGAATGTATATTTAACTGATAATATTTCCTGAAAATTTCAAATCGATCCGACAAGTTTTTTCCGAGATATACTCATATTTGCAATCACATCTCGGACTGTTAGAAAGTAGGCGGAGTACAGACCGAAGCGCATGGGAGTAAGCGAGAGGGAAGAATGATCATAGATCAAATCGAAGTATTAGAAGCTGGTGAGGCTACAAAGGGTACATCTTATGGCCCTAGAACAGATGACTCCATGTAACTAAAAAAAATGATCTATGTGTTAAATTTTTCCGAAACTTTAAACGCGTTTTTCTCAAAACTATGTTTCCAAGTCGGTGACCAGGATTTCTAAAAAACGGCTCAACCAAACGGTTTGAAATTTTAACACAACTTTCCCAGATACAGTCTGTCAAGAATGAGTTTACACATAGGGAAAAAAATTCAATTTTTCATCTTTCTAATTATAAAATACTACTTTTTGTTTATGTAAATAATTTTTTTTTCTTAATTATCGTTATTTGCATTATTTCCAACCGATATATACAAAAAAAAGTACAATTTCAATGCGCAAAAGGAACGAAAAGAACAACGAAAACAATTATTACAATTCTTGAAGTGTCAAGAAACTCTTTACACAAAAGTTTTTTTTTTTGCATTACTGCAACGATACGGTAAATTTACCGTAATTTTTGGTCTGTATTGTAAAGCTCTATAAATTTGATCATTAGTGTGTGATTAATTTTTGGCTAATACGCATAAATAAGTGAGATATTGTGTTTTAAAATGCCAGGCAAAAGATTATCCTTTGAGTTAGTTCAGATGATATACTATAATCACCAATTAGGTAAAAGTGCACAGGAACTGTCGGAAATGTTTTGTGTAGCACAAATGGCAGTCTTTAACGTTATAAATCGTGCTGAAAATGAGAATAGATTGGAGCCAAAGTGTGGAGGTGGCTCAAAACCAAAAATATCTAAACGTATAGAGCGCCTTATGATAAGGAAGCTTGATAAAAACCCCTGGATTTCGACCAGAACACTTGCTAGGGAACTCAAGGAAGAGTGTGATGCTGCTGTTTCCCATGAAACAGTACGACAGGCCATCCTACGAAATAAGATCTCATCAAGAGCTGCACGAAAGAAACCACTGTTTTCTGCACTATATATCGAAAAGCATTTTTCTTTCGCTATGATGCACCTTTTTCAACCCGTTGACTTCTGGGACGACGTCATATTCTGCGATGAGACGAAAATGATGTTGTACTATAATGATGGACCGGCTAGAGTGTGGCGCAAGCCTTTAACATCGTTGGAAAATCGAAATATCATTCCGGCTGTAAAATTTGGTAAGTTGTCCGTTATGATTTGGGGTGCTTCTCAAGCAGAGGAGTAGGAGACTTGGCATTCATCGAGTCAACCATGGACGCCCAACCATATTTGCATATCCTTAAAACATATTTGGCAAGCAGTGCGCAGAAATTCGGGTTTATGCATAACAGCAAACCAAATTTTAAGCTTTACCAGGACAACGATCCCAAACATAAGGCGAACATGGTGCGAATGTGGCCCTTATACAACTGCGGAAAAGTGATGGATACGCCAGCCAAGAGTCCGGACTTAAATCCCATCGAGAATTTATGGGCTTACTTAAAACAACAAGTCGCTAAAAGGCAACCCAAAAACCGAACTGCCTTAAAAATTGCGATTCTCGAAGAATGGCAAAAAATACCAACCACGTATGACCTGCAAAAGTTGGTTCATTCAATGAAAAATCGGTTGCGATGTGTGGTGGATGCCAAAGGTGGCCATACCAAATGTTAAATATACCAAATAATATTAAATATCCTGTAAATATGTAAATATTAAATACAATAATAATTTGTGTAAAGAGTTTCTTGACACTTCAAGATTTGCAATAATTGTTTTCGTTGGTCTTTTCGTTCTTGTTTTGCATTAAAGTTGCACTTTTTTTGTATATATCGGTTGGAAATAATGTAAATAACTATAATTAAGAAAAAAACATTCATTTACATAAATAAAAAGTAGTATTTTACAATTAGAAAGATGAAAAATTGATTTTTTTTCCTATGTGTAAACTCATTCTTGACAGACTGTATATTCCTCAGGTATTAAACGAAGGAATAAGATTTCGGATAATTATTTCTATTTTTTTAACCAACTTTAAATGGCAATTTTGGTAAAAAATTTGATTTTTTTTTACGAAGCTGCCATTTTGTCAAAAATCTACATTTCGATTGTTCCTTCGATCAATACCTAGTTTTATCTATCTACTAAAAGAATCTGTGTGGTTTTTTGACTTCAGATGAATTATACCGGAGAAATCGTGGTCGCCGCCGAACACCTTTTTCTGGAAGACCTTCAGGAGATCGTCTGGAGGACCTGGTGCGCGTCAATATTTTTACAAATTATTAGTGCCATTATAAAGTTAGATGTTGGCACTAAATGCATGTACACTTTTTGTTTTTGTAAAGTAAAATACCTTTTCACAAAAAATTAATAAAAAAACGTCTTTTTCCGGCCTTCTAACTGTATATAACCCCTTAAGTCCTATCACTTTAGAAAAAGAGATTGAGCCATATTGCAAAGAAGGCCTCCGTCCTTACGGAAAAATGCAATAACTTCACACCGACAACTGTTTTAATTGAGGAACAGCAGTCATCCGACCCAGAATATATTTCACACGACCCTATCGATTATTTTCACGAAAATTTTACCGAAAAAACCGCGAAATTTGAATTCGTAAAGGGCCCATATATTTTCAAAATAAAGATTGTGACTTTTCCGAAGCGTCCAGAACCTATGCTCCCCGAGTGGATGTAATGATTGGAACCACGTTAATCACATAATGATACGTTATGAAAATAGCCCTGACTTGTTAATCACATAATGACTTATCTGGCATGAAATAAAGTAGTTGGTAGAGTAGATACAGACTTGCTATGCCAACATAAAAAAGAAGTGGATTACTGGAAAAGTGTACCTAAACGGGTTGTCGTTACAATTGTAAAATTTCTGGCATCCGTTGAGAGGTGACAATGAAATCTTTGGATCTCCCAACAATGGAAATTATTTAGGATGTGGGGAGCTGTTAAGTGAATTTCCTGAATTTCTTACACCTAAACAAATTTGGGAATCCTGGAAAGGGACACATTTAACGGGAAAACAGATCCTAAAAAAGTTCTAAATGAAGATAAATTACCTAAATAATGTCCGACTAGCGTTGACAGCACGCTCGATCTGGAATCTATACTTATCAAAAACAGAATAATTAGCGAAATTCATCCTGATTTTTTTGGAGAATGATGTTGTACAAATCAAGGAATGCAGAGGGCAAAGCTACGACAATGCTTCATCTGTCAGGCAAATATGCTGGTCTGCAAGCGAAAACCAAGGAGACATGTGAATTTGCTACCTTTATACCATGTGCGGGACATTCTCTAAACTTGGAATGTCTTCATCCCGCTGAATGGTTCAGAAACTTTACAATTTTTTTCGGATTCTACCCACCGATGGAATACATTGACTGAATATTTAGGTTCCAAAAAAGTTGTTAAAAGTCTTTCTGAAATCAGATAGTCTGCGCGAGCTGATGCAGTAAGCTCTTTACATCAAGGTCAGCAGCGACAAGAAAATAGACACGAAGCTCTAAGTTTCTTAAAAAAAATGGAAAACCTGGAATTTATTTTACCGACAGAAATTTGGAACACCATATTGGGAAGAATAGAGAAAACAAGTACTTATCTTCAGAAAAAAACTATAGCAATGTACGTTCCAACTAATTTGTTAACATCACTGGATGATTGTATTATTGACGTCAGGCATAAATTTGATGACTTCGAATCGTGCGCCAAAAAGAAAAATCCGGAGTGTAACTACAATTGCCTATCTCAAAGAATAAAAGGTAGAAGCACAGTGAGGCATTATTTGATGGCTCTGTGCCATCAGCCCAACTAAAAGGGAAAGACAAATTCAAAGTAGAAACTTTTATTCCCATAGTTGATACCCTGTGAGTTCATCTAAAATAGCGGTTGAATTCGAACAAGAAAAAATTAGACATCGGTTCGGTTCTTTATCTCGTTTGGGACTAAGTTGCAAGGAATTCACTAAAATCTATCCTAGTGACGTTAACGAGAATGAGTTGGAAACGGAATGTTTGCATTGAACAGAATACTAGAAAAGTGTTTCGACTAGTGAAAATGAAGAAATATACCGATCATCTTTTGAAACTTTTACAACACTTTTTAATTACTAACCTGCGTATAATGGTTGAAGAGCTACTTTTTCGGATAATAATTACCTATTGATTTAATGTGACTTTGAATATATAGAAATAACAAATAAATATATCTAGAGTTTGTTTTTTAATGCCTTTTGCTAATAACCCTCTGTTGTAGGGGCCACATTTATCTTAAAGTGCCCAGGGCCCCAAATTGATCTAAGACGGCTCTGTATACCACCAACATTTCATTAAAGCCTTCCTAGATGAAGTCATTCGTTTCAAATATCGAAAAACATGCTTTAAACAATTAAACATACAATAATTATAGAAAAGTCTCAGATGCCAACAAAGCTGCATCTATATTGGCATCACACAGAAATATATCTCCTATAATTTACGCTTGAATGCAGAGAAAGTAGGCTAAATGCTAGCATTTCCTTCTATTCTCAAAATATCAACCTCATCGGATAGCTTAAAAACTACAGAAAATCACTTTATAATAACTGCAGTGACAAAGACAAAATACAAGCCATTCTATTTAACTAGCTACGATATTTATAAAAATCACTAGTCTGACACCTTTATTATGAAAATATTTATGCATGCCAGAGAATAAAAGACAGTGTCAAAACAGTGAGTTTTTACAATACGCATGCCATCTAATTTATGACGATTTTACTTTCATTGACATCATTAATTGATAGTTTGATAGAATGGAAGAAGACTTTCAGAATTATACATTCATAAGATTTTTTCTAATGTTTTCTTGGATATTTACGTATTTATAGACGGCTACAAATTTCTCCAGCTTCGTAAAAACTATTTGGAGCCACTTGAATTTGGGAGCGAGTTAATAGAACAATAGCTAATTTTTCGCAAATACTTTGCAAGTCGGAATTTCGGTCTAATATCGTTTCAGTTTTACTTCTCTTTTTTTAGGTTTTTCAATAGTGTAATTTGAGTTTTACTTTCATTTGAAATATTCAAGTTGAAATGAATAGCAATTTCCTTTTGAGTTGACGTCATTATCGATTTCAAGGTGGCTGTGTTACATTATGGTGAAATTTCGTAGTAACTTATGGTAAACAAATAAGGGAAACTAGACGAATTCGCCATGGTTTAATCGAATTCTCATGACGGCTGAAATTGTTTATTATCTTCTTGCTAATATAATGACCAGTATACTTTCAGTGATTTATCATTTTGATTATAATGAAAGTTCACAGACTTTGTGAAAATTATTTAGGTATGGTGTGGTTGAAACATTTCAACTACATTTTTCGTATTGGAACGTTGCAATTATGTTGAATGGTGAATTGTGAACAGCATGGAAAATAAGAAAGATGACGAAGAGAATGATTTCTTTGTTCTTAGTGGCTAGTCAGTAGACGTCAATTGTAAATTTAATAGAAAGTACTACACAATTTTAAGCTAATTTAAAATCTCACATTACTGTGTAATTGGTCTACCTCGTTGGAGTAATCTTCTCAAAAGTTTTTAGATATCAATATTATCGACTGTGTCCTAATTTTCAATTGTTCTGGATTTATAAACGTTTCACAGCAGATAGTTTTTACACGTTTTTCGAAGAATTCTATAGTAAAACGAATTTATGGACTTACACTGCACTGTTATTGCACTCAATTGCCCTCCAGCAGGTCATACACCTTGAAAATCATTGCTTTTATCCATATTTCCATGACTTATAGAACATAGATATAGTAACGCCGCAAGTCAGAACAACCTGGATGCGAAATTTCCGAGCATAGACTTCATTTCCGTTTTTTTCTCTGAATTCAATCCAATCATCGCATAATGCTTCCGCGAACATTAGCTAAATCTTCATCTCAACTTGATCGTAATCTTATTATGTAGATACGCTACAGTGAAATAAAAAATCAATTCATACCACTTGGAATCAATCTTTTTAAAGCTTCCGAGTATGCAATAATATTGATTCAAATGAAACTGGCTACTTTAGACATTAAACTCATTTGAATTTCTACTTCAAAATTCACTAAACATTAGCAATTGGATATTCGTCACGCTTAACTTTCCCTTCATTGTTGGGTCGTGCGGTACTTTTCCGTCCACTAAGGGTCAGATAGAGCTTCTTTAAATACTCAGGACCTATGTTCTCAGCATAAACGAATATTTCTCTTTTTGCAGAGTTATTACAATCGGTTTACCATTACACGCTGCCAGGTTTATCTGTTAGCGAATCATGAGCATTCTTATCTCGATCGTTGATATTGCCCTTTTTCAATCGAGATAAATTACAAGTTCAATCACTTTAGATAAATTCATCAATAATAACACCAAGCACCGATTCGCACATACTCAGATCTAAACCAATTCTTCATGCTGATTTCCACATTTTACCGCTATTCAGTGCTAATCAATTCATCTCCTACTTATTTCATAGACGACAGCACCACCATCGAAAATATTTATTTAACTTACCAAAAAATATTTCCGATCCATTACTGCACTTGTTATTTGTTTTGCTTTGCAACTTTCTTTGACTCAACAAACGGGACGCGAAATATTTATGTACTTATTTTTATTATTCAAATTTTTCAATAATATGTGTACAGTCAACTAGCACTTCTCACTAAATCGCCCAAAAAACGAAAAGATAGTGTCAGATTCACACGATAAATTCACTGTTCAATTCGTACCGTTCCGTTCGGCGTCCAACTCTTAACTAAGAAGGTCAGGGAATGATAGTAAGCTCAAACCTTGCACGATCGTTCATTAACCAACATTCTTCTTCAGTGCTGCTTGCCTGCAACCCAGCCACCAAGTCCAAGTTCAAGAAAACTCTTCGGTATCGTCATTTTCGTGAAGTCTGCATGGCTTGATCGCTAGCTGCTACATCCATTTCCCACCAATGCATGTGAATGTCTTCAAACCGTCTTTGAAATCTGAGCTGATGAGCACTGACACTATGTTATGGCTCGGCTATTAACCCGTAACATGAAATATTTGTTAGTTATAAACAGTAAACTGATTTTTGCTATGCATTTAACCAATGTGTAATGACTTGTCTTTGTTAGTACACTAATAAAATATGGATAGTTTTTGCCGTTACTTCCTCCCCTTCGCTGAAGGTTATCAATTTTTGGTAGATTGTCAAATTTATAGCAAATACAGGGGGGGAAAATGGTAAAAAAAACTGTCAATAATTTCAGCAACCGATTTGCTTTTACCAACCCACCCCAAGCGTTTATAATATCCAAGAAGCTGCTAAAAGCCCAACTTTTTAAATCTGGATCGATACGTTCAATGCCAACTGCAATGTGAACACTGAAAAAGGCCCAAAATCATCTTATATGACATTTAGGAAGACTACATACTTTTTAGAGAAATCGAAAGGAGGTTCGCAAAAACAGAATCTAGTAACTTCAACGAAAAGGAATCAGAAGTAGTGGCTTTCAGCATTCAAACCCTTTTAAAATAGTTGGTAATGAAAAGAGTATTTAGCACACCATTAAACTCTTCGAAAAGACTCATATTTTGATATGCTTCAGCTCTTAGGGTTTCAGAAAAATTAATAATCTGTTGCGGAACAGCTGTGAACAGCCGCCACCACAACATAATTATAGCCTGACCTTTTACCCCCGCGTGACATGAGATGTCGGCTAGTCACCGGTGTCGTGAGTATGTTGAGGGGCAGGTCAAATTTTAGCTGTATCACGCATTCCGGACACGGACCGGTGAGATAGTAGCAACGGAGTGGACACGGACGGTATAACTTTCCACCATAAGCCCCTTCAATCCTCTCGCGCACAAAGCATGTTAAAGCTGCCTTTCCGCCATTTCGATCTGATTGTCAAATTGGAGGGGAACTACTTGGATTTGACCAGATTTGACGTTAAGTGGACAAAAAATTACTACCATCCCCTTCAATAGGTATGTTCCCGTACTTTCAGTAACTGAATTTTACTGAATTTTCCTGAATCATGTGGTGGGGAATTTCATGAAAAGTACGGGAACGCTCTCATTGTATTTCCTGAAAATTGACAACCGAAAGTGTCAGTTTTCGGCTTTTGGGAGAACAATAGTGATTATAAAGTTATCCTTAGCGGTAATAAATTATCGCCACAAAAATATTCGACCTTCATAGCAACATTACGCAAAAAAAATGTCGCTTGCCGCGCACATTTGAAAATATTAGGTATGTTCCCGTACTACGATTAATTGCGATTAATCGCGATTAATTGCAATGAAGCTGTTCTCGTACTCCGTTTTACTGAAAACTGAAAATTTCCCCTCTTTCAGTAAATTTCAGTAGGGTCTGAGCTTGATTCATGGGTCTGAGGGCCATGGTCTGAGCTACTGAAAAATACTGAAGTGTCAAACGGAGTTTACTTTTCAAATGTGCGCGGCAAGCAACATATTTTTTGCGTAATGTTGCTATGAAGGTCGAATATTTTTGTGGCGATAATTTATTACCGCTAAGGATAACTTTATAATCACTATTGTTCTCCCAAAAGCCGAAAACTGACCCTTTCGGTTGTCAATTTTCAGGAAATACAATGAGAGCGTTCCCGTACTTTTCATGAAATTCCCCACCACATGATTCAGGAAAATTCAGTAAAATTCAAATACTGAAAGAACGGGAACAGACCTATTTATTCACGCCACATCGTTTGACACTTTTCAGTATTTTTCAGTAGCTCAGACCCTGCTGAGATTTACTGAAAGAGGGAAAATTTTCAGTTTTCAGTAAAACGGAGTACGGGAACAGCTTCATTGCAATTAATCGCAATTAATCGTAGTACGGGAACAGACCTAATGTAAATCTTATGGGCATGTCCAATCCATTTCTACTACCTCACTGAGACGGACCAACAAAAAAAGGACGGGAAACCTCACCGACCCAGGGCTTCACAGAACGTACATTTTTGGGGGTTAGTAACCCATTATTATCTTCTTAAAAAACAAACGATCAGAAATGAAAACCAAAAAGTTTTATCGAAAATAAAAACAAATATAATATTCTATAAATAAAAATTTGAATACTTTCCACAACAAATGTTAAATGGTGAATAACAAATATAAATATTAAATCAAAATTCAAAAAAATAAATCAAAATTCAAAAAAATAAATCAAACAAGTATTTCTCACCGGATTCCTGGACGACAGTAGACCGTTGAACGGGATCCACTGGAATTTTAACAATTCTAGCTTAGTACTGTATTCGATGTCACGTGAAATTCTCATACAAAATGTTATGTCAAATTTATTTCGGCGAAAATTTAACTTGAAAATAAGCAAGATTTGTACTCGCTTCTTAGTATAAAAAGTTACTTGAAAGTTGCTTTCGTTTTGAAAATACAGATGATATTTTCACATGTCTCCAAACATTTCACGCCAATTTAGTATGTGCAGTTAATTCTTTCGAGCTAATAAGTGACATTTGGTGTTTGAATTTGAAAATTGAGTTGCGAGCGAAAACTTAAATTATTAACATTTTATCCGTCAGGAGTGAGCAGTGTCTCTACTTTTCTCCATTATCAAAATTTTTGCTCGAAAAAATGACCAGATAATGGAGATGTGTCAAAATTTAGCTTCACGATTAACTCAGTACGAGGTAGCTCAGCTCACTAAGGCGCCGGGCCGAAAAGCGGCGTGCTACGGGGCCTGCGGGTTCGAATCCCGCCAGTGCCATGGCTGTAAGTGTGAATGCGTGTGATTGTCCATGAGGGTGGCAAATGGGCCCAAATTGGTGACCTAATGCTGGCCGCGTTCCCGGCAGCCCTCTTCACTAACCTAACCTAACTCAGTACGAGCCTTAAGTAAAAAATATAACTAGCACATTGAGGCCGCCAGACGGCGCTTCTATCGTTTAAGAAGTCAATGAGCGCCTGGACACACAGAGAAATAGAGGGTTTCGATCCAGCCTCCGCGACAGCCGGACACTTTATCAAATTTCTAGTTTGTAAAGAAATACAATTTAGAGACAGTTAAACCTTGTGTTTCAATCTGCTTCATCAGATCTTACTGGCTGCGCTAGATGAGGCAGATTGTAACGACGCGCAGTTACGACACGATGATTTACGTACGGTCAATTCCAGAGAAGGAATGAAATAAACTCGCATGCTACTCCGGATCGTTTTTTTATGCATGCAGGATAACTACTCCACTCTGAATGAAAAAAACGCATATTATGCACCTTAGTCAAAATGATAGTTATTACTAATTATTATTTTTACAACGCATCCACGCACAAAGACTAACGGTTTAGGTGGATTTTAGTTAAAAATTCGCACATGAAATTTCCGTTTATATCGGTACTGCCTGGTGGAAATGTCAAATTGATCATAAATTGTGACGTCAGAGAGAAGATGATTACGTAGCATGACGGCCCGTACATCTAAATGACATTGGTTTTATCGAAGACAATCTGGGAATTTTTCACCATTTGAACATCTTGAAAAAACGATTGAGTCCGAAAGACAAAACCCCAATCACTCTTCCAACTACTGAATTCAAATTAAAACGCTGGCTTTAATTAATTTAATCTGATTCAATTTTTTTTTTAGCTTTCAAAACCAATTATTTAAATTTGAAAACCAATTTTTCTTTTAGAAGCTAGATGTATTCAAATTTCTCAGCAAAGTTCGATATTTCGAGGGTAATCCGTCCTCTACTTCAATGTCTATCAGTCTATCATTCAGTATCTTTATCGCTGGATCCAAACCTCATTGCATATTTACGATCTAAACGGACAACCCTAAGAGCGCAATACAACAGTAACGGGCAGCAATTTCGGCTGAGTAAACAAGAAATTGAGGTACAATCTATGCCAAAACTCGTTTCACGACGGTTTTCAAAAAAATAAAAAAAATGTAGTTTAGTAATTTTTAAAGATTTTTTTCGTATCAAATACATCATTTAAGTTGTGAGCGACTGTTAATGTACAAAAAGTCTACGTACCCCCCAATATCTGAGCATTTTTCTCAGTTTCTATAATCCTTATTCTAAGCATTCACAGCAAAAACATGTATTCACCTAATTTAAGCTTAAATATAAGTAAATATTTGAACTATTTCTATCGAAGCAATAATAAGAGGGATATAAATGAAATGTTCACACCCAAAATGAAACAAAAGTCTACGTACAGCTTAACGTGTGTTTAAATAATTTTCATTGCGCATGTTTTCATTGAATGGTTATATTTGTATTAGATTCAAGAGCTGGCGGCGCGTTGACAAGTAATTGCCAATTTGTTTAAAGTGATCATGACTCCGATTAGGAAAGAAATCTCTGATGACATTAGAAAATTAATTGTGAGCCTTAGAAAAGAAGGGCGATCTTATCGTGAAGTTAATGAAATAGTAAAAAAACCGCGGTCAAGTGTTCAAACTGTAATTTTAAATTACCAGAGGACAAAATCATTTGAAAACAAACCCAGGAGTGGAAGACCGCGAAAGCTGACCGACCGTGAAGAGAGAAGGGTACTCGCAGAAATAAAAAATAAAATAATAAATAATCCTCATACGTCGTCAAAATTACTAGCTGAAGGTAACGGCAATTTTAGCAGGACACCTCGGAAAAAACCATTCATTTGTAAAACAAATGAAGGTAAACGACTCGAATATGCAAAACTCCATTAAGGCAAGCAGGAAAATTTTTGGAATAGCGTCTTGTTTAGCGAAGAGAGCAAGTTTAATATTTTCGGACATGACGATAGGCGACGAGTGTGGAGAAAACCAAACGAAGGCCTCAAAAATCAAAATTTAATTGGTACGGTAAAGCATGGGTGTGGAAGTGTTCTTGTTTGAGGATGCATGTCGGTGGCGGGGGTGGGGAATTTAGTTGTTATCGACGGTATTATGAATCGTGCTGAATATTTAGACATACTTAAAGCTAATTTAAAACAATCAGCGCAAAAATTGGGACTAGGGCCGTCTTGGGTCTTCCAAAAAGACAATGACCCCAAACATACAGCGCAGATTGTGAAAGAGTGGTTGATTTTTAAAAGTGGTTGATTTTTAAACTTCATTGCCCACCCCATTCTCCGGACTTAAACCCAATCGAACATTTATGGGATCATTTGAAGCGCCAATTTCAAAACCATAAAGTTTCAAACAGATTCGACCTAATTTCCGTTCTTCATGAAGAATGCGAAAAAGTTACACCAAAAATTACACAAAATCTAGTGGATTCAATGCCAAGCCAATTGAAAGCTGTAATTTACTCCGAAGGAGACCCCACCAAACACTAGTTTTAAAGACAACTAATGTTAAATGTGACTGTACGTAGACTTTTGTTCTTTTTTCTTGTATAAAATTTTATTATTTTTGTTTTATGTTAATTTGCACTAAATGAATATATATATATATATATATATATATATATATATATATATATATATATATATATATATATATATATATATATATATATATATATATATATATATATATATATATATATATATATATATATTGGACGTGATATGAAATAAGTTTATTGTTTTCATTATTCCTTATCATTTTTGTTGACATCAGGCGTTCAGTTCAATATTTTTCATGAAAATTGCAGGGGTACGGAGACTTAAGTTCATGACTGTATATAATTGCAATTTAATTGTAATGACTTCACTAGACTCTATCCGGAAAGGGTTAAGTTACAGCACTAACACCAAATTATCGGTAATACAGAGAAAACATATGAAGAACTGTACAAAGAACAGGGCATGAGAAGAGCAAGAAATGATATGAGAACGCCAACACACATATGTATGTATCCGCACCAACAGTAAAGCTAATGCCTCTGCAAGTGTACTGTAACGTCACGTAACGGATTTCGGTTTATATAGTATCTAAAGCAATGCCTCTGCTCACGAGAGAAAACAATAAAAGTTTAGATATGCAAACTTGAGATCTCAAGATATTCATATTTTAATGCTTCCCTTCCCATCCCATAAAGTCACTTAACTAATGAACTCCACTAAATTAAGGTGCTAAAATGTCTATAGCGTGAGTCAATAAAAGTTGAAACACATTCAATCGGCTGAGCAGCGCTTCGAGTGTTCACTGTTCACACATGAAATGAAATTCAATATTTTCGAAAAGAAAACGATTGGGGCATGGAATTCCGTTGACAACAAAAAAAAATATTACAGCCTTGACCCATATTCATCACTCCGGGGCTTTTGCACTCAAATGTGTATGGTTAAAGAAATTAGGAATGTTTCAATATGATTTCACGGGTATCAACAGATTTATATGAGCCTGCGAAACGAGTGTAATTGAGAATGCAAATTAACTCTCGTTTGGATGCTTTCTTATTTTTCTTATAGACGAATGTTTGTGTAGGTGTATCCGGAACGTACAAATGGCTTTTGACTTATTTTAAGACATTTCCCCTTTTTGTTTTGATTGCTTTCAAGTGAAAGAAATTTACCAGCTGCGTGAGTATAAAATATAACATAGTAAAAGTAGACCTAAGCCAAAGTACTTTCTCCATTCTTTAATTGAATAATTAATCAAATTAAATAAAACTTCTAAATTGAAAATGTTGCATGGCGCCATGGTCAAACAAATTAATTTGATGCTTACTACTTTAAATAAAAACCTACACTACAAAAAGGCGGAATTACAAGGAACGGATGTAAATCAGATTGCATTAAATCCGTAACCGTTCCGTCAAATCATTTCAATTTATACCATGAAGAGCTGCTTCTGTTCACAAACACATCATTGTCTAATCGAAATCAACAAGTGAGCGTATAAACCATATTCCAGCATTTAAGCCGACAGTCAGTCAGTACTAGGCGTCGTTAGATGCAATTGAATGCGTATCAGGTTTTTCAAAATTCAATCGGATACATTCTAGTTCATAAATTTTATGTCACCTCATATTCGTAACGGAAAAACTGGCAACCAAAGACATACGAGTATGCGTAACTGTTTTGAAAATCAATTATTGATTGGGGACTACCTTCCTAACTTGTCGATGCGTTATGGCGTTGAGTCAATTCAACGATCCTACATAGTGATAGCATAGGCGGCAGTCAATCGAAATTGTCCGTTCCACCATTGATTCTTTAGACATGATTGAAATAGCAAATTTCCAGTGAATCGTTAATTGGATGCGCTTTTGAAAACCTAACCGACTGACTTGATTTGAATAAGTATGAAAAATGTGTAAACATTGAGCCATTGACAGCATTTCAATTAGGCTTCGCACAGCTAGTATATGTAGAATAGATTATGCATTAAATTTGATCTAGTTTTGGATTGAAAACGCTTGTGCTCAGCTATTGTATATGTACATATGTGACTATATACTTTGGCTGCATTATTTGAGTGTATATTTTCAACATAAAAATTTATCTTTTCGATTTGGGATTGGAGGAAATTTTTAATTTCGATTGTTTTATATTTATTTCTTAGATTTTAAATAAAACTCAAGTGCATTTGAACTGTAGTTTTGAATTTTAAATAAACGAGAGTGTTAATGAACATTAGCGAAAAATAATAAAACTTGCTAGCTTATAGAACAGGGGCATCCAAACTTTTTTTTGGAAGAGCCAAATTAGTGGCTCCGAATTCTTTCATTTCAATCATATTTTTTATAGCTATAAATTACGTTTATAGGGTTTCTTCTTTATTTTGTTTTATTCAATGTTTTAATGAGATGGTTGACATTATTTGGATTTAGCCATTTTTGAAAAATCTGGTTCTGTTTTGTCATAGTACGATATTTTGACTTACGGCGTGCAAGACTTGAAAATGTACATTTACATACATATGTACAACTAAACATGCATACATATTTTGGCACAACATCATTCAAAACTAAAAATGAATTTTCTGAAATTAACCGTTTCCACATTTCAATGTACGTTAAATTTTTCAAATGACTTTCTTGTGCAATTAACCCAATATCCAATTCAAGGTGCGACTTTTTAACTACAAAAATATCCGATAATTCTGTAACTTTTGCTGAATCGAAACCGAATGGACTTTTGAGACATTCGAATACAAGATCATGGTTTTTGAAATCAGAAAAACGCGTTTCAAATTCATCAATCAAAATATCAAGATATTTAACGAAACGAATTTTATCGTTGTTTTTACCTTCGATAAAGCAAATATCAAAATGTTCATTCAAAATAGGAAATTAAAATATAATAAGTAAACAACGAAAAAATAATAGAATGAATTTCTTCGGTTATGTATATGTGTGTATAAAGCATGAATTTTTTCGATACTGTTAAACTTCAATTCTTAATTCAATCAACGATTTCAAGTTCAACTTTTTCGCATTTATCTATTCATATTTCATTTTCTGAAGTTATTAAATTCGAGAAAAAAATCAACGGTGAATCGTTCGAAGAGCCATTCGGAATCGTTCAGAGAGTCACATGTGGCTCTATGGTTCCCGGGTTGGAGACCCCTGTTATAGAATATACTTTTTTGTTGCACTTGAGTTATTCCCATGTATGTACAGTGGCTTAAAACTTAAATGTTGTGAGTACATGATGCGAGCAAAACCTTGAAAAACTCCCAGAATATGAAAAGTTCAGGTATAAAAATAGCTAAAATATTTCGACTCATGGACTTATTTTTTTGTTTCCAATGAATTAACGACACAAAATTACTTCATTCAACAGCAAAAAACCGAATTCACGTGAAACTCCGAAAATCACCTGATGCGCCACTTTGAAAGAAGATACGAATAACGGTATGAGTGAAGCATTTTCTGTATGTGTTGCTGCTCTTGCGCTTGCAGAATACACAAAGCACTATTGAGGGGTTTTTAATCATCTTGGTGAAATAAAAAGTAAATTTTTTTTTAAGCTCAAAATGGGCCACTATTGAAGAGAGTTAAATAATAATTTCTAATTTTAAAAAAGGAAAATCGCAAAAAAAAAAAAATATCGGAGATAGTGTGCAATAGATCTCGGGGTAGTATCGGACAACAATTTGCGCTTCAACCTCCACTATGACAAGATCCTTGCCAGGACTAAGCACTATAACAATATATTTCCGCTTTCGATTGTTGCTGGACTGTAGGACAGGTATAGAAAAACCCGAAACTCAGTGCACCAAAATTAGACAAGAAGTGTAATCCTGAAACTATAAGAAGAATTTTAAGAAATGCAAACTACAATGGAAGACCATCTAGAGAAAAGCCATACATCAGTGCTAAAAACTGGGTAAGTATAGTCAAATTTGTTCGCGAACTTTTGGTAAAGGATTTATGACTGAGTTACAATCAACGCAACCTACCGTAGAAAACGGTGATCTTCCGCAGCGAACAAAATCGTCTGGTTACAGTATAACGCGCCGAAATGCCAAAACGATCGACGGCAATTTTCAGATTACATTCAGTTGCTGAAATCGAGATTCAAACGATTTCACTCACTGATTTCACTTTTATTTAATAATGAAATTAAATTTTCAATTCGAATTCAAATCGAAATTCAACTTCCCACCGTCGCAAATATCAAGTGCTTGGCTGCGTAAAAGTTTAAAAAAATTTTAAGGACAATGAACCGAAACACATCTGGACTAGTGCGCACCTGGTTGATTTCAAATTTTCTGCATCAAATTAAACGGCCTCTTGAGTCTCCGGGTTGAAACGTCATTGAACACTTATGGTGAATATTTGAGGAACGAATCAGAAAACGTCGGATAAATGACAAGGACGACATTAAAAGAGCAATACGAAGTAAATGAGATGCCATCAGAAAAAAGCTGCCCGTCTTCAGGCGATTTTAAAACAAGAAACAACTTAGAAACAACTTATATAGAAAACAAAATTCATTATAGATACATTTAAGGACTTCTTTAGGCGAACATCATTTAAGGGGTTAGTCCACTGTTAAACTGCTCCAAATGAACTTTTTTTTTAAACAGCTACCAAAAAAAAACTACTCAAGATATCGATTTGAAATTTTACATGCATCTTTATTGAAGTTAAGAGAGTTAACATTTTCATTGGAAAAAAATATTAGAAAACAAAATGGCGGCCGCCCCAATGGATCGCCGAAGCACCGCCGAAAAAAAAGCAAATTGCGCCTCGTAAATTCCTGGACAAAATAAGCATCTGTGAACAAATTATCAAAAATATTTCATTAGTCTTGAGTATAAAGGACTACACGGGCCTAACTTTAGAGCCCTAAAGCGATAAAAAAAAATGTGGTATACTTTTGAATCAAAAAATTTAATAAAAAAAATTTTTTTAATCAATAAAATGTTTCCCAGATCGTCAAAAAATTTTTTTTTTGTTCTAAATTTAGGCCCGTGCAGTCCTTTATACTCATAACTAATGAAATCTTTTTATTAGTTTGTTCACAGACGCTTATTTTGTCCAGGAATTTACGAGGCGCAGTTTGCTTTTTTTTTTCGGCGGTGCTGCGGCGATCCATTGGGGCGGCCGCCATTTTGTTTTCTAACAATTTTTTCTAATGGAAACTCCTAGCTTTAATAAAGATGTACGTAAAATTTCAAATCGATATCTTGAATAGTTTTTTGTTGGTAGCTGTTTAAAAAAAAAGTTCATTTTGAGCAGTTTAACAGTGGACTAACCCGTTAAGTTGTGAGGTGATTTTCCGAGTTTAACATGAATTCGATTTTTGTTGTTGAATGAAGTAATTTAAAAAAAATTCTAAAAGTTATGTAATAGGAATGGACTAAGTGTAAATTCATTTAACCCTAACTCACACAATTATTTAACGTACTTTCAGGCAAACATACCAGATTCGTTTTATAAGTAACGAGAATGACAAAGAAAAGGTCTGATTTTCAACAAGATGTTTTTTTATTTTTCAACATAGTCTCCTTTCAACTCAATACACTTTGTCCAAAGGCATTCAATTTTGTTAATACCGTCGGTGAAATAAAATGTCTCCAGTCCTGCGAAATAGGCCTTCTTCTGAACAATCATGCCCACAATTGGCGTGAATTTTTTTCAGGCAACCAATTTTTTCAAATTCCGGAGCAAGAAAAAGTCCCTGCGGGCTAAATCTGGATTAATAAATTCATAGCGTAATTCATGATTTTTTGCCATTGCAATTAAAAACTTGTGAGCGGGCGCATTGTCGTAATGGAAGAGAACTTTTTTCCTTGCCAGGCGATGCCATTTTTCTTGGTCGCTTCGTTCAGTTTATACAAAAGTGCTGCATAATACTCCCCGTGACCGTTTTTATTTTGTTTATAATGATCCATTACGCTTTCCCCAGGTAGACAATGAACATCATACCTTGCTAGTCCCACAAAACATTTTTCCCGTCGACGGGATGGTTTTCGCCTTCCTCGGAGCTCTTCCGCCCACTTCCACCCATTGTTTGGACTGTTGTTTCATCTCAGGCGTGTAGTGGTGAATCCATGTTTTGTCAACTGTGATGTATCGCTGCAAAAACTCTCTTGAATTGCGCTTAAACATGTCCAAGCTCTCCTGCGAAACATTCATGCGAATGCGTTTTTATTCGATCGTTAGCAAACGGGGCACCCATCGCGCTGAAAGTTTTATCATTTACAAATCTTCACACAAAATTTTAGTGACACGGCTTATTAAAATCCTTGCAATCACTAAGTTAAAGCACTATAACTCATCAATCCTGTAAAAATGCATTGTGGATTTTGGTGACATTTTCCGTAGTCGCAGCGGTTTTTGTCAAATCTAACTCATCTTTTATTCCAGTTGCCGTTAACTCTTTGGTATCAGATAGAACGTCAGAAGCAACAATTTCAGCTGAACCAACAGCAAAGCCTTCTGCTGCCATCACCGCTTCAACATCAGCTTCACCGGGATAATTCGCAGCCCAATCTGCATCTTTCTATTGCAAGCCAGCAATCTACTGCTCATGACTAGACAAAGTAAACAAACTAGACAAAGAAATTGACAAAGGACAACCTGGATAACCAAACCATCGCCTCGTTTTGAATCACACTGCCTCCTTGCTCGGAAAAGGCTCTCCAAATCAATTTCTGGCCTCCCTTCGCCTTATTTAAGGAGTTTATTCCGAGACCTCAGAAAAATTTTGGCTCGAATACACCGTGGAGCTGTCGAAACTAGACTCATCAACAAACTTAACGTGTATTACCAGAATGTTCGTGGTTTAAGGTCCGTGGTTTCATTGCCATCTGATCAAATTATATAACTTACCGAAACGAGATTAGCTGGGGATATTTATAATAACGAGAACTTCCCTCTTCATGCTGTTTTTCGTTGCGATCGTGATCGATTTGCTATCCACAAGACTCTTCAAGGAACACTCTGTCATGACTTCCATCCTTCTCCTCCTGTTAAAATTCGGATTCTCTCTTCGGTTTATGTTCCATGTAATTCCTCTGTTAGTGCTTACGACCGATTTTTTGCCGGGCTCTCCAGTTTCTCAACAACCGTTTCCCCTTTGCTTCATTTTTAATATGTGGCGACTTTAACTTGCCGAACCTTCATGTTCACTATCTCAATTGAACACTGTTCCTAATATCAACAATAAAATTATTGATGTTGTTCTTTCAAATATTCCCTCACAAAACATTACTGTACAAGCTGATGACATGCCCTACGTCACACCTGATCTATCACCCACCCTCCACTTTCCATCGAATCTTCTGTTGCCTTTGTGTCTAGTAAAGCTCCTCCTCTGCCCTAGCGTTTTGATTACCATAAAGCGGACTTTGTTAAGATGGCGAATGAAATCGACTCTACTAATTGGTACTCCTTTTGCCGCGGACTAGCTGTTTCGTAATTTCGTCACCCACCTCATCCCCCGTTTCACTCCGCCCAGTCGTCCCTGCAAATCAAATGGTGCTCCTTGGTTTCGGCTATTCAAATACGAAGGCCTTCCACCGAACTGGAGGTTTTAGATTTAAGACCTATGATAATATTAAGATCTAATGAGACTAAGTTAACTGTAAAGTAAGTTACAGACTAGATCATTGTAGTGTAAGATAGATTTTAAGTGACGTACTGCCCAGATAGCCCCGGTAACTGTAGGGGTTGGATAATATTATCAGTGTGTACGTTAAAAATTTTGCATGAAAAATTAAAAATGAAAACGATGAGCCAGCAGGCCAAAACACTATAGTTGCTAGATTTTAAGTTTTCATTGGTAATCAAGCTTTAAGTAAGATTAAAAATGTACAATTAACATAAATTTGTTTTCAAATTACCAATTCAGTGAAAACTTCTTGGCATCAAATTTGTACTCCATATAAATATGCACAAACGGTTCATGCACATAATCCACCATCATTTATGCACAGTACAAAAACAGTTAAGAAATGTGCCATCTATTATATACTTAGTCCTGCCATAAGTTCTATCACATAATTTCTCACATTGGCAACAACTTTATTTTATGAGTGACATTTCAATATCGGCCAGTTTTATAAACGTCATAATGTTGTTGACAGTTGATGGTCATTTAAAGTTTGTTCGTTAACGTGTGAAGATGGAATGGGGTGTAATAGAAAACCGAATTGCAGTGATTGCACTACATAAGTGTGGAAAATCCGCGAGTGAAATTTTCAAGTTGTTGTGCCCGTTAAAAATAACGCAAAGATTTGTGTATCGTGCGATCCAGAGATATAACGAGATCCAGACTATTGAAGATCGACCTCGTTCTGGACGTCCGCGTGATGTACGTTCTTCTGCTGCCATCAAAGCGGTCGAGAGTCGAATTCGTCGAAATTCGCTTCGTAAACAACGAATCATGGCTCGAGAGATGAACATCTCCACCCGAAGTATGTCTCGCATCATAAAATCGGACCTCGGGATGAGTGCCTTTCGACGATCAACGGGACATTTGCTGACTGAGCAGTTGAAGCAAATTAGGAGCACCAGATCGAAAGAGCTCCTTCGGCGGTACGGCAACAACAAACATCGAGAAATTTTATTTACCGATGAAAAAATTTTTACGGTGGAGGAACATTTCAACCGCCAAAATGATAAGGTGTATGCCCACAGCTCCAGAGAAGCCCGAGAAGTTGCCACTAGGGTACAGCGAGGACATCATCCAGCATCAGTCATGGTATGGTGGGGTGTCAGCTACGAAGGGGTCACCGAGCTTCATTTTTGCGAAAAGGCGTAAAAACTGCAGCGAAAAATTATCAAACGGACATCCTGTAGGGATGTGTGAAGCCGCTGAACTCTACGCTATTCAACAACCGACATTGGGTTTTCCAGCAAGATTCTGCGCCAGCCCACAAAGCTCGAACGACACAAGCGTGGTTGGAAACCAATATTCCAGAGTTTATAAGGGCGACGGAATGGCCTTCTGGGAGCCCAGATTTGAATCCCCTGGACTACAAAACTGTGGGCGGAGTTAGAGTCCATGGTGTGCACGGGACGACACCCAAATATCGAGAGCCTTAAGCGATCTTTGACAGAAGCAGTAGCTAATTTTCCGCTAGAAACAGTGCGTACTGCTTTCGATGACTGGCCCAACAGATTAAAGAGCTGTGTAAAGACTAAAGGCGGCCACTTTGAATAATTTGTTGCTTATTTTACTTCCATTAGTATGCCAAAATAAAATATATTTTCCTTTGTCAAAAACTCTTTTTCATTTATACAAAAATTGCCCATATACGTGTGACAGAACTTATGGCACGACTATGTATACAGGCGGCGCCCCAATTATTTGTGCATAGCTTTTTCATACGCGAAGCCAAAAGAAAATCAGTAAAACTTTTAAAAATAATCGAAATAATGTATATTTCGTTTTCTTACATGAAAATATAGGAACTTAAGACAAACTAAGGAAAAGAAAAATTAAGAAATAACTTCCAAATGAACCAAAATTAATGATTGAAGAGTTGCCAAAATTATATTTGCATAGTATTTTACGCCACAAGACCCACAATTTGTTCACGGACGAAATATTGCTCTAGGAGAATAATGGGTAATTATATTCGGTATTTTGTGCATCCTATGTGTTAAGTGTGAGAGTTCACTTACTTTAGTGTAGTTGTTATAACATTAGGCTATTTTTAAATTGTTTCAAAATACTCCGAGAATATATAGCGTTGAACAAAGGTCATTTATTGCTGCTGAGAAAAAAGGTGTACGTGGGTTAGGGCTTTCGAAAAAGCTAGAGTTTCTTAGGAGTAACATCTACTACTAATACTAGGTAGCCAAAAAGGAATAAATACTAAAATGTGAAAACTTTGCCAGGCAAAGGAAGGACAAGAAGAACTTCTGCAAAAACGATAATTTCGAAATTATTAGGGCAAGCTAAATAACTTCTCCAAACATAGAGGAAAATGTTCTAATATTGTGAATATTGGATGCAAAACTTAATATTAGCATGACGCGATTCGAATGAAGCTAGGGGACAATAAAATAAAAGGTAAAGCTGCACAACAAGAACCAGATATAACTAAAAAAATACTGAAGCTATCTCCTTGAAGTTCGAACACATAAATAGGCCGCTGGACTTTTTTAGGAATATCCTTTTGGACGGATGAGGTTACATGCTCTTCAGATGGAATACAGGAATATAAATTTTTGTTTCCAGATCCAAAAAAAGGAGAGTAATAGATTGGAAACGAATCCAAAGTGATATCCTCACGGCAGAAAATAACGATCTGAGGCTGTGACTTCTACAACGGCATGCGACTCTTATTTAAATGACCACAAAGTAGAAATATGATCCACATTCGAATTGTTGACTTGCTAATTTTAGTTTACTTCTTGCTCTAACATTTTCGTTAGTTGAGTTACCTTTCTTGTTCTGACCATTTAGTTGCCTCATTTGCCTCTCCTTGGCACAGTTTTACGTGCCTTTGTTACTTTAGTAATGAACAATATTACTATGAAACACATACTTTTTCGAAAATTCAAGCCCAAAAATCCGTTGTTTACTCAACGAAAATAACTCAACTTCACTCAATGCTAACTGCGTATTCTCGATGCATTTTTAAACGATTTAAACACAACTTAATGTTACGAAAACTGAAGTGAGTAAACCCATTACTTCACACGCATGTTGCATAAAACGACCAACATAATCATCCATTTTTCTTAATTGTGACACAAAATTGTTGTGGACAAATAACTGTATCACATCTTCTATCATCAAATGTGGTTTATTTGGTCGATATTGTCTTAGGCTATTGTATATTACTATCAGAAAAAGAAATATATAATATTATGCTTACTTCTAAAAGTTATAGATTTCTTTTGAGCTTTACGTACGAAAAAAATTGTTTTGGCACTGTCTGTATATATTAATATAGTAGTTAGAGATATTTCGATTCCCGTTTTGAACAGCTTAATGTTTTTATAAATTATATAGTCTGTAATAGGATAATCATTGAACTAATTTAACTATCATTTGAAAGACCGAATTTAATTATGAAATTAACCATTTTTTGATTCAAATGCATCACAATAGATTATTTCCTCCTCCGTTCTACTTTCTTCTCCATTCATGTGCATTTTTATAAGTATATAGAATGTTTAACAGTAATTAAATGTAAATACTTACTAATACAACGTCGTGTGGTTTATCAATGATTTAACAAATATTTTGTAGTTTTCAAGCTAATAAAAAAGCAACAACTTACGGACTGACCTCGAATTATCTGATGCAGCACCTGGTTCACCAATAAAACTATTTTATTTTATAGACAAATCTAGACAATATGAGGTAAAAAAATGCCAAAAAGTAATATTTTGAATGCCTAGTATCTTGAATAAAAACGATATTATTTAAAAATGATCGCAATTGGCAATTTTAACAATTCATGTTTTCAAATTATTCGTTTTTTAACGTTATTTTCGTTTTTATTCAGGATAAATAAAATTAATTATCGAAGTCTATTCTATTTCGCGAATTATAACAAAGATCATGAAGTTTTAGAATTGCAGCAGTATGATTTAAATTATTCCTGAGTTATTGATTCAAAATACGGTTTGTTGTTCTAAAAAGTGTCCTAGACCATTAAAATATGATCACAGGCCATCGAAGCAAACTCTTTATTGAAACATTGAAATTCAGGAACAGTAATACTTTCAATAGTTAATTTCGCTGGACCTTTTCAAAAGTTTTATCTGTTCACACCAATCTTGTAAGCAAATCAAAACAAAAAACAAAAACAAAAATGTTACGAAAAATTTAGAAATGTAGATTTTAGGTGAGTGGCAAAAATAAATGAATAAACAGAAAAAAAACACAAATTATCAAGAAACATATTACCGCCTGGTTCAATGATCTTCCCATCGTAATAAGGAGGCTAGTCGAATACACTATTATCACAGTCACTTTTTTGTAGAACCACAATTTCAGCCATAGCACAAGATTAGGTCCAACTAGAGTACAGTAATCAATACTTGCCATCACATCACGCACTTCAACCACTGACAACCATAAAAACACCTTCAGCAATTTACGTTTACATAGTTTATTTTAAATTTAGGATTCATTAATTAGCAGCACAATTTTAATGATTGGCATATGTTCAAAAATTTCTTATTTTCACAAATCAAGCAATTGATTTTATGTTGATACAAATATTTCCATAGTTTTTTTTTCGATTCAATTCACAGTTTTTATGCATTTTTTCGATTAATGAACCGAAGAGAGGTGTGGAATGAGTATATTTAAGGTGTTTACCGATACAAAAACTGAAGTGTGCCACAATATTTAAGATAGGTTTGTGCGATTATTAAGAGGAATGACCTAACGATCTTTCAAAATACAAAGTAGCATTCGTAAATGCATCCAATTCAAAGCATTTTCAACCAAACGCTACGTCATATTCCCTGATCGTTCTCCTCTGCACTAGCTGCTGCACAACAGCAGGAAGCAGTCATTGAACGCATCGAAGCTTCTCACTTTCGTCTTATTCGTGTCGATCAGCACAATGTTTCACTAAAGCACATTCAATAGTTTTTCAAATGAACCATCAATTGAACTGGTTACTATTTTCAATCGTGAAAGATCGAAAAATGTAATGAAAGCTTGCGAAACTAATTCGACACTGAAAACACATCTTAAAACCAAAATAGATTCTAATACAAATCACACAGTCACGACCAACTAGGATTTAACTGAACATTTTTATGATGTCGGAAAAGGTTAAAAGCTTCTGCGGATCTATTAGAGAAACACAAACCAGAGAATGACTTTGAGCCGATGATAAACAATCACTTTTGGCTTTTCAATTCGGAACTATTAGAACTAGGAGAGTTATAGAAGTCGGCACAAATCACAAAACTCGACAGCGATCATATGGCTTAGTAGGAAAAGCCCCCGAACTACGAATAACATTTCCAGAACTGAACTCACGTACAATTGTTGAAAATCAACGCCGTTTCACCCAACTACAAGAACTTAAAAACCAAATCAAAAACTTTTCAATTCGAAAATTATAACTGTCGCAAAACAAACTGAACCGAACAAACTTCTTTGCACACACTGTGGGGCGGGGCGGTTTTCTTCATGCCATCGGATTTCGAAAACATAACCAAATATTTCCACTGAGTTACATCGAGTAGCACTACATTGTGGTCACACTTTCTCAGTTAAAATTCTTTAGATAACACCAACTAACTCTTTGCTCTTCATACATAACGAGAACTATATTTGCTTTTGCACAGAACTAACCCGGGTTGCTTGCATTGTAAATCAATAAAAAAAGAACTTGGAAAATCACAAAACTAAACATCGAAAACAAAACCCGAACTGTCACATCTTTTCATCATCATATTCCAAATTCAAATCAAAATTTACTTTAAACCAACAAAACCATTATGTTCCCGTCGATAATCACCTCACCTCTCACAATTTGTTCATTTCGTTACAATTTCATTCTTGATTTTCGATAGTTTTTTTTTGTCACAGAATTTACAATAGCACGTATGTACTTCATATTTCAATTCGATTAAAAACTTGTTTGTCAAACAAATGATCTCTCTAATCATTAATTCACCGTCGAATATATCCTTGTTCACAATTGCCACAATCAACTATTCGCTTATTACTTATGCACTGTTCTTCTTGTTAAAAATTATCAACTCAACCAAATCCTTAGTTTTCTCTTTTCAAGCAATTATGTAAAAAAAAGTGTCAGCTACTAGCAGATAAATATGTTTTTTTGTTATAATGTAAGCTTGTGAATATTATTATGTTGCTGCTATTGAGTCTAGTTGGGTTGATCTTGACACATCTACTATTTTTTTTTAAATAGAAACAAGCAAGTTCAAGTCTAAAGTTACAATTCTTACACACTATTTTCTATTATTCTGTTTTGTTTAGTATTTCGTTTCGAATACAATTTAAAATGTCATTAATATGACCTTATTACCTGAAAATATAAAAAAAAGATTATTTCATTAGGATATTCGAAATAAATTAGAAAATATATTGAAATATCATAAATGAAAAGTTACTGGGTACTGTCTGCTACGAGGAAGAACTAAAAATCCACGAATAAAACCAAACCAATCGAATGTTTCGAATAAAATCATACTACTTTCTGGCCACAAGTACGGGGCGTTTACTCGCTCTTTATAAATGTGTTATAAATAGTAATATTAGCTTCCATTAAAGTAGAGTTTGAAGAATTGTTAGAATTTTAACTCCAAATTGCACTTGTTTGGTACAAAATCACACAGACAAACACAGACTCATGCAAACAAGAAGGTTCACTCGCATTAACAATTAAAAAAAAAATACATATCAACGTGGCTTCGTAAACGACTTTATCTTATTTGTTTCGTTCCATGCAAAGCAGTATCATGACAGAATTTACAATTTCTTTCAACTGAAAACTTGTCTTCTTAACTTATCATCTTTTCACTTCAATAGTACGTAGCAGTCGAGCCTCTCTAGCATAAGTTTACTTGTTAACTTCTGTATAAGTTTAATTTCACCTATTGTTCTTATGAAAAGTATCTACGACTACGAATGTTTAACCTTGCCTCGTTGCACGACTGCAGGTTGCTCCTGAATGAATAATTCTGGTATAATTTCTAATATTGCTATTCTAGAAATTGAGCGTGTCTGATGTTTCAGATCTCAATTTTTTTCAACATTCTTTTTGCGCTTACAAAAGCTTTTTTATTTATTCACTAACGTTTAAGATGTTAAAAAATCGTCATGAGCATCAGTTTGGTTCCTTTTCCATAAAAATCTCTACTTTTAGGAGGCACATTTGTCGGAATTTCACTGAACGATAAAGGTTGCACTTAAATTTTTTTGCCATGATCGGTACTACAACCGGAGTCTTTCCTGGCCGCCTTCAATGCTTTTCCATTGGTCTCGATTACGAGCCGATGTCATTCCTAAGCTCTGAGTGTCCGGAACAACGCCATCACTCCAGCGCAAGCAAGGTCTCCCCCGCTATCGTCTGCCGTAAAATCTGCCGCAAAGGGTTTTCCGAACAGGTTCCTCTTCGCTCACACGAGCTGCTTACCTGAGTTGACTTACCTTTATATTTGTAATTATAGATGCGTTTTTTTGCAATCCCGAGCAGATCAAATTTTGTTGTATTCAATATACTTAACAAAATTTGATCTGCTCGGGTGTGAAAAAAACGCACCTTATATTGCTTCGAGGTAGATAGCAGTCAAAAATTCTTCGCAAGACTTTTTCTCTCCAACGCGTATTTCTTCCCCCATATTGTTATCGGTTCTTGCAATTGACCCTAGGCTAGTTAAAGGATGGCACTACTACAAATACATGCATACATTGGGAGTGTTATTTTCAAAACGAACTCTATGTTTTCTTCTTGCAGATACTGATCTTTTCTGCACTTATGTGCTGCAACAGTTTTTGTGCTGTCCGCTCGATCTGAATGAAGAATTCTTGTACAGAACATCCCTTTATCGGAGCACATTAAATATGCCGAACGGTCTGGATACCAATCCCGCTTTTTTCATTTCATCTGTTAACTCTTCATGGTTAACCTAAACAATCATATCAGTTTTTTTTGGGATGCCGTATTCTCTCATGGCTTTATACAGTACAACCCTGGCTTTGCCGTGATAGGTGGCCTTAATGTTTATAAACAGATAAACGTCGTCGTCGTAGCGCTGTAGCGCCTCTCGGGCCTTGGATTCTTCCAGGAAACGCCTCCAACTGTCTCGATCTAACGACCGCACCCGATAGGTCTGCCCACTGAACTCCGGCCCTCAGCTTTTCCATCGGATACCTTTTCAGATATTCAATATTCGTCCACTCCCTACACAAAATCAGCCCAATGCGGTTTCCGCAGTTTTATGACTGTGGCGAGCTCTGGATCGTCAAATATTTCGGACAACTCTTGGTTGCTCCTTATTCGCCATTGGCCATTCTTTGCTGGTCTTCAATATAGTTAAGACCGAGTAAACAAGTTTTATTAGCGAGCTGTTTTCTTCATTATATTTCGTCAGTTTCACTGCCATCTGTTTTCAATTGAGATTAGATATATATAGAAGCGTATCCTTTGTGTCGACGTGTAGCTTTCTTATCACTTACTTAAATGCTATGTTGACAGATTGTACAATAGTATATTGAATTATAGACATGTTTCGATCACCTATTTAAGAGCAAAAATTCTTCTTGCTTATGTACGGGGCATATTATATATTTCCGCTAGTCTTCTGGCATCTCTTCATACTACCTTACGTTTATTATAATTGCATGCATTGATTGGTGCAACGTCCCACCATATTTATCACCTCAGCTGATATGTCGTCGGGGCTTTGTTAAATTTCAACCGACTTACGACTCTTATTCATAGCAGCGGCAACATAAGATCTTCTTATGGCACTGGTGGAGTCTCCAATTCTTCGTAGAGCTAACCGTTTAGCAGTTCACTACACTGAACTTTTATTATTTTCTTACTATCCCTAATCATTTGATCTGCTTTACATGGACGTCTGCAACTAAAATTTGCCAATTGTTAATCATAACACAACATCCCTGACCTGATCATCATCAACGAATCTATTTAAGTAGGATAAAGGCATTATATTTGCTTCGCTACCTCAGTTTTCTACTTCCAGACATGCAAAGGGCTCGGAGCTAAATTTCAATCGAAGACGTGTTGATAAGAAAGAAAGCAGATCCTTAAGTAGATAGATCAGAAAAAATCAAAAAAGCCTTAATGCCTTGGAGTAATTTAAAAAAATAATAATGGGTAATGATAGGCTAATCAAAATATCATTTTTCACTGCAGTCCCCTAATAAGTGACTGCACTCAGTCTTTTGGGTCGAGAAACTATTTACATCTGCTTGATACACATCAAAATAAATACTTCAAGAGTTGTCTACCTTTGTTCCTGCATTAGTTTTAGTACTCAGATTTATATAAATCCTTTCGATTGCTGCTCTGGTCATGGAATGCCTTGTTCTTTAGTATGAGATCACAGCGATCTCCAACTGTCCGATGATTCCACTTTCGTCATATTTCCGACGGAGCAGCTCGTAGTGTGTATAGCGTTATTTGGATGCCTGCCATTCTCTATTGTGTTCACTAGGTCAAATTTAAGGCAAATATAGACCCTTTTAAATCTAGCTTCTAAAACCCCAAAAGGTATCCTTTCACCTTTTTAAAGATGAAAAGAGTTTCATGCAAAGATAGTAAATTGGTGTATCAAATATAAAACTGACATAACTGCAGAAAACGTGCATTATTTTTCAACTTATGTATCAAAACATATTAACAATCGAAATAACTAAACTTATTCGCAACTGTAACTACTTTTCTTAAGGCGTGTTTATAAGAAATTAGCTTACTCTAAAAGTGCACACTGCTACTAAATTCAATCAATCATATCTAGTCAATCAAACATATACTTAACAAACCTCTCTAAAATACTAACCTCTTTATGCTGTTCCTCCACGAACAACAACAATCACCAAATGATCCTCCTTCAAACCTTCCTCTGTGATATTATGACAAGTACGCTTAAGCAATTCAGATGAAAAATCACACGGTGGAAATGCGTACAATACTCCAGTGACTTCAGTCTCCTTATTCAGCAAGGAAATCACACCAGCTGCTTCCTTCTGTTTCAGATATGATACTAAATTACGTAACGGGCGTGTTTGAACACCACTGTCTTCCGAAGTAATGGCTGATGTCGACCCGGCCATGCCTAAAAATATTGCATGCGACGATGATGATGTGATTCGTTTCTGGACATCATCTAGCTTTGGTGGATCCAAACGTAAGCGCTGTGTTATACGAAGATGATTTTTGCCATCCTCATCCTTCATTAGGGACTCGATTATGTCTGTGTCACCGTCGGTCAGATGGAATTTTGCAGGGAAAAGTGAGCTTTTGAGGATTAGAGCGCCTTGCCAAAGAGTTGTGCTCTTGCGCGCGATATCGGTCAATGTTCGCGCTGCGCTCAGCATGCCATTGCGACGTGACGATGAGTCTGAATCGGAATCTGGACTTCGTCGTCGTGGGGATCTTGATCTAGATCGATCAACGCCAGGCTCTCGAGATCCAGAACGACGCCGATCATATTCAGTTTCGCCTGGACGACGCCATTCTTCCTCGGGTCCACTGCCCGGTGCTCGATGGGCGTCGTTATTGTACCCGCCACGGTATGAACCGCTATTACTTCCACCACCGCCACCTCCACGTCCGCGAAAGCCTCCCCGTGAGCCTCCGCGATAAGGAGCACCGCCGCGAGGTGCATATCCATAATCATCATAGTGATGTTCGGGGTAATCATATTCTGGCCGACGATACTCCAAATTGTCCTCATAGGCTGGTGCAGATTTAGGTCTGTACGGTGGAGCAGGTGTCACATCTGCAAAATCTGCACGAAGACGTCTTTCTGGGCCGCCTAGAGGGAAGCCCCTCATCTCCTTCACAGCGTTAGTAGCAGCCTCGATGGACTCGTACAGTACATATGCGCAAGAGTCTCCTTTCTGATATTCAATTTTCTTTATCGCTCCGAAGCGATCGAATTCTCGTTCGAGTTGTGTTACCGACGTCCATGCACCAAGCCCGCCTACCCACACTCGGGTTGTCGGCGTCGCCTTACCGTAACCAATTTTGCATTGAAATTTTCCGATATATTGACCGGAGAGTTCAACTTTCGCTCGATGCGCCATGTCCAGATTCTGATATCGCACGAACGCAAAAGCATTTCCAGTGCCCGGGGGAGGACGCTTGATGTCAATGTCTTCAACCATTCCATACTTACCAAAAATTCGCCGCAGTTCCTCGTCCGAAATATTTATCTCCAAATTGCCAGCAAATAATGTTCTAGTGGCAAGAGGATCGTCTTCTGGCTGAACGTGGTGAAGATAGTTTGGGAATTTGTCCTTTTTGTTCTCTGGCTTTTCGTACGGTACGTGCGGCCGCGGCATCATATGACGTGGGGGGTAGTGATGATGTGGTGGTGGGTGCATGTGCGGTGGCACGTGATGCATTGGGGGCCCGCGAGGCATCAAATAATCATGGTGAACAACCGGGCCAGGCCGGAAATCGCGAGGATGATGCATGGCCACCGGAGGTGGATATCGATCATATGGATCCAGGGGACGACGTCTATCCGGCCCAGGGGATCGGGCATAGTAGTGATCATATTCTGGCGGCGGTGTGATTGACCTCGGTCTCGGCCTATAGTCATTTCGTGCAGATGCTTCGTAAACCGGCTCAACGACAGCCACTTTGTCGTACAGAATCAGCCTCGGCTTGTGGTGCTTGGCCTCACGGGCATCCTCTGGCGTGCGGAAACAAACATACGCCACACGTTCATCCAAATCATGCGCAATGCGAATACTGAAGTCTCCAAATTTTTTGTATTCTCGATACAATGTCTCTTTTATGAAATCATCAGATGCTTTCGGTGGCAGAGAGCTGACGCACAGCACTTTGTAAGTGTGATGACGTTCGACTGGAACGCGAGCGTATTCGTCCCGATGCGGTGAAATATACCGTGCCCGCGGACTTGGTGAGCGAGCTACACGCCTCCGAACACGGTCGGGGGTTACACGTTCATCAGAACTATCTTCGTATCGTCCCATGCTTGGTTTTCTTTTTATTCTTGTTGAGTCGCGCGAGGCGCTACGTTTCATATTATGAATCTTGACAGTAATGCGATCTAGTTCGGCCTCCCGAATACTACTCATGAGCTATTTGAGAGCTTTAATTAAAATTACAAACAGAAGTCTCATAAATGCAACTGTTTTTCTATCTGTATCGAAACAACAACAGAATTACTGCGGTAAAGTTTGTTTTACTGAAATATTTTAGATAATTTCTGGAATCGAATTTCCTGAAAGAAAGAAGAATGCAATACTTTAGTAATTTATTTTGTTAAAATTCAATCAGTTGTTCGAATCATTTTCTGCATTGCTATAAGGGGTTGAGTAATGAAAGTAGGGATTGCTTTAGACTACCAAAACCAACACTCAATTTATTAAACAACAAATCAGGAATGTGCAAACTATCGACAATCAATCAATCATTCCGGAGTAGAGCATTAATCCCGAGATTAAAATGGAGGTCCCGAAAATTCGGGATCCCGAAATAGTCTCGAGATTTCGGGATTTTATCAAATAACTATATTAAGGGAATTAGACATTTAAACAGAAATATTGGCTTATTCGTACTCAATTAATACTTTATTTCAAACATAAATATACATAAAACCAGATGTTAAATTCATTATAATGTTAAATTTATGCACATATGTACATGAGTGCAAACAAGTAAAACGTTAATCTATAATTGCATCTAATTTAATATTATGACCTAATTTCTTCATATCTTCTTGTCCAATAATTTCTTCTTATTTGGTCATGATAGTTAATTATAAAATTAGTTAAAAACGAATTGAAATTAAATCAGCATAACGGATGTTACGATAATATAATAACTAATACATTATTATTTTTAGTTGTTTACATATCAATTCCAAAATAATATTGCTTTTCAAAGAAACAAGTGATAAGTATTAATATCGATTGGTTCAAACTGCTGATTCGTTTTGAAAGTATGCTCTTAATAAACATAATTTGTCAAGAGCTTCAAAATTTAAACTAGATCCGATTTTGCTGCACATATATCCAGCTGCTGGAAAAGATATTTCGGGTTCTACACTTGTTGGTGGGATATTAAGCATGTAATCATACGTCAGTTGTAATAATTAGCCCTAAGCGCGTCCGTTTTCATAAAACGATATTTCTTTGAGTATTAAGTTCTGGGTTGTTCGCTCATGTCGTAATGACGAAACTTTTCTAATTCTCAAAATCGGTTCAATTTTATCAATCCCGAGATCTCGGGAGTCGCGATGAAAAATTCGGCATCCCGAAAATGTCCAAAATGTGTGGGGATCCCGAGATCCCGAAATCTCGGGATTGAATTCGGAGGATAGAATCGTTGCCCTTGAATATTATTAGGCTATTTAGTATTGGACTTGCTAAAATGGTTGTCGCAGTCAGACTGAATGTTTTGGTGCTTGATGTCTTGATTTTTGAATTGACTAGCTAGAAAAAGTCTACGTACTATATAAGATGGATGGAACTGGATTTTATTAAAATGCAGAAATACTTTTAAATTCATTTTAAAATTTATGTTTTGGGTATTTTACATGTGATTACAGGTTTAAATTGAAATTTTAATTCAAAGGTAAATGAATCACCCGACTCTCTTTTAGGAAGCTAATAATGCGCTCTATGAATCTAGCTATACACTATCTGCAAGTTTGGACACTGGATCAATACTGGATCAGTATACTTCCTCTCTATCAAAAATATTATCCTTAGGAATAAATATTCTGGTACGTTTGAAATCGTGTAGATGTATAAAGATGAATATAAAGACGTGAAAATATTAAGAAAATGTTCAACGAAATTGACGTAATTGCTTCTGTTTATATTAAATTGGCAATTTTGAGTTGTTTCGCTTAAATTTTCTTTTGATTTCTTCGATTAATTTCGTTTTTGATTTAAATTCCCGCGATTCAAGTATATACTGACGATTGACAAATTTAATTATCAAAATTTCGAAGTTCAACGTTATCAAACGAAGGAAAACCGGGGAAATCTTATACTGCGATTGTCTTGCGTTACTTCATTACAATATCAATTGTATGGCTGATACTTTGATTATATTGAGAACCGAAACGCAGTTTTTAGCGTATTCTGCGAAAAACTGCGCGTATTGCGATTGAAACTGCATGTGTGCTCCAAGAATGGAATATCGCAATTTTTATAACCATAAAAAGTCGACAGGGTTAGTTATGTTTGACTTAGCGAAGGCCTTCTTCAAAAAAGGACTAATTTTCAAAATTCAGAAGTTTCGAATACCCCTCCCTCTCATCCAGATACCTCCATCTTTTCTAAATGGCAGAAAATTCTTTGCAGAATAGACAAACACACCTTATCCGAGAGGCAGACAGCAGATGGAGTTCCCCAAGGAACTCCATTATCTCCCCTATTGTGTTATATATGCACTGCAGAAATCCTCAAACTGGCCGTTGCTAAACTAATGCTATTCGCCGATGACACGTACATCTTCCGCACGTCCCGGCAAGCAGAAGCCATCACTTCAAATTTGCAACACTCCATAAATACGCTTGGCACTTCCACAAATGGAAGATTGAGATAAACTCGGACAAAACCCATGCAATTTTCACTACGCGGAAGAGGAGACAGTCATCATAAAAACTGACAGTGACGGCCAAGTTCTTAGAACTCATTTTCGACGATCGACCAACTTGGACGGCACACATAGAAAACAAACGCAGCATCTGCAATAGACTCCTTCAAACTCTTTTCCCTCTCATCAAATGGCAAAGACTAAACAAAACACGGATTATTAATATACAAAAAAACTGATCCCTATTGCATTCGGACAAACCTCAAAGACTAACAAAAACTACAGACCTGCCAAAGTCTATATTCTAATGAGTACCCAGTTCATAGATTAACTAGATGAAATAGTCACGGCGCACCAAATAAGAGGGTTTCACTGTTGTAGCAACAATAATCATAAGCTTTTTTCGTTATCTACCTCAGCTGGTGTTATCAGTGCTGAATTAACGCTATTTCTATGGCCATACCGGTTATTAAAACCAAAAACTATAAACTCATCGCAGTTCTTTCAGACAACAAGATGTCACGCACTTTGTTAGAAGATGCGAACACAAAAGATAATACAGAATTATTTTATCAAAACAGAACAAAAACAAAAAGGACACAGGAAAACTCTAATAATGGAAAATTGGTAAAACTCGACTTGATGCACCACACAGCCGTTACATGAATTTTGCCGATAGACGTCTGGCTAGTATGTTTGTGTTTTTATGGTTGTGTTTGCTTTTAGAGTTTTTTTTTGTTTGTTTTTCTTTATTGTGTTGTCTTCTCGGGTATTTTTTTTGCACAATTTTGTGTGTTTTTCTTCAATTTTCAACCCCTGCTACCACCTAATCGCCCTCTGATGGTAGAATTTCCCGGATGTGGTGCATCAAGTCGAGTTTACCCATTTAAGGGGGGAGATACATGTAACTGCTAAAACAAAAACGATTTTTTTTATTGCATCAAAGTGTTCGAAATACTCTTAAAATATACCAAAAAAAGTTTTGAAGCGATATTCGTGTTAGTTCTCGAGTTATAGCCAGTTATAGACAGCGCGGCGTTCCCCAGGTCGGTGGAGCTTTAGAACTTTAAACGCGCTTTTCTCAAAGTAGTACTTTTTCAATTTCCGTACAAGATATCTCAAAAAATATTGAACCTATTAGGCTAAAATTTATATCACATGTACAAAAGAGTATTATCTCATCGTTGAACCTACATTTTCTTGTAATTTCGGAAAAATAATTAGTTTACCAATGTTTAAAACGTGATTTTTTTAAAAAAAAACGATTTTTTTTTTTTAATCTAATATTAATGTAAAAATTTGGTTTTTTTTTCTAAATTTTATTGGTTCACCTAGGAATTATAGATCTCATTAGCATATTTTTTTTTCTCTGAACGTTGCAAGTTTCTCGGAAAAGGCGTTAAGTTGTACGAGGCTGTTTTTGATGTGTTTTTTTCATTTGCTCGCATCGCCTCCATTTTGTATTGAAAAGTTATTAAAAAAATATTTTCATTTACTGTAAGATATGTACTTTGAGGATTTAATATTAAAAATTTTCTGAATAAACAATATATATATTTTTTAAGTCAATCTAAAATTAGCAATTTCTTTTCCATTTTACATGTATTTCCCCCCTTAAGCATACCGGACCATGTTGCGATAACTTCATGTTAAACTGTCTTCATTTAACCCCATTTTACAGTATCTGCCATTTTATCAAAATATAGACAACATATTTTTTTCGTGTGACGACTATGTCAGCGTGGTATGCCATTGGTATGATCCAGAAGGTCGGGAACTAGGTGCCTCACGAACTCAAACCAAGAGATGTCGAACGACATGTCACTGTTTGCGAAATGCTCCTTTAACGGCATAGACCGAAGTTGTTTTTGCATCGTATTGTCACTGGCGATGAAAAATGGATTCAGTACGACAATTCAAAGTGCAAGAAGGCGTATGTTAAGTGCGGCGATCCGGGACTATAGAGGCGAAAGCCAAATATTCATGACGGCAAGGTACTGCTCAGCATAGTGGGCAGATATGCGCAACCAGACATGAGTCATTGATCTTTCACCATGCCAATGCTCGGCCGCAGGTCGCACAAGTGGTCAAAACCTACCTAAGGAAGTCATAACCCACTCGCCTTTTAGCCTAGACATTACACCACATGCCTACCATTTGTTCCGGGCGATGCAGAACGCCCTCAGTTGAAGGTATCAAAAATTTGCTTAATACTTTCTCTAAAGATGGGCAGTTTTACTGGCGCGCAATACATGCATTAGCAGAAATACATTGTACCAATTTAGCAAAATAAAAATTCAGAATCGAGACAAAAATCTTTAAAACTTACTTTTATACCCAATAGATCAAAAGTGAAGTAATCCCACGGCAATCCTTCTTAAGTCTAGGCGTTGAAGCTGCTAGAGGGCTTCATCAATAATTTAGATTGAATGTGAATACGAGTGTGGAGTGATTAGTTCCACGATTCACTTTGCCCCTAATTAACTCACGTACCTATTCAGAGCTAGGTGAATTCAAAGCTCGGTGCGCGGTCCCTCGTGACCCGGCACACAAGCAGCCAGTGCTCTACCCAATAGGCTACTAAGCTTTGAATATGATAGCTTTGCTAAAAATGCAATACTGAAGGAGATACCCATAACTATCTCGCTGAGTGCAGGGGAGGTCTCAGCACTTGTTTATGAGGAGGTCCAAATATTATGATAAACTGAGTATACTTCGGAGTCTACAAACATGTAGTAACCTACAAACATGTCCTTGATTAGATACGGATCTAGCGTTCAGGAAAAGTACCTGATTCAATTCAATGAATATCAAAAGTGTGTGGCAATGGGATTAATGAGAATAAAAGTTAAAAATAATCAAGATTGTGACCCTTTGGATCACAAAAGACTCTCATCGCTAAGTATGTGAATAGAAGGATAAATTACAAGCTATATAGTAGCTACAATACCTCTGTCTGTCTACTCTGCTATTGGACCACAATCCTGATTTTTTTAGAGAACTGGTACATATCATTAAAGCCTATAATATTGACATATATTAAAATAATAGAGCTGAATCTGAAGGGATAATCAGTAGATCTATCGTAGTGAACAATGTATGTACTGGTTGACTTATACATAAGGAGTGATCTCCTGGAAAGATGCCACTTCACCAAATTCAATTCGCCTACCAAAAAGGCAAATCAGCTATATTTAAAAATAAAAGAGAAGATAATGGACGGACAGGGAATCGCAATATGTGCCGTCATAGTCACATATAAGACGACTTTGACAATACAAGTATTGTGCGGATACTAGGAGATGATGTTCACAGGGAGAGGTGTTATCACCCCGATATGGCCCCGACTAGTTGATGAGTTTCTCGTAACCCTCAATAGTGAGTGCGCAACAGCTCCCGGCTACATAAAATAATTAAATGAAACCTTTCAATGTTACCCGGAAGAGGGTTTATCCATAAACTCTCAGATAACTAGAATAGTACCCTTCACCAGAACAGGAAAAATCCAGAGAGAAGCTCAAAAATTTGGGGAACAGTCGTGTGTCTGCAGCAAGAGTGAGCAAATAAAGACCAAACAAGCCTTCGATAAGAGGTTCCAGGTCACAATTCTATCAAGGAATAAATGGTAACATGAAAAATGAATAAACAAACAAATGAGCAACAAATTATAGCTGCACCTAAATTATTTCTACTGAATTTTAGTGATCATTTTCGTTGTTATATAAATTTCGAATTTAGTTTCATATTAATTTGCTAGATTAGTACTTCGCCTTACGCATACTTTTCTGGTTATTATATTTTGACATATTTTGTTGGATTTTATTGAGGCAAAATATTTTCAATAAAAAAACACATTTTACATCAAGTTGTTCAAATAATACTTGCCATTCGAACAAAGCAACCAACTAATTTTAAATGAATGCGTGGAAATTATTTTCGTTTCCTAGTTTGCAAAGGCATTATATTTTACTAATAATGCAAGCGGTAGTACTGCCGTTTTGAATCGAATTCAAAACAAAAGGAATTTCCGCATATTCATCCATAACACAACATATTTCTTCAATTGTCGACACACATAGACATATAAAGAATGGACACGAAATGATAATCCATGAACCCGTACGTGAATGAAGCATTTTTACTACATATGCAACTTACTCTCTGCAAAAAAGCTTTCCCCTCAATGCCGCACACTATACCCTTCTGCGCTGTTGACTCTCTATGTAAACAAACATTCCCATACATTTCTATTGTTGTGAACATGGTCGATTTTCGGGTTAGTTGGAATAGCAGGGAAAATAAAATATGTGTCACATGGGGCACAAATTTCAAAATTAATCAAATTTTCTGAATGAAATTTGATGTTATTTTGTAAGGGGAGGTCGAAAATGTTGCTTGCATACATATAAAAACCATTTCTTTCCACAATTCGAAAGCTTTCTATCCTAAATCCGGTAAAAAGAGGTACATTGATTCAAATTGAATTTGTACTTACATCACACATTCTAGGGCGAAATCCTATGAGTAATTGGTGCAAAACACTTTTTACTTTCACACTGTTTATTGATCAATCTAAACATTTATACTTTTAATTGATGAAAACACGAAAATAAAACATGTGTCAAACCGCCCGATCGCCATTTTTATTGATTGCTTTTGTTCATAGGCGGGGAAAGCTTGATAGCGTGTAGGGGCATTAAGTTTGATCAATTATATGAATTGACGTCATTTAGGTGAAGAAAATTGTTCGAACGATGAAAACCGGTGTGAATGAACGATTTAAAGTAGCACAAGTAAACTTCGTAATTGACTTGGGCTACTATTTACGAATGCTGCGTGCAGATTATGATGCTAAATGATCTATACGCATGTAGATGTTTTATGTTACGTTGGTAGGCAAACCGGTTGATTGAAATTAAATTAGCAAGTGTTTTGGTCGCGAAAATTTTATTTCAGTTTGATTTCAAATATATCTATTTTAGGGAATTTAAGGGAATTTTAGATTTGATGGCTGTGTTTGTCTGCAAATTAAATTTTCTAAATGGTATTTCTTACACTATAGTTTACTTTTTTATGTTAATAGAAAATACGTTGAACAAGGTGGCTAATCAAGAAATAATATTATTGTTGTTGCATTATTTGCGTCATAGGTATAAAATTAATTATAAAAGACATACAGTGAGAAATGTAATAACAATAAATAAATCAACGAAATTTTTTGAAACAAAGCATCGGCCAGAAAGGCCTAAAATCTTATCTGAGTGTGAAAAAAGTGGATTATCAGAAAAATTATGAAAATCCCTAAATTAAGTGCCCCAGTTTTACAAATTAAGGTAAACAAACGAGTTGAAAAGAAAGTCTCTACTCAAATTATTCGAAATTCAAAAAAGAAAGCGAATTTAAAGGGCAGAATGGCGGAAGCTAGCCTTATAATAGTTAAAAAATTGATTTGTTAAATAACGTTTCGCTTAAGAGTGCGCAAAAAAGCCAAAATAATTCTGGAAGTCCATAATTTTTGTTGCTGAAGTAAAAATTAATGTTTTTGAATCTAATAAGCGGCAATATGTTCGGCGAATGTTTAATACAGAGTTTAGGAGGGAACATACTACTTCCACTGTAAAATACAGCGGAGGAAACATTATGCTATATATAGATTTTGTGAATGGTAGGATGGATCAAACGTGTTGCTTGGGTATTCTTAAAAGAAATATTAATCAAAGTGCTGAAAAATAAGGCATTTTATACAATTTTCGCATGTATCCGGAGTAATGTAGGCTTTGGGCTATTTGTTACTGTCCAAATGCTATTACCGAACTTAAACCCGATCGAACATTTATGGCATCAAATTTATGGCAATCAAATTTGCATTTATGGCAATCAAATCTATGAGCTCGTTCATATAAAAAAAATATGTATACCACTCTTGCCACTCTCTCGTATGAAGCATACCAATTTACTTTCTTTTTCCTGGGCTTTATAAAGACGATCTCTAGGGTGGAAACGTAATTTATTAATTTTGAAAAGCCTATTTTACCTGTAATATATATGTCCGTTTGCTACAAAAAAGTGCAGTTATTTTACATACAATGGAGGGACGATTTGTAGAGTGGGAAGATAATTTAAAACAAAAGGATCGCTAATTTCGGGAAATAACCTATTTAACCTGAAATAAATACGTCCCCTTGGTTGAAAAAAGCCAAGATTTTACATGCGATGTAGGGACAAATTTGTAGGGTGGGAACATAATGAAAAAATATGTTTTACCTGAAAGAAATATATCCTTTTGTTACAAGAAAAGTGCGAAGAATTTTGTATATGACGTTGGGACGATTTGTCGGGCAAAAAGGTAATTAAAAACATGTGCTTAAGGATCATTTCGTACAAGAAATGTGCGAAGAATTTGTTTTCGCACATTTTGAAAGCAAAATTTACGGCGAGTGGAAGCGTTAATATTCGTATTGAGCAAAATGAAGTGTAGTGTTGTGAATTGTGATAGTGATTATAAACGCAGTGCGAGGGCGATTTCTTTTTTCCGGTAAGTAAACAATATTTGAATTTACCACAGCAAATATTGCAAGTAAAACTTGTGTCGAAATAGACGCCGCGATATGTGAAGTGATTTTTTCAGACAAAGGCTATACAGCTTGAGCGCATTTGAAGGGATAAAAATATACCTTCAAAATTACAAAATAGTACCATTTTAAATAATACAATAAAATATTATCGGCTTTAGCTTTAGAGACGATATACGTTGTCTATGCTGATAATAATAATAATTATAGACTAGAAGGGAACCAGATCACAAATCAATAACCTCTATAAATTGTTTGTTTTTTGTGGATGCCGAGAATTTTCTAACATTATTTGCGCGTAAATGTCTTGAGTGTATATATAATTTGAAACTTTTTTAATACTCGTTAGATTAAAACATTTATTTCAGATTGGTTTATTTGAATAGTTTTTGAGCCCAATAAAGTGACTCAGTGCCGCTGAAATTGAATTTAGAATTTCTCTACTAAATAAATTCAAGTGAAGTTTTTTTTCACGGAATTATGCTTAGTGATCTGCGTTATGTGGCAACACGGCAACAATTAGGTCTGTTCGCGTGCTACAATTAATTGCAATGAAGCCGTTTATGTACTTCGTTCTACTCAATGCTGAAAATTTTGCCTCTTTCAGTAGAGTCTGAGCTATTGAAAAACAGTGAAAAATGTGAAACGCGTGTCGCGAGTAAAAATTTCCAAATGTGCGCGGCAAGCAACATATTTTTGCGTAATGTTGTTTTGAAGATCGAATATTTTTGTGGCGATAATTTATCACCACTTAGAATGACTTTATAATTACTATTGTTCTCACAAAAACCGACAACTGAGTCTTTTCCGGAAATGCAATCAGAGCGTTTTCGTACTTTTCCTGAATATCCCCCACCACATGATTCACAAAAATTCTGTGACTGAAAGTACGCGAACAGACTTCAGCTCTGCTCAGAGCTAATCATTTTCATAAAAAAAAACCTGTTCAGCTACCGCACAACTAATTAAAATACTACGCACAGTTTTAATGCAAATCGAAACTCATTGATTCGCTATTGACGTGAATTACATTACATCAATATTAACAAATTTTTATTTGCACCAAAAAAGTTGCCCTTTAATTTTACAATATTTCACGCCGCCCTCGTCATACAAACACATTGCGACCTCTCGCTCACACAACTACACCAGAGGTCGAAAATTGCTTCATTTCTCTCGGCCCATTTCGTATCCATTCCTCTCTATATCTATGTCGACACAATACAGGAGGTGAGAGCATAGCACACCAAGCAGTTATCCATAGCAACTATTCCGTAGATTGGAACTATCAAATATTTCCGTAGATTTAGCAAAGCAGCCATACATCTTACGTAGAATAGGATTGAAAACCACTTTGGCAAAGAATAATTCTAACGTTCCGAAGTTACTTCCAAGTTCAAGCACCCCACATTCATGTGTTTAGCGATAGCCGCGAAATATTAGTTGCTCAAAATTCCCAATGCTTCCGGCTACAGGGGACTGCATACAGTCATCGAGACATTCGAATTTAGGTATGGATACGAATATTCGAAATACCAATTAACATACACTAATCCCATAAATACAAAAAACTACACATTTAATTCCGTTATTTCGCAGATAACACAGAACGATCAATTCATTTCATTAATCCACAAGAAAGTACAACAAAATCACAATGGCAGCCGACAAGCCCTTCATAATTCATTCACAGCCAAACTTCCAACACCATTTTACAAACTAATACATATCTCACCATTGAAATTCCACACACAATACGACAATTGTGCGGTATTATATAGTTCCGACACCAAATTAAACACTTTTCATCAGTTTTTCTTGATTAAAATGACCGAATCACAGGGACTTCACAAATATCTCTGGGACACAGAAAATGGCGACATCGGGAGAAACTCTTCGGCTTTTCTGAAAGTGACGTGTGAGGTGGTAAGGTGAGAATTACAATCTGTAGCTCATCACGTTCAAAGCTAGATGGCGCGCACATCACTGCCACATAACTACTCAATCGCTTCAGTAGGACAACTTATTTCCGATCTAGCCCTATTTTATAGCATGTTTATAGCACAGGGCGATACTAGTATCGTCTACAGCGGACGTTTAGTCCGCGGACTAAACACCAAATTCCACCTAAATTTTTTAGTCCACGTGCTGTAGACACTCGTGGACCGACCTAAATTTAGGTCGGTCCACGATTTCAAGCGACCTGACCTAAATATAGGTCGTGGACTATAATCGTTGTAAACACACGCGACCTAAACATTGATTTTTGTGCGACTATTAATAATGTATGTATGTTGAATATAAGCTCATAACATTCCCCTTTGACACAAAATCATTGAAATAAACATGTTTGAGAGACAAATGAAACGATAAATACAGTGCATGAAGGAAAATTAAACTAAATGACAGCTGTCATATACGGACGAGGACTAAATTCCACCTAAGCAAATTTTAGGTCGGGTTTGTTGTAAACACCTGAGAACTAAGTTCATTTAGTCCGCGCTTTAGGTCAGGTCACTTTTGGTCCGATCGGTGTAAACCGGTACACTGACAGGACCAACATCGAAATTCCCTTTGCTCTTGCCTCTCCGCATGCACTAACTGCTTAACTGTCAAAAATGTAAACATAACCGCAAAGTGCTGTTCCATTTAATATCAATCCATATTTCATTTCATTCAATTAAGTTACACATAGAAAATGCGCAAATATCAGCAATTGCTTCTTGTGATCATCTCTTTAACTAGCATTGCAATATTACTTATGTATAAAAGCGAAAATAATCGCTTACGATACGTACTGGAAGTTGTGAACTTTTTCGGGCGGAGTGATGCAGCCGTACTCGATCGATTAGAAAACAACACAAAATCTGAGGAAAATCACGACTTTTCGAATCCGTTACCCGTTTGGCAGTATATAGGTGAAAACTTTCATGTATATTCATCGTTTTGGGAAAAGAAACAACTATCACCTGGTGGAACCGCGACTTCCATTGTAGTAAGCACTAAAGGAGCACTTATTACATTCAAATGCAGCATACGCTACAAGGAGGGCAACGTTATCGCGGGGAAGTTTGCTTTCGTCATTGTCGATACTCCTCGGCCACAAGAAGGGCAGTCTGAAGCATTTACAGTTTTTAAATTTCTCTGCAAGTTTACAAGAGATTTCGGTATACCTGAAAAAATGGTTCTGTCGAGCACCAAAACGAAAATTGATTACGAGGTAAACTTGCGCCACATAAACAGAAAGAACATTAAGGAAAAGTCGGACCTGAATGTTTGCGTGAATTTAGTACCATATAATACTTCAAATGTACCAAATATTGCAGAATTTTCAACCAAAGCAAACATAATGCAATTCTTTTTATTCCATCAAGCGATTGGTGTAGACAACTTTCTTGTGTATAACGCTGACGCATTGCCCTCAACTATTCGGAAAATTCTAACTCAAGCTGGTGTCCATTTGAACTATTTCCCATACAATTTTCCATTCGACTACCGGACAGCAGCTACTAGGACTATAATAGAATTGGATTGCGTGATGCGTTCAATGAACACTGCGCACACTGCAACTCTTCTAGAAATCAATGAATTCATGCTAACGGGAGCAAGCCTGCGGAGTCCAGACTCCCTATTGACGACACTTAAACACTATGAAAGTGATGTGAATCGCTTAGAACTGACCGTTTATCCCGTTTGCCTCGACGTTCGAAACAAGTTTCTGCTGGATAACAAATACTATGATTCGCAACGATCACTGGGCCATAAACTGTATATCTACAAACTCCACATTCTAGCAGAGAGTGTAAAAACAATGCCGCTTTCAAAGACGCATGCTTTTGTTCATGCATACACAAACTGTGTCAGTAGTAAGGATTTGCTGCACGATTGGCGCGGAAGTATTCGAAGTGATTCTTTGCAATACATCGATGAAGTACGAAAACAAATCGGACTTTTATTTTAAATACAGTAATGCCTGTCGATTTTAAGTGGATATGACTGAAAAATGAAAGGAAAACAGATTCCTTTCGGAAAAGAATTTCGCTTTTATATGATAGTTTTAGCACAAGCATAATAAACGTGATATTAAATTGTTTCGAATCGTACTGTTATATATTTTGGAATGGAATGAACTTTTTCAGCGGTCCGGGTTTGGTAAGGATACCATAATACGAATCGGAAAGTACTAACTTGCAACTCTGGTAATATTCAATTTGAAATAATTCGATCTAAACACTAAAAAGTTGTTTAACAAGTTTTTTCGTCCTTAAAGACATACATTTATAAAAATATGCATACAACTGCAGACATATCATTAGAAAACTAAGAAAAATACCAATTTGTCAATAAACCCTTGGATATAATTTATTCTCTTTAGTCTATATTTTTACCTGATTCAATCGCAATTGATGGAGTTAAAAGGTTAGCCGATGCTATCTCTAAAAGGACAAAAAAAGTCCTAGAAAACCCAAGACTTTGAGTGAATACGTAATTAGAAACCAGGACAGTCCAAGATATTCCCCAAGCTAAAAGTACCCGCAAGAACTCATAGCATGGGTTAACGAATTAGCCGCAAATCGAAACGCATCCAAAAGGATCTGCTGTCGAAATTCATCACCGAGCTTCCGGAGAAAGTAACGAATTTCTGGTGAAAACAGTCAGGTTGCGGCTATCCTCCCGGACAGCAAGGCAGGATAGCTTTTGAAGAACCCTTGGTAGCTGCAGCTAATCGGAAGAAGAGCATGGAGTTCACACGGGAACAAAAATAAATTGCGTTGGTCCTGATGGCAGGAGATTTGTAAGGCAACCCTCGCTGCACTTCAACCGTTGTTAATCATGGTGGTAGATTCTCGTGGTTTGGTGTTGGATCAATTCACCGTGTCGAAGGAATATTAACCAAGGAAAAGTGCTCCGATCCTAAACGTACGGCAAGACACACAAGGCAGTTTCTGAAGGACAACATAGTCAGCGTTTTACACTAGCCATCAACCACTCTGGACTTAAATCCACTTCAGCATAAAAAACAACTGCATAAACCTAGCCATACAAGTAAGAAAATTTAGATCCATGGGTCAATTGCTCTTGGCGGTGAAAGCAAAATGGGCATTCATGTCTGTGGAGAGATGTAGGAGACATATAACGACAATACCGAATCGCTTACAAGAGGTTGTGAAGCAGAAGGGAAAAAACATGCACTACAATACCAACACCAATTTCACGTCCTTCAAAAACTTTTCATGCTCGGGAATAGTGGGGAAACTTATAATTCATTAACGTGTTAGCAAATATGAGAGTTTTGAATTGATATGCATTAATGTAAGCCGAATCACCAAAAAGTGAGCAAATGAAAATACAAACAAGTCATTTTCCCCTTTTGCACCTCAATCAGTGTATAACACTGGTACATTGGGGCAAAAACTGATTAAATAATTAAAGTGACCGCATAAACCAGACATATGAGCTAAATTACAGCTTAGTGCGCATTATAAACGTATGGAATGTTTTCTAGTTTAAAATAATTAGTGATGGGCTAAAAAAAGCTGCTACTTTCCAACAATAGATAAATAAACAATAGCAACTGCTACTGCCATTTCTACAAAAATATAATTCCCCAACAATCCTTGTCGGGTCTCGGAGTTTATGCTGGTAGAGAACTTCATTCGCACATATACTATTAACGTGATTAATTTCTAAATAGAAGCCTGTTATTTGTTTTGGCATTGTCACGTGGTATCACTTCACTTTAAACGATGATGTAGCCGCATGTCCCCAAGATATATGTGACTATTCGCCGAATTCTTCTCCTCCACTTTGCACCTTCGAACACTCCCTGTAGTTCCAACAGAAATATCCACTCAATTTTACTTACTTGCCTTGAAGCTCGTATGATCCTTCCTCTTGATGTTGGAATCTTATCACTTTTAAGCCCTAATGACTGCAGCGACCCACACGGAATTCCAAATGTGTTAGTTAAGTCCCTTTTCTCTTCTTTATGTGGGTGTCTACAAGCGTCTTTTGAGATCTTGAGAATGTTTCCAACTGCCGTCCTAAATCCTTTCTCTCCTGGTTTCCAGAATTGCTTGAACCAATTATCAACAACAAGCTCTATTGTGTCATAAGCCATCTATGGTAGCAGCATGGATTCATCAAAAGTCGAACTACATCTACAAATTTGGTTGAGTTTGTGAATTTCGTTGCTGGTTTGTTGGATGATAGACAACAAGTTGACGTCATTTATACGGATTTAGCTAAGACATTTGACAGGGTCAATCATGGTGTGTTGTTAAATTAACTGCGCCAACGTGGCATTTTTGATGTCCTATAGTTCTGGATCTATTCCTATATCGTGCTTATCGTGTTATCTTCAAGGAATGTGCTCGCTCGCCTTTTTATTTTTAATCTGGTGATCTCCAAGTTTTTATTCTCGGTCCTCTCTTGTTCGTCCTGTTCATTAATGATATTCCCAGTTGCCTTAATTTCTTGCCCCTCATTTATGCAGATGATCTTAAGCTCTTAAGCATAATTTATTCTACGGTGTTCTCGTTGTACATTCAGTATCTGCACTTCTGTCCGTCTATTCATATCACTTGTAAATACCATACTTGAATACTGTTCCCAATTTTTTCTTCTTTTTTTTACTTGTTAGATACATTCGGTTTACCCGATGTCTTCTTTATAAGTTTAATTTTTCCTATTGAACGCTTGCTAATTTTCTTTGCTGCTTAATCGCAGATTGTTCTTGGATCAATTGTTTGTTGCTCAACTGCAGATTGTTCTTGAACGAATGTTTCCTTTATAAACTCTGTTTTGGATTACTTTCCTCGAATATTCCCATTTCACACCTCGCACGAGTTTGTCAGAGTCCTGCCAGAACTCAGTGCACTTTTTCTTATCATTTTGTACGTACTGAGTTATTTTTTCATTCACCGATGCTTAGAAGCTACGATTTGCTTTATTTATTCTTTTTTTTCTCTAATTTTGTGTTTGAACTTATTTTGCAGACATTTTTTTTATTTATTTTATATTTATTTTTAGTTTTCATTTTGCAGTTTGCGTACAGCAACCTTAATGCATGCTGCTATTGCCATTTGCTGCTTTTAGTGCCCAAATAGAATTTGGGGGGAATTGCAGATTATCAGATTTATAAATAACAGGCTGATATTGCCATTTGTGAATACCAAAACTATTTTGACTGACTCTGACTCTATTGTTCAACAGCTACCAGTTGAGAAAGAGCAGTTCTGCTATTTAGCAGCTCATCACAAAAAAGTAATAAACAATCTAGCTTCATGTAAAACTATGTATATGGAAAACAACAATAAAGAACATCGAAATGAACTCAACAACAATTTCGGATGATGTTTATATTTTGAATGACGTACAAAGACGTGAACATAATTGTATGAATAAAAATGTAACACAATTTTATAAAAATTAACATTCGGGAAAACAAAACGATAAACTTCATAACAACATTGGCATGTATATACATTCTGAAAACACTATTGATCACTTTGACATTTATTGAAACAACCTATTTTATACAGTATTATTAGTGAGCATTACTTTTTCTTACTTTTCTTCGGCTTTCCATCATCGATTTTTAGTGTCGTGAAATTGTATTTCTTCTTCAAACGTTCACGCAGCAATAGCCCGCGATATAATTTCTTCCAGTTACCATAAACTCGCGTATAGTACTTCTCATCTTCCTTCCTTTCGGCTTCCTCTTGCTCACGATTCCATGCATCCAATACCGTATCGTGATATTCTTCGCAAACTACGTAGCCTTCGATTATAGGATGACACATGCCTTGGTGGAAATCAAAACCGACAACAGCTGGAGCACAGTCGATTTTCAGCTTCTTACACACTCTATTCAAGCCCGGCACTGGAAAAGTTCAAAGATGGAAATTTGTAAAAATTTTCGTGTCATGTGGGATGTTATTCGTAATGTTGATCTTACAGTCGAGATGTACTGTCTTCTTAGGAAGCATAGTTGGTTTGAATAGGTCCACGTTCCCATATGCGTTTCGTGGAACGATTCCATTTTCTGCAGTTGGCGGATCATAGTCCATCGTTTGCCATTTCCCGAAAATTTCCAAGGGAAGGTCAGTTATAACACTGCTTGTGACCTTGAAGAATTTGTGAAACAGACATAAGTTCAATATATTTCCATTTCAATTCAACTTACTCTATCCCACTTTGGTCGTGCTTTCACAATCTTATAGGGTTGCTCGCCCGGCTTTACGACTCTCGCCGATTTCAACCAAATCTCGCGCGAATGTAAAGTGTGAACACAATCTCGCGAGTAAACTGGCTCGCCTCTAACGAACCCCAATGTAAGAGCATCGGGCGGATAAATCGCTTCGAATTTCAATAGGTGCCGCTGTAAAGCGTATAACGGATGATTTTTGTACCTGATAAATAGATGAATTAGAGTTTCTATAGACACAGATTTCTGGCTTACTCTGAAATTGCAGTTGGCATTGGTTTTTCTATGTGAATTCGATGAAACTCTAGATCCTCGGCTTTCGATCGCACCGTCTTCCTTCCTAAATAATCTTCTATGGCAATATCGAGCCACTCTTTTTCCACACGCTGCTTTCTCGTGGCTGTGTTCCAGAGTGGACAATATCTGGGGGAGACATCTTTCATCGAGTTATCATTCTCCCATGCGAACACATAAGCGACTGGCAGTGTCGCTGATTTCTATAGAAAAGTCGAAAGTATTTAATTGCTCTTTTCCCAGTCCTTTGCAAATGCATTGAACTTTCGTTGACAAAATAGTGCAATGAACTGCAACAATTAATTAGATACTCACCCTAAGATCATCAGGATTATTAACCTGACACTTAAACAAATTGATAGGAACCCATTTTTCTTCCTTTTCTGAGTAAACTTCTACCCAGACATCCATTTTCTTCGTATTCATTTTCGCACCATCGTCACTATCACTGGACAAAACTCTTTTATCCTTCTTAGTCGCGGTGCTAGCCGACTTCTTTATAGTGACATTCGTTCGAATCTTTTTCGGTGGCGATGGAACGAAATCATCATCCGAGTTTGATGGTTTCCTTGATTTCGTCTTCAATTTTTTCAAGTTTACACGAGTATCGTCTGCACCGTCCAACTGCGGAATCGTTAGCTTTTCGGCGTCTTGCTTCGTTTTGGAGCGTGTTGAGCGCGTTGTTGGCACTTGGAAATAAATTTTTTCTTCTTTTCGGACTTTCTTTTTAGATGAAGTGCCGTCAATGACTGCGTCTTTTGGCGTTGGCTTTTTGCGTTTAGCTCCGGCATTTTGATTTATCTCTTTGAAGTGTTTAGTTTCTACTTGAGCAGGTTCTTGTGTTTGTTTTTCTTCAATTACTGCTAAGGCGGCCTTCTGCCCTCTTCCTGAGATTTTTAGTTTTTGTGAAAGGGTTGGCGCGTTTGAGCTCTTTTTCTGAAGCGCGAGCTGTTTTTTGCTAAGAGCTTCTTGCTTTTGATTGTCCGCTTGTTTAGTGGATTCTTTTGATCCATGCTCTTCTTTTTGAACATCGGCCGGAGCCAGTGAAGAGTTTTGTTCAGGTTGTTTCTCATTTTGCTTCGAAGAACTCGATAATTTTTCTACTTCTGGATGGTCATCGGGATCAAATATTGATCGCTGTGGAGTTTTATTAGACTTTAGCTTTGACTCATCTAACTTCTGGATGTCTAAGTTTTTTCCGTCGCAATCACTGGCTGGAAGATTTTTGGTGGAGGAATGTTTCCCAAGCTTTTCACGTAAACTAGAGACCGATTTTTTGCCTGAATCATGCGATGAATGTTTTGTTCGTTTCGGAGCGCTAGGGCCGCTTTCACAATTCGGAGCAGCATCAGTATCAACTAACTGCGGTTTTGGTTGCTCTTTTCTTCTAGATGTTTTCTGGACATTTTCCTTGAGTTCAACAGACATTTTTACTTTATCTTTACCCGAATCTTTTTTATCAAGTTGCTTGCTGTCTTTTGATTTCGAGGACTTGTTATCGCTTTTGTCATCTGCGCGCTTTTTAGTACTGGAACGATCTTGTGTATCATTTTTCTTCTGGACGTGCTTTTTCTTCTGTTCTGAGCATTGCTTATCAACCTTTTGACTTTCGTCTTCATGTGACTTTCGTTTCGTAAGTTTATCTGCATGCTTTGTTGTTGAACAGGTTTGATGTGGTCCTTTAAACTTTCCCGTAGAATATTTTTCATACGTATGATCGATATTAACACTCGTATTTTTCTTTTTATCTGAGTTTTTCGCATCTTTCGGCTTCGTGGATAACGAGTGTAGCTCGTGTTGAGGAGGACGCAATGAAAGAGGAGTTAAATTTATAACCAGCCTACATGGTATACCCATAGCGCGCAGAAGTATGATAAAAATCAGGACAAAATCTTTCTTGCAAAGCGCCTCCTTGTATTTGATCTGAAGTGCCAAGGACATCGGAAGCTTTGGTTTTTTTGGAGTTCCTAAGTACATTTGTTTCTTTCGAATCGGAATCGTTCCCTTGTACCACTTGGAAATTGATTCAAAGTATTTTATACATGTCGGACCGTCTGGATAACAAGTTTTGTTTGGTAGCAGTTTCAGCGATGCCGACAGTAAAGAAGGATTGTTTAGAACTCGATTACAGTATAAACCATGCGAGATGTGACATAACAAACTGACTTTGTGAAGATATGATTGATGTTCTTTCATGGTTCGATTTAGTTTGCGTTTTATCATCATCTCGACATCTGTAGAGCTCTTTCGTTTTTCATCGGATGACCTGTTAGGCAACGGGATATTGATCTGAAGAATATCGTTCATGCCAGCTATTGACGTTGACGCAGTTTCGTCTACAATGCAGAATTATGAGAAAGTTTAATGTCTTGGTCAATAAGTTTATAATAGCGGTAATTGGAGAGTAAATCAAAAAGATTTTTGTGCGAGGGCTAAAAGCCATACCTCAGTGCGGACTGCACCCACCGAAAACAATTACACAGTTATACAGGTAAAGCAAAAGGTTACTGATGAATTTATTCAGAAAAGAAAAACAATTTTTATGGTAATAATAGTTCTAATGCTAATGAAAATGATGGCAACCAAAAACGAATACATGTACAAAATGAATGTATATTTTAGTAACATCAACGAAATCTTGCGGTATACGGACATTTCCTTACATTAATCTTAACCAAAATTCATGATATCAGTGCATGAGTGAGGCGAAATGGAATGGAAACTTAAACATAGACCAAAAGGCAAATTATTCACTAAGACCTTTCACCACACAATTTTTTAGCTTTACCTTGTACTTGTTCCCATTCCGCTTCCGAATCACTTCCGCCACCTGCTACAGGCTTTTTTCGTTTCTTCTTCACTTTTGCATCAATCTCTTGAGATTTTACGACACAACTGCTGCTGGTCCCTTCGCCCATCGCAAGAATTTTCGATACATTGAAACTATCATCAGCTTTGAAGGCAGTTGTCTTAACGCGCTTCAGCTTCTCTTCTGCTTCTTGCGCTTCTTGATTGTACTTTATCAATTGCTGGAAATCGATCTGGCCAGCAGATTTATGATTAATTCCAGCAATCAGGTTCGGTGTCTTCTTTTCGCTTTCTTCTTCACATTGGACTTCATTCTCTTGCTGAATCGATTCTGACTTGACTTCCTCCATTTCTTCTTCATTTTCTGAGTCGCTTAACTTCAAACCGGCGTTGCAATCGAAATCGGGAACTTCGGCTTCAGTGTTATGTGCTGGCTTTGATATTGGGACAATGTCGAAGAAACTGGATTTAAGGTCTAGCTGATTCGGTTTTATGAGATGCTCGTCACCACTGCTTTCAGAAGAGTCTTCAGAATCGTGCGAATGTGGAATTGATTTTTTTCCTTGGTATTGTGACGATTCAAGGATCTTGCTGATATCTATGCCAATCGGTCTAGCAGGAGATGAGGTTGAGACGGTTCCAACTGGATTATATCTTTTGAGCATGCGACTGCGGAGAGTTGAGATAGTTTTCTTCCGTTTACCAGATGAATTTCGACTACTCGTTGACCCTCCTCGTGAGCTTCGACTGTTGAATGAATTTGAAACGAACTTTATTTTATTATTCTGCATGAATCTACGTTTTATAGTCAGAACTATTTTGTTGAAGATAATTTATGTAAGCAGCAGCCACTTTTTTCAACTTTTCGATTTTGCAGCTAATTTTCATTTCAGCATAACGGTTGATGTATGATTAAACAACTTACCTCTTATTCGCCAATTTAGCTGTTGTAACTTCGTCGAAATCATCATCGTTCTCCTCTTCACTTTCAGCATCAGAACTCTCCTGCTCGTTCGGTTGCCATTCATCTTCACTCGCCGAAAAATCTGCTTCCTCCTCGCTGCTCTCATCATCGGCGTAACTGACTTTCTTTCGTCTCGACATTTTTTTATCACACTAGGCACGGGCCGAAACAAAGCTTTGGTATGGATTGTGAAATTCCCAATTCAATACATTAGCATACAAAAATACTTTCGCCCGATTGACGCTCAAACCGCCTTCCAAATTATTTTGGGCCAGGATGTACAAATACTGATTTTAACACGAAACGTACAAACACTGAACAAATTTTACGAAAATTCTACGAAACAGTGACAGGATCGAGCCGAAATTTCCAATGAACGCCACTTGCCGCTGCTAGCAAAAGCAATAATGGCGCCTAATCACGCTTTTGTTGTGACAACTTGTTTCTCCAGTGCTTCTAAAACTGAAAGAGCCGGCTGTCAAGGATTTTTTGTCAGCTCTGTCAAAAACCGGCATTAGTCGAGATTTACATGAGTCAAATCAAATCGAGTTTTTGGAAGGTGGAGTAAATCCAAAAGTATTGAAGAGGTTGTATAGAATACGTTGATTCGTAAACGAGGGCTTTTAGATGATTCAGCTCAATATGGAAAATTCTTCTCGTTTCTCATTCAAGGTTGATCTTAGTGTACACATGGATGATACCAATTCTCGGATTAGTGCGTTCTGTTATTCATATTCGTTATCAGTATTATCATTTGGGAATTGTATGAAATTTCTTAATTTCGACAGCATCCATCAGTACTAATTGTCAAAATTATTACGAAATTGTCATTCAAAAAAATTGCACTCAACGAAGGCCATGACTCAGTTTATAATAACCAATGAATATCTTCTTAAAGAACGAATTTAGTTGATCCGCCTTCGTTGATCCGTGTTTGAGCAACAAGTAGCCCGGCTTCAGGACATCAATGCCTTCTAGAAGTACGGGCCGTCAGGCTACGTAATCGTTCTTGCCGTGACGTCATGAGTTTAGGAAATTTGACATTTCCACGAGGCAGTGCCGATGTACACGGAGATTTCACTTGCGGTTTTTTGGTTAAAATAAGAATAAAACGTTAGTTTTTTGTGCGTGGACGCGTTATAATAATAATATTTAGTCATAACGTACACTTTGTACCAATTAATTGTATCGCGACAGTAAATCAACACGAACCATCACATAACCTAACACCAACCGATAAACATTTCGTAGCGAATTTTCCACATTATACCGCACGCACCGCATTAATTTGTGTTTTAGCTGTTCACTAGCACTGTTCTGCATAAACCACTTTAGTGTTCATTTAACTCACTTTAACACAACCCGTACAATTAACATTTTCCCGCGGACGTCCCATAAGACTATGTGTGTTTTTCGCGACATTTGTCCCGATGCTCAGACGTCATCATTCTGCATTACGGCCCGTACATCTAGAAGGCATTGAGGACATCATTAGACCAATGCCTTCTAGATGTACGGGCCGTAATGCAGAATGATGACGTCAGAGCATCGGGACAAATGTCGCGAAAAACACATGTAGTCTTATGGGACGTCCGCGGGAAAATGTTAATTATACGGGTTGTGTTAAAGTTAGTGAAATGAAAACTAAAGTGGTTTATGCAGAACAGTGCTAGTGAACAGCTAAAACACAAATTAATGCGGTGTGTGCGGTATAAAGTGGAAAATTCGCTACGAAATGTTTATCGGTTGGTGTTAGGTTATGTGATGGTTAGTGTCGATTTACTGTCGCGATACAATTAATTGGTACAAAGTGTACGTTATGATTAAATATTAGTATTATAACGCGTCCACGCACAAATAACTAACGTTTATTCATATTTTAACCAAAAAACCGCAAGTGAAATCTCCGTGTACATCGGCACTGCCTCGTGGAAATGTCAAATTTCCTAAACTCATGACGTCACGGCGAGAACGATTACGTAGCCTGACGGCCCGTACTTCTAGAAGGCATTGATTAGACACTGCAACTCTTTCCAATCATCCTAAAGTCAGCAACTTTGTCCCAAAGCTGTTATCTAGAAGAAGAAGGTAAATAGTTTCTGTCTCGTTCGTTTCGTCTTACTATCTCATTCATTACGTGATTGTAATTTTGACAGAAGACAACGAAGCATCCAGCGAGCGGCTTTTCCGGCTTTTCTTACTTCCTCGACGTATGCTACAATGGAATTGAAATCTCCGGGTGCTGTATTTGTTGTGCTAGCAACTGTTATAGTGGGCACCATATTTTTCGCTCATGGTTTTTTCTCGTTTTTGCCCAATTCAACGGAACGCGCAAAGTTCTCGAGTATACCCGACCATCTGGGTGATATTCGGTAATTAAATTAAAAGTATATTTGTTTTATTTGTAAAAAAGTGTCAAATGTAGATCACACAAAAGATTGTCCAATATAAATCGCTTTGCATCTTTTTCCGAACTTACATAAAATTAATAAAACTAGCTCGAAAGGAATATCGGGCTAGTTGACATCTAATACAGCTCTTAAGATAACATATCTACAAGGTCAGATAATTATCTAATTCTTTCCTTAACCTAATTGTTAAGAAAGAAATAGGAAGATATACATCGCAGATGATTTCTGATGTTATTTATTTGAATTTCTTACTGTATCTCGCCACGTGTTGTAGAATGCCGTAGCTTGCTGTATCGGGTCCATTTTCAATCTATCAGTGATTGGTGTAATAACCGAAAGGTTGACGGCTAGTCACTGCTAGTGAACTCTCCAACAGTCCGCTGAATATCTGTGCATTTTAAGAACTTGTGAATAATTTGGTATATTATTTTTCCTCTTTCGAAATCAATAATCTGTTGGATCTTTAACAACACTGTTTGAGTGTACACAACGACCGTTGGTGTTTGGGCTCACATTCTAAATATAACTTTTATTGCCTTATATTTATTGTCTTAAACGTTTATAACGAATTTGCTCTGTCAGCCATATCAAACATTTATCCAAATCTAAATTTATTGTATTTTCGATGGATGACATCTTTTCCAGTATACAATACGTGTATTATCAACGAACAAGACTATTTTACCAGACAGCCAGCTACTTGAACGCTGTCCATGTAGAGGAAGAAAATCATAGGCCATAGGATCGACCCCTGATAGTTACCTTTATGTACAGAGCATTCCCAACTGGTGTAGTTTCCTTGGTTTGTCATAATTGTTCCATCCAATAAGTAGTTTGTTTTAAAGGATTTAAATTTCATGCAAATGCCATATTTTTCTAGTCGCTTTTGCAAAATTTCGCGATCAATGGTATCAAGAGCCCTTTTCAGATCAATGATAATTGCTGCCACATGATTACCTTTATCCAATGAACCATTTATGAAATGAACCGCATCAAGGGTAGCCGCAGAAGTGCTACTGCGCTCCTGGAAGCCATACTGCATTGGAGCTAAATTTGATGGTTTCTTTGAAATAATAAATTATACGATCATCTATGGCTCTTTCGAACACTTTACTTATGACACTGGTGACGGCTATTAGACGATAATTTGAGTGATTGAAATTGAACCTCGACAAGGCGGCATGCTGGAATCGCAGCCGACTTTTATTTGAGTGGTTGTTTATGATTTTTGTCCGATCGTTACATATTTGTTCCTTAAACATTTTGATGTCTTCTGGTGTTAATTCTGGGCCGCTGGATTTTTACACAATTAGGGAGCCCAAATCCCGAAAAAGTAGCCCGAACTCAGCACATGCAAAATAGGAAAAAGAATCTCACAACGGCATCGATTCATAATGAAAGTGAGTAAATAAATCGCGAAATAGGCAAAGCGGATAGAATAACTTTATTTAGAACCTATAAATTGTCTTTTAGTTTTTGCAAAGTAATGCAAATGTTTCTTTTGTTCTAACGAAAATAATAATTCCTCGGTCTAAGCTTTATCTTCAATTCCATATATTTTAGTATTGAATTTGGTAATCATTTTTTAGGATGGAATAAAAAAGTTTAACTTATTTTTTCTAAGAGTTTGTAATTTATTATGTGCTTAGAATTCATAAAAGAAAATAATCTTTCAACTGCAGTGTTACTAATAAGAAGGCAAACAAAGCTTATGCAAAGTGCGACATTTCACAGAGTCTTAACTCGTCCAATGTATTTTTAATTTGATAAGATTGAATCCATAGTTCCACAGAATTTATCAGCAAATCAAGAGAGGATTCTTCAATTAAAAATTAATAATTTTTTGCATTGATCTTCTATAGCTGAGAATGCATTAGAGGTAAATTTGTGTAAGTGAAGAGGTAGGTCTTCAAATTTCAGATGTGACTTAAACAAATTTCTGGTGGGAAATAGTGGATTTTCTTTCAAATATGACAATTTTCCGATAGTTTACCATCTAACGCTTTTAAAATTTCATTCATAAAATTAAAGATTATTTTTGTTTTACTTTTAGAGACTGTTCCGAGTCTAGTTCTTCTATTTTATTTTCAATTTCAAAAGCGGGATCAATACAGTCAACTGGTTTTAGGAGGTTAGAGTTAGTCAGGATTTTCACAAAATCGATTTTTTGAAAATTGCATTTTCTTGACGCCTGTTATCTTCAAAATATTTTCTGAAAATTTCAAATAAATCCGATATATCCTACAATTACTGACGGGCTGTCTGGCAAAAACTGATTTTGAGCGTGTGAAAGTGACAGACAAACGCGCTAAGGGGAACACGCGAAAATCAGAATGCAACGTAAAAAAGCAGCAAATCGTTATCCTAGAAGCTGCCACAGTATTCCGTATATTTCGTATCACAGATTCATCGAGTCATATATTTCTGGGCCATATCTTGATTTTACTCTATGTTTTCAAAGTCGGTGACCACTGTAATTCAAAAACCACTCAAATAATTTAAATGAAATGTATATAGCTAATTTTTTAAAAGAATAACAAAAGAAATAGTGTGGGTGGTCGAAGGAATTTCTCTTTTCAATAAACTAGTGATTTTTTTTCTTGAAATTTCGAAATAAATTATCAGAGGACGCTATTTTATTTATTTTCAAAAATAAAAAGCAAAAAGTTTCGACTACTGAACTACTGAACTAAAAGTTTCGACTAGAAGTAACTACTGAACTAATGTTTTGTTTGCTTCATGAACCAGTAAAATTTTATGGTGGTCATCGTAAAGTACGATTTGTGGAATATGTTCCGACAAACACGGTGATAACTTGGTCTACAATAAATATATTTTCTAAATTTTTCTCAAATGCACTTAATACATAATACAACAACTGCGTATAATTGTTTTTAAAAAAATTAATTAATCTGTCAAAAAATATATATTGAAAATACTCAATTGTTCACGCCGCTGATTACCCCTTATGCCTTAAAATTCTTATTTTCAGTAATCTCATATATATTTGGAATAATACCCGAACTGTTTGTTTCGAATATTCTTATTTTATTTAGTTAATGTTTAGTAACAATATTTATCTTCATTTGCCCTATGAAAAAAAAACTAAGCCAGATTATTGTAAAGTTAAATTGAATAGTTCACAATAATTTATATCCAATAAAGACTAAGTTTTGACAAAATTTGTATCTGTTGCTTTTATTGTAACTCGCACATAAGAATTAAAGGTCGCGAAAAAAGCCCAAATTATAAAAGTGGCAATTTCATAATTTTCGGTAGTTAAATAAAACATAAGGTAGCCTAAATGGCTACAAGTGATTGGTGAAAATGTTTCGTGACATCTGTTCCAATCGCTCCAAAATATTTATTTAAATGCTCCGCAATTGTCTCATTGAAGGAGATCAATGATCCATCTATGTATCTGTAACTTTTTATAGCGTGATACTTTTGGAGTCTTGCCTTTTTGTGTTTTCACCATTTCATTTATTATCATGCAGTATTTAGCGCTACTCCCGCCTGAAGCTTCAAACCTTTCACCCTAAAATTTCTTTTCACTTCCCCCTATTCGATTTGACTGGTTTTTTAAATGCTTTTAGTTTTGTCTCTTAACCAAACAGTTGCGATCTACTTTGTACATTTTATATGCTTTCCGTTTTCATTTTTTTACCGCTTCTTCCATTTGCTAGCTCGTTTGATTGTTGACCGCCAAATAAAAAGGAAATTTGAATTTTGATACAGCTTTTGTCCATCATTTCAGTCTAAACACAACCAGATACACGCGTCGTATCTCCAATGTAATCCTAATGATAATCGATGCTTTAAGATATGACTTTGTTACCACGGAAAATATGCATTACGTTTCGGAACAGTTGAAAAAGGAGAATGCATGCCTGATACGAATGAAGGTAGATATACCAACGGTAACAATGCCGCGTATCAAAGGCATGATGACTGGAACTATATCGAATTTTATGGATATTGCACTGAACTTGGGCAACACAGAAGTTTTGACGGATTCGATCATACACCAAATGTACGATCGTGGGGACAAGCTCGTATTCTATGGCGATAATACGTGGACAAAATTGTTCCCCGGAATGTTCTACCGGAAACAGGAAAACTATGATTCGTTTTATGTTCATGACTTTTACTCGGTAAATGTAGAGACAATTTAATGGCTGGATAGGTGCCTAATATATTTGTGTCTTCTAGAGCGATAAAAACATAACGAAATGGCTATCATCTGAACTCAGGTACCTTGGATGGGACATGCTCATTCTACATTATCTAGGATTAGATCATATCGGTCACGTTGAAGGTTCGTTCAGCACAAAAATTATCGACAAACTGAGTGAAATGGACCGAGTGATACAGCAAATTCATACGTCTACTAATGCAATGGTATGGTAACTTTACAGGTATTCAGGGGTGTATTTGTTATTCAGGACTTTTTTTTAAACAGGAAAGGAATTCGGAATTGCCACCGTTGTTTATCGTAACAGCTGATCATGGAATGCGGGAGACAGGTGGCCATGGCGGAAGCTCAATAGGTGAAATTTTCATTCCACTAATAGCATTCACTCCTGGATGCAATAACAAAAGGTAGGAACGCATTAATCTTTTCCGCATTACAAAACACTTAGTAAGTTTTTGTGAAACTACTAAAAATACTCCTGACAGCAAAAATTTCCTAAATGTTTTTCAATAGTGCAAATGATGCTGTGAATATTTTTCGCAATCAAATCGATATTGCCCCCACGTTGGCTGTTCTACTAGGATTTCCCATGCCTGAAGCAAGCATCGGCTGCGTACTAACCGAACTAATTGACATCTTAGACTATGAGGACCAATTATTTGCGATGTACTATAATGTAAATAAGCTAATGCAAAAAGCAATCAACAAATTCGGTTTAAATACAATCAGTACAAAATGTAAGTAAATATGAGCTTTGCGATATGTTGACATTTGTATTTATTTTCTTTTATTCTCACTAGATTACTATAAACAATTTGGACTGGCCTTAAACTACCATTCACAATTCTTAACTGCGACGAAAGGAAACGCAAAAAACACCTTCTACAATATGGCGATTACAAGATACAGGGACTCGTGTCAGCATTTATCTGGCGTCCTATCATCAAGCTTTACTCATTTTGATATGTTCTCTATAATTATAGGAGTTATTCACATCGCCTACGTAACTGAACTATCTTAAATTTTCAAAATATTCACGAATAATATCGATTCTCTTCTTACAGGGAGCTGCTTTATCCGTAGCAATGGCTATATTCTTTGTGAAAAAACGTCATTCAAAGCCAATTCAATTTTGGCGGAATTTATTAATAACAGTATTTATCGGTATTATTGTGAGACTGTGCACATGCGAACTGTTTGCTGTCGATTCAGAGCTATGCTCTTCGCGATGGCATTACTATTTGGCTTTTGTTGCATTAGCGGTCATTGCATTTTTGAACATTCATATTGTAATCGGCACAAAATTCCAAGTAAATTCGATTACCATACCTAGCACTCCATCGTCATCAATGTCATATTTTTCCTAATCCTGCAGCTTAAAGAGAAACCTCTAATTTATCTAGTCACAGTGTTTCATGCTTTGACGCTGTTCAGCAGTTCATTCATCGAAGAAGAGCATCAGACGTGGTATTACATAACCAACAGTTGCCTGTTAGCTCTATTTTTCTTGGAAATGATGCATTTCAAATTGGAGTCGATGAATAATGTACGTTGGAGCGAGGCCATTGATAATTTTCTAAGGCATAAGAAACGCAGCAGTGATTTTGTTAGCGGCGGAAGTCGACGCGGCGAGTCGATCACAGCGAATCTACGCAAAATAGATATAATGCTGTCATATATGTTTAGTTGGTCGGTAATTTTGGCATTATTAGTGTTTGTAAGGCGTTTGAATCAAACTGGCGACAAGTGGCTAAGTGTGCGTGATATCGGAGACTGGTTGGTCGAGCACAAGCTAACTCTGAGCTTCTCCTTTTTTATCTGTAAGTAATGGCAAAATGATATGCATTCGATGACTAGAAATACTTGCAGCCCTAGTTCTTCTCGTCTACGTCCTAAAGGACTTCAATGGCCTATTAACAAACATCCTGAACTTTACTGCCGTATTACTGATCTATCACTATCGAACCATTACCGGATCAGTATTGTTGTTTGACTTTAAGGAATCAACATCGAAAACGTCACTTCTACTATTTTGGCTGAACATTATTGAAATCTATGCAATCAACTATTTGCCAACAGTGCATCGATACTTATTCCACAGACAAATACCGGCGCAGAGCGTTAAAAATTGCCTGGGTGCTCATGTGACAGCATTTAGTTTAATTGCAGCACTTCTGCATAAACCACACAATGCAATTTTGATACCGGTCTGCATTTGGACTTTAGAACGTTGTTTTAATTCATGTGATAAATTATTTCGCGACGGCAATGCATTAACTTACAAGATAGTGTTAAGTTATTGGATGGGAAGAACGTTCTTCTTTTTCCAGGTACGTAATTTATTGTTAATCTTTTTTGTATGTTCGACTACAATTCGAGTTTACACGTTTTAGGGGAATTCAAATAATTTGGCATCAATTGACTTGACGCCTGGTTATATTGGAATCAACAGCTACAATCCTATAATTGTGGGCACTTTAGTTTCTATCAACACGTACAGTGGTCCGATACTATGTTTTATTTTATTATTGCACAATGTTTTCCACGAAAGTGACATGAAAAAAAAGTAAGTATGAAGTTATGAATAGTAGGGGGCAAATCCACAATAATTGAAGAACTGATTCCAGTCGTTTCATTCCGTTTCTGGGACCAGTTCCGATATCTGCTCCATTTCATTTGGAATACTACCATTACTAAATAAATATGTATCGATATGATTAGATTATAAACGCTAAAAGACGTCAAAGAGGATCTGATAGCAAAAATATTACAATACGTAATTACAATTCAAAACGTGAGGCATTTTAGCTTTTTACACCGAGCGTCTCGTTTTTTTATGCCGAGAGTCTGCTTTGGAGAAAAGACGCTCACATGGCACTGAAGTAGAGATGGGCAAAATGCCTCATGACACACCACTGATCGCTCTTTTTTAGAGTATTTTACAGTATGGCGCCGTACTCTCAGTACACTGTTCGCTTGGCATTTCATTAAGTTTATTCAAACGAAAGCTTTCGCTCACAGACTATGCTGTGCTTTTCTCAGGCGCTGCACTGTAAGAAAGAGCTATGCCTCATGAGCCATGAGGCATTTTGCCCATCTCTACACTGAAGGAAAGACTCCACTCAGCATTTTTTTTGCAAGAACATGAAGATGGGGTGGCACTACTCATTACACTACTTTACTGGGTTATCATTTCGATCCTATAGGCAGTCTTGTAAATGTCTACTTGTTACAAATACAACGAAATTTTTGATTATGGCCTGCTCGCTATATCTCGTTTGATCGGGCCATAGTCAGCAAGAAGTCTGTAACCGGAATAACAATTAGTTCCGAAAAGTGTGAGCACAATGAAAAATTACACGTAACCAAAGTAAAAGAATATCAAGAACAGTTGAACCACGAGTCTGATTGTTTATCCCGCATGACATATCACAAGCTATGCTCGTCTTGTTGGCCCGAACGATGTACCACGAGTCAGACTCGTGCTTGTTGTTTATGGGCACAAATCCTTACCACGAGTCTCGCTCGTGGTTTTAGGGCAAAGCGTTAAGTTCCTGAAGGCAATGTCTTAAAATCTCACCATATGAAGTTCTCTCACTTGTAGCTTCATTAAATGAACCCCAAACATGGAATTTTCTTTCCCTCGGTTTTACCGTAAAACAACAATTTTATTTTTTCATTTGTAACTGAGATTTCATCTGTTTTTGTGTCGGCTTCTTCAATCACTTTATCAATTTTTTTTTGTTGATTCAACAAGAGATTGATCCTTAAATAGTAAAGTTTTAAATATAGGTTCTAAAAGAGTGCATATGGAAAGAATTAGGTTTTGCTTCATAAAACCAAATCGTGCCGGAGTTTTAATTTTAGAGAGGAGCGACTTAATTATTTCTTTATGGAAATATGAAGCTCTGATTAGCTAATATCTGCGAGAATTTGATTTTAGAAATCACAAAATCACAAACAAAACAATCAACAAAGATGCAGAAGGATAGAGGCGGGATCCTGAGATCTTCGTCAAGTGTTCAAATAGTTCTAGAACGCGCACAGATTTCGTGCAATTTTCCATTCTTCATTGAAAACGCTTTTTCAATTACTGCCAGTACTTTTGTTGGAACTTTAAAACCTTTGGAGCATGTAGAAGGTGGAATTCTATCTGGTAGCAACTGACGCTATTACCTTCAATTGTGTTTTAATGCATTCTTTTATATGATTTTCAGCTAACTTCTTAAATGACTGTGCTTTTCTGAAAATGTGCAAAAATGTTCCTCATATTACTCGATAATATTCGGCTCATTAAGTGCATGAATCAGAGCTTAATTTAGTTTATGAGCTGCACAGCCAAGATGATCCAGTCCTAGATATTGTTGTATGGCTCTTGTAATGTTAGACGCATTATCAGAAACCATTGCTATGATTTTACTATAAATTAGTGATGGCCGATTGCGAGTTGTTTTAATAATCGAGATAATCACAATCGGTATAACAAAACAATGATTGTATTGAGGGCAATCACCTTTAAAATATTTCTCTTCTTATTGTGACGAAACTTTCAATCGCAGTTTCCAATGCTTTGAGGTGAAGTGTTTGCCAAAAATCTTAAATATTCAGAGCTATATCCGGACGCCAGAAAATTGAGAGTCGTCGGTAGGCGTTCGTTGGTTTTAATGGACATTCGCATCTGAGTCTCTTGCCCACATAAAAGTGGTACCACGAGGTGAAGTAATTTCGCATACGTGGAAGCATCCGTTCTTTAAAAGCTTTTCATATCTTCCGGTGCACTTAATTTCAATTCCTTTAATTAAACTGCATGTGAATATTTCTCTCTTTTCAAAAACCACTCCTTGCGCCACAATTTTTTCCCTTTTTTCTTATCATTAACTTTTTGACTTTCAGCACACTCATAATTATTAATTTCAATAGCGAACCTTTACTATACATTTTCTTACAATGAAAATGACCTGTGAATCCTTATTCCGCTCATATTTAATTAAAAAGTCAGTTTGATCGAATTGCGTGACCGAGAAACACGTTTCGGATAGTTGCTGATAATATATGCCTTCAAAGATGCAGCGCCACCAATTTTCATGCAATGAAAATGATCTGTAAACGCTTATTTCAAAGCGCTGCTTCAACGATAAGTTGAAATGAGATTGAAATTCAATTCGCCATTACTTTTAGTGCATGTGGCAAATCAAGTCGACGACCAGACTTCTCTGTCTATGGGCCGTTTAAGCTTGATAAAAGTTTCCTCATTGGAAAGTAGCGGTGGGGGGCAAAGTCATATCAACATGAAGAGGTAGCGTATCAAAATATTTAACAAAGTAAAAATCATTTCATATTTGTACGATTGTATTAAAATAGTAGCACTGAATACAAACCCTCTTTGGTGATGCTGCAATACTGATGCCGAAATATTCTAATACATTTTTTTTAGTTAAAAAAGTGTAATGAATACACAATAACTTTGATATGTTATATATTAAAAATAATTCAAATAAAACAATATTTTCACTATTCGCAGTTCAACTACGATTGGTCGTGTAATTTACGTTACCGCAACTATGGTCGTTTTCCCATTGGCTATATATATCTTTGTGATGACACTGATGCGTTCGCATCTATTCATATGGACCGTATTTTCACCAAAAATTTTATATGAATTTTTTAATACTTATTTATATTTTAGTATTTTGTTGTTAACATTCTTAGGATTTAAGTTTGTTAATGTATTCTCTTAAACTGTACAAAAATAGTCAAATATAATATATAAATGTATGAAGACAAAACTATCAAAAATACAACAGATCCAAGAGTCGATGTGTGTTTATATTAATCTTATTTAAAAGCTGATGTATAGATATATAAAATGATCTTTTTGCTGAGAACTGTTTATAAAATATGCACATAAAAAATGAAGATAGTCGATTGAATTTTTTCATATGCAAAATCAATATGATTTTAGGTTCGTAGTGAAATCTGATGAGTTTACCTAACTTACTGCGACTTAATTAATAAAATTACATTCCACTTTTATTAAGTTGTAACGCAAAGTAAATATCATCACTGCTAACATTCAATAAAATTTTCATGAAAATGTCGTTGCGTGAATGCTCGCAAATTAAGAGACGTTCGGCACCGAGTTTTGCACAGATTTGCAGTGCCCGGCCTGCAGAGAATAAAAATCAATATGTAATTAGTACTATTATAAGCGCATCATAACTTTTTAAATTTTTCAAATGCAAAACACTTACCAGGCACTGGAACTGTTACACCCATAAACGCTGCTATTGCTTCCATTTGTGTATAAACGCCCAGAAATGTAGTTTCTTCAATTCCTGTCCTAGAGACCTATTAACATGAAATTATAAAAGATGAATGAAAAAAATATGCAAATGTTTCAATACAAAAAATTGAATTTTAAACTAACTGAAATGTGTTGCTAATAGAATATATAATGGATAAAGGAAAGAAAATAAAAGGCAAAAAACAACTGGGCTCAACCGGGATTTGAACCCGGGACCTCTCGCACCCAAAGCGAGAATCATACCCCTAGACCATTGAGCCGCTTGATTGTACAGACTTACATTATACATATAATTTTGCTATGTTCAAAGATTATACCTGAAAACTTTTCTTCTTGCCAAATGATCCACTTTTTCAATGGACCATGAGTTGACCTTGTCCTATCAGCACTGATCATCGGGTTCGACTAATGATAGTTGAAGATAAATATGCGGGGATGTACGAGAAGTAGCATTACATTTTCGAAAAGGGTTTCATTACCCAACAAATTTTAATTTTAGTAGTTGATGGTAGTTCATCATCATAATCCAGTTCAACAGACTATTTAGCTTTCTACAATACATTGCCAGATACGGTGAGGAACTCAAGCAGCATCGTGAAATTCAAAGAAAACTTAAAATTGCACATAAAAAATTAATTAACAACCACGCACAATGCCAATAAACACCAGAGTTTTTTTGTATACTTTTCTCTGGACACATGTCAATGAAGACAATCATGAGGCAATAAAAGGGTCTATCATATTGATAAGAAATGTGCTGCCACTTATATACCAACAAACTAGTTGTCTGGGAAGCACTAGGGATGGACCGTTCCGACCGAAACTGTTAAGAAAGCCTAATAATAATCCGGAACTGGTCGGAACGGTTCCAATCAATAGTTCTTAACAGTTCCAGTTCCGATCAAACATCAAGCGCTAGCGAGCATTCAAGTTATACCACAGCGTAAAGAGTTAGTTCCTAACCAGCGTGCGGACTCCGTATATGTATACGGCCCAAAACTTCCAGTGATCTAACCTGAGATTGTATTGTTAGTCAGCCTGGAAAGTTGGAAGAAATCGTATGGAACAGAAAGAAATGCAATATACGATTCGACAACTACATACTCAGGCTAGATTTTTCGCTGCTCACATACGGCTCACTCTCGCAAAAAATACTAGCACACTCTCAGGTTGCTTTGACAGATAATGCATTGCGTAAATGGAGGCTCAATTTGAAGGTCAAAGTGTTTTTTCTGGAAAAGGGAAGGAGTTCACCCACTTATCATTCTATACACTTTGGTTATACCATGATACATATTGAGCACGGAGCTGATATGAAATCGCTAGCAATGCAGTTCCGATGCATCATGTAGCTGGAACTGGAACTGGCTTTGGAGCTGTTAATAATCGTTCCTACACGGTTTGAGTCCGCATCGATTAGAACGACCGATTGTTTGCACATTGATGTGAATTGCGACATGGCATGATTTTTTTGTATAGGGTGATGTCGTTCAAGTAATTAGTGAAGATCGGCATGCATATATTTATGCCAACTTTTGTTCGTTTTTATGGAACTGGGGTGGAATGCGATCACTGTGTTATCAATTATAGAAGCGATTTATTCGTACATTGATCGGCTGTTTTTTTCATTTCTTTGTACATTAGGGTTTAATAAAATGTCTGTTTACCTTTAAAGATGCTATTTGAGCTATATGTGGGTATTTAAACTTGCTCTTGAGTAGGTGCTTGTAATGTTTTTATTGTCCCTTCAGTGGCTACCAGATGGAACTCCACGTACTACATACACCAAAGGCTTGTGGATCTTGAAGTTCTAATAAAAAGAACTCTGGCGATAATTGAAAAAAGACCAATATTTACCACTGAAGAATGGCAAATTGCACGAGATATGTGCATTGTTCTAGAACCATTGTGTAATTCGATTTTTGGCGTTAATTTAATCAAGCTATGAGTGACAGGACGTCATATGGTGAGATTTTGAGACATTGTCTTGGAACTTAATTCGTATATTATTTTCTAGGGATAATTGAAAATTTCGCAGTACTTAAAATAAACAAATATTTATAAGATTGCCTGTTAGGTTGAAATGAAAACTCAGTGAAGTGGAGGCATGTTGATTGTAGTTGCTACTTCAGTGCTATGTGAGCGTTTTATCTCCAAAGCAAGACTCATAACAAATGAGCATTGCACAACGAAAGTTATAATGCTCTTCTTTTTATATTGTAATTATGTAATTAAAGGTCAAATATTTCTGTTATTTTCTACTAATTTTTCGTATCTGATCCCCTTCTATATTGTAATCTATATTGTAATGTTTAAGTTAATATTGAGTGTTTTTTCATCTTTATAAAATTATTAAAGAAAACTTTTGTCCACATAAATGCATATTCACTTAATAATGGTAGTATTACATATGAGGTGGAACTGGAACGTATATCGGAACTAGTTCCAGAAGCGGAACGAAAGGACTGGAACCAGTTCTTCAATTATTGCGGATTTGCCCATCCCTAGGAAGCACTATGGAAAACTTACCAGAGCGGCAAAATGATGCACACGGACTGTGCATGATGATAGTGTGATGGAGAGAGTGGAAGGAAGGAGAAAAAATAAGCAAAATAAGAGTCCGCTGCCACACCGAGGGTGGAATTGAAAGTGAAAGCATGGGAAAGTCGTTCAAAAAAAATAATCATATCACGAGTGTTTTCACATGGGATCAAAATTTATCGAGATTTTCGGGATCAAGATGGTGGATCATACATCAAAATATTGAAAATTAATAACATTAATATTGAACATATTCAAACATAAAGCCATTTTATGTCTTTTTTCAACTTTACACAGGCGAATTTTCAATCACTGCGAATAATAAAGAAATAGTCAACTGTGCTTATAGCGGATCTAAAACCGCCAGCTGACGCCATAAACCGGCTGCGCACTCAAGACATCTGAGCGTTATATTCACTTTGATAGAAATTAGTTCGTATTTCAGCATGTATTATATTAATTTAAATATATTATATAATATATTAATTTAATAAACGAGTTTCCGGTCGATTTTTCACAGCATGAAGATCGCAAAATTTAGAATTATTTTATTATGCACCCAGCTTGCATAAACTACGAAAGTTGAACTAATCAGACTTTTTTTAGACCGCAGATAAATCAGTAATACGGATAAATCAGCATTATTGAAAGTGTCAGAGAAAAACTAATCAATCATCTGCCTGCAACGTTTGATTTCATAATTTTTTAGGTATTTTTTTTATTATCCATTCAATACACTATTATTTTGAATTTCAAACAAAATAATATCAATATTTATATACTCAAATGCACGCACAATTCTTATCGCATTTGAGTGTTATTTTATTCCATCAATAAATGACAACGAAATCACCTTGAGAGGCAGAATAGAGGGTCAGAAGTATTTCATAAATAGTCCTGATCAATTATAAAACCAGCTTAATTTTGCTAATGAAATAACACATATGCATTTTAAGAGGCCCTCAGTTCAATTCATTTGCAATGATATATAACCATTCATAAAAAAAAACAATTTACGTTAATTATTGTAAAAAACTTTTATGTTAATTACGGTATATATTTATATGTATATATATATATATATATATATATATATATATATATATATATATATATATATATATATATATATATATATATATATATATATATTTATATATATATATATATATATATATATATATATATATATATATATATATATATATTATATATATATATATATATATATATATATATATATATATATATATATAAATATATAAATTATTTATAAAAAAAATAATTTATGTTAATTATGGCATATACTACAAGTATAAAAATGCAATGAAAAAGTTCCGAGCAGTATAAAGTAGGATTTGAATTGTATAGCTCATGAAAAAGCATATACAAAACATGGTATTCCATGTTTGTCAATTAGAAAATTTTGCTAACGTAACAGACATTTTAATTATTCTGTTAGGAAAATGTGAATCATATGCAGAGAAACTTAAAAAAAAAGTGGGAATGCACAACGCTACATCAATGTCCTGATCAATTCGAAATCACCTTGAGAGGCAGAATAGAGGGTCAGAAGTATTTCATAAATAGTCCTGATCAATTATAAAACCAGCTTAATTTTGCTAATGAAATAACACATATGCATTTTAAGAGGCCCTCAGTTCAATTCATTTGCAATGATATATAACCATTCATAAAAAAAAACAATTTACGTTAATTATTGTAAAAAACTTTTATGTTAATTACGGTATATATTTATATGTATATATATATATATATATATATATATATATATATATATATATATATATATATATATATATTTATATATATATATATATATATATATATATATATATATATATATATATATATATATATATATATATATATATATATATATATATTTATATATATATATATATATATATATATATATATATATATATATAAATATATAAATTATTTATAAAAAAAATAATTTATGTTAATTATGGCATATACTACAAGTATAAAAATGCAATGAAAAAGTTCCGAGCAGTATAAAGTAGGATTTGAATTGTATAGCTCATGAAAAAGCATATACAAAACATGGTATTCCATGTTTGTCAATTAGAAAATTTTGCTAACGTAACAGACATTTTAATTATTCTGTTAGGAAAATGTGAATCATATGCAGAGAAACTTAAAAAAAAAGTGGGAATGCACAACGCTACATCAATGTTACTGAATTTTATCAAGCACTTGGGCCTAGCTTCAGCGCATTATTGCCTGAATTTCATGCCATTACATAATGCGATTTCAATCCCGCTTTCTACAGAAGCTAAACTTCGGTAGAAACGTGTTTCTACAGAAATACGTTTTGAAATTTTACGAAAATCAAAACATATTTTTTTTTTTGATCGGATGTCGAAAAACCTTCATAACGTTTAAAACGTTTCCTGTGAACGATGCAGGATTATGTGAGATTCTTACTCACTGCACCCGCTGATCACGGGAGTCCTTGCCGGGGCCGTTTTCGCATTACTTTGCCTCGGCTGTACCACTAGCACCTATCAGATGCGCCCACGACTACTATGGTTCTGCCAGAAGGAGTATGTAAGGCTAGCCTCTTTTCTTTTCAGCCGCAGTACCGTCTCTACATATACCGAAACACGTAACACCCAAGCGTCTTCTGAATGTAGTATTGCACCGCGATTGTCTCAAGCGTCGCAGGGCCGATTGCGGACAAGAGCGCTTCCCGTTCTCTTCTGCAGCAGAGACACTTGAAGAAAGAGTGCATCTATGGAGTTATTTCACGACCTGATAGAAATTGGCTCAGGTAGAAATTCATTTCACCGTGGCCACGACCAAGCCAAGATTTTACGGATCAGCCTAGTCGTCCATGCTCCCGTTGTGTTCGTAGCCCAATGTTCCGCCCAAAGCTCAAACGTTCGCGCGCGTGATTGAGCGGCTGCTACCTCTCTTCCCACTTCTCTTCTCACTCCCTGCGATTGTTCGCCAATAATTCGACTGGGAATACCCCTGCAATGACCAATACGGCGCTACCTGATACCGTTCGGTAGCTGTTTGCGATTCTGAGCGCCCCTCTGGTTTGAACGTTGGCCATCCTAGTTCGATACTTTTCAAATTTTAAGGAGGTAGCTCATAACTCCGTATCATATATCAGCGTTGAATGAGCCACCGTCATAACAAATTTGCGTTTACTCGCATTAGGATCGCGGACGTTCCTAATCAGTCTGCTCAGCAAGACTACAGTTCACAATGCCCTATCACATGTTTTTCGGATGTGCTCCCCATAAGTCAGCTTGGAGTGAAGAGTCACTCCGAGATACTTTGCAGCTTTTTTGGTATCGACTACTTCGGAGCCAACCGTCATGGATATGACGGTTGGTATCCTTCTTTTCGTCAGCATAACAATCTCAGTTTTCGTGATCGCCAGCTGGAAACAATGGTTTTCCATCCAGCCTTAACATCTCATTACTTGATTTAATTTGAGCTGAGCCAGGTGGAGGTTTCTGGAGATAATGACAGCTGCTACATTATCTGCGTATTCACATCTTCTGGCATTTCAAAGTGCAGGAAACCGTCGTATGCAGCATTTCACAGATCTCGCCCGAGACTGGACGCTTATGCTGCTCTGACAGCAATATTTTTACGAACATTTCCCTGCTTCCTCTCATATAAGCCGACGCTTTTTCAGATAATCTCGAACCATGACTAATAGATAGTCCTCTACCTTAAAATTCCGCTCAAGTGTTGGCAGAGAGTATAATGCAAAACCGACCGACAACGTAAATACAGCTTGCAACATAAATTAAAATTTATAAGATGAATATAAAAAGATATATTTATACCAAAAGCCACAATAGACGAAGCAATATTTTCTTCATGTGAATCGGAGTTGCATCATCATATTTAGCAAATATGGATCGATATCGAAATATGGATGGAGAGTTGAAAATAATATATATGAAAATAATATATATATAAATATATATATATATATATATATATATATATATATATATATATATATATATATATATATATATATATATATATATATATATATATATATATATATATATATATATATATATATATATATATATATATATATATATATATATATATATATATATATATATATATATATATATATATATATATATATATACTTTTAAGTGGGTTGACGGTGATCGAGTCCTACCGACTATTAGGTGCAACGATCATCGATGAAAGTCCTGCAGGCACTGTTTTACCTTTTATATATTTCTTATCAAAGCAATAACAACAAAGGTTTCGTATTTGTGCTTATTTTTCACAGAAAACGTTGAAAGTGAGGAAATTCAATTATCTTAATATGTCCAAGAAGACGAAGCAGAGAAATGTGACTGCGACCAAAACTAAATCTAGCTTTGATTATGATTGCGAGGAAAATGACGATGTTTAATTTTTGTTGCAGTAAATAAAAGATTTTTCATAAACTGTTGAAATAAAATATAAAATTATTTTATGTGAATAAGATTTTGATTATGTTTGTACTATCTAAAAAAAAAACTCTTGTGAACGTACAGTGAAAAATCATTCGAAGATTAATAATTTAGTTGTTGAAATTTATATAACAAATAGTTTCTATCAAAGCTACTGTGCAACGCCCATATGCACCGAGCGAGCAGCCTGTTTATGACGTCAAGTGACGGTCTTACCTCCGCTATAAGTACAGCTCACTATTTTTTTTCATTATTTGGAAAGTATGAAAATTCACCTGTGTAAAATTTAAAAGGTATAAAAAGACTTTATGCTTTGTTATTTTCAATATGCGGTTTCAATTTTCAGGATTTTCATAGGCGTGGCTAACGCATAATCCCACAACTTAAAAAAATCAACCGGTTTTTTTGAATTCACGTAATCCCTAAAACCGCCATAAATTTTGATTCGATATGAAAACACTCGTGACTGTTTGTTTAACAACTTTCATATGCTTTCATTTTTAGCTCCACTTATACTCGAGCAAAAGATGGTCAAATGTTTTATGTTTTGGCCGAAATTTATTATTGGTATACTACTATTTCCAGTCGGTATGAAATTAAATTGTCAAATGCAACGCTACCTCCGGACGCACTGTCCATCGCCAATAAGACTGGCCTACATTAGGAAATTTCATATAGGGTTTTTCAATAAGGGCATCACCGTTTCTCGTGAACAGGTCAAATATTAGCTATCTTTAACCGGAGGCTATTTATTATTTTAAGTATTCCTTTAATTCTATCACCAATTTTCTTTATTCCTTTAATTCTATCACAATTCTATCAAGTCTGCAAAATGACATTTGATTTTGTTTCAAAAATCCATATCATAACGTCTTGAAAATGGTAACTGGTAGGAGTGGTGGAGCAATCCACCGCTGCGAATTCACTCGCAGTGGTCATACGGACGAACTCGAATTCCATACTTAAATATAGCATGTGAATTATTCTGTTGTTTCAGTTGAATACAAAATGTTTATGTCCTTATTGAAAAATTCTGTGCACGTTTCTACGCTATTAATAAAAGCTCCTAGGACAATAATACAACCTCTCAGGAAATTTTTAGCAAAAAAAAAAATGGTCCATTGACTTATAATTATAAATAACACTTACCTCAGCGGCCACTGCTTGCAAGAATAATTTCTCTAATTTCGAACACTTTTTAATGGCTTGCACTTTCAACGTTGCTATCATCTCAGTCAGAGCCTTTTGTACATGTATCATCGACACCATTTTATCCTTTGTAGTCTCTTCGGCTATTTCTATTGCTCTGCGGCATATGTCTAAAGCTCTTCTTGCATCACCCGAAACCGCTGCCACTTTCCTATGCATAAAACAATTCTACGATTTATTCATATACTTACAGGTGAAAAAGTCTAGCTTACCTTGCAACTAATTGTACTGCATCGCTTTTAAAGGCCTCTGACCCCGATAAACGAGCGGTCACAATTTCCTGCAATTGCTTATGAGAATATGGTTGAAATGTAAGTCTCGTCAAGCCAAGGCGTGATGTTACTTTGCCTATTAAAAATTACATATGCATTACGACTGTTTTAACCAATCAATTATTATTCGTACTCATCAGCATCCTCTCAGGTAAGTCCATTGTATTTGCTATTGTGATAACGACCAAACGTGCTGTCGACTTCGTCGGCCAATCCAGCAAATTATAGACAACATCCTGCCGCCTGTTGCACAAAATATCTAACTCATCTACCAATAAGATTGTAGTGTGCCTCCTTGGACCCGGTGTAGTGAATCGCTTCTCAAGCAATGCATGAGCATGTTCCCACGAAACCGTTTTCCCCATCAACTGTTTGTAGATTTGTACGTATGCTTGTCTAGGTTCAGTCAACCGCATTCCGTTGATCTCAATATAATCGAATTCGGGCACCTCCTCTGCTTCAGCACTCTGCTGCAACGCTCGAATAACTCCTGTGACTGTTGCAGTTTTCCCAGTTCCAGGAACCCCAGACACATACATGCAGCCCCCACATTGGTCATTGAGCTTCCTCTCAAGGAACGTGTAGATATTATCGTACTCCTGTTCGCGGCACGGAAGGCTTTCGGGAACTGCCGATACATGAAGTCGCTCACGGGCTATTTGAAATTGCGATTTTTTCTTTCTCGTCGAACTTTCACGAGCCTCAATCGAAGCGTTTATAGCTCCTGATCGAATCATTCTCATTTTCTGCGAAGGAGTAATTTCTGAATGATTTGGTGTAGACACACTTTTTTTGTGGCTTTTTGGTGTTCTGGGTTCCTCGCACACAATGTCCTCATCATCTTCTGTATTTATCTTACGTCTACGTCGAGGTGTATTTGTACTATTTGATTCAGCTAGAGAGGAGTTTCCATTGAATATCACTTCTTCTACTATATTTGATAGCTGTATGCTACGTTTCGGCGTTCCAACTGCAAACGTACCAAAATGAAGACCTTGCTACTTTTCTTCGCACACTAAACTTACCCAAACTCTGTCTTCCAGTTGGTGTTTTCAGGATGCTTTTCCGCCGGGCAGGTATTGACTTCGTGCTGGGTGTTTGCGGATATTCATCTGAGCTTTCTCCGCGCGTTCTTTTATTGGGAGTTTCTTCCATCTCTTCAGTGCTGTCCACACGTTTCCGTGATGATCGAGATAGTCTTCTTTCAATAATAGGTTCATCTATGGATAATCGCTGTGATCGTCGTCGGGATGGAGTTCTGGATCTCTCTGCCGATACGCTGAAACAAAATATTGAACTGACTTCAAAATTATTCATCATACAACTTACGTTTCTTTTTGAGTTTCCGACAACCGTAATTTTATTTTCAAATTCGACGTGTTCAACAGAGGCGAATTTTCCATAATCGAATAGTTCAAAGCATCTGAATCCGCGGTGGAATCTGCTTCAAGACTTATATTCAAATTTCGACGGGCACCATTTGGTTTCCGCTTATCGGCATTTGATTTAGAACGCTTCACATCAGGCGATTCGTCAAGATAGTTTGCATTGATCTCCGTCTTCTCTGAACTCCTAGCCAGTTTCAGCCTCTGAATTTTGACGACATTGTTCTTAATAATTTTGATTGGTGAAACCAAAGGTTCAATACTCTCTTCGACACCGACATCGACAAATTCAATTTCTGATACGTGGGACTTTTTCGACGAACTCTTCCGTTTTGATCCCGATTTTGGTGTACTTTTCGGATTACTACGACTGGGCGTTTTCACTACATCCGATATTTTCTCGTAACTGAAATCTTCCAGTGGAAGCAAGCTGTAAGAATTGCCTACTTTCATGATTTTGTACCGGCAAACAAACGTTGGAAACATGCTTTTCTTTCGTGGCATCAGTGACTGAGCCGACTCTGTGGTGCTACCAGTTACCACAACACACTTCTGAAATATTGTGTCAATATCAATGATTGGGTCATACGCACGGTAGTCCTCAATGATTTCGACGCTGAAGTCAATACAAATCGAGTCGCTGTCGAAAAGCCGATGTGGAACCTTGTTAGGCCTGGATGAAGTCGATATTAAAATTTGAATTTTAAGCAAAACCTCACTCTTTACCTCGAATACCACTGCACTATTGCTTGATATGGATCCTCACCGCTATGAAAATCGTCTTCCACTTCATATAGATATAAAATTTTAGCTATTTCACAGTTTTCTACGGAATCCGAGTCCACAGACCCTGCAGATGATATCAAAACAAAATCCCCAACTTTCACACTTATTGCACCAAATAAGCATTTCCTGCAAAGAAGTCCGCAATAAACTCGAAACTTTATTTACAAAAACCACTTAGACTTACTTATAAAAGTTACAATTTCTAGTTGCGAATTTTGCACGCAAACACGCTGGTACATTAACTTCGGTCTCGGCAGAACCAATCCAATATACTTTTGATTTTGCTACCATTTTGCTAACTTGGCCACACTCTGTCCGTGAATTCAATAATTGGAACAAAACTTTGTACAAAATTGTTTATCTAAGCAATAAATAATTGGGGCACGTAACATCACCACACACTCAGTCCGTATACGATTGCCATCTTCGATTACTTTGGCGGGTTTCAAGGAAAATGTCATAAATTTCATTAATTTGGCGCCAAATGCGCAGGGGTGTGAAAACAAATTAAGATGACAGTTAGCGGCTGGCTGGTGTACATTATGGAGTGTATGGCGCATATGTATATTTTTTATGTTTTGCAACATGTTTGCCAGTTTAAATCAATTTGTCGCGAAATGAAATCATAAATAAAATGTAGGATAAAAGGAAAACGTTAATTCATGTACTTTAGCATCAGGATCTCGTTTATAGTATATACTTAAAAAAAATTGTTCCTATAGTGAAAGTCGTGCCATCATTTTTATTTTTTTTATTTTATTAAATGTCTGTTTAAATGTAGTTTATTTATTGTAGTTATTGCCCGTGTAACATTGTAACTATTTAGTACTTCTGGCTACTTCCAACTACGAGTTGCTCCGAGTAGTTCATATGTAGTTACGCCTTTCTTTACCGTGAGGTGGCTATTTAGCTATCAAATAGGTGGCTTTGGGTTTTTCAAGGCTGTGTTGAATCAGGGTTGAATGTTTTGGCAGTTAGGACATTAGAAAAAGCCCCCATAATGTGTAGAAAGTTAAAGAAGGTAATTTTCTGATAGTTGCTTTTATATTTTCTATTGATTCTGGCAGTTTATACTCGTTATTTTCAATTGTTTTACATTTGCATACACTTTCACAGGTTAGAATCTGCTCGTATGAACGAAGGTGGCGTTCTATTTGTAATCTACTGCCAAGTACTTCGAAGTACCAATTAGTAAAAATGGAACACTGCAATTTTTTTATTGCACTTATATTACAGCAACATTTTTCAAAACACCAGAAAAAGAAAACTAAAACAACTTCAATGTGGGTCACTTCACAGACCAATTTCATTCGGATTTGCATTTAGACGTCAGAACGTCACATAAAGCCTGGTACTAACAACCATTTCATGTGAAACTTTCGTGAAAAATCATACATAATCTCATCTTAAATTTCCTTGAAATTTAGCTTTAAATGTCGCCAAAGCAGTAATAAGATTTCCGCGAGAAAATTTACTTCCGCTATGAAGCATTGAAAAAAAGTGACATATAACGTCAATAAGTGTTTGAATTTGAAAATTAAATAGTACCAATTTGATATATACAAAAATATGAATGGACTTACCTGAACTAAAGTGGAAGTAACGTCCAAATCAAACTTGGTAATCGGTTATTCAGACATTTAAAATTTCAGTAAGTAAATGCCTGCTTACACACCAGAATTACGGAGGTAATAAGAGAAGATTATGATTGGTCTATTCGCCTACCTGAATCTATTATAATATATTAAAATAGATTCGCAAGTCGTTGTACTTTTGCTGCAAGCCAAATTTTGCACAAAAACAAGCCAAGTGCAAAAATCTGTTGCTGCTGCAGTACGCGAACCGACCTATATTCATACCTATTCAACGTGTTATTAATGTTTGTGAACTTAAATTTGATGGATACAGTCGACGTCTACCGCTATTGTTAATGGCCTGTGCTGTGACTTTTAATAGCTAATTTATTTATTATAATCGTTGCAACTTTGATATTACCTTATTTCTCGGTAACTACTTCGATTACTTAAATGAATTAGAAAGGCTCTATTAAACTTAGGCATGGTCAGGCCTCGATGAGCTGTGGGATCCTGACCGAAACTCGGTAAATTCCTTCGGGTCTTCAATGAATTCATTCGGACCTTATATCGTCAGTCAAACTAAAAATTGAATGTTCAACGTTCAACCATTCGCATCTATTGCCGTTGGGGCAAGGTTGCCTGGAGGTCCAACATTGGTTTTTTTCATACACTCAAGGAACAAACCTCCAATGAATTGCTTTATCTACTGTTGCTTGCATTTTGATTGTATTTTGAAAATAAAACATAAAAATTGTAGGTCTTATTTCACAATTCATCCCTATATTAGTTGAAAGCAATTATACAACTGGTATTTTACAAGTGCAGCTGACAAACAGACCGTACAATTAATAATTTTATCAGCTAGCAATGAAGATAAATTTAAAAAATGCTTCTCTGCCATCATAAATGCCCTTTGAACAGCACAATCCTAAAAAATGTATTTAAAATTAAGAAAAATAACCGCATTCACCTATTACTAAATTATAGACCTATTGAGCGTAAGAAAAATTCGTGTTTTCGATATATGTATGTTGTTTTTTTATATCTATTTTGCAAGTGTGGTATTGGAAAAACTATATTTTACTATTATACAGTAATTGGGATGTTTATTGGCTGCGTGTAATTACTATATTGTTTTTTTTTATAATTTTATTCGTTTTTCATCTTAATTATGTGGTTGTTTTTGTATAACATTTTACAAATTCCTCTCAGTCAACTAATTTACATTTAGAAATTATACTAATTTTTATGTTTACGTTTATAAGAAAAAATAAACTTAGAAGATAACAGCAAGCATATGACCATCCTATCTAGACATGATATTTTTTTTAAATGATTTTCAACGTAGTAACAGAACTTATCGTAAGCACTTTGTAATTATATTCATGATTATATTATTTACATAGTCAAATCATAAATAAATTAAGTAAATCTATATTATGTGACCACATTAGTACAAGGTTATAAGCGGAGTTATGTAAGTTGTAATGTCTAACTTAATTCTTAGAGTCAACCGAAATTTCTTTATTAAAATCATTTAATAGAGGATAAGTATTACTATTTATTCAACTACAATTCTAAATATCTAGTATTTTAATCATCACCATTTATTTTTGTCACCTGAAACAATTTTTGATGATTTTTTCCAATTTTTATCTTTTGCAGTATTTCATACAATTGATAGCACGCACGATAAACATTTTTATTCACGGTATTGACAGTTTCCACCTATACTGCAGTATTAATTCGTTACACCTCCTCTACTTCCTTTCACGTAAAATACAGTCTTTCAACATTCAGTCAATTATAGGCGTTTTGTTTCTCTAACATGATTACAGTTTTAGATTTGCGTACCGTCTGTATGCACTCAATACAAAATTAAAACATTGCAATAGAGCGTTAAGTTATAATTTGTAAACCTGATTAATTTTTCTCTCTCGAAATTTTCATCTTAAGTTGCTTCAGTAAAATAAACCTTAATGTAATTGTTTTTCACTTATGCTTAGTGTGTCTCAACGTTCATCACCATTCCAGTAAATTAGGCTTAGGATACACAGATTTCGTTAGTATTTAAAAAAAAAAAAACAACTATAAAAACTAATAATCTGAATTTCATGACGATGCTGTCGCATGATTGGCGCACGTAATCTGATAATTATCGTCGTCTAAATCCCAGTTTTGCACTCGGGCACAAGGCATGTGCGCCTTTTCCGTACAACCTCGTTGAAAACAGGATATCATGGCACCATTTTTTGAACAAACACTGCAATTGTAGCGTGTGCTACTCCATACAGCCGTATCAAGACCAACAATTCGTGATCCGATTAAATATACTCCTGACGACCATACGACACAGTCCTCGTGCACCCAAACTTCGTAAGATGTTTCCGACACCTTTGTCATACCCAGGTAAATATCATTCGTGCCGGCGTTCGATGAAAGCAATGTTGGTGAAGACGATGTCGTTTGGTGAAGGCTAGGTGATTCACTGGTTTTTCTTTTCTTTTTGCTCTGTAATAATTAAAATATTGAAATTTTAAGCTGGATTTGTTATAATATTTTTCTGAACTATGACTATTAATACACATCCGTTTAAAAATTATGTTATTGAAGCGTAATTGAAAGAAATTCGTGATAATCTCCCGCAACAATGACTAATAGCAATTTTTCAGAATTATCTGAGCTTACTTAAGGGTAGTTTGAAGCAATTTCGCAGAGTATAAAACGCATAATAGCAGAATTATACACAAACGATGGATAACGTTGCGAGTTTATTTAAGGACACCCAACTCAATTTTGGGGTGCCGAAAATTATTTGGCTCATTACTAGAAGAGCGGTATATATCTTCTAGTAATGAGCATGCAAATGCAACACATCGGCATAGATGTGGAAACTTATACAGGAAGTAAAGGCAATGCTTCCCGTTTTGCTTTTCTACAAACGAAATATTGTCAAATAAAGTTTTTTTTTCGTTAGTTGTTCCTATTTTCCAAGGAACGAGGTTGGCCTTAAACCAGTGGTAATGACCATCGGGTTCGATTGTTGTGTATTCACATTTTGGTATATACTTCTGTACTTTGTCCAGGATTTACAGGATAGTAGATTGGGAAGTTTATAGGACAGGAATTCACGGTATATAAGGTAGGGGTTGCACCTTAGCATTAATATAAAAAGTGTTCTTTAATATAGATCAATAAATACTTAAAACTAATTTTTAACTCCAATTCAAAAGGCACTCTACTTATACTTTGTATCAATATCTATTTTTCACGAACCACCTTTTAGGTGACTAAAATCAGTGATTCAACCATCACCATTCAATTCTTTATCTTACTTAACTATGAATGCTTCCTAAACAAAATAAATTTTGCCTAATGCTACATTTACACTGATTGCAAATAGGTCAATTGTTGACGTCAATTGGTTTTTAGGGGTGTTTTTTGTTTGTCTGTTAGTTTGTTTGGCTTCAGTGTGCTGTCTTCTCGTGTATTTTTTGTACGGTTTTGTTAGTTATTCTTCAAATTTTGATCCCTGCTCGTGCCCTGATGATAGTAGAAGCGAAAACAAAGAAGAATCAGGGGTGGCTCGTCGTTGTACGCAAAGGAAGCTGTGCTTCCCCTCGCTTGTTCTCCCGCTAAATGGCTCAGACATATTTGTGAATGGACGCAGTACGTTTGCAGCGTTTTCTGTTCGGTTTCAGTTTCGCTACAGAACTTGGACCTGGTTTGCTTTGGGCGACTGAGTTTAGGATGTTATTTGAATGTATGAATACTGTAATGGATTTATTCCAAATGGCCTGAGGCCAGCCCAAAATCTCACCGTGTGTGGGAGAACTCGAAAGGACTCAAGAAACCAAATTGGATTTCCAATCAATCCAAAGTCCATGGACTCAGGCCATAGGGCCATTTTTTGACTCGACCGTGTATGGGAACATAGTAGGGCGAATTTGGACAATCCATAAAATGGACTAGTCGTGTGTGTTAAAGCCTCAGCCCAAACAACGTGGTAGTCTTGCTTTGCACGCTGGCCTGTGACAAGCTCATTGACTGTTTCTGTGATTATTTTATTTAATTGAAAAATTCAGCATCATGGATATTGGTGGCCCTGATTTTGTTTTGGAAGTTATCGAATAATATACGTCACATGAATGTATATTATATTATTTGACCCAAAGCCTGCAACCGCTTGCTAAGTACCGCAAAGTAGCGGTCAATCTTTCGTGAGGAGTGATAGTTTGACTCATACTTGTATCCTTTCGTTTGATAAATGGAGTGACCAACTATAGCAACGTGTTATATGTCGTATCATCCATTCTTAAATAATTTTGCCAATCAGAAGGCTCAAGTGTGAGTTCTTTTACCAAATTCACAATTTTTGCCACTTCCTTTTTGGCTATCGTTTTTTTATGTAGATTCAAGTTGTAATTGCAAAAAAACTCCTCCATGTGCTTCGAATCCATTAATAAATTAAAAATAATTTTTTCTTCAAGTTTTTCTTTTTCTTCCAAATTAATGACAGAAAATGAAATGGACTGACTGGATCGAGGCTCTATCGTGGGTGACGAGCTAAGTTGGACTTAAACCAAACGGACTCAAGCCAAATAGACTCAGGTCATTTGGACTGTTCGTGAATTGGGGCCTTAAAAGTACGCGATCAGACCTGTTGTTGAGTTGCAACTACGGAACTCATGTTGATTTGTCGAAAAGACGCCGGCCATTCCCCTTGAAGGAATTTCGCGCCCTATCAAGCATGCAAAGACGACTCTAAAACCTCAACATACAAAGAGGTCGCTAGGATAATTTTGGGGCCAGGGCCCTTTCGTTTTTTCATTTTGACAACCGCACTCTGAAGTTTCTCTTGAGTGTATATTCTATTCGTAAACTTTCGTTACGCAACGTTGACTGCTGACTTAGATGCCAAACATGTATTAGGCGCCGTCTTCGATTCTTAAGTAGAGTATTCGAAGCACGATTATTGCAAAACCGAGAATATTTGACTATGTAATCTTAAACTGTGCTGGTAATGCCAGAAACAGGAAGTTATAAGAAGACTTGCACTTTGATTATACTTAGTAGTGCATTTTTATGGGAATGTAAAAAGCAAATGCTAGTCGCCTTTAGTAGCATAACATCGTGATCTCACCGGGATCGAATAAAGCGATTTATCGAAAATGGAGTTCTGTTGCTCAATGATAGGGAATTCGATGCAATGACGCTCTTGGGTCGTGCTGGCCAGTTGGCAGGAATAATCTGAACGCATTCAGATCAACTATTATTATTTATCCATATGCAGAATTACTGTCTACTGTGTAAAAGTGGTTAGTGGTTTTTCATTATCAAAATGAATGTTAAGAGTTATATATCTAGAGTTATATGCCAGATATGTATATACTTGCATGTAAAACTTAATATTAACTATAGAAACTTTTTTTTCGTTATTTATAACGACCAACTTACGTTGATTCTGGAATGTACAATTAGCCGAAGCAGTCAGTTGTTCATTTGAGAATTGAATTAAACAAAGAAACTGATTCCCATGGCATACCGAAAGTGTTACACTATTCACACATTGCAATACTGCGGTCAGCATAATGAGGGAGTAGGGTGTACCTTCGAGCTAACTTTAAGGACTGTTGGGGAACAAAATCAAATAGAAAGTGGCGTGAAGTAAATTAATATTGTGTAGTCTATCGTGTACAATATTGGCTCTAAGAATCTGCGGTTCAACTTTGAATATCATGAATCGGCCTTTTCATTAACCTAAGTTGGCACCGGAGAAATGAATGATAGAGCTGATTACTTCACAATCGAGATAAATTATCATCAAACAAAATCTACACTTTGTTTCACTCACAAATAGAGATGGGCAAAAGCGCTCATAGCTCACCACTCACCACTCACTTTTACAGTGCAGCGCCTGAAAAAAGCAAAATATAGTCTGCGAACGAAAGCTCTCTTTTGACTAAACTTAGTGAAATGTCCAGCGAAAAGTATACTGAGAGTACGGCGCAACACTGTAAAAAAGAGTCATGAGTGGTGAGCTAAGAGCTATTTTGCCCATCTCTACTCACAAAGGACTTGAAATCGATTCTGTCGAGACAACTTTGAACTTGTTATTGGCAAAAACTTGCAATTGCACTAATCCAATTTTTGTGAGTAGTGTAGAGATACGAAACTATCCATAGCCGATCCCATCAATAACTAACGATAGTTCATTGAAAGGCTATCGAAATCAATCGATAGAGTTCGATAGGTAAAAAAATGCTATATTTTATAAATAGAGCATGTCATTTGATAAATTTTTTACCAAGCAAATAAACATATTACTATTCAGAAATCACCTTCCAAATATCGATATCTACCAAGAAATTGAAATACATTTAGCTTCTAAAGGAAAAATATGTCCTTAAATTAAAATATAATTTACACATCCAAACACATCCATCCAATTTTTGTTTAAAAACATTAGCATATTCACATATACTCCTTTTAGCCTAGATCTTCGATTAGTTAATAGCTGGCCACAAGAGCTGAAGTTTCATTCTGATTCTACGGAGGATGCTGGTGTAAAAAAATATTTAAGAGCTAACTCCGGCATTGGGTTAATTATATGCCGTTTACCTGAAATCTTAAATATAAAAATGGTGTTATTTTTGCTAACGAAATAGCTATATCTTCCAAAATAACAACTGGTCTCTATCTTTTGAAGCGTTCTGTCTGTTCAGGTATTGTCACCTTGCAATAATACTCGTAGCATCTGCTGTGGTATTTCTTGATTTTTTCTTTATTTCATTACGCATACATTCAAATAAACCACTAGTAGACGAACCATCCTGTCTGGCTGCTCGCTGTTCATTTTCATTATATTTTGGTGATTTTTATCATTAAACTTGCAAAATCATGCTATAAAAGATTTGTTACGTGGTATGCATTTTCTTCACTTCTGAAGCACTCTTTTAATCTGGCATTGTACCTAACCTACATATAATTTTACTTTTATATGGAAAGTCTTTTCTGCACAGAATCTATGAATCCTGTACGAAACGCACTCCCAATTTCTGTCAATATTTCTATAAATTACTGTCATTGGCACAATTAGTGAGATAGGCACATATTTGCTTCCGGAAAGTTAGACACTTTTTCATGCCTTTTTGTAGTTTCTCTAATCAAGGACATGGTCGCAAAGGTGAGCCTACACACTGTTAACTGCACACAACTCACTGTTCCACAAAAACTTTATTTGTTCTAAGTATAATTAAGTTGAATTTTACTGCCTTCCTTTCTACTTTAAGAAGAATATTATATTACGCTGCAGCTAGAGTCTAATATCAAATGGATTAATCGTTCAAATCGTGTTTACTGCAACTTGACAAATACGGCTGCACAAAGACTACACTAAGGAATTTATATGGTGAATGAATGGTGTGGTAAAATGAGTCTCGATAGTTATTGATAGGGAAAAAAAAACTATCGATAGGTTTCGATAGTCAATACTATCGATACTTTCGTATCTCTAGCGTAAAGGTGTTGCAACATAAATATCTTGTGCCTTAATTATATGGCAAATACATATTCACATCATGTAGTTCACCTTTTCATTGTGAAAGAATTGTAAAATTGCAAAATCGCATACTTCCCTATGCTGGCATACCTTAATGCCACAAATATGGTTGAATAATTCAGTAACCCTGTCCAAGCCTATAAAAAACTGTAACTTACCGTTGATGTATTGGTCACGTTCGTATTGGTTGATGCAGCACATGTTAGACTAGAAGCTGCAGCCGGAATAGCTGGCATTCCATTAATTTTCCTTGGAATCATATCAGCTTTTGTCCGTTTACTTATAAATTCATCGTCGTTTGGATCCTTTTGACTGTACGCAAATCCTTCACATGTCGTTGTTATTATGTACGGCCCAAAAAGATCGCCCAGTCCCAACTTATGTGGACCTTTCTTACAAAATACACACATCCATGTTGTGTCCGTTGTATCTGCGTCATATTTTGTACTCAACGTGCTCACATGCAGGCCGCGAATCTTGCTGCGATCGCAGTGAGAATGATTATGAATGGATTTCTTCACTTTGTTCTGCTTCTCAACTACATCTTCCGCCACCGGAGCATTTATAACATTGATTGTGCCATCGGATTTAATATGAACAAATGGTCCTTTGTATTCGACTGTTGTCGGCTGTTCTTCTTTCACTTTCTCTTTTGAAGATGGTTGCGGCTGTTTTTCGTTGGGTTTCGGAGCCTTGCTCGTGTTTGATGCACTGGTCGATGCTGAATGCGATTTTAATGGCTTTGAAGAAGACGTCGATGATGTAGACGGCTTCTGGTTTGACGACAATGATGATGTCGACTTCTTTGATACCTTCTGTTTCTTACTGGGCAGGTTGCTATCTGATTTACTACTTGTATGTGATCGCTTTTGACTCGAATTATGATGGCTTGAAGTCGTAGATTTTGACGTCGAAGATTCTTCCTTTTGCACCGATTTTGCAGGATCTTCCTCCGACGACATTGAGACCGTTGCTGGCCTCTGCTTCTGAGGGGACGATATGCCTTCTAAGCCCAACTCAGAAATTACTTCAGGTGTGATAGGTTCATCAATTGCCGGCTGTGGTAATATGCATGGAGGTGGTTCGCCATCTTCGATACCCGCGAACATTTCTTCCAACTTATTTTCAACCTGATAAAAAGGGATTTTCGTCAGTACATTTAAATAATTAAAACTAATATTTCCTCGTTAAAAATAATATCAGAATTTAGAGCGTACCTCTTTAAAACAATTCTCCACATTATTTTGTTTGGGCTGCTCATTTGCGATACACTCTTCTAACGGCTGGTTGTTATCTTCGGAGCAATTGGGCGGGCTAGTTCCAACAGGCGGTGTTTCCAGAATTTCCGCCAATTCGCTAATTTTACTGTTGCTATTCTCTGTCTCAGCCTTATACAACTCAACATCGTCTATCTTTGCATGATCACCTTTCCCCAAAGAATCCTTAATATCGTTCGTAAGTACTTCTAAGTTATCCACATTCGACATCGCAGTGTCATTTATGTCGTCTTCAGTACTGTGAGTGCTTGCAATCATAGCAGCTATCTTATCGATTGTTTCAATATCATCTGAATCGCCTTTTCGTTTGCTTCGCTTTCGAGGACTTTCTAGATGCTTTTCTGACGAGCTAGATTCAAGCAAAAGTGGATTAGTTTCTATTTTCAACTCAGTAGCGTCTGTCGGAATTTCGCTTTTAGGTGAATTTTCATTTGTAGTCTCGCAACCTGACGGAGTCTCATTTCCGTGACAGTTGTTTATTGTTTTCGTATTGCTATGATCGGCCTCATCTTGAGAATTCAATTCAATTTTATTTACAACACTAGAAGACATATTGTTGACAATTACACTAGGTGGCTCTCCTTGAGGTGTCCGAGGTCGTTTAGCAGACCCCGATTCTTCTTCTTGCATCTCTTGTACAGGATTTTCTGAGCTCCTATTGATTTCTTCAACATCGGTTACCGGTTTGGCGTCCGCTACTGAACTAGCAATTTGTCCAATTTTTTTATTGTGAGAATCACTCGGTCCAAGGTCTCGATCACTTTCTTGCATCCGACTATCACTTTGGCAAACTAAATTATTGGAATTTATCACGTCATTAGGAGCATTCTTATTGTTACTAATCAATTTGTTAGTATCTAAATCAATAAGCGTTTCATCTTTTTCTGGAATAAACCTCATGTGAGATTGTTCATTGGAAACGGAATCTTGCTTCGATAATGCCGTATCATTCTCTTTTCCTGGCAAACTTCCGTCGCTATCGTTGGATACTTTAGTCGTTTTATTCGGCTTGCGTTTCCTTCGGCTTTTGCTTGTTTGCGAATCGACTGAGTCTTCGTTCGACGTGGTAGTCGTCGGTGACGGAGGTAGTGCTAGCGAAAGAGGTGAGTTTTCTGAGGATATGGCGGTGCCAGTTGTTTCGGGTTTCTGCGTAGACAAAAAATTCAAACCATTTCCTGTTAATTTTGCAAAATAGTTATTAACTATGTCGGTTACAGTGCCTGTATTTAAAGGTGTTGTAGAAGGACTGCGTGGACGTGGCGATAACGGTGTGCAATTGGGTGGAGAAGGCGGTCGAGTTGGTGATACTGGAATTAAAACTGATGAACAATTTCCTATTTAAGTAAAACGCAAAAACTCTTACATCTTTTGGGCGACGTGGGAACGGAAGTGTGAGATTTGACAGTTTGATAAGGGTTTTCTTTAACAAGTTCTACCGGCTCATTCGTTGGCGAAGAACATATCTGTAAAATAAATTTATTTTATAGCATAACAAAGCGTAGCTAGAAAATATCTAATGAGGATAATAAATATAAAGAGCTTCTTTTACCTCCATTGAAACATTGTCTCGGGCAGCGGCTTTTACAATACCACTATTGATTTGTCTTGCGTCTCGTATGAAAATATTTCCAGACGCTGCCGGTAGTGGCTGAAGCTGTGATATTTCGCCATTGTTGCCGTTTGATGTGCTGCATGTAAATTTGTCTCTGACACTTCCAGTTGATTGTATCACGCCCAGACCCGCCGAAGGTGGCAAATTAGAGCTGTTATGAGATTTAACGTCTAGAAAATAATCTTTGCAAACACAGTTTACGTTTTGCATACCTATTGACACTATTCGGTGTCAGACTACGAGGAATCGGTTGGTGGTGTATCTGGTGCTGTTGATGGTGCGGAGCAGTGTAAGGTGGCTGATGCTCTGGCGGTTGCTGTTGTAGGGATTTGTTGTGCGTTGCGAATTCCTGTGAAACTGGCGGGGAAGCTAAGTTACGTGGTGAGGGTGTTGTAGTGTTTCTAGCTGACTGAATGGTCAAGTCAACCGAGCCAAACGGAGGTGGACCTCTGACGAAAGTTGGTAGTAGCGGATTTAGTTCAAGCTGTTGTGATAAATGCATAAATTTAGTATTCTTTTCATTCAAAAGTAGTATTTTTACTCACATTTTTATGGTTCGCTGACAGGAAATTGTAAAATGCTTCAGGTGGTGTTGGTGCTGCAGGCGAATGCCAAGTAAGAGGCGATCTCACTAACGGCCGTTCATTTGACATATGTGCGAGTTGCGGTTGTCTTGGAATGTATGAAGGAATCTAAAACGAAATCAATATAAGGGAATTTATGCAAAAAAGTATTTGATTCTGTATTTACTTGCAACGGATTCCATGATGAGTTTGGTTGACTGAGATGACTGTGCGGATTATGACCTGACATGTTTTTCACGTTATGTATTACTTGACGTTAATTAACCGTAAGATCGTCTTTGTTGGCGTAATTTGCAATTTAAATTCAATAAACTTACATTTTGTTTCCCGACTTATGCAGTAAAACTGAAAAGTAAAAAATATCATAATTTTCTAGGATATGTAATGTATATCAATATAAAAAATGGTGCGTGTAGTTTGCCGCTACTTGTATTTCGCCGAAAGCGGGCGGCTACAAATAGTGACAAATACTCACATCGGTTTTCATTCAGTGAGTACCCTTGACATTTACGAGCCTAAGCCTAGATATGACTGTACAGAGCTTAATCACAAATTTACATTCAATATGAAAACGAGTGTGGAGTGATTAGTTCCACGACTCACATAGACGGAGAATATGAAATAGTGAAAGATTATAAATCTAAACAAACAAACACAATGGGGTCAGCTTATTGCAGAACCTCTTCTTCCTAGCAGCAGTAGGCCGCTTAGTCAAGAAACAAGCAATTAGAATTATCATGATCCCCCGAAAGGAAATAGGATAGGAGGGAATCCCAAACCACACTCTCGACACATTTAATTAAGGAAAAACAAATATTTAGTGGTAAAAAGGAAACATAAATAGGATAAATGGAGAATAAAGAAAATAAGATAGAGTTAGTTGATGGGAAGTTAGTGGAAAAATGAAAAAAAGCATGCGAAGAAGAAGATCTTTCATAATATAAATAAAGATTAATTGAAGTATTTTAAAGGAGAAAACAAAACGAGAGAAACTGCTTCCCAGACAGCAACAACGTGCTGTTATGAGGGATGCATAAATTTATAAAATTCAAAAATGGGTAATAGGTAAAAACTAGTAAATAGTACGTACTTTACTTTACATGGTTCTAATGAGATTTTTCAGCAGCCTTTTAAAAACGGGAAAAGATCTAGCATTCTTCAAAGAGTTAGGTAAATTGTTGCAGATTTCCATAGCTAATCTAATAGGATCTTTATGTTTTCTATTCGTTCTAGCGATATCAGACTGAGATTATCTTTAAATCTTGTGTGATAGCTGTGATAATCACAATGTCTTATTGGAGATATCGGAGATTTTATATTGTTATTGAGTATTTTATATATTATCTTAGCTTTTACCATAAATATAATATCCTTTACATTGAATTTTTCTGTTTGTCTGTATAGTATATAACTTGGAGTCATTCTACAAAGTCCATGCACTGCCTTAACTATCCTATTGAGTTTTCTATGAATTGAGTCAATATTCATCTCTGAAGTTTGGCCCCAATTCAATATACCATAAGTAATCTTAGGCAGCACAAAAAAATTGCAGATCATATTTTTCAGGTCTAAATCCGAGTAATATTTCATTCTGACCAGCCTAGCCTAGAAAACCAACTTAGATTTCACATTACATATGTGAGGAGACCAAGGTAATCTATCATCAATAATTAGTCCTGAATATTTAGATCTAACTACTCTTTGTATCTCCTCTCCATGTATTCTGATGTTAAGGCAGATCTCAATTTTATTAATCTGTTTGGATACCATGTAACTAGTTTTACAGGTATTGATTGTAGGCCTGATCCCCAAAAGCCAGGACCCATAAGCAATTAAATCATTATTTATTTGTCGCTCCAGAAGTTCAGCAGAGTTGGCAGAGAATAGCAAAAGATTATCATCAGCATAAATAATATATTTTCCAGTCAGACCAGAGATATATACATAAATTATAAATATAGAGTAAAAATAAAGTTGGCCCTAGAATTGACCCTTGAGGAAAACCAATGTTAACTACTCGTTGTTTACTTATTTCATCATTGAATCCAACCAGGATTTTTCTGTCTTTTAGGAAGGTGTCAATTAATACCAGTGCCGAGCCTCTTATTCCAAGTTCGCTTAAGTTTTCTAACAAAGAGAAATGATTAGCCGTATCAAAGGCTTTCGCTTAATCAATAAACAGTGCAGCCACATATTTATTCAAGTCAAGTTCATAATTAATAAATTGTAAAGCATCTGCAATTGCTGATGTTGTGTTACTTTTTTCTGGAAAACCATATTGATGTGTATCAAATCCTACACTATTTTCTATAAACTTAACTTATCTTAATTTTAATTAATTTTTTATATTAATTTTTTTCGAAAATTTTGCTAAACGAACTTGTTAAAGCAATTGGCCTGTGATTACCTCCTGATTTATGAATAGGAACTATCATGGTATCGTTCAGCTCTGTAGGGAATTCACCTTTGCTAATATGATTATTAATGATTGCAGAAATATAACGTGATACCTGAGTAGGAACTAATTTCAAGTTTTCGGAAGTTATTCTATCAGTTCCAGGTGAGGAATTCTTTAATGAGCTAATTATGACAAATACTTCCCCAGGGTCAGTAGGCTCGAAAAAAAGAGACTTTGATTGACTACAGATTATAAATCTCATCGAGAATGACAAGGTATACGTGAGCGTATTTGGAGAGTTTATGATGAAACCTTCCGATGGAAATAGTTACATCCATCAAGTTTTTTTAGCGGAGTATATTATATCAATTTCATAGACGGTGACGGTTTATTTGATATGTGAGTTTATTTAATAGTATCAAATGCATTTCTCAAATCCTACATGGTGCTGCGAAGTTTATCAAATCTATTTATTTTTAGAATTGCGAGTTGTAAACAGAAATATGGTCAGAGTGAAGGGCGGCATCTCCGTCCAAAGGATTTATTTCGCTTGCTAAAAAACTTTGTATTTCTTCTATTTAAACTTATAATACGACGAGGCCACTTACAAAATCTTTATAATATTTACCAGTAAAACAATTCAAATGAAACTTCACGAGGAAGCGTGAAGTTGCTGTTGTGCACTGACTCTCCGACTGATCGTTTGTTTCGGCAATGTGGGGGGTAATTAAAATTCAATGTGCCGATAACAATAACTTAATGAAACTACCACTCCGCTAAAACACTTCGCCCAGGCTCATTTTATGTTATAAATTATCTTTTGAAACTATCAGGATACAAATAGTACTTTCAGTATAAAAATACCGTCTTCTTGAGCAAGTAGACACTGAACTGAAGTATTGTTTATATGTTTCAAGGCATGTATCCAATACAGAAATGATTATTTGTTTTGAAGGGAAGGGTCGGACTGCAATTTGCTCAACATATCTCAAGCACACCTGGTTCTCTGCAAGAATAAATTCCGGTGGCGGTGGAGTGTAACAGCTGCTTTGCTTTCGCTCCTCGGATTATTTCACTACTTGCCACTTAAATTGCTTTGATAATTCTCAGAATGTTATGCGTACCTTTTTTCGCGTGCAATAAAAGCGCACACATCCAGATATCAATAACAAAAAGCCACCGCCAGAGGAAAATTCATATCGATCGGCGCCGTCGCCAACTTCTCAATCCACGATTTTCCTGCGATTGGTCGTAACTTTTTCAAAGCCAGCCACGACTTGACACACACCGTTTTCACGCACCAAATCGAAACCGATCACACATTTGCTGCACTATTAGGTTAACATTCATTCAAATTCCGTTCAAAACTAGCTAGTTGCACTCGTAGCCGCCGTCGGCTATTTTTTGCCGTCTTTTCGGAGGGGCCTTTCGGGCTCCACTTCTTGTATATGCACTGAATCTACTCGCACACCCGTCGACCGTCCCGGACCTCTATAAACACCCAAAAAAGTCAGTGGTTCCGTTCCGGAAAGTTGACGATTACCACTCCATTTGCATCGATCTTAGGCCAAAAGACACGTTGCCTATCTCACTGCTAATCGTAGAAAATGTCCAGCACGTGCACCAAGTCGGTAATCGGCACTTTAACAAGATTAATGCGAACTATGAGACATTCCACGGCGCTGAAGTGTAAATTTTCGGGACAATGCCAAAGTTTCTCAATGGCGTTTCGCTATTGATAACGTAGATTAAAACTGTGCTATCGACGGATATTGATAATGCAGTGTGGGGCGAAAGAATCCTTTTGAATTTTGATGCAAATAAACGACGGAATGTCGCGTATAGAATTCTACGGCTCAATTAAAAATTTCCTTAGTTTTATGAGCATTAAAAAAAATAATTGTGCATGCGGCAAGGCAGATAAACAATAATAACCATAAATACACATGCAGGACAATATTTTGTGAAAAAAATGTCCATTTCATGCTGAATTGGAAATAAGTTAAGATTTTCCACTAAAATATAGAAACCAATCTAAATATCGTCAAACAACAGCCGGTAATACTATCTAGGGTGTGTTCAATGTGCATGCTATAGCAGCTATTAGCTGCTATTTTAGCAGCTCTGGCTGTCCAATGTCACGAAATAGCTACTTTCTGATGCTTGCTATTTGACAGTCGGGCTGTCCAAGATTCCGACATAGCTGCTAAGGTAGCAGCTATTCGCTGCTCGTAGTCTGGAGGATAGCTAGAAAGTAGCTAAGGCAAAATGGCCGTGCGTACACAGCTGACATGCAGTTTAAACGTCATTTTCAATTTGAAATTGAAATGAAAAGAAGTTTTTGCGCTTTTCTGACAAAGGAGATGAGGAATAAATTTGAAAATAGTGACAGCATAAATTAAATGCAGGCTTTTAAACACTTAAACTCAACTCGAGTTTTAAGTTGGCTTGTACATAGCGCAGCTCATCTTGAGTTTTTAGAAGGCAAGCATGAATCGTAAAAGGCCGGGTGCTCTGATTCCCGTATTATCAAATTTTCAACGATTATTTTTTGCTCTTTTTCTCATATATGGCGTCAAAAGCCGGAAATAAATGATACGTTTTAAATATGTTAGGAAAATTTTAATGGATTGTGCAGCTGTATGTTGAAAACTCCTAAATTTCATACAGTTTCAAAAGTGCAATGAAAGTATTGAACTGATCCACGAAAATGCAAAAATTACAATAAAAAAATTGAAACAAAATTATTTTTGAATTTCCTGCGTAAAAGCTGCCTTCATAGCAGCTCTTGGCTGTCCAATATCCATAGCTGCTTCACCTAGCTACTGCGAATTTTGACACTTGCTAACGTGATGCTATGCTATGCTTTTGGAGCAGCTATAGCATGCACATTGAACACACCCCTAGTAAACATATCAGTCCAGAACATCTTAAGCCTAGTACTAAGTGCAGCGAGAAGATAAATTTTGACATGTCTCCAGCATCAGGTCATATAGAAGGCCGGTCGCAAAAGCAATTAACGTACCAAGATGGCGGGCATAATGTACTTTTTTCCAAGATTTCAAGCGATTTGACCTAAAATAGGTCGTTGATTATATCGCTGTAAACACACCCGAACTAAACATTGATTTATACGCGACCATTCATAATATATACAATTTTAAGTCAGGTCGGTGTTAACACCTTTGGACTAAATTCACTTAGTCCGCGCTATAGGTCAGGTCAGATTTGGTCCAACCACGGTAAGCCCAACCTATATCTGAGCTATTTGACAGTTCCCAGTGTTGTGTGGACTGGTCTGCGATTGTCCCTTAGAGCTGCGTACTGATTTTTTCAAGTGACAAGAAAAAATTTACTGTGACGAAATTCCGTCACTCTTTTCCCATACATTTTAAATGAGTGACGAAATTCCGTCACAGCTGCGTACTAGCTTTAAATCTGTCAGGTTGCACGTTGACTACTTTTGCAGCGCGCCTGGTTTATGGGCCCTTACTTCGACACAAAAGATAGTAGAAAGTAGAGAAAAAGTGAAATATTTGACATTTTATTGGTCAGTAAAATCAGCAACATGTAAGCTTTTCCTTTGTGAAAATTTTCGCTCCAAAGAATGACCAGATAATGGAGACTTGTTAAAATTTATCTCCACGCGCAACTTAGTAGGTCTGTTTGCGTACTTCAGCAAACTGCAGCAGTAACAGAATTTGGCAGCTGGCTTGTTTTTGCTGCAAAATTTGGCTTGCAGCAAAAGTACAAAAACGACTTTCTGCGAATCTATTTTAATATATTATAATAGATTCAGGTACGCGAACAGACCTAGTACTACGCATAAATTGTCGAGAAATAACCGGACATGCTGCTGATGCCGTTTGCATTTTATTAGCGGAAGCAACTTTTCACGTGGTACCACTTAACGAAATTTCAAGCTAAATTTTAGCTAAAGCAAATTGCGCGTGTATTTTTGTATGCACATTGCACGTGGAACCGATGTGAGTACTAAACATTAGTACCGCGTTTTCCTCCATGTGAAATAAATTAATTTTTGTGATTAGACGAAAGTACACATTAAAACTTTTCTGAATTATATTTGAGCAATTTTAGCCAATTTGATGATAACAGTTTGTGATCACGTCCTCTGTAAACTATTTACGTGATCTCGTAACTAATCTTTTCATCGTAATTCGTAAACTTCTCTGGAGAATTTTGGAACATGTTATTGTCATTGTTGCATGATGATTCGAAACCACTATACGTTTCATTTATAGCCCCCTCGACGCGCGATTGTCGTTCCATCTCATACTCTTTCTTATGCATTCGATATTTATGTGAATAAACATGTGTTTTACTTCGAAATTGTTTCGGACAGTAGGGACATTTCAGCGAAACGCCAACTGCATGGGTGCCCATGTGCTCCTGGGAAAAAAATTTCGTCATAAAGATATTTGGTTTTAAAATATTATCCATCACACTTTTAATTTTTGACGAATTTTAAACCCTTTCCCACAAACCGAGCATTTGTGTGGCCGCAATGCCGAATGCACATATCGAATATGATGTCGTAAAGTCTTTATAGATGCCGATAGCTTCCCGCATATCGGGCATACAGGGTCCTTTACAGCATCTGATCCTAGTGTAGCGGCATGATCACGAATGTGTTTCGCGAAAAACCTTTTGCCTTTTATAAGCGTACCGCAAACATGACAAATATGACCATTTAAACGCTTATGGTGGCTATCGCGATGTCCTTCCAAAGCCTTACTTGAGCAAAACCTGCAAATACCAAAATTTCAGTCAAACGGATAAAAGTTCACATTGCATAGTCTTACGTTTTTCCACATTCGGTGCAATACAGTCTTCTTTCATGCTCGTTTTTATGGCTCAGCATGTGCTTATTCAAGGAATAGTCGTTGGTAAATCGTTTCAAGCATTCTTTGCATTTGTGGATTTTGGATGATTCCGGGGCATGTTTCATGGCGCGATGGTTCTTAATAGCGTATTGATTTGAAAATGATTTGTTGCACTGCTTGCATCTGAAGAAAAAAAAATTAGAATTAGGAATTCTTACTGGCTTGGACTGACTTGTAACTTTCAGGATTTATGTGCTGGTTGATATGGTCGAGAACGTAGGATCGCCTTGGGAGTTTCTTGCCGCAGCATCGAACATACCCGCAAATGCCATGAGTAGATTGATAATGCTTAAACAATTCGATAAATGTCTTCATTTTCACATAACACTGTTCGCATTCAAGGCTAATGTAATTTGCAATCAACTTGTCCTCTAACTCAATCTTCTCATGTTCTTCACATTGCTTCATTTTAGACTGTAACTCAATTCCAAAGAGATTTTGTTGATCATTAGTGAAAGTGTTGCCGCCCTTCGATGATACTACTTTTCCGTAGTTTTCGTCATCTGTAAGAAATTATCAGTTTTAGGGGCAGCTGTATCAGTTGTTTTGAGAATCAATTCAATCCGCTTGGTTATCACATGAAACATGTTTATATCCAATCCCTTGCAGCCACAATGTTCCTCTTGCCCCCTTATTCAATTAAAATATAGCATTTGTATCGTTCCTTACATTGCGACTTTATGGAAAATTCGTCAAATGAATTTTCACTTTCGTTAAGAATTTGCTCAGTCGTTGCTTCAACATAGGTATATTTGTCCAAAAGCGCTTCATGCTCATGCCTGAAAAACACACGTGCTTCCTCGGGCAGACTGTTAAAACCTATGCATGAAAAATTCTTCGTATAAATATTTCAGTCATAGATGCTAAAATCAAAACTTGGGATTATATATCGCAGACACAGTCTGCGCACTGTCTACAATTGACAATCTGCACACTACACAATCTGATTGCCAACCTGCATTATTGATTTTCCACTTTGTGAGTACTAAGCCCCAAAATGACTTCAATTTTTCGTTCGCATGATTGTCACTTGTATCAAAATTTATTTGAATATGATGAAACTCACTTGGCAATAGGTAGGCGTTTTCATTGTTTGGAATCGTTTTACCTCCAACCTTGTTTCTACCATCTGTCCCTTCAGCTGGAATTATTTTAGATTACGGTATGATATGGATTATGTATGGCTCATATCCAACAACACCCACCTGAAATTTCTTCATCGTCTGAGTCCTCAATGGTATAAATTTGTTCCTCATCGTTGATTTTTTCATTGCGATGCTGAAATTTTTTGTGGGCTTCCTTAACGGTCGTGTAGAAAATGTGAAAGTTTGCAATTTGATCCCAGCATGAGGAGCAGATTTTACTTAGGATCGAATCACCCACAGAAGGCTAAATAAACCGAATAATAATTCGAATTGCCACTTTGAAAAACCTCTTTTGCAGAAACACACTCACCTGAAACCAGAAGTGCTGCGCTATGATTGTAGATATTTTCAGTCTTATACCCTCTTCATTGAAAATGTTGATAACTTCAACATCATCTTCTAAGCACACACCGCAAGTCATTTATTAAGCTATTTAAGTCTCGCCTATATATCCCGAACTAGGAAAATCCAGACTGCACTTCTTCCCAGAAATATGGTGCGCCCAAGTCACTTTGCCGGTATTTACACATGGTGCTAGTATTTGATATATTTGGTGTCATTTGATGGTAAAATAGATTTAGAGTGTTGTCTGTGATTTGCATTTATTGCAGGCGAATATTCTATGATCCCAACGAAAGCTAAAACATCGAAAGTGGATTGAAGCTCAGTCAACGTACTGTTGGAATGGAACCTGACCAGATTCAAAATAATTTTATAGTTCAGATGCACCAACACCAAACTCCTACGACGGAGTTTGGTGTTGATGTATATAGAGCTTAATTAAGAATTATATTTTAATTAGGTAGCAGTTCAGTTGTTAGCTCGTATATGGGATATGAACTGTTATTTTGAGTGTGAAAAGAGCATTTTTTGTAGATAGTAGCCCATACAGTACCATGTGTAAAACACGTATTCTCCCTCTCCTATCATAGTCAAATTCTTCACGATGAATGTATTCTGCGATTTCGTGGTGAATATGTTGCACCCTCGTCAAAACCTTCAAGCGTAGTTGGCACACTGATAGCTAATGAAAACCCATAGCTAGTATTGTTACCGGTACATTTATCAAGTACCTTTTGCCTCCTTTTTTGAAGAAAAAGATGCTGATAGGGAGGACGTCCATGAGAAGAAACGGCAGCCAAATATCCGTAAGATTTGAGGATAAACCAGGCGTAATAGCGAACAGCCCTAGTTTTCGATCAACTGTAGATCTTGAATATTCTTTAGCTACGAAAAGCCCCCACAATCCATTTTCGATTCAAACCACATCATACTCAAATACACACTTTACTCTTTCAATCTCACAGTCATTCGTTAACACTGAATATCTTAAACCATTTCTAATTCTAATCTTACCAGCATCATTTCTCAAGATGAATCATACTTAAATTTTAAAAATTATCCTATAATACTAGTGTGACGATCAATTAAGCCATTTCTTTTAAACTATCGTATGCGATTTCGTTTTCACACTCTTCGTTCGCACTATTCACAGTATTTTCTAGGCTATTATCCTCTAGAGCCGAATTATTTGTCATCAAGTCTGCACCAGCTTTTCCGAACATAGCGATTGGTGCTCCACGGATCCGTCGTGCCTCCTCCCACTCCTTTGGATGCTTTTTCTTTCGATGCGAGTGCATGTTGGCCCTTGAATTAAACGTCTTGGGACAGTGGGGACAGGTGTAAAGAACGTCACCGGTATGCGTAGTCAAGTGTTCCTTAACGAATGCAATAATTATTTCAAATAGATTAATGCGAGTAGACTTACTTTTAGTGAAATGGCTCGTTTAAACGCTTTGTTACAGAATGTACATTGATGCTGTCGCTGTGCCTCGTGAACGAATTTCACGTGACTTTGTAATGCGCTACTTGAAGGCGAATTTTTCCCACAAATAGTACAAATGAACCTACTTTCCCTCTCTCGGTGCTTCTTTGTGTGCAGTTTTAGTCGAAAAGCATTTTTCAGCCATGCGCCACACTCCTTGCACTGTTGCTTAGGTTCTACGTAACCTTCATGCTCTACTAATTTGTGTTTAAGATATAATGTTCGACTACGTAAGACTTTCGCGCATATATGACACATGTGCGCGTATTTATTTTCATGGATATAGCGTCGATGCGTTTGCAGTGCATTGTTGGTGTTAAACCTATAATATTGACGATATTTTCAACAAGCAGCTTTAAAATTTATCCTATCAACTAACCCTTTCCCACATTCTTCGCAGTTATATTGAGAGGCATCTTTTGGAATATGTTTTTTCTTGTGAATATTCAATTGATACTGCTTTAGATATTTCCTCGGGCACTGATCGCATTGGAAGGTCTTAACATCGCCTGGTGCGTGATAAACGAGAATATGGTCCTGCAAAGCGCGTCTACTGCAGTACGTTTTTTTGCAAATATCGCATCTGAAAATCAGAAAAATATTTTGTGATTCAGTTCGATTAGAATGCGTACGTTACTTACTTCAACCGGTCGGGTTCCAAGTGTTTCATGATGTGATCCAGAAACATTCCACGTTTGAAAAATTTCGATCCACAGCAAACCACATACCCCTTGATTTTGTGCTCGGCACGATAATGTCTCTGAAGCGAATTGAAGATTGTGAACTCCTGCTCACACAGGTCACACTTCAACTTCGTTCGCTTGGCTATTTCTTCGTCGTATTGTTTTGATTTCATCTGGTATTCTGTTGTCCGGGGATTTAATGGAATTGGTTTGTCGGTTTTTCGTTTCCGACCTCTTTTTTTCGGAGGTGATTTATCTGCTGCTGAAGACTCGATACTTTCGGTGATATCGTCTATACTTCCAATTTTAGTTAAGTTATGATTCTGTCTCAGCCGTGATTGACGAATTTCCCTTCTGAGCATCTCGATCGGTTTATTTTCATCTTCATCAGATGATTCTAGAAAAAAATGTTGGTTTCTTTACACAGGCTGGAGGAAAACTTCAAGATTTCAAAAAAGTATCAGTTATAGGTGGGTAATTTTTAGTCATTTTCATCCAAAGCTAATGAGCAATTCCCCTAATCCCGCCAAATCTGAATGACAACTATTTCAGAATGTTATTTTTTCTCCACGAGCGTCAAACGTATTCAATCATCACACATGAATTGGTTTAGAATTGATCATTACAAATGCATTGGTTTCTATACATATATATGTTTGTGCATGATTGATAACACCAATCTTAAAATACACGGAGCTTTACTACAAATTTACTTACCAGAGGATACACTTTGATTGTCAACGTTTTGAAAGTTAATTTCAGGCATATACGCGTCAATATCATCGTCTTTTTCATCATTATCGTCGCTGTTGTGATCTTTTGCGTGCTCTTCGTAGTTTTCATCAGCATCTCCACTATTTTCCGATTTGTACCTATTTCCTTAATAATGGAGGAAAATTAAATCTCAAAGTAAATAATACATAACGGTGAATAAATAATAAGCAAAACATATATAGTAAAATAAAAAAGCAGATAGGTAACGAGGTATGCTATAAAAAGTTGTCTGCGAGTGTGCATACTTGAGGGTTCCAGAATTGGATCTATCGTTGATATTTCTTCATAGATTGTTTCTTGTAACGTAGAAAAACATTGATTTTCAAACGGAAACAAGAAATTCTTTTTGTCAACCTCGTCTTCGTACACAGTAGTATTTGATCTTTGATTTTCCTCTTTGATTTTTCGTCCCAGCTGCAAATTTATGAGTTTACGTTGAGCTTCCTCAACGTGAAGGTAGTATGTATGGAATTTATCAATTTGTGTCCAGCATGATACACAAATCATGTTTGTTATCGGATCGTCCTTCACTGGCTAAAATCATTAATGGAAGTTGTTGAATGTTTGATCGTTCTGATTGGAAATCTTGAGCGGCACTATATTTCATACCTCAAAGCCAAAGTGCTGCGTTATTACGGCTGCTCTGTTCACTTGCGAATTATCATTCTCGAAAATTGAAAGTAGATCTGGCGATTCCAGTATGCACATCCGACAAATCATATCACCGGTGTAATGTGTCTATTTGTCTCGATAATGGGAAAATCTGTTGTTTACGTTCATTCAGACCAAACAGTAAATTGTCATTTTTGACAGATTAGTGATGGCTACGGTCTCCTCTTTAAATTATTCTAGTGCTGCGCTGTAGATGGCACTCTGCGGCTATGTTTTACACGGCTCAGCTCGCCTTTTTGAAGACGGGGAAAATTAGAAGGGGTCCGATGCTTTAATTTGTGTTCTATCAATTTTGATGTTTTCCTTTCACACCTCCTCAATTTTGCCAAAATGCCTGGATGAGTGACATTTTTGGAATATTTTGTGACAAATTCGAAATAAATTATAACCATTTGACCTGCTGTGCTGCCAAAATGAACAAATTTAAAAAAATTTCAGAAGCGCTCAAAATACTAATGACAAATACGGCTGACCGAACGCACGAATGGAATGTTGATTATGTTGCAGCTTCAAAAGGGAAGGCAGAAAGAAGAATTTGTCTTATTGACTTCCTCCTTCCTTGTATTCCTGAGTGGAGATGCCAGGCTAAATATGAAACCCTCCACAGAAGCCCTCCGCAGGCCGGTGGTCGATTTTCGAAGCACCTGGATACGCTTTGTGGTTTGTGCTTGTTTTTGGGGGTGTCTTTTTTTAAATTAAATAATTTGAAATTAAAAAAAAATATTTCCTCGATTCTTTTTTTGCATTTCTCTTAAGCTTTGTACAGCCATTTTTGTACAAAAACGACATTTGGTTCTTGCATTTGGTTAATCGGTTTGGTTTAAGGCTGAGAAAATACCTCCGTTCACCTCCGTTTAAGTCCGATCGGTCCATCCGTTTTCGTAGTTTCGCGTCACTCAACCATTTTTGACACACTTTTAGAAGCAAATCGGAGATTATAATCTTTTAGAACTAAAACACACGAGGGTTTTTCGGATTTTTCCTAGTCGTTTAGTTTTTTTCCAAAAAACCTTCGGCACCTGCCGCTGACAATGCAGTCATCAAACGTGTATCCGCTTCCGAATCTCTGGATTTTCGCCGAAGCTCGAGTGGCTCATGTCTTAGCTACTGTACTAATTTAAGATACAGCTTGAACACTTATCATGCCCCCACACCCCACACCAATTAAGACAGCTGTCTTGCTCTGACATTTCTCGCATATGACAATTAATCTAAAAGCGGTTGTTCTGTGGGAAGGCGGTGTCTTTTGACCCCTTGTCCAAATTTAGTTTAAATTTTAAAGGAGGTTTTCTAAACGACAGTGGTGTTGATAGTACAATGAGCCAAGTATCTGAAGTTTTATGTCGGCTTTGTCTTGATTCTTCGGGGGAACATGTTAGTGTGCTCACATTAGACGACGACGGCATTTGCGTCAGCGATATAATTCGTGAAATTTTTGATTTCGATGTATGTAATTTTTAATTCTTCATAGGTGCAGTTATACATATTTTATATTTTTGAATATATAAGTGTACCTTCATATTATTTTCTATTAAATTTAGGTGCTCCAGACTTCAACACAATTCAGTGAGTGCATCTGCCAGGAATGTTTCATAAAAATTTCTAAATTTTATTCATATTACCAACAAGTACTTAAAAACAACGAAAGCTTCGTTACCATCAATAGTACTTCCATAAAAAATGAATATCGCAGTTGTGATCTAGGTACAATTAGCGATAATCAGGAATATGTTAAAGAAGTTAGTTTATGTGATGTGGTCGAAGAAGATACTGAAGTTCTTGCGGATTCGCTAAAAGAACCTCCGAAAAACGAAGTTTTAGGAGTCACCAACCAATTAACACAATCCTTGACAATTGTTAGGAATTACTCAGAATCTACTGAGGAGGAGGCTCAAGTCGATCCGAAGGCAACCGAAATGATGGTTGACATTCCCGAGCACTTGAAACAGCGAATATCTAAAAGGAAAGGTGACGCGAAAATCAAAGAATTCATTGATATAAAATGCTTGATTTGTGGTCCGCAACAACCTTTCTTTGATACCTTCAAAAGTATGCAGATGCACTACGAAAAAGTTCACCAAACACGAGGCTACATCATGTGCTGCGGAAAGAAAATTTATCGAAAGGATAGAGTTATGGATCACATAACGTTGCATATGAATCCAAACGCGTTTAAGTAAATATTTAATGATCAGTGTAGTATTCAAGTTAATTCTTTTTGCAATATAGATGTCCAGTGTGCAATCATAGTAGTAAAAGCAGAGTATTGCTACGAATCCACTTGAAACAGCACCTTCCGCCAGAGGAGTGGCCATTCGTGTGCCAGAAGTGCAATCAAAGGTAGACATTTAGAATTTGGATGAAATGAAACAAATAATAGAGTTCTCATTCAGGTTCGTACTAAAGTCTCAACTTACTAATCACGAAGCTACACACCTAAGTGACGAGGAGAAGAAATTTATCTGTGACGAGTGCGGAAAAGTGTAAGTCTCATTTTTTAAGCATTGGTTTTTGCGGTGTGGTTGACTTATATTGGTGTGGAATCTATTAATTTGGTATTTTTGAAAGATTGCGAATCAAGAAAGCTTATGCACGAAGTAAATTTTTTATCGCGCGATTATCACAAATTTTGAGAAACATTGCAATTTGGCGATGATGGTTATGGTATTTTTAAATAAACAAAGATGGCTTTCTTTAAAATGACCAAATACCAAAGCCGCGCGTAATATGATTCGTTTGTCAAATCTTGGAATCGTTTGGTTTCTGGAATTAACTTGAAGTGATGGGTAAAATGACTCTTTAAAGTAAGCCAGCTCAGTTAAACTTACTCATTTTGCAGAGCCGCTCATTCCAAAGAGCTATTGCAAGCAACTTTTTTCATTCTTGCAAAATTGTAACTCGACTGTTTTTATTTTTTTTAATAATAATATTTTTTTATAATAATAACATAATTTAACAACAAAACTTTAATTCAAAAGCTTTTTAATAATAATAATCGATGAAAAATGTATTACTTTTTCGAAAATATCCCATTGTCGAAGTACTTTTTTCAGTTCAGAAGAGAAATTATAAGCTGTATGTCGCTCGTTAAACTCAAAACATCAAAATAGTATAGGAGATGTAATTTTTAGCCCAGTCAAATTAGCAATCAACCTCGGAATGAGAGATAATAAGCTGAATTTTTGTATATGCCTTCATTTTGGGGTCCTCAAAGTTGCCTCAAAAGTCTCATAAAATCTCGTGTCTGCGTCGATAGTTATTCAAGGTCAAACGTGAGAAAAAAACAGTTTTTGCGATTATCTTGGTTTATATTGCACCAAAGATGTTAACATCTATGATCGAAATTATAGAGCATAAAATTTGCGACAAATTTTATTTGAAGCATTTTTTCATGCGCTCAACCGTTTTTGCGATAGAGGGTGGTGAGCGCGCAGCACTCAGCCATACGTACTGTAATGCAAGGTCAATCGTGAATACCTGTGAATACTACTTTGAATTTTGAATTATTTGTATTATTATTTGTATTTGTATTATTATTTGTATTTGTATTAATACATTGTATTTAATAACATTTTACATATATTATAATGCATATATTTTACATATTTTTAATCTATAAATCTTTAATAATTTAAAGAACAAAAGTATTAATTTTCTTCTTCTTCATCGTCATCTTCTGGACGTTCGAGAATTTCTGTATGAATTGGTGTTTGCAGGCCTTCCTGAATTTCAGGGTCAAAAGCACTCTCTTGCTCACAGTCACTTTGCAATGAAACAGCATTGAGGCAAGCTTGCCCATTACACTGGCCACAAGCTAGAGTGCATTGCAGCCCCGATTTTCTACATCGGCAGCGTGCACCACCTCCATTCTTACAGTTACAAAATAGAGTATTCAGTAATTCATCGGAAGCTGGTGGTAATATTGTTGTCATTGGCTCCAGGAACTCATTTTGGAGCACCTAACCCCATTCCTGGGGTTCTAAATCATGCCCTAACCATTTTTGAACTTGGTAATAGACACGGTTTATATGCTGATGGGCCGCTGCACTTGTCGGTGGAAGATTAGATAACTGGACAGGTTTATTAAGTTTTGTAGATTTAATGAACTGAGTATATCGAAGATGATCGATATTATCCTCAGATTTTGGAGCATTCTATATCGCTAGTAATATCCAAATGCCATTATCGTATAACAGTGTAATGGGCAAGCGTGCCTCATTGCAAAGTGACTGTGAGCAAGAGAGTGCTTTTGACCCTGAAATTCAGGAAGGTCTGGAAACACCAATTCAAGGCAACGAAGATGATGACAATGATACAGAAATTCCCAAACGTCCAGAAGATGACGACGAAGAAGAAAAAAAGTAATACTTTTGTTCTTTAAATTATTAAAGATTATTATCTCCCATTCCGAGGTTGATCCCTTTTTTATGCTAAAATGACTGGGCCATTTAGTTCATAATTTATCTGGACATAATGAACTGTCACTGCCATGAAACTTTGGTTGTTGATGAAAGTCCGTCTGTCAATAGTAACTGTGATATCTGATGCTGATTGTTAAGAAATTTTGGCAATAATTTATATTTGTTCATAAAGTTGCAGAATTATTCCAGAACAAATAGTCTTCCGGCTTTGTAATATACAATCCGGATTAAGCATTTCCAAAAATTTTCGGAATGCCGGTTCTTGAACGATAGTAAATGGCTGACATTCTTCAACTCTCATCCGAATAAGTTGGGTGTTGATTTATTTTGGTTTCGAAATGGAAAGTTGCGAAAATAAGCAAATATATTCACTGGTCCTACTGAATTTTTTGTGCGAGTCATATTTGGTACATTGGCTTGAGTTTGTGAAGAGAATTCAGATGTTGATTCATTAGAATGTTTGAACTTCCTGAACTAGTTGCTGGCTTTTCTTACTGACGCCTTGAGCTTTATTATTCAACTGCTGGGTGTTATTAAAATGTATTAAATTGAAAATGGATTCTCCTATGAACTGCAAAATACACGAGCTAAGTCCACATTTAGCCTTTTGCTCCGGTATTTGCGTAAAATAGTTCCACAGCCAGCTTAATATTGACATTTTTTTATTAGGATTGTATTATGATTATTAAAATAGAGTGTAACGTTAAAATTACCTACCAAGATTAAAGCAAAATAAATGTTTTCGAATTGTAAAATATGTTTCCGAAAGTGAATAGCACCGCACTAAATTATTTACATTGAAATTTGGCACCACTTTTATTAGCTGATCAGCATTCGTACTTCTGTTCCTTTTAGTTGCGTTCGATATTGCAGAGTAACACTAACTACAGCACGCTTCGTACGATTGAACCGACTCATCGCACAGTGCTCAGCCATCATTTAGAAAAACTCTGGGCACTTCATACCGTTAACGCACAGTACAGTTTAGTGGCAAGAGCGATATTGCAGAGCCACTCGAGCAAATAGACTTTTTGCGGAAACACAATGCATTACTTCATTAGTCTACCTTGGGTATTAAGCTACCATACATTGCCTGCCGCTTTAGCTGTAGCCTCAACCGTCGAAAGTTTGGAACACAGTATTGCATTAAACCAGTAACAATATGTACGTAACTAAAATCACTGTGGCTGTAGTACAAGAAAATCAATTTTCTACTCTTTGGTTGGCTACAACATTTCCTAGTTTTGCAGAGCTAGCAGAAATTGTGGTTTTTGAATCATTCAATTTCTACATATATACCGATCCATGAATCATTCAATGTTTATATAATCTAAACTTATAAATGTTCGATTGAATTCCGTGTATGAAGCACTTTGCACAACAAAACGTTTCCTGGCAGTCAATCTATCGGTTTCGGTTATAAGCTACAGCATTAGGATATAGTAGCTTCAGCTGCAAGCTACAAACATACTTTGTACTTCTACACTTATGCGCATTCTTCAGCTGTGAAAGATGAGGCGGCGTGTTAATGATACCATGGCATTTCGCCAAAGCAGTGCGAGGATATTGTCATCAGTAACTTCAAATAATGGAATCCGCTTACCGCTCTTTAGGATCGTGCAATTATACTTCGCAAACTTCATCGCACCCAGCAAACTGAGCTCGCCAAACAAATTTAGCACAGCAGAGTATATGCACGCAAAACGCATAGTGTGGTTATATGATATCGCCACCAATAACCGCACACGATCAAAACTCACAGCGTGCTCTTGTTTGATTGGCTCACTCCTGAGCCATCCATCCATTCCTACCCAATAGTTAAACATTGCAAAGTGAACGCAGTCTTCAGAGAAAATCGAAATTTCCTGCTCATGCCTCGAAAATCCGAATAATTAAATTAATTCACTTGTTTACTATATCCGTCTAACTGACTTGACTACATGCACTCATAAGTAAATATTAAGTGCGTTTTTTTTTGCGTTTCGATCAAGAGCTGGTTAGCATTGAACACAACACAATATAGGCAGGATTGTTGTTTTTAATGCTACCTACCCTAACCAGCTCTTGATCGAGACGAAAAAAACCGCACGTCTTATCGTCAGAAAAAGGAAAATGTAAACTTAACCGCTTTAACATTATTATACTAATATATATTTATATACTAATCTATCCCCCATTTCATTTATAGATTTGCCTTGAAATTCGTCCTGATTAAACACAAATTGACTCATTCGAGAGAGCATAATTATTTTTGCGAAATGTGTGCCAAATCGTTTTCAAGCTCTGCGAACCTAATGTTACACGTGAAACAACATGGCGCCAGTCATCAGCCGAACCAGAGAGTACAATGCAAATTCTGCGATAAATGGTATAAAAATGTTCAAAGCCTGCGAACACACGAACAACGTCATCGAGACACCCGCGAACATAAATGTGACACTTGCGGCAAAGGATGTTCATCGAGAAGTTCGCTCTTGGCACATGTACGCTATGTGCATACGAAAGTTAGCTTGCACGAATGTGGCATTTGTCAGAAAATGTTCCGACGAAAACCAGAACTTACCGAGCATATGGCCCGTCATACTGGCGAAGCTCTTTATAAATGCTCCTACTGCCCGAAAACCTTTCATTCGAGTTCGAATTACTTTGCACATCGAAAAAATAGACACCCTAAAGAATACTCGGAGGCATTGAGTAAACTGACCAACAAAGCGGAAAACGGGTCTAGCTGAATAAATGTTTGAAAAACATAAATTACATACGAAAAACCAAAAATTATTGTTTTATAGAATATATTGTACAGAAATGTATTATACCGTAACAGGTAAAACAAAGGCTAAAATGCTTCAAATTAACTATAGGAATAAAAGTTCAAACTTAAATTATGTTGTTGTGTTGGAAATTATTTATTTGCTTCGTGATTGTTGATTCGACAGGACTTTGCCCGTCAACGACTTTCCATTCTGTTTTAGGATCATCGTGCCGCCTTTCATTTCGATTTTACCTTCCTTGGCCATCGCCGCAACTTCTGCTTTGGTCATGACAATTTTCTGTACCTTAACTTTGCGATTATCAATCATCATCTCGACCAGCTTTTTCTGGGGCTGCAGTTGATTTGCATTGCGCAATGTGCCTTTTTGTTGCGATGCAGATGCCTGTTTGGAAGTTGTGGTCGGTGTCGCAGTTGGAGAGATGACCTTTGATGGTCCCGCAACTGGCGACGTTTTGTTCTTCGGTGAGACACTGTCGTTTCCTGTCGATGACTGTGATTTTTTCTCAATCACTTTCACAGGCGTCTTAATATCTTCAAGCTTGATATTTTTTGGTGCTGGTTGAGGAGGGTCTGCTTTTCGAATTATTTTCTCGTTTAATATACGAACTTCGCTCTTCGGAGCTATCTTTTTTGTTGGCGCAGGCGGACTTGCTTTTTCTTTTTTTACAACCGTCACTGACTTGGGAATTTGTTTCAAAACAGAAGTAATTGTCGATTGCACAAGTTTGGGTTCTTTCGGTGGTATCTTGAAAACGGATATTTCATTGTTTGTAGCGGTCGCTTGTTTCCTTTTCTCAACTGGCTTTGTACGCGGACTTATTCTTTTGGTCACCTTGGTTGATTTGCTTGGCGGCTCGTAGTTATCGTCGCTATCGCTATCTTCCAGTTCTGGCTCTTCGTCTGCTTGCTTTTGTTCTAATGCCTCAACTTCCATTTGCTCAATTTCCTGCTCATCGACAAATTTTGCCGGGCTAGTCTTTGGTGGAGCGCTGCTTTTCGGTTTTCGACTAGCCACCACGGCCTGTTTGTTCAAGATTCTGTTGTGAATGAGTGCCGGTGCGGGTGTGTTCTTGCTTACTACATGTTCATCTTCTGAAAAGTACAAAAATTAGTCATATTATTAAATAATCCTCTGCAAATTTTTGAGCTTTTACCAACCTGATTCTACGTCTTTCTCTTCTTTGATTGTACCTTCCTCGCTATCGTGATATTGTTCTATGATAAACTCTTGGATGACCTCCTCCTCCCCGTTTCCGTCGTCGGCACTACTATCGTTATCTTCCCGTTTTTCAACTAGCTTGCCGTGTTCTTCATAAGCTGCCATATCCTCGACATGCTCGAGCAATGAGTGAGATTGCAACTTTTCGGCCGTCAGGAAAATCAAGTCGCAAAACTCGCAAGCGTACTGCTCGCCTTCAGCATGTTGCTTAATGTGCTCAGTTACTTGATCGAGATTCGAGAATTGGTCCTTACACAGAGGACACATCAGATTCTGAGTGGCATGGACAGCCGAGTGGTAGATGAGGTCATCACGTGAAAAAAAGGTTTTTTCGCAATCGTAGCATTTAAAGGATCCGGAGCCTTGAGTATGGGACCGAAGGTGCCGGCTCAAGTGATGGCTCAGCAAATATGACTTGGGACAGAGCTTGCAAGGGAATGGTCTGTCACCAGCATGTGCTGTCAAGTGGCGAGACAGTTTACTTGGCGTCGAGAAGCTTAAATCGCAATACTGGCAAGGGAATGGTTGATCCTTCGCATGAATAGTCTCGTGACGCTCCAAACCTTGTTTGAATGCGAAGCTTTTTCCACATACTTTACAAGGGAACGGCCGATTTTTTTTATGCCGCTCCGTGTGTTTCTCCAACTCTTGCTTCGATAAGAACGGCTTTTCGCAGTACACGCACAAAAATTTCGGCTGATCGGTGTGTATCTTCTCGTGACGATGCAAGAGAGTTGATCGTGTGAATGCTTTATAGCAAACCACACACTGATAAGGTTTTTCACCCGTGTGAATCAACATATGCTTGCCCAAATCGTATTTACTGAAAAACCGTTTATCGCAGATATCACACACGAAACTCCTCTCACGGTTATGATTAACCATATGGATGTCAAGTAGCTGACGGAGTGGAAAGCTCCGCTCACAGCTAGGACAAGGAAACACGTTCGTTTCGACTGGTGCAGCCGACAGAACGGGATCAGGTTCCTCAACTTGTGTTGTATTGTCCAGAATTTCGGTTACGATTTCAACTTGACCAGATTCATTTCGCGTTATAATGGGATTACTAAGCATTGGCTCCGAAATGACGTGTGCATTTTTATTCAAAATTTTCATTGAGTTTTTATTCAGAATTTTCGGTTTTGAAGAGGTCATTTGAGCGGATTTAGGTATTTCAGTATGTTTCTCCTGCATAAAGACCACCGACGTCACATCGCCTTTACCGTCTTCAAGTTTTACAACAGGAATTGAATTAAGTATGACTTGTTTCTTTGTCGGTTCAGCAATATTCAATAGTGCTTCTGATATTTTCGGTACTTCCAACGGATCTGGCCATTTCCCGGTTAATGGGAATTGTCGTAATGAATTGTCAGCTTTCTTGCACATTTGTTTGAATCGGTAGCAGTATTCCATTAGTAAACGACACATTTCACATATCATGCTCGGCATACCGTCATTGCTGAAAACCTGTAAGATTTTAATTTTTAGTTTTATTTTGCAACATACAATATGAGTTGCATTAACATCGATTATTTCAAAGTTCTATGAGGCGATTGTTTGTGAAGATGGTGAATTGAAATATTGAAGAAGATACTTTCGATACCACCATCAAATAAGCCCACAAATCTAAACAAATGAAATCTTGAAATTCGTTGTCAATTGTTAAGACTAATTAGAGCTATAATTCGAAGCTTGGGCGGCAAGTTCCGAAAAAACAACTACATGTGGTTTTGCATAGCTGATAATTATTTCTCTCAATTGCGAATTGAATAGTCGGGTAGGGTTTACAAATTCATCATTTGCAAGCAGGACGAACCCAGTTAAAAAATAACTTTTATTGCATTTGAGCACAAACAATTTAATTTAATTGCTGCAGCCTATCAAACACCACGATAGTTTCAACGGATTTCCCTCAACAAAAATCTGAATTATTTTTGCAATTGTTCGGCTAGAGAACTAAACCATGAGGAAGAGAGTGAGAAAAACCACTCCAACGGATGAGTAGTACATGCAATGAAGATATTTAATGGACATATAATATCCAAGGCGCAAATAACAAAACACAATCACACAAAACACAATCGAAGCTTCAACCGATTCCCGCTTGAATTGAAAATTTCGTTCAATTCCTCTCTTCACTTCAAATTCGCCGCCAGCAAACAACGCCACTTTCGAAATGTGACATGCCACCACTAGCATATGGTTCGCGTCACCGCCCAAAACCACATTCGAATAATTTGCTCGCCGTTCGCCCAATCGGTTCGACTAGCGTTGACACATTTATCTAGACTACTCCTTTCAATACTTCCAAGATACGTCTTCGAAAGGCGCGTCAAGAAGAGAAAATACTGGCGCCAAACTTGAATTTTGCTTCACTTGACATTTCTTCTCTTTTGTGATTCTGCTAGGATTCTGGAATTTGTCTTTTCGGCCACAATTCGAAACTAAAGGCTTTCGCAAACTCAAAGCTCTACTCTCTACCATGGATAAGCGTCTGGTTTGGAGGAATATAACAAAAATAGGTACAGATGCAACAAAATATTTCTTGCATCTGCGGTATATAAGTGTAAAAAATTGTGAATTTCGGGCACATTTCACAACTTTTCACATGCACAAGTCTGCAGGAATCCCACTTTAGATGCAATAACAAAGCTAATATGTGTCTACTATCGACAGAATATACATGCCTATTTCGTTCGCATGTTTTCTACTAAATGCAACTTTGCTAAAAATGCCCCGTATATACATACCTCTATTGAGACGCAAGCCATCACTTGCAATGGAAGTGGAGCTGTACTGTTAATTCGATTTTCCTTCGAATAGATATTAGTGAGCGGCTCCCTTTGGGTCATGCAAAAGCGACAGATGCGTTTGTTTCGCAGGATTGCCGTCAGCTTCTCGTGCGCCTTAGGTGAGGTCCCCATTTCGAACTTTCCGTCTCATGCACTACGACGACCGATAAGAACTCAAAATGAATAGCAAAAATTCCAATCTTCGCAGGACTAACAACGCAATTTCCCCGGATTTTCGTCTATATAAGCCGCAAGCAGAACACTTTTAATAAAAAAACTAAAACACGTCCTTCAGATAATCACAACTTGACAACTCAAGACACCGCAGGACAAGCGAAAATCTACGATTTGTGCGAACCGCCGCGACTACACAAAATGGTGGATCTCGACTTTGCTGGCTCGTTCAGCCTACAAAATTCACGTTCGGAAAATAGACGGCATTGCATCGCATAGTAGGTGCGCAGTGACGCTCAATCGGTTATGTTACCTACTTTGAAAACGACCATAGATGGCATTGGTGTAGCTTGTAGAGGAATTCTGTATACAACATTTCGAAATTGGTGCGCTTTCGGTTCTGGTGGAACTTTAACAGGATGTTTAATGTGTTATATGAATTGTTCAAAAATCAAGCAGATCATAGATGAAATGAAAACGAATGCAGTAAAACAAATGAGCTAAATTTATTGTTTTAAATGACAGATGCGTTTTATATTATATTTTAATTAATTATATTTTATCTTGGTTCGTCGTTGCATTGCTTATATTCGCGTTTTACGCAATAATTCAATACAGTTATGGATAACTAGCTATACTGTAATTTCGATAGATCATCAATTAGTCCTAATTCAAAATAATGCTAGCAAATTAATGTGAATTGTCAACAATCGAAAGCTAAATAATTAAGAATACCGTTTTGATCGAATGCTAAATTATTATGAATAAACGATTTGTAGGCGCAACTTTTTTCAACCATAATAAGACCTCTAAACTATAATATGATGGTGGTGAGCGTTGGAAATCATTTATGTATCCTTTTTTATTTTGGTATAATTTAGTGAAATATTTTCAAAAAATTGAATTTTAGGTTGACTATAGTATAGTATAATATCCATGAAAAGGTTTAAAGCCAATTCAATTACACCACTCAAAGTCCTCGTACTAATGGATGAATCATAGTCTGTCTAAAAATCCAGAGAATTCCAAGTTTTTGGGAATTATTTAACCAAACAGTGGCACACTTGTTGTCTTGTTAATTCATATGGTTCTTTTATTTCGTACTTGCTTTCATCTTAAAATACATTCAAACAATTTCACACGCACATGCACACTATTCGTTCAACCAAGCCGTACTGTTGGCTATGAGGAATTCATTAAATAAATCCTGCAATTTATTTCTGCTGGTTGTTCAAACATTAGCGTCAAGTTGTTTCGCTGCTAGTTTGCGAAAGGTCCAATTTACTGCGCTTATCTTTGAGCCATTCTATTGGGTGGACTTTCTTTTGATGTGCGTGCATATTTGCGCCTGAATTAAAGGTTTTAGGACAGAATGCACACGTATATAAAACCTCTCCAGTATGTACAGTCATATGCTCCTTAAGAGTGATGGGGCGTTTAAAAGCCTTGTCACATAGATTACATTTGAACTTTCGCTCACTCAAGTGAACGAAACGTTTATGCTTGGCAATTGCATTGCGCGACGGTCCCTTTTTACCGCAAATATCACATTTATGCTCCTGTCCCTCGTCCTGATGATTTCGCATATGCGCTCGGAAAGTATGTTCATTTTTCATCCACGCATCACAAATATGACACTGCACTTTTGGCAGATCTTTACCCAAATGTTCGAGAAGGTGTTTCTCGAAAAACACGCGACTTTTGAAAACTCTAGCGCAGATTTCACATATGTGTGCGTAAGTATGCAGATGTACAACACGCGTATGAGCCCGCAAAAGCGCTTCAGATGCATAGCTACAAGTGCATAGAATTAGCTTGAAATTATTTTATGTATCAAACAGCAAGAATGCTTACGGTTTGCCACATTCATCACATATGTATTTCTTTTCTTCATCTTTTAAGTGACTTAATTTATGCTTATCCAAGTTGTACTTCTTCGAAAATGTTTTCGGACAATCATCGCATGGATAGATTGGCACGTCTGGAGGCGCATGTATAATCATGTGATTATCGTAGCCTCTCTTATTCGCGAAAGTCATATCACAAGTCGTACAGCTGAAATGAACAGATAAACAGGCGTTCGTTTTCGTAACGTATTATACTCACGTAAAACTTTTGGGATCTCTATGCCAGAGTACGTGTTCCGCGATCGCAGGGCGCCTAAAAAGTTTTCTTCCACAGCATAAGATAAATCCACGCAGTTGGTGTACATCATGGTAGTGGTCGAATAGGTCCTCGAATAATCCCAAATCCTCTTTACATAAGTCACATTGCATTTTGTAATAGGACTCGATCAGTTCTATATCTCTTTGTTTTTGCTCTTCGCTGCTTTGTTTGGGGGATACTTTAAGTCTGCTTTTAGGGCGAAGTCCTTTGCCTTTCTTTTTCCTAGTACTTTTACCGGTGCAGCTATCTGCTGAATATAAAATGATGATTATGATGTATAACAAATTATTTAGTGCTTTTTGCATCACCAGACGTTGCGTCGATAGTTTTTTCGGTTTCAGCCGTCATCTTGTAGCGTCTCTTGGTAACTATTGATGCCGATTTAAAGTTTTTGTGTTCAGGAACATCTCCTATTTCTTTATGCACCAAATCATCGTCATCGTCATTTTCTACTAGCTGCAAATATTCAACATTTTTGTGGCCACTTATGATATCTCTGGTATCTTCAGTTATGCTCGGGATAGTTGATTGCGAATCGTCGTCATTGCTATGCAGTATGACCGCTGTTTCAGAGTATTTATAGTCATCATCATCTAAATTATCTGTGCTGATTTCTTAAGGAAACAAGTTGTTATATTAATAACAATTCAGTTCAGAAAATTTTACCTGCATAAGCCTCTATGTTACTTTGGTCTGAATTGGACCTTGCCGAACTTGAATCCAGCTTGCCTGAAATTTCCTGATTATAATTTGATCCGATTTTATAGGTAGCCAAAACAACATTTTTCTCATCGTCTGCATCAATTGACTTGGTTATGATTATGTCTTGATTTAAATCGAATTCCGTTTCGTTTGGTTTGATTTCTTCTTCTATTACAACCATGGTAATTCTTTCTTGGGCCTTTTGAACTTGATAATAAAACGCATGAAAATCTACCAGCTTGCTCCAACAAGTAGTGCACATTTTATCGGAGAGTGGATCATCTTCCTTTATCTGCAAAGAGATTCATATCATTGAATCGAACTAGAATGTGCATTGGGAAGTTATCAAATTGACGCATTACTACGAGCTGTGTTACTATGTTCATCGTATTTTTTCTTTTGACGAAGCTTGCAGAGAACACGCACATTCCTTACAAATTCAATGAGTTTATAAAAGCTAATTTCATTTGGCATGACCCCAAAAAAAAAACTGGGATACACAAGTAGAATTATCGTCATAGTGTTTTGTATGTTATTTCATATAACTAAAAATTTTAAAATTGAGTTGAAAATGAGTGTTCAAACCAATCAATCAAGAAATTGTTATGCTTTCTACGTACCTCAAACCAAAAGTGTTGAGCTACTATTTCTTGGATTTGGTGGTCGCGGCCAAAATCACCAAATATATCTAACAATGGTTCTATTTCTTCAACACACAATCTGCAAAGAGCTTTAGAAACCATCCTGTTATTTTCTTTCGTTGTTTAAATGTTTCGACTAGATCGATTTTTGCCGATTCCCAATGTTTTTGAAGGTTGTTTTCTAAAAGAACGTCCTAGCAATCGAATTTCCAGGCATTAGCCAACGTTTGCAAAGATGAATTTGGTTTGTCTATGAATTAACGTTCCTATTCGTTGTGCATATATATGTTTTACACTTTATGGACAAGAATGGTTATTAGGATCGGTGTATCTTAGCCCAGAAGAATAGTTTACAAATTGGACTTTTGGTTAAGCGCCACAGAAAAAAATGTATATAACTAAACAAAGCACACTTCCGCTATTAGCTAAACACGGGAGAAACATTTATAGCCTCTGAAAAGTATTGAATTGGTGAAGGTTGAGTTATAATTCGGATCGGATAATAATAATAGATACTCACTGAATAGATATCCTTCATTTGACAGATGTCATTTTTGTGCTATTGAATACGAGCACAACACACCTGCGTTTCTTGTGATAGTTTTTCTCTGTATTCTGTTTCTCCCTAGAGGGCATTGAAAAATAAATGTGGCGCAAAGCGGTTTGAAAATACATATACTTTTGATCGAACTCGTGGCACTTTAACAATGATCTTCCAAATTTAGTAAGTAAATTTATCCACGTCAGTAACATTAAGGCTTAAAAATTACATACAACATAAAAGTTTCATAAACACAACACTACCGTTTTTCTTTGTAACACATCAAAAACAATACTTTTCCGGCATACCCTCATTTCTCTTTTTGATGTTATAGCATAGTTTTCCCCACACATTCACATCCTACATTATCTAAAATAACTTATAGGTGTGCATCCCTGTGTGCATTGGCATTTTTCTTCCCTAAAGGGAAGCGGTAATAAAAACAAAAAAAAAAACAACATCGGGCAGTCATTGGGGACTGCCGACAGAAGCGATAACTTAAAACTATGAAATTATACTGTGGTTTTCATATTGAATTTTAAAATTATTAAAACACCATCGTAAACAAAAGTTTCAAAATGTTTATACCAATAAAATTATACTATACAGCAAAATTTTCAACGAAAACTATGGTAATCATAACGTTATTAGCACTAGTTTTACAATAAATACATTATGAAAATTTGACACTTCACCACGAAAAGTGGTGAAAACTATAGAAATAATTAGACATTCCACCATGAACGTTAAACCCTAAATAACAAAACAGTTGTTTTAGATTTAGTGCGCAGCCACTCAGGCTCGAAAAGATCTTCTCCAGTTTGTCATTAAGTGACTACAGGATATTAACTGTCGTAGATGGCAAAAGTTGTACATTAGCTTGTTCCAGCAAATGCAAGTCTATTATCGAGTTGTTCAACAGTCCAGTTTTGTTTTCGAGGTTCTTAATTCTGCCGAGAATAGTGTCGTACTTGTCATTTAAACTAGTGATATTGTCTTTTATGTATCTTATGTCGTCTAAATGCGACCTGATGTCAACCAATGTTTCAAAAAACGGTGAGAGGGCTGATATTCTGCCGTGTTCCAGGCTAGCGATGGCAAAGCTGTCATCTTTTAGAGATTCGTTGGCAGTATATACATGTTGGATGCTTGCATTGTTTACTTTAAGCAGCCTCAAGACGTGACACGGCTCTATTTCGATACACTCCTGACATGGCTTTATTTCGATACACTCCTTACACGGCTTTATTTCGATACACTCCTGACTGGTAAATATCGTAGATGCCTGCGGTCTGCGTGCTGATTTGACGCAAACAACATGAAACGACCTCGTGCAGATTCCATCGCATGTGATCGACTTGCTATCTATTGGCTTATCGCAATATTCACAGGCTACGGGGCATAGAGGCGGAGCTACTGGCTTCCATTTTCAATTATCAAGCCAGCCGGTAAGCTTGAGGGTGATATAAAAGCCCATAAAAGCTTATACACAGAAAGTATTAAGGAGCCAAAAGCTTGTAGATAGTTGGTGCGCCAAGAGCTATGCGAAATTTCCACTGCTTTCACTGCTAAGTTTTTAAGTTTTTCGGGTGACGAAAATTTCAAACAAAGAGACACAAGTGTTTGATGATTCCAGGTGACTCCAGACGATGATCACGAAAGATGCAGAGTAAATGAAGACGCAACCAATAAGGAAGCACTTGATGATGAAAATTTCAACCAAACACAGACAGATCAGTCGAAAAACCAGACATATATATTAGAACTAAGAATTAAAAAGCTTCAAAATAAAATTAGGATTAAAAAGCTATAAAAAGAATAAAAGGCTATATGGTAGGTATGACTCACCGTAGACATTTACCCTCATCCAACAAACGCACCTAAAGAAGTTATCACTTCAATAAATTCGAAAAACAACGACAATTTCTTCAGGAACCATTGATACACGTCCTTATTCAGTGATAACGATGTCATTTTCAACCTTTTCTCATGTATGAGACTTTTCAACGTTGAAGTCTGGCCGTCAAATAAACATCTTTCGATTTTTTCCACTTCCGGAAAATAATTCCATAAAAAATGATTTATGGAATAGCCTTGACGAAATGTTATTGATGCCTGAATAGAGAAACATACAACAATATTCACTGTTTGAAGAATATCTTACATGCTATATCGAGTCTTTGGCTAAAAGAAATTCTGAAATTTTTCAGTACTGGACTTCGAGCTCTTATAATTCATTTACAAAAAGTGGTTTTTTAATATTTATCGGCTACTGTAGCTAATGAACAATTATTTAGCACTGCTGGATAAATTTATGATAAAAGGGCTAATTTGCAAAAAACAGAAAATGTGGCAAACTTTTGTTTTTAGCCTATAACATTAGGTTATTTGAATTCAATTACTAGATATGTACAGTTTTGTTACCAATTCACTTAAAGGTTTAAAAAAAAGCGCTTAGTGTATTAGAAACATATATGAGAAGTTCCATTGGCATTTTTTCCTAAGTTTTAATATGAGAAATAAGATATCAACAATTCTATAGTGAATAATCTGACATAAATATGAATAGGCTTTCTTTCGAAGGTAACGGCAGTAACTGAAGATCGGCTCTGACCTCGGCCGAAAATCCGAATTAAGTCGAACACAAGTATCTACTTTGGCTCATTTTAGCCTATATCAAAGAAAATATACAGTATAGTTCATGATTTCAATTTCGTCTTAAGCAAATGAGAAGCTTTCCTACATAGAACGTGGCGTATGTAATTAATATTTATTAATTACACAAGCAATTTAAAGATTGTTCACTTCTCTGGTGGCCCTCGTAAGCATGAGGTCATTTATTTGCTGATAATGAAAAAAAAAACAAAAATAACCTTCCATAATTTTTATTTCTTTTAAGTCTTCGAGGTTTAGTAGCAATTTAGAATCTCACTGTGCGCAGTACAAAAACATCTTGGTTAACATGTCGATTTTAGTTAGTGTTTCGAAAATATCTTTTCGAATCAATTGTATTTTTCACAAATATATATTTTACTTTTAGCACCACTAGCATAACGTATTAATGGTCTTCAATCTAATGGTTGTCTTATGTGCAATAAATCACTACTCGTTCAGTTTACCTTTTATTCAATGGCATTTTGCTCTGTATAGGTATGAAATTGCTCGAAGTTGCATGACACAAACTAAATATAATCCTCCATAAAATTTTATCAAATATTTCATTTTTAAAAAAATAGCCTTTCGAGATCTAGTAATGAATTTTCAACTAAGCAATCGTGCTCTTGGCATTATTCAAAGTTGGAAAATTATTGTCCAAGTTATGAGCCAGGTTATGTGCCATTGAATCTTGGCTGGTAATAATTTGCTTGCATATTTTGCACACGGCTAGCATGGCTTTAACTTTTTTTTGTTTCGCAGTTGCGAATAGCGAATTAAGATGTTGTGAATATACAAGGAAGAGTTCCTGCACAGGAAATGTGAATAGAAATTTCAATGCTTAACTACTGAAATATACATTTACCTGTTGCTTGCTGATATCGGGCAGTAGTACGAGCAGTTCAGGAAATATGTCATCAAATTTGTCTTTCAGGGCAGCCTGACAATGCCCAAAGAAAGCAGATGGTTTGTAGACTCCTTCACGAAATTTTTGCGAAATGAATCGAAATTCCGCAACGGCTTCTGGAGACTGGAGGGCGGTTTGAAAATGATGAACTAATTCCTGTATATTTTTTTTATTGTAAACTTTAGTCATATGAAGATTGAACAATAGCCGGAAGTTGTTACCTGATTACGTCTAACTGATTCTGGTGGTGGTAAATACTGATGGCTTGGGACTATACTAAAATTTTCTCCTAAAGAATTAGTAAACGTCATATTGTTGGCTGGCTTGGCAATCGAATTTAATGTTACTGACTTAAAACCAGGTGGTGGTGATGACCGCACATCAGTTTTCATCCCGAAACCCGGTGGAGCTGACGTCGTTCCGGACGACGAAGGCGATGGTGAACAACTAGACGATGATATATCACAATGACTATTAGTGTCTGCTGCACCCATCTCTAGGTACTTCGGTTTGTTCTTATATATAGTTCCCATGCCATTGCCGTTGTCTGACGACGCTTTCTTTTCTTTAGTTTGCTTTCCACCCGACTTTGTTTCGTTATTTTTGTTCAAAGTCGTGTCCGATTTTTTGGTGTCGGGTTGCTTTTTTTCGATAGATTTATTCGGTTTCTTCTCTTTCGGACCGTTCATGGAAGCATCAACCTCATTTTTCTTTTTCTCTTTCTTCTCTTGATTGCGTTTCGAACTGCTTGGAAGCAATGGAGGCGGTGCAACTTTCGATTTACGATTATCTTTTTCTTGTTGCTTCTGCGGTTTTACCCAAGAAGTCTCCGGTGGTGCCGAGGAAGCTGCTAAAGCAGGAAAATCATTTGTGTCTAGTCGAACAGTTGAATCAAAATTATCTTTCTTCGCTGGCCTGTCTTCTTTTTGTACTAATGATATTTTCGATGACGGTTGAGCCACGGACACGTAGTCATCTACAAGCAGCCGATGTTTTGCGGATACTGCACTCAAGTCTAAACTGTTTACCGGACTAAAGTCATCCTCGACTCTGCCTTTGCTTTTGTTTTCCTTGGGATTTAGCTTTGATTGCGGCCTTATAGTTTCAATCGGCTGCGGTCGAGTTTTGTTGCTTACATGGCTTATATTCACAGAAGAGCTTGGTTGAGATGCAGTGAACGTGGAGGTGCGGGAGCTACCAGGTAATGCTGGGAAGTCCCGTTTATTTGGAATCTGCTTTGCTGCATTACTCGGCCGATTGGAAACGTGAATGACCATGCTCTTGTTTGGTTTTTGGGAAGGTTCGTTCTGACCTTTAAGCATGGCACTTACTGGTTTGCTCAGTTTTGAACTAGTTGATGTAGACGGCCCTTTCCAGGAAATAGTTCATTATTCAATTTTATCTACATGCAAATAGAATAACTTACCTGTATCCGATATCGAATTTCCATTACTTCCAAGTGCTGGGAAATTTTCTTTTGTACGAGCAAGTCCAGCTTGTCCAAATGCTTTAGTTCTTAAGGACATACTGGTAGGCACTATTACAGCTCCAGATGGTCCGAGTCCACCTAAAGAGGGAAACTCTTGTTCGTTCCTTGCGTCAATGATGGTGGCGTTTTGCGATGCAGCGGGCTCTTCATATTGCGCCCTATCTGTCGGCTCGTTATTCCTAAAGAAGGCATTTTTCAGTCGCATATAATACAAAAGCTATAAGTAAGTTAACCCCCGAGATCGTAGCTGTGCTAAAGTGTGATCTTGTTGACCTCTCCCACGCGGACCCAAAGTAATTTCCAATTGCAATGTTCTCGCTTGCTTGACTTGCTGTTTCCCCATCGTTTTACCATGCGCATTTGCAATATGGGCTTTAAAATCAATTTCTGACCGAAAAACTGAAGTAAACACTTCTCCTCTGCAATTTTCCTCTTCACAAAGATAATGCTCATTCCGGAAGTGGTCCCTTAACGCTTCGGTGGATCTATGGCAAACATAGCATGAAAATGGATACAAAAAGAAATAAAATTGATAATACCCATAGTATTGATTCTTTCCATCAGCATCGCAGAAATGGCAATAGAAATGATCACGTCGTAAATGTCTAAACAATTCATCCCTGTCAACGAATCTACGGTCACAATATTCGCATAGTGGATGGCCTCTGTGCGACGTATCATCAGGATCACCTTTCCTCCGGTGCAAGGCTAGTTCTTGACGAGTATAGCATTTTCGCTCACGGGGTAAAAGCCGTAAGTTATTTGAACACAAATCGCAGTAGAAAAGTTCATGGTCCTTTCGAACATGTTCTTTTAGGGTGTCGAATAGCGGGAAAATTTCACCACATCTGCAAACAAAATATTAGTTGTTGTGAGAAATAAGGGCGTTGTTAATTGAATAATACTTACATTGGACAGGGATTTTCTAATAAAAGGAAAAAGGCTTTTTGTATATCATTCGTAGCGAAACATATTCTATACTTCTTGCAATAGTATTCAGAGCGATTATATTGTTCCAATTTGCGATATGGCTTTTTCTCTCTAGTAAACACCACCTGAAATGTGAAACGCTGTGTTAAAAATGGGTAGATGGGATAATGTTGACTTTGTCCATGTTATACACGATGTTTTTTTACAATTATAACAACAACAACTGTTTTCTTATTAGATGATACCTACCTACATTAACATTTCTTTAACGCAAACGCAATTTTTTTGTTTTATCTCTCCAGACGCCATCTTGACGCTTGGGGACGAGGAGAGCCATGTTTACTTAAGATTGTTCCAAAAGGATCTATTGAGACATTAGCCTCAAAACTCGAGTAGAAACTCACCAGTGTAAGTATTTATCAGTCATAATTTGCATATTAATTATGGCGCTGAAAATCTTTAAAATTCTAGTGGGGAAACGAACTAAAATGAAAATCGAAGACCGTTTTGAAATCCGCTTATGAAGCCTGTTCTCTAAATATGATACACCATACACCGATTATTCTTGATGCAACCACGATCAAAGCTTAGTTAGATCGAATGTTTTGCGAGCGTCACGAAGATTGGATAGTTCGGGAGCTTCTGCTACCATTTGCAAATATTGTGCAATTAACTATAGTAAATTTCATAGGTTTTGAGGGAATCAGCTTACCTTATAGAGAGTGTTTCGACAAATCGGGCATTCGAGACGCGTGCACAGGACCCGCATTCGCGTCGAGCATTCATAACAAACGGGATGATCGCATTCGCCAATCGAAAATATCTCTACTTGCTTGAAACAAACGACACAAGTCGTGTCAGAGTAATCGCCAGTACTATTCTCACTCGTGCTCGCCTTTTGCATAGCTTGCTTCTCAGATGACATTTTTGACGGTCAAGATCAGATGATTTTTTGTCGAACTAACGATAGTGATTCCCAGAACAATCCTGTCACTGGTTTCTAACACAGTTTGAAGCGTGTTTTTAGAGATGGCAACCAACCTTGCACTAAGTTCAGGGTTCTGCAATTTTCACGATATTTGCTGCAGCTTTAATCTTCGGCTTGGAGCACTTTCAACTTTAAGGAACGATCGCGATGTGATGTACAATTCAAGACCACAGGTAGTCCAAAAATAACCAGTGTAACCACGTCGCACGAGCGAAATCTTCAAATTACAGTGTCGCTGCCTGGACGAGACGAGATAGCTATCAAGTAAACAGTGGTGGTGGGAGTGAGGTGAGTTTTCGAATGTCATACAGTATCAGAAACTGGCACGTTGACAGGTTAAGAAATTTGAAGCGACCTATAGCATATACTTCGAGAGTATTTCGGTTGTTTTTAAGCGTGAAAAAAACCTTAAGCAAATGCAGTCCTTCGCGGAATGTGATTCACGTTGTAGTAGAAATGGCCAGTTGCACATTCTAAATCAAATTAGTGTCGAAGAAAATTTGTCTCTATGGCAGGACAGAATCGCATATTCACCAAAAGCCAGTCCTGCCTTTCTAAAAAAATGTTGCTAGGAAATGAAGCTGAAAAGTGTAGTAGAATCAATTATTTCGGTATTTTAAAATAGTTTTGAAATTTTGCATTATTAATCGAAAATGATGTTAACTATTAATCAGGATCAGTGTTCAAAAAAACTTAAGTTTCACAACTCTGTTAAAAAGTTTACATTTGTGAGTATTCTTAAGTGTTCATTCAAAAAAAGAAGTTTGCGTCAACTCTTCAATCATTAAAAAAATCAAAATTTTACTAGCTTAATGTGCCAGAACTTAAGTTAGGATTTGTCATTAAAAGGTATGATTTGAATTTATTTTATCAACGATTTATTACTGAATTCATCGTAGGGATAAAATCAATCGTATAGTTCCACTTCTAATTTGTAAATCAAATGTGGCATTTTGTGCTTTATTTTGTAAATTAAATGGCATTTACAGCTAATGCCACCCCGGAAGTAGATATCAGCAAAATAATCTAACGAAATTTTTGGAACTGCAAAGCAAATTGGTAAAATTCAATATCTGTTCCAACTGTAGTAAAATGGCAGCTCTGCAGAAGGCATGAAATGTACACTGCCGTGAAGAACTCGTCATATTTTCCGGTCGGTGTCAGTGAAAAGTGGTGAAAAGTGAAAACTTGTAGAAACATTTGGACAACTGTCACTTGATTTCACGTATATAGGATGTCAAAAACAGATTGTGAGAAGTTTTGGTAAACACACGGCGCGGTGGATTTGTTTCGGATCGGGACTTGAGTTGCTAATAAAAGTCGAGAATATGGGGAATTACGATAGACAGAAAAATACGCCGTGTGGGACATGCATGCGCGCCTTAAAATGGATTCCTGTGCTATTCATTGTGACGATTATTGTGTGGTCCTATTACGCCTATGTCGTACAACTATGCATCCGTGAGTGACCTGATTTTGCAAGCGTTACAGATCAACCAGATTACTGATGATCTATTTCTATTTTCTTCTTTAGTTTCAATGGAAAATATTCCGGTCAAAGTGATATTCCTTATACTCTATCATGGAGTTTGCTTTCTTTTCTTTTGGTCGTATTGGCAGACCGTGTTCACGCCAATTGGAACTGTGCCCACTAAGGTAACTTCATATATACAGATTGAGTAAATGTCGAACAAATTGAAGAATACTTTATGATGATAAGCGTATTTTATGACATTACAATGCTCATAAGAACCGATAGCATGCGTTATTTTATTTGATGTACAAGGTTTGTGAAGTAGTATGAGTAATGAGTAATCATTATTAAGATGGGATGTGTTTTTGATTTTCCACATTGTATAAAAATCCCATAAATGCGTAAGCACCCTACCTAACGTAGAAAAAAACCAAGCTAGATAAAAGAGTGAGTAACCTACTCATTATTCACGTGCATTTAGTTAACAAATATTTGTTTCCGACAATTTTTTTTAGCGAAATACAGAATGTAAAGATATTTATAGATTTATTCGATTGCCTATTTCAATAGCTTTAATTTATTCGTTTGAAGGATATAACACACTCAAGAGAAGTAATTTAGCATCTTAAATGATAAAATTGTTAGTATATTCTTTTACACAAGGTTTTTTTTTTACAAAGTTTGTAAATTTATTAGTTTGCACAAAAACATTGAAAGATAAGATTGTTAAACTAAAATTCTTATAAATAATTGCTAAATCGTTAAGTCTGGTCATAAGTATCCGATTTCTTTGTTTCTCTTTGCAGTCCGATTCTGTTTTATATATTTTCCACTAAATAAGTCTTTCTAATAGTATGCTCACTGACAATAATAAATTAGATTTTGTTTTTAATTACTCAATTTTGTCAGACACCTCTTTATACAATGATTTATAATAGCTAAATTTAATGACTCCGAAAAAAGAGCAGTTAGAATAGAGCATCTGTCATTAGAAGTAGAGCAAATTAGGGCAATTTAGAGCCAGAAATCTTCTGGAACACTTTTCAAGGAACAATTCTCAAAGTTGATTCAAGATTCTTTAATTCATAATTTCAAACATACAATTATAAGAATACTAATGCATACAACTTCAGTACTATTAGAGTTTAGAGCTTAAATATCTCTCTACTACTTAAGTACTATGATATTAGTTATAGTTATATAATAGCAACAGCTTCAGAATAGTAAATGCGGTATTAGAAGAAAAAGTTTAAAATAAAAACCTCCATGTGCACATAAGACATAACTAGGAAAAACTAAGGCTAAAGTCATGTTATTGTCATTTCACTATACTATAAAAACTCGACTTAGGTCACACAATTTTTGTTGGTAGTAGATTCTGTGGCAATTGACAAACAGCTTGTTGCTTACGCGAAGTTGCTCTACTAAAAAAGTAGAGCAGAAAATTGTGCTCCAAATTTCTCTAGTTCAAGTTAGAGCAAGCTCATTAAACACAAATCACAACAGCTCCGGGCTAGCAAAGTGATAATACAATTCCTGAGAGTTATGCCAGTATACATTTAAGACCTACAGTGCCAAGCGTATTAATGGAAATTATAGATAAACTAAAAACCAAAGCTTCTCCAGGTGTCGACAAGTTAACATCCGAGGACGTCAAAATGCTTAAAAAGAAAAATGCGGAGATTCTAACAAAAATTTTTAATAGTCACTTAAAGGCAGGTTCTTCTCCTTCTTGCCTTAAGTTGGCACGAATAACACCAATCTTTAAGGGAGTTGATCCTTCGGATCCTTCTAATTAACGCCCAATTGCCGTTACTAGTGTAATGAGCAAGATATTTGAGATAATCTTAAATTCCCGAATAGTGCAACACATCAATGAGGCATCAATTTTAGCACCAATTCAGTACGGTTTCCAAGACCACAGCAATACAATAGCGGTCCAATTCATTAACAGTTCATTGGATAAAGGTAACTATGTAGAAGCCATTTTTGTCGATCTCAAGATGCCCTTTGACACTATTGACCACAGAATTTTGCTCCAACGTTTCGAAAAATATGGCATTAGCTAGAAGTTTAATTCGGTAGTAAAAGATTATTTGTTGAATAGGCGTTTTATCAATATACGCATACCACAGGGATCAATTCTTGGACCAGTACTATTCATCCTGTATGTGAACTGCATCCAACATCTCCAGTTGTCTGGCAAATTGGTCCTTTTCACTGATGACACACTTCTTTTACATTCTGGAAAGGATGAACCATCTCTAGAGTATAAAATTAATAGAGATCTAGAAACATACCAAGTGTGGCTTAGGCATAGCAAACTGCTTATAAACGTCAACAAGACCAAGTACACCATTTTCCAGCAGAAAAACAAATGTCCTATAAACCCTTTTATTCAGATAAACGGAATTCGTCAGGAAAAAGCTGAATCAATGAAATATCTTGGTCTAATCCTAGATGAGAAAATGTCATGGGTACACCACATTAAGAGACCACAGACATAAAGTCGCAGCAATGATTGCAGCCTTAAGAAATTACGAGTTCTTGGAAACCAGTACTAAACTAATGATGTTTAATGCTTATATATATTTTGAAATATCACATACGGAACTATTTTATGGAGTCAGACATCAAAGCAAAACATCGAGTTGATTGGAAGACTTATTTCGAAAGCAATTAAAATTATGTTTAGAATGCCGACTCTAACACCAACAGTTGCTGTGTACACTCGAACAGGATTGTTAAATATTCAACAACTAAATAATTTTTAAAGGGGAAAACTGATTTTTAATATCCTGAGCAACAATTTGAAATGACCTAACACCCCCCGCACTGTGTTAGAGATAACTAACCGGGAAACCAGAACTGCTAGAAATCGATCTCTTGCAACTCCAAGAACGGATAGATTGAAAATGGATCCAATATAGCAGGCTATCGCATTTTACAATTCATTGCCGAACTCGGTCAAATAATACAAGGTATGCTTGAAATCCCACATCAAAAACACCAATCCTTAATGAAGAAGATACCAGAGTTCTTTTGTAGACTTTTCTCTGAACACATGTTAATGAGGACAAACATATAACCTAGGGTATGATGTGTAATTACAATTAATACGATTGCACCTTCCCTTATACCAATTTTCAATTGTCTGCGAAGTACTAGGACGATATGTTTGATGATAGTTGATGCACACGGACCGTGCATACTGATTGAGTGATGGAGAGAGTGGAAGGAAGGAGGAAAAAAAAGTCATAGGAACTGAATTGCTCATGAGACACGTTTTGTTGAGAAATCTGAACCTAGCTCAAATTCACATGTTGTATATAACAGAAACTCAAATAGTATATTTCAAGTTATGTTGTAAGTGCCAATGCTTTTTCAATTTCAGTGAATACTTCGTATTTATATTCATTAAATAATATAGTATCTACCGACTGAAAAATTGTTTGTCCCAAATGACAAAAATCCCTTTCTCAATTGAAAAAAAGATCGATTTATTCTAATAAAAAAAAATGTTCACAAAAAAAAAAATCGTGATAGTCAAAAGCTAGAAGGTTCAATGTATTTTATAGGTAGCTAAATATAAATTAAATGTACTCATATTTTGCGTTTAAAATAAATAAGTAATGTAAAGGTAGCCCCTCGGTCGCTGCAGAAAGTTTCACAAAGAGGTCCATGTCGTTATTCGCTCTTCATATGAATTCCGCCATTTAATGCCCTGGATTACTTTGCCGCCATAAGAGCCAACAGCAAATATTAAATTTTACTGAAGGATTGCCCCACAGTATTGAGTATTGTTCAATATGACGGCAAATACTAAGAGATCAGAGACGCTCGTGCTGCATTGATAGGTAACATCCTATTTTTGCACTGTTCATTATTACATTAGCATCTTATCCACTGCTGTATGTCTACTTGAGCCTTTTTGTGGTATAAATGCAGTTTCAACCTCAACTCATCGATAAAAATGAGACTTTCGTGGTTGTTGGGTACTCAAAAACTGAACTCAAATAGAACTTGTTTACTCGTTTCTATAGATTCCACGCAAATTATGCAATCCACTTCTACAGAAGCATTTTTGAAGATAATCCTCATGGATAATTGTAACTTCTCCGAGACATCTGTTTATGGTGGATAGTGCTGCAAATTAATTTTTTCGCTAATTGTCAGATGTGATTTATTTAATGCTAAATAATGCCAGATCCGGTAAAATGGTAATGCTAAATAATGCTGTCTTATTTCATGAAAATATATATAATTCGATATTAAAATAATATAAAAATGTATAAAATGAAAACAAATAAGAGGCCTAAAAATTACATCTCAAGATTGTTCTATATGTATAACAGTCCCGTTAGCTACATCTAAATCTTCTCTTATGCAAAGCTCATTTGCACCAATATTTGTCAAATTATCGTTTTGGAATTCGGCATTGATCGGTCAACAACGGTTTCGTTTGCAGCAGGCTGGTATACAGTTGAATATTTCAGGATACTCTGGCCTAAAGCACGCATTTGTTGGAATGGGGCAGTATATCGTCATTTTATCAAATATTTTTGAGAATATTTTTGTGAACAAGGCTATGAATAGATGAGTAGTAGATTATTCCAAAATCAAAATTTAAATGTTATCAATTATGGTAGATGCTAACTACAAATCCTGAATGCCGTTTTGGGGGATAAATAATGCCAGATCTGGTGTTCAGATCTAGCATTCAAAATGCTAAAATTCCTAAAATCTAAGCCTTTATAGTATGTTAGGTGTGCCTTGATCTAAATTAGGGTCCAAGATGGTCAGGTTTCGACGATGTTCTTAATTGGTTTTAGTGCATCAGGTGTTAAGAAGCTTCGTGCGTCATCCTAGTTTTTTCTTGATTCGTTTTTTTTTGTATGATACCAACTTTTTCACTGCGTTTTGTAGACACCTTATCAAGCACTGATATATTATACGAAGGTTGTTGAAACCAAACAGCAATCGGTGACCTGGAAGCGACCTTCTTCACAGACGCCGAAGAAATTCAAAGTGTCGAGCTTGGCAGGGGAGGTTATGCATCAGTTTTTGTGCGATTCTGAAGGAATTATTATGGTGGAATATTTGGAAAAGGCAGCTGCTATATCAGGTTTTTACTACGCAAGTCAAATAAGAAGATTACGGAAGGCTATTAAGAAAAATAGAGGCAGCAAACTGCTAGCCCAAGTGCTGTTTCATCAAGACAACGCATCGGCTCATAAGTCTGCAGTTGCGATGGTTGCAATTCAAGAAACAGGATCCGAACTGCTTGAACATCTGCCCTATTTGCCAGATCTAGCTCCGAGTGACTACTACATCTTTCCTCAGCTCAAGGAACACCTTCGGGGCAAGAAGGTTGAAAATAATGTTTTTCTAAGGGAATCCTTTTCTAAGGGAAAGTGAATAGAATTGAATATTGCAGTAAAACTGAAAGTTTTTTGTACAAAGTGAACAACAGTCGAATGTCACATTTTTGTACCTAAAGTCGCATGTCACAGAGAAAAGGTTAAGATCGTTTTAACAGTGTTAACATTAATGGCAGTTTTATTTGCGGTATCTTTAAAACTGAAGCGTTCTTTGTAGATACTTATAAACATTTTTTTCTGCACCAGGCAGTTGTTATGCTTACGTCGTTGCCGAGTATTATGTTGGCTTCGAGTGGCTAATTACATCGCATGCTAATTTCGAATCTGATATGTTCATCTTTATTATTAGATATAAAATAATTTCGATCATAGAGCTCTTATATTTGTAGTATTATTGTCAGCTTATGATTTTTGCATTACTGAAGTTTCATAATCTATTTTATTGTCTTATTTTTATATATATCTTCAGTTAATATCATATAATTTGATCACGTATATGTAAAATAGGTTTTTAAATAAATAAATAAAATTCAACTGATGTCCTTTTACTACCGTCCTTACATCGTCCCATTACTTCGCCGATTTCATCAATGGTTACGAGTGCATTTAGGTTGGGCAAATTGAATTGAGCTGGTCAAAATAGTCATGACATATAGTCTTAGTGTGTGGAATGTAGTCTTGTTCTATGGCCGATTTTTAAAATAATTTTATTTGCCGCAATAAAATAACCAAGACATGTATGTATTAATGTATCCAGGCATTAGTACTGTTAAACAAAGATTATGTCAAGGGCAAACTGCGCATAAAAGTATCTACCCCCTTTATTGTATTGGAATCATAATCGTCCTAGGAGACGTGATCTTCCTTTGGGCTGCACCTATAAGAAGCCCAAGGAGATAGATATCGGGAGCCGATAGGAACTAGGGCATTAATCCCGAAATTGAAATGGAGGTCCCGAAAATTCGGGATTAGAATTTTCGAGATCCCGAGATAGCCTCGAGATTGCGGGATTTTATAAAAGAATTTAAACAGATATATTGGCTTATTCGTACACAATTAAAACTTTATTTCAAATATATGTATACACATAAAACCGGAAGTCAAGTTCATTATAATGTTAAATTTATGCACATATGTACATGGGTGCTAGCAAGTAAAACGTTAATCTATAATTGCATCTAATTTAATCTCATGATCTAATTTCTTTTTATCTTCTTGTCCAATAATTTCTCCTTATTCGGTCATGATAGTTAATTATAAAATTAGTTAAAAACGAATTGAAATTAAATCATACATTAATATAATAAAAATACATTATTCTTTTTAGTTGTTTACGTATCAATTACAAAATAATATTGTTTTTCAAAGAAATAAGTGATAAGTAATAATATCGGTTGGTTAAAACTGCTCATTCGTTTTGAAACTATGCTTTTCATAAACATAATTCGTCAAGAGTTTCAAAATTTAAACTAGGCCTGATTTTGCTGCACATATATCGAGCTGCTGAAAAATATATTTCGGGTTCTACACTTTTTGGTGCGATCATACGCATATTGTAATAATGAGCCCTTAGCGCCTCCGTTTTCATAAAACGATATTTCTTTTAGTATTAAGTTATAGGTTGTTCGCTCATGACGTAATGACGAAACTTTACTAATTCTCAAAATGGGTTGAATTTTATCAATCCCGAAATCTCGGGTGTCCCGATAAAATATTAGGGATCCCGAAAATGTCCAAAATGCGTCGGGATCTCGAGATACCGAGATCCCAAAATCTCAGAATTGCATGCCCTAATAGGAACGATAGTCAAGTGAGTTCCACTTCTTCTCTTATAGTTTTGCGGAAGTAAGAGCTGCAAAATGAATCCGAACGTTGTAGTGAAGCAGAATGGCATCTCAAATCGGTGATTCGCGGGTTTGCCTCAAGTAATCGTTGCCTTAAACGGAAGTTAAGTCACAGTTAATGATCGGACAGTGGTTGAAAAAACATTCTGTCAAGTAGCCAACGACACATCACATAACTTATACTAATCTTCTTTGCAATTTGGGAAGCTTGCAGTCATCGATCGCCTTCACTAAGGTTACGAATCGTGTGAATAACTTCCTCTGTAATCATTACGATCCGCGTTTTCGTTCGCTCGCATGTTTCCTTGAATCCTTGATGAATCGAGACATATATAATTATGCAATTAATATGCCGAATTTGCACTGCTCGACGCCTTTCTTAGTGACAAATGCATCTGTTTCTCTGATATCGTCAGCACTATTAGTAAATTATTCGGAACCATTAAAGAGCCTGCAGCACACTTCTGATATCCCTACAAATGTACTCTTGGAAAGGCTACTCGCTCCGTTCAAACTTACGTCCTCAGAAAAATGGCATCCTGTATATTTGATCCACTCTCGTTCTTCTCGGATTTCTAACAAGCTTTTAATGCGTTGTTAGTGCTTGTTGGGATAGTCCAGCACCTGAAGCAGATTTTATGTTATTTTGAAGCCACAAAAATGCAGGGACAACTCGTTATCGAACAGCAGTAGCAGTTCAAAGCAGCACTTAAAAGTATCTTTTCGTTCGTATTCTTTCAAGCAGGACTTAATAACTACAATTCTGTGATGCTATTCCACATCTACCCCCTAATGAGCCTAAATTTAAATTCGACCTTGTTGACCCTTCAATACCGCTCGACTTTCACCACATCCCATCATAATAGCATTTATTGTTAAAGTTAACTATTAATTTTATCTCTATTTTTCTATTCAGTGGCGAATACCGGATTCAGAAATCGACAAGTTAGGGCAAGCTGAGACACAAGAACAACAGAAACGAATATTGGAATTATTTGCGAAAAACTTTCCAGTCAGCAACAGGTACATTCCCACTTGATAATCCGAATTGTACGAAAACAGAATATGTATATTTTTGCATGTTGCTAGAACAATAAACGGAGCTGTACGCTTTTGCGAAAAATGCCAAATTATAAAGCCAGATCGGGCGCATCATTGTAGCGTTTGCGGAACGTGTGTATTGAAAATGGATCATCATTGCCCGTGGGTGAATAATTGCGTGAACTTTACAAATTACAAATACTTCGTTTTATTTCTGGGATATGCTCTTATCTATTGCTTATACGTAGCAGCGACATCATTACAGTATTTTATAAAGTTTTGGGAGGTAATTGAAATGCGGTCAGTTAAATATTGGTTTTTTAATTTAAGGTAAACCCTATTTCGCAGGGCGAACTGAACGGAGGCATGGGGAGATTTCATATTCTGTTTCTGTTTTTTGTAGCTGTGATGTTTGCTATTAGTTTAGTCAGTTTATTTGGCTATCACATTTACTTAGTTTTACTTAATAGAACAACTTTAGGTAAGTGCTAGTGAATTTTTATGGAAGCGTCATTGCTCAAATTCGTTTCCAACTATACAGAGGCCTTTCGAGCACCAATATTTCGTATTGGCGGTCAAGATAAGAACGGATACAACCTAGGCCGTTACAATAATTTTCAGGAAATCTTCGGTGACGACTGGAGGCTATGGTTTTTGCCGGTGTATACAAGGTAAAAATGAGAAAATTTCTGTAAAGCATTCTAGTCAATGTTATCACTCAACTAAAGATCCCTTTGCGAATCAATTAGTAATCACTCAATGAAAAGAAGTTAGTAAAATTATAAATCTCCTTGCATGACATCTCATATCTTAATTTGGCAAATTAAAAGTAGCCTAAACCGTAATTTTTTGCAAAATATAATAAATTCACTTATGTGGAACTCGATAGTGTGCAACCTAATTTGTATTAGTGGCACACTTCAACTATGTTGTCTGTAAAAATATTTTGTATTGTTTAGTTTAGTACCCACACATCTATGTGTGTGAACGTTTTTTATTGAGTGTTGTTTTACACGTTTATACTTTGCATTATATTTTCTGTTTGCGTTTACTTTATATTTTGATGACAAAATGGAAAACTTTTGTTTCTAGTTTGGGTGACGGTATAATCTATCGAATGAATTCACAGCATCAGAGTACGTCATATGAATCAATGGGTGATACTCCCAACACGCCGGCCTCAAGGTTAGATGAGTCCAACGATAAGTTTTTAAATAGTTCGCCTAATAATGTTGCTACTAATTTTAATGTGGACAATTCTGTTGTTGAGTTTGAGACGTTGACAAATTCACACTTTACGAATAATGCTAGCGTTGAATTTAATCAACATGAACCAGGCGTCGCTTACACATCAAATGATAGTAAAAATTCCATCATAGTAATTGATGATGATTATGTTGACAGTACGAGCAAACATTCCGCTAGTATTATTAAACTTTGATGCATTGACACTATTCGAGTATAGTTTATGATTCGATGCAATTAATAATAGCATTTTATGGAAATTGTTGTTTTTTGCGTATGTTATTACCTCGTTCGATTGAGGATGTTTGGTTTTTGAAATGCTTGTGATTTTGAATTGAAATTCATTTATGCTAAAAAAATAGTAAGTTTTATGTAGGATAAGTTACAATGACTTTGATTCTTTTTTCATATTCGGAATGAGTTTTACACAATAATCTAGCTAGTAAATAATATGAAATCGGCAGATCGACGTTCCTTGATTGATTGTATCTGGTATTGTGAACTTATTAAACTATTTCATTTTAATGTTAAATAAATCGTATTGTTTAAAGTAATGCCTTACATACAAATCATTACGAAACCAAACATCTTCACAGAAAATAGCTAGGCATGTTGTCCATTTCAATTAGATTAGTCTCAAATTAAATACGCTCCTAACGCAACATTTGTATTTCGAAGCAAAAAAAAAAAAAAAAAATATTGCAACATCTTTGAAACGCTGTAAGATCATGAATGCGCTAATATGCTGCTTATTAGGCTGTATTATGTTCGAAATTTGAATGTGTTTACCTGTTGTTTTTTCGTTATGTTTGAATCTTTCTGCCTCGTTAAACCAGAGGAAATATCGATAAGGTCCAGAAACGTGCTCATTTATGTATTTTCTCTAATTTTCAATGCTTCTAGCATAAACGAAAATTATAATAAATTACTCTGGTCTGAAAACTAGATAAACGTGCAACGATTCGGGGATAATAGATGCGCAAGTCAAATTTTGACTAAGAACATATATATTTTATAAAGGATTATTTAATTTGATTTAAGCCAGGTAAGAGAATGCATCGACGTTTTTAGTTGCGATGCATAGCTCGAAACACAATTGCATCTAAACTAGTTGTCTTTACGATTCATGCCAACATATAAATACGTACCATATGAAACTAACAATAACAATATGTACATTGAATTTTGATTTCTTCAAATGATAATTTTATGAATTTTTAGTAAAGTATATGAATACTACGGATATGAACAAGGTGTTTTGTACAGTGCATTTTTGTAATAAACAAGTTTACTCCTGTTTAAGATTTTTTGAAAAAAATATTTTATAGTAAAAGAAAACAGTTATCAAAGAACTAACTCTACTATCGTCTAGTATCTAGCGATTGAAATGTATTTTATTTTTGATTCAATCGCTGAACAACCACATTATCTCTTTCTGTGGATGTTAAAACTAGCTCGTAAACTGCAATCATTGTACACAGTGCTCAATAGTATTTAAAAGAATAATTCACGAAGAGAGAATACGCTTAGTAGCTCAAATTTGTCTATTGTTCGACAAGACTGCCAAAAAATTGCCTTATAGTTTCATGGAACCTAAGCAATATGTGACAAGAATCCCGAAAACAAAGTGGATTTGCGTACTTAAAAAGGATGGTTCGATTTTATTGAGTGTTTTTTTTTCTGCTTAGCTCGACTTGTTAAGTAAATATTTAATACAAACAATTTTGGTTGTACATTTCTATGTATTCTTAAATATTACCGTGAAATATAAGTAAATTGTTTAAAATACAAAAATCAAATGCTCTCCTGTTTTTAATTTGCCAAATTATAAATGTAAGCAAAATTGCTTTCCAGCTTGCATTAGATTTTTCATCAAGTAGATGCATGGTGTAGATTGATCCAAACAATTTAAGCGACATTTACGGACAAAAAAAAAAACATTTATAGTCTGCTAATTTTTTTTTCTGTTCTCTAACTCAATTCGAAAGTGGCGTATTTGAGAATTTTGGAAAATCAGATAGATTCCAAAATCTCGCCGCAACAGAATTCACGCAAATGGCATATTCAATTGTTTGGATCCGCAACGTAGAGCCAAAAGGCAATTTGGCTACTTGTAAAATTGATAGTGATACATCATTATTTGCTCTATTATTAAGTAACAATCAATTTTTGACTGTTTTGACGAGGATAAATTGCTCAATTCAATTTGTAGCATTGGCGATGGCATAAGCTACCCAATTCGGCACATGGACGAAGATACTGAATCGCTTTTGGGCAGTGAACACAATGATGCTGATGGTGAATTTTATACCGAGAGTGGTTTTATTGACAATTTGCGTTAACTTATGAATTTTGTCACTGACTTAGTCTATAAGTTAGTCCTAACAACAACATCAGATAATGTCTTATTTAGTCAATATAATGAAATAGTGTGTCCTGTATATATATAGGTTTTACATTTGAGTCATTCCAATCATATAAATCAAATGAACTAAGTATAAGAGTATAGGTAGTAAATGATTTATGGTAGTGTTGAAAGTATGAAACTTTGTGTGTGATAACATTTATGCTAACGAAGCTTGGAAGCGAAAAATATGGTAATATGTTTGTAAGCGAAAATGAATAAAATTTATTTGAATAATGAACGGCAAGAAAATATTTTCTGAGCTGATCTTTTGATTGAGGCTGACTGAAACATTAGGTTCACACAACATTTTTATTGATTACTTTCAGAAAGTGCCTGAATGAATGGTTTTTAAAGTGAAATACTGACACTCATTGATTGCCGGTGTGATTTCAATTGAAAGAAATTTCTGTCTTGAATCTTGAGATAGCTGTAGCTAAAAGCAAACTCGATTCACTTAAATCGATTGGAGTGAAAATGAAGTTACTAAAAACTTGAATTTGAAATCAATTTGGATGCGTGTAAACTGATAGAGTAATAAATTAATAAATTTCGGCTTTTATGGCCAGATTCGAATTAAAAACTGTGCTACTGGCAGCGAGGGCTTTAAGTGAAATATAATACTTTGTGTTGATTTTACGGGGAATCTTGTTTTGTGGAAAGGTGCTTGGAATTCAACTGTTGGAGTAAATTGACCAACTTGTCGATGCGCCATCTTAGAGACATTAGCCGAAATAATATAATTCGGATTATTGCTTTAAATCAAGTTACCTGTGCATTTTACTCCTTTCTTCCGTTTTCTGCCTCAATAGAGGACGGTGTGGCAAAATGTTAATTCAAATATATTTTTTATACATCCCAAAAAATTATGACCCCAAAATGGAAGGTTGATCTCAGTGCTGTTGAAAACAATTCAAGCCCTTGAGAAAATTTAAATTTTTAGAAGTGTTCTAGCAAGCGAAATAGTTGATATATGGTACACTCGATGGTAGTAACATTGACATGGAGAAATTAGGAGAAAAGATTACGATTCGTGGAAATTCCATATTCCAAATTCTAACTTGCGATGATCTGTTGTCCGCTAGTGGAGATTTAGTAGAAACAGCGGGTGATAAAAAAGGCCTATCATGAACAACGAAAGACCAAAAAGCACTGGCTTTAATCTCGTGCGAAGTCTGAACCACGTGAATAAATCAAAAGAAGTATGAGACGAATTAAAACAAATTCATAATTCGAAGGGACCTAAAAAAAACCCGCTCTGTTTAAATAATACGACACTGAAAAACAAGCAGGCCAGGGCATGCCGAATTACTTGTGCAGTTTTTTAAGTGTGGCAGACCAACTTCAAGAAGCAGTTATCGCGGTGCCTCTGGAGTTACTGTAAATAATGTTGTTAAATTCACTACCAAAAGAATACGAAAACTTTAGAATTTCCATCGAGTCACAAGACGACATTCTGAAACCGGATATCTTAAAAGTGAGGCCAATAGAATAAGAAATGCGACACACTAACATGAATCAGAGCGCAACATGCGAAAATAATGATGCATAATTTGTCAGCAACAGGAAAGATAAGCGAATGGCATTCAATCAAAATCTATCAGAAGCAAGTTTTATTTCAATCGAGCAATTCGCTTTTGAACTATCGTCAAGACAATCTGGAAGACAGTGTAAATTATGGAGAAAATAGAATACCGCGCTGTTATAAAGTTCCTCGCCAAACGAGGAAAGTCGGCTCACACCATAATGGCACAGCCTTTTTTAAACAGGGAAGGGACTCACTTTATGACGACTCGTGATAACGTGAACCACGTAAATTGTTCAAAAAGGTGATAAATTAATTTTGGAAGATGTTGGGCAAAAGAAGGAACAGGTCACATCAGAGCATCAGATACAACCATTTTAATCATTCTTTATGATCATCTTGGTATGACTAAGGTCAGCGCAAGATGGGTGCCGAAAATGCTCACGCCGTTTGAAAAACAACTGCTTGTGAGTTCTGTCGGGTGTTTTTGGACTTCTGTTGTGAAGACAAGGATGGAGTATTCAGTTGAATTGCTACTGGAGATAAGACTTGGATTCATCATTATGAGCCTGAATCAAAACAAGACTCTATGCAGTGGCAGAAAAAAGGTGTAACACCACCCACGAAGCTGGAAAAGTAACGCCGAACGTTTTTGGTACTCAGAAGGGATCCTGTTGACGGAAAACAAAGGCGTATCCGTAGCCAAAAAATACTACACTTAAATTCTAGAGTGATTGAAAGAAGGCATCAAAGAAAAAAGAAGAGCAAAATTAACCAAACGTGCCCTGCTTCTGCACCACAACGCGCCGAAGGACAAGCACTTAAAAAAAAGAAGGATGAAAAGAAAGCCAGTATTTAAAACCAGGAGGAGAAGATTGAGAACATTTAAGAGTAGAAGAAGAAGAAAACCAAAATTTAAAGGCAAAAAAGATGGGCATCATCTTAAAACAGAAGAAGAGGAAGAGCAGCATTTATAAGCAGAAGGCCAGAATTTAAAGAGAAAAAAGAAGGCCAGCATTTCAAAGCAGAAGAAGAAGGTCAGTATTTTAAAGCAGAAAAAGAAGTAGCCTTTATTTACAGCCAGAAAAATAAGGTAAGCATTTAGTAAGGAAAAAAGAAGGTTAGCGTTTAAAAGCAGCAGCAGCAGCAGAAGAAGACTGGCAGTTAAAAGGGAAAAAACAAGTCTAGTATTTAAATGAAGAAGAAGATGAAGGCTAACATTTAAAAGGAGAAGAAGAAAAGATCAGCATTTAAAAGGAGAAGGTCAGCATTTGAAAGAAGAAGAAGAAGGCTTGATTTTAAAAGGAGAAAAGGCAAGCATTTAAAAGCAGAAAGAAACTAGTATTTACAAACAGAAGAAGGCGAGCTTTTCAAAGCGGAAGAAAGTCAGCATTTAAGAGAAGAAGGCCAGCTTTTCAAAACATAAGAAAAATAAGAAGGCCAGCATATAAAAGGAGCACAAGAAGGCTAGCATTTAAAAGAAGAATATGGACAGTATTTAAAAGGAGACAAAGAGCATGGCTTCCTAAAAGAAAATTAGCGTTTAAAGGATTCAAAAGTAGAAGAATGCCAGCATTCTAAAACAATAGAAAAAAGGCCAGCATTTAAAAACAGAAGATTCAAACTCGACTTGGTGGTTCCCAGCTGGGAAATTCATCACTAGAGGGCGAATGGGTTATAGCCACAGTAAAAATTTTTTTGTAAACAACACAAAAACATTACGAGAAGAAAACACGCTCGAGAAAGACACAAACGTAAGAAAAAAAAAACACTTCTCAAACAAACACACAGCCACAAAAACACGACTTAACTTAGACTTTATTAGTCTAAGATCTATAAGTCTGACTACCATCTATCGGCTACAGGAAACACGAAGGTAAGTTTAGCCAATCTCTCTTTCTGCAGTAATAATTTCACTTTTTTTAGGATGGGTTTTTAATTTAGTCAAAAACCGTTACTAAAACATCCAATTATTCGCTCGCCCTGCCATCTTGTGTGGTTTTTCATGATTTCCTTGACAAACCGTCTGTGCATCTGCTGCGCTGTGTGCAGCGTCGATATGTCATTGTTCGTACTGTCAAGGGAGATTTGTCGTGTCGCAAACATTGTCGAAATATTAATTTAAAAAATAGATGAGATAAGACCACGGAAGATGCTCTGTCGTATGTGCTTGCTAGAATCGGATAATACACTATGCATGTTCGAGCAGGACTCGGTACGGTATCAAATAGCGCCAACAATAGGTCGGCATTTTTGGTTCGAGGTAAACATTTTATGAAATGTTATTTCTACTCGCTGCTATTAACAAATAAACTGGATGGTTTTGTCCTTTCGTCGTAGCCAATGAAAGAAGATCCTGTCTCTAATATGATATGTGTTGTTTGTTGGTCCAAAATCGAGGATTTCCATGAATACTATTTGGGAGTGGAAGCAGCTCAACATCGATTGACGGAATACGCTCAGGTGAAACAGGAATCATTCCAGATCGAAGCGCTGAAAAGAGAATATACTGACGAATATGTCGATAGAAAGGATGTGGTGGTTGTGGATATGACGGACAAAGAAGAAATTGTTGAGAAAACACCAGGTAAAAGGAAAAACTTTAAATGAGATCATATGTTTAATGGGAAGTTGCAGGAGATGATCCCGTTTTCGTAGATGTTGACGAAGCGGAAAATGTTGGAGAATACCGCGCCAACCAGGAAGCTTTTGCCGATAGTGTTAACTGTGAAGACTATGGTGATGATAGGGACGCTGATTACGTTAGTAATGAGGATTCTTGTTCATCAGACGAAGGTAAATAGTGAGTGGGCGTAGATAGTTTTAGTTTTGTTCTGAACATAAAAGGAGTTGAATAACATTCGAAGCTAACAAGCAAAAAAAAATTCCCAGCATATTTTTATGCTTATTATTGCATATCTCGCGAGATCGAGGTCCATTGATGCGCGGAAACACAATATTATATCATGAAATATATTTACCCTAAATTGTTGTGCCGACAATAATAAGTATCAAAAATTCGTAGACGCAAAAAATATATTCCTGATATATTCCTGTGTGAAAGAGAGAGTGACTTCGATAAACTATTCTATCTGGGAAACGCGAAAAATGCTTATGTTCTTTAATGTTAAATTGAAGCTAGCAAGGTTCGATGTGTCGACTTTAATTCACCGTCAAAACTATTATTGTTTGTTTGTTATTTTTAGTTAGACTTGTGCTATAATTTTTTATGATAAAAGATTATGGGATAATCCATTGAAGTTTATTCAGTAGTCAAGTTATGGCAGTAGGGATAGACACATGGGAGAAACTGATTTTAATTATATGCCACAACTTGAAGAGGTATAGTTATTGTGACAGCATAACACGAACAAACACAATCATGAGCGTACGGCGGGAATCGAATTCATATAAACAGTAGACCACTTCCTCGAACTGATGCCTTTGCGACTCTGTGATAAATATTTAGAATTCCATGATATGTTAGAAATATGGGCATACATAGAGAACTGATGATTGACCCGATCGATATATACACACGTGAAAAAACTCTAAAAGTACTCGACAGACTAGACGGACACCCTAACTGTACCACGGAGGAACTGAAACATATGGTCAATAGACCTAGTGACTGATACCCTAGTCTGCGACAGCTAACAGTATAGTGCGGAATATCTGCACTAAGGGATGATTTTGTGTTGGGGAGTAATATGGGCTGAAAGAGACGCCCACCCAGAGGAAGGGAGTCAAAGTGCTCAAAGCACTAGCTCTAGACAATAAACAGTTCGAAGCAAGTAAACCTTTGTGAGCAGAGCTATTTACTAATTTATTCACGTCGACGCATTTTTTTAAATTAATTTATAACATTTTTATCACAACAATGTTGCTAATATTTTGATCTTATTTCTAGAGCCGCTGGCGAAAAAAGTAGTTCGAAAGAAGATTGAAAACGTGGTGCCAAGAGGTGAAGAGAAACCGCGACGAGGAAGAAAAAAAGGCAGCAAAAATAAAGTGAAAGAGGCTCGGATAACACGAAAACGTACTAAAAACGAAAATGAATTCACGTCAGACGTAGAACATGAAGAAGTCGGCTTGGAAGTGAATATCAAAGTTGAAGACGGTGAAGTTCGTACAATTAAAGAGGAATATGACGATAGTGAAGACTATGAAAGAACAGATGATCCGCCGAAAAAGAGGCGTGGTAGAAAAAGAAAATGCGAAATGATGGACATGTCGGACCGAGTCCTTAAGAAGCCAGGAGAGTCGGAGTACCGGAAGAGAAACAAAGAATATGACGATGAAATATCACAATTCCTGAGGCTTAGATGTGAAGTGTGTTTTACCGATTGTGATACATTCGCGGATATCAAGAGACATTATCGTGTTGTACACAATCGTCGCGGCTACGTGATTTGTTGCACAACAAGAAAGTTCTATAAACGAGTTTTTCTCTACGAACATATTCAGAAACATAAAAATCCAGACACATTCAAGTAAGATCAGGGACGATTCGTGATGAGGTTTTACTTGCATATATTATCTTTCCAGGTGTCATTTTTGCGAAAAAGTCTATTGCAGTGCATCTGTCCTCAGGAGCCATTTGTTGACACATGACGCATCCTTCGAGAAGCTCTATCAATGTGATAAATGTCCGCGTCGGTTTGCAAAGCTGTCGGTGTTGAATCATCACAAAATCATTCATATACCGAAGGAGGAACATTCTTTTTCATGCGACATTTGTGGGAAATCGTAAGTCAGTATTCATTTTATTTGTAGACTTTCATCTTGCATCTGATTGTCAGGTTCCCATCGAAAAACACAATGCAGACGCACAGGAAGTCCGTTCACGAGAAAGCCTATTCGAAAATGTGTCATATCTGTGCGAAAGTCATCAACGGTAAAACACTTTTCGCCAAACACCAGTTGGAACATATTGGCATCGTCGATCCCAAAATGCAGTGCGACAAGTGCGGCATGTGGCTGAAAAATGCATTCCGACTGAAAATCCATACGAAAAAACATCATAGCGAGGAAAACACCGGCGATCACATCTGCAATATTTGTGGAAAAGTATCGAGCTCTAGTGTAGGATTGAAAAGCCATATACGTTACGTGCATGCGGCGCAGCGAAAATTTTTGTGTAGTGTTTGCGAGAAAGGTTTCAAGACGGCTTTGAATTTAAAGGTAATTCTATTGAGTTCGAATTCGAATGTAAGATGTATCTTTTGGTAAATTAGGAGCATATGACTACGCACACTGGCGACATTCTCTACACGTGCCCGCACTGCCCGAAAACGTTCAACTCTAGTGCGAATATGCATTCGCATCGGAAGAAAATGCATCGGCAGGAATGGGAAGAAAGCAGAAGAAGCCGAGGTCTTCCGGTTAATACAAAGGGAAAGCGAGTCATACAGACAATTGTTGAAGACGGGAACGATGCAGCGGACGAAGTTTTAATGGTTGGCGAAACAGCACCCATACAAGAACAAATTGAATATTTGCCGTCTGTCGATCTAAACGGACGCCTGGGTAACTTATTATAGGACATTAAGATACAAATCGTAGTTTTTGAAGCTTGTTCTAAGTTTTTATTGTACCATTTAGACGATTAAGTATAATAAAGTTTCGTAGTAGCCATGAAACTATTGACAGTGTGATGTTTTGATTGATGTTATAAAGGAAAAGTCGAAAATTGTAAACGGCTTTTGTTTTAATGCAGTTCGACATAAACAGGTATTGGGAAGATTACTTTCGCCAATATCTCTGCTGTGGCTGAAAAAAAGGGAGCGTAGTCTTCAAGATAAGCTTTCTTTCTCGTTGATTTGAATCATTTTTGAGCAGAATGGTCGTACGAGTGATTATATACATGGTGGAGAATAGAAAGACTGTTACTTGGCCAAACTGTCCTACAATCCTACACATTTTACAGAAATTTAAAGAGCTCAATTAGAGGTTTTTGGTTTGACCTTTGATTGTATTTCCCTTATTATGTTCGCCTACGGGTCAATTTAAATGAGAACAATCTTCGACAAGTTTTCAGCTAGAGCAACCTACATTTAAAACCTTCTGGCTCGATCGACTTCCATTAAAATCTCCTCTAGATAAATATTAGGGTTGAAAGTTAGCGATTGGGTAAGCGTTAGTTAGCGATTCGATAAGTGTAAGTTAGCGATTCGATAAGTGTAAGTTAGCGATTCGATAAGTGTTAGTTACCGATTCGATAAGATAACTTAGAACAAGCGGATTGGCATAGAGCTTTATGATGATTCTTGAAAACACTGATTTAACTAGCGATTTTAAAACTCAAAACGTAATTAGAGCCATTCTGTTTCTCATTTTATGAGTTTTAATGAGTGTAAGTAGTTCACTTGTAGTCGCTCATTACATCTTATTCAAATTGTTCGGCAGTTATGCTTGAAAAATGTAATTTGAACCGCAAAAAAAGCCTTTTGCATACACTATGGCGTAGCTGTCGTGACCGCTCTATTCGCCACTTGGTGAGTATATTGCTGTCAACATTTTAGCGTGTATTGTACCGATTACAATAAATGTCATGTATTAGTCTGGTAATGTCAAAAAGCTGCTATCAACAAAAATTGTGGAGTCTTTTGTTCGTTTTATCGTCTTTGATTATGTGAAAAGTAAAACATTAATTGGAAAATGATCTGTCGTATGTGCTTACTAGATTCGCCAGAATTCCTGAAAATATTTTCCGAAGAGAACCAATACTGTAGAATAGCAACCACGATCGCTCAACACTTTTGGTTTGAGGTAAACAAATATCAAAATATCCTTGTAGTGCTCTCTTGATAGTTTTGATATTTTTTAAAAATAGCCAAAGGACGATGATCCTATATCGGATATAGTATGCTGTTCGTGTTGGCTGAAGATTGAATCGTTTCACATCTATTATATGAGCGTAGAAGAAACGCATCGAAAATTGTCTGAAAGATTTTCTGTGAAACAGGAAAGCCTACACACAGACACAGGTATCCAGGTGTACTTAAAAGTTGAAAGCAGTAAATTCAGTGAATCGGAAGAAGTTGCTGGGGACAATGAAGACGAAGAGACAGTCATTGAAGTGATTGAAGAGGGAATTGATGGCGAGGAAGCAGCAAAGGAATCAAGCTATGGTAGGCTACCGAAAACTTCTTTGCAAGTCTAAAGGTGTATACGCTTGTGTTTGCAGATTGCGAAGATGGCCAAACATTGGTGGATATTGTAGAGTCGATGGAGGATGATTGCCTAGAAGAAACACCAAAAGGTGGATGTAATTATAAAGTGACGTCATGCAATGAAATTAATCTGAATGTTTTACTTCGTTTCGTATAGAGCCAGAGATTCGACATGAAACAGAAAGGAGTGAAAATACGCTAACGCCAGTGCAAGAAGAAACTTGTCGTTCTAAATACATAGAAGCGCAGAAAAACCTTCAAGAATTCATAAAGATAGAAGCCGTTAATGAGCGGGCAACTGCGGAAAATAACGAAAAATGTGAGAGTGATAGCGACGATGAACCACTTATTAAATTACAGAAGCGAAAACGAAAAAATTTGTTACGCGAGTCAGCGTCCAAACGAAGAAATAAATCCAAGCCGAAGGATTCGAAAGAAAGTGCAAATGAGTACTTGCTCAAGTCGAAAGAAGATGATATGAAAATCGCTCAAAATATGAAACTTAAGTGTGACTTGTGTGGCTCTGAACATCCAACGTTTGCAGATGTTAAACGCCACTATCGAGATGTACACAAAAGGAAAGGATACGTTGTATGTTGCAATAAAAGACTCTATAAGAGGGTTTTGATACTGGACCATGTAAATAAGCATTTGAATCCGGAGCACTTCAAGTAAGTTTATTAAACTGGAGAGTTTTCATTGTAAAAATAAGAAGTGAAGATTTTTCACTGCAATTGATTTTATGTTTGACCTATCTTACGACTAGTCAAGCTGTTGGCGGGAAATTTCAATTAATGAAAATTCGGAAGCTATCAATAGAAGATAGTAATTAGTCTATAGATACATAAATTAAGATTTATTTTAATTAGTATAAAAAAGCTCCCTATTGGCTATCTATTGGAGCTCAAGGTAAGGCTATATAAAGATGGGCTAAGTAATAGTGAAAAATGTAAAACTGTTACGAAAAGGGCTGAACTGAAGAAGGTAACCGCGGCCGTCTCTTCGCGAAAATTGTTTCGCGTGTAGTCACATTATCTGCCATTTCGATGCTAGAAGAATTCAGATTGATTTACGGGCAAGTGATATGTTATTTAAGGCTCCTTAAAGGCATGCTACAAATCTTAATCATTGTTGGCCTCTCAGTATTACCTCTCAGGATAGGTGTGGCTCAGGCCAATAGGCCAATGTCGTCCAAAGTCGAGTCTAACGGGGCAAAGAATGTTATTCGGATAACTGGCTATACAACGGAATTATCTAACGGTTTGCGACCGCGTGACGTGCGCCAGTGCTAGCGTCAAGTGAGAAAAGTGTTATGGAATGTGTCGGATCTAGGAGAAATCCGATCGAAACATAGAAGCATATCACATGGGACTAGACCAGATAGTGTAAATTTGTATAATGTATTCTTTCCCTAAATTTCTTTGCACTCCTATAACTTCCAATGGGGCCTAAATTCGCAGGGTAGGTTGATTTCAATGTGAGACAGGTGCTATATATTTTTGGCTTTGCTGCTAGCGAAGGGTTGTCTGTGCGAGGCGTTTTTTTGCTATTTTCGTATGAATAAATGCTTACATTATGTATTCATATTCATATTCGACAATTTCCTCGTTTGTTCCCAGGGACCCCTGTTGAATCGGTTGAGCAATGTTGGCAATGCTGACCACGGAGGATTTCGAAGTTCCTACAATTTCGGCATAGCTTGACTTCTTTTCATTCAATAAAGCAACAACTTGCGCTTTTTTCTGACGAAATATCAGCCTTTTTACCCATATTGTCTAAATTATACCACAATAATAGTAACTTCACTTCACTTCTCAATTTTCCTAAACTTCCAATGTCATTTACTTGAATTTCACTCACTCACAGATTTCTACTTGTATTTTTTTTCACTTTGAATATTAATAACTTTGATAACTGTCTCGAACACGCTTCAAACTTAAAATGATAAGGAATGCACTTTTGCACTTATTTATAATTGCTGTTTTGTTTGAATATCTGGGAATTTCGGATTACCCATTTTATAACTTACAGGTATAGGGAATACCGAACAGATACATAACCACCCCTTTACCAAGAAAAAATAGGGAAAAATTTATGAAAATTCTTGAGAAATGCAATCGGTCATAATTCAATGGCGGGGTACTGTATATTTGGATTTTGTTGAATTATGGAAATCACAAACCTGGCGGCACAGAGAAGACATTGATTTTTATCCTTAGATATGAGTTGGAGGACTATCCAGAGTAATGGAGAGAGTAAAACACATTTTCACTGATTATCAAATTTTCGCATGAAGTTTAGTAGTGTTGATCTGAATTTATTTATTAGGAAATATATTCACGAGATCCAACTCAAAGTGTAAGAACAGGAAATAGAGCATGCAATAGGTAATCTGAGTAAGATGCGTTGCTTAGGTGTTGCTGCGCCGGAGGGAAAGTGGGTGACATTAACTTAGTGATGGGCGATTGCGAGATATTTTAACAATCGAGATAATCGCAATCGGCGCCACAAAACAATCGAGATAATCGCAATCAAGAGAATCGCAATCGATGCGCCAAAACAATCGAGAGAACAATCGAGACAATCGAGATAATCAAAACAATCGAGATAATCGAGATAATCGAGGCAATCGGGGCTATCGAGACAATCGAGAGAATTGAATAAACATCTCGCAATCGATCATTCGGTCGGTCAAGTCATCGACAATCGGTTGACGGCAATTGAGTGAACCACAAAGCACGTTGCGTTGGCGCAGCCAATAAAAAAATGTTCAAATATTTCAGCAAAAATATTTCAGCTCATTATTTCAGTTATTTCGGTTTCAGCTACTTTTACCCCAAAAACTTTTTGAATATTTGAATAAAATACACGCAAGTACGAAAATACTCGATACATGATATGCTTTCAAACTGCACTATCTAAAAGCAGATTTTATTTTAACATACTTAACAGCATGACAAAACCTAACTTCATACAATATTTGATCATACACTTTGATCAGACTTAATGGTTTTAGCGAAACTACCAGCCATTTGTACATGATAAATGCTAGCCATACAAATTTCCATGCATATCTGATCATTACATTCCATATGTATGCACACGTAAAAAATCTACTAAATAGTATATCCAATCCATTCAAATCTATTCTTCACAAGCGGTTGTAAAAGCGTACTGTGTATACTGGTGTGCTTATACACTAACATGCCCACCGCCACCAAAGAGTTAAAGATATCTTAATTTTAACTTAAGATAAACATATCCTTTTATACATCAATATTTCCCAAAAAAATTGCTGTTTCATCAAATAATAACACTTAATATTTTTACTGAAATATTTGAACATTTTTTTATTGGCTGCGCCAACGAAACGTGCTTTATGGCTCACTCAATTACCGTCAACCGATTGTCGATGACTTGACCGACCGAATGATAGATTGCGAGATGTTTATTCAATTCTCTCGATTGCCTCGATTGTCTCGATTCTCTCGATTGTCTCGATTGTCACGATTGTCTCGATTGTCTCGATTGCAACAATCAAGTCCAACTTAAATAATCGAGATGTTTCGAGATATTTGAACAATCGAAACAATCGAGTTTAACATCTCGCAATCGCGCATCACTAATTAACTTGAATGTTGTAGGTAAGAGCTGCATGTGTAGTTCGACTTAGTTTGTCGAACTTACTCAGGCTACGCCATAAGTCCAGCAACGGCGTGCATATAAGAAACCAGACTATGCCTTTATAGTAAGAGAATTGTTGTTTTTTTTGCCCAATCAAATTTATTTTAGCTTTAAATATTACTAAAAATCATCGATTAATCAAAGTTCAAGATGCTAAAATTATTTGTTTTATACATGTAGCTATTAATGGTTAAGTATGTCATAAGTAATGGTAAATACTAATATACACCAACATCCTTCTTGTTTCAGATGCTACGAATGCAACAAGGTGTTTGCCGATAAGCAATGTTTAAAATACCATATGATGATTCGTCATGAATCAGACGAAGCAAAATTATTTTGCTGTGACGAATGCCCACGAAAGTTTCCTAAACAATATCTGCTGGATCAGCATAAGTTTAGACATACGCCTGAAGAAGAACGACAATATTTCTGCCAAGATTGTGGAAAGGCGTAAGTGTTTGTAATTATTGGATGAATTTCCTTTCGAATTTCCAGATTTCAAGCAGTTCCTTTTCTCCAAAAGGTTTTCGACAAGCAACTTCTTGCAAACACATCGCAAATATGTTCATGAAAACACATATGCACACATGTGTCATATATGTGCTAAAGTGATTCGAGGGAAGAAATTGTTCGAGAAGCATCAATTAGAACATGCTGGCATGACGGAACCCAAAGTTCAATGTCATATATGCGGAGCTTGGTTGAAGAACAAGCAAGGCTTGAGGAAGCATTTAATACGTCACCAAGAGTCGACTGAAGATCATGTTTGTAATGTGTGCGGAAAAGTGGCACCATCCAGAAGTGCTCTTCGCAGCCATATTCATTACGTGCATTCATCAGAGCGTTCTTTCAAATGTAGTATATGCGATAAAGGCTTTAAGAAAGCCATTGTCCTTAAAGTAAGTGATTTTAGTGTATTTGCTTTATTTTAATCACTTTGAATAACTGTAATTTTAAGGAACATATGACGACGCATACTGGCGAAGTATTATATACATGTCCGCATTGTCCGAAAACATTCAACTCTCATGCGAATATGCACGCGCACCGAAAACAAAGGCATAGGCAAGAATGGGAAGAGGGGCGCAGGAAACGTGGCGAGCCCGAAAATTCTCCCAATAAATCATCGTCAAATAGAACAAATAGTACGGCAGATGTTTGTAAGACTAGTATAAATAATTTAAATAGTGTAGTTTTGTATGGAATTGATGTGGATGTTACGCAATAAAAGTTTTTAACTTAAAACACTTTTAAGCTTTATTCTTTCAAATCATTGTACGTTTCTAGTTTGAAATCACGATTAGTGTTGCTTGAAAGACGAGTATGTATATTGTTCTACCAGCAATCTTGGTGCTCTCTCAGGAATATGATACGATGTTCGCTTTAAGCAACGTCTAGGAGACGTTTAATTTTTCGCATGCTCACTTGAAGTAGAATAGGCTGCTGGAAAGCATCAGAAAGTTCGAAGCATTGTTGTCATACGATGTTGAATGATTATGGCTGCATTCAGTATTATCCTTGGCATTCGTCGTCAGTTCGAGTGAAGACAGGTTCGAAAGAAATGAGTGCGTTAAGTGCGGAAATACTTTTTTTTGTTTCTGTGTCGCTTTGTATGAGAAAGAAAATATACATAAACACATATAATACACATCTAGGCAATAAATATGTACACAATGCATGGTAAATTTAGACAGGTGCCTCAGTTTAATTTGAGGTGTATCTATGTATTTCAGGATCTGCATTCTCACAAAATACTTTTGATAAGAATATTTGGTTAATGAATTGTGTAGCAAAAGTAGAATATCATAAAACGGAATCACACCCAAGCGATGTAGGAAATCATTTGTCTGGAGTGCGATTGTGCGAAACAACTAGTCAATCTAAAAGATAACTTCAGTTGTTTGTGTAGAGCAATTCGACTCTGACTGTGCACAATAACTCTATTTGAAATCGAAACTAATAAATATTAGGAGTAGAGCTAATAACTTTTGCCTTTAAATTGTTGGAAAAACAAATTAGAAACATTCAAAGCTTGCCGAAGACTGACGGAATTAAAAATTATTGCATGCATTGATTACTTTACTTGAATTAGGATTTTTAATGAAGAATTAGTGACAGGGCATTTAGCCGTTCACGGAAGTGGTCACGCTGCGCTGTTCGATGGATGGACACGTGGCACTATTTCTCGGTGTTAGCTCAAGCGTAGTCTACTTTATCGAGTAAATGATTCCTACTTCGGTTTAAATGCTGGTATATGCAGTAGTACGAGGAGAGGTACAGACATGCATAGGAACAATCGCGTATCATAAATCTTACCGATATAAAGTTCTGGAAAATACTTCCTGAGTGAATCGTATCTGCAAATGTTAAAACAATATGCAATCAAGGTGAGTCCCAAAATGCGAGACCGAAAAAATATTTTCAGATTTGGATTTTTATTCATATGGTTTGAAAAAGCAAAGGAGTTAGTCACTAGTTAAAAGAACTGGTGAATTGTTTCGAAATTAATACTATTCTAAAAAAGTCTAAATGAGTAGAAGCTTTAAATGATTTGGAGGGCGTTGCAACAATTGACTCGTTGCTAGTGATGGGCAAAATGGCTCTTTGAAGTGAGCCAGCTCCGTAAAACTCACTCACTTTAAAGAGTCGCTCTTTAAGAGCCACTCAAAAGAGCCACTTCAAGCAACTTTTTTAAGGTTGCAAAAGTATAAAGTAAATTGCTATTTTTTGTTGTTTTATTAATAATAATAAGCTTAAATCTAATATAATATAACATTACTTTCAAAATATAATATAGCATATAATATAAATTTAAAAATAAACCATAAAATCATATCTGAAAATCTTTCCATATAAGTGGCCACTCTACTCAATCGTTGATTCACTATCTCCAGATTCTGGGATGTAAATCATTCTTTTCCTTCCACCAATTGAGAAGGTCAGCAGTTCTGGGTATATTTACATGTTGTAAATACTTATCCATTTCGTTAATGCCTGCAGCTACATAACTTTGCTGGGTTCTCACACTGTTGACTTTGTCGTCAAATTTTCGCCATAGCGAATTTTGCGTTCCTTGTGCTGTGGGTACCGAAACTAGATGTATACAAGCAAGTTTGTATGTGGATTCATTTTGAAATGCTAGTCTTTTAAATCGTGGATCTAAAAGAACGCTCTCTAGGCAAAACATATTTTCTTTATATAATTTAAATCTGTTTGAAAGTTCTCTTTGGATCACATTTAAAAAACTGCGTACATCAGCAGTTTTATACTCGTTCAGACAGAGTTTTGAAATTTAGCTTATAATCGTTGATATTAATAATATATATTTTTGAAATCGATACTGTTTTCTCACTGCTTATTTCTAGAGTAGCCTCATTGAAGATGCTCAATATATCAGGGGCTGTTTTCATAATATTCCATTCATCAGAAGAAGGAGTTGGTAGATTTTAGTTCAGGACACCTAAGGTGGCTAATAGTGGCTCTTTTACTTCTTGAATGCGCACAAGCATAGATTACGTAGAGTTCCACCTGGTAATAGCATCAAACTTTAATTTAAGCTCTACGTGTTCCATTTGCCTCTGTTTTTGTTGTAATTTTACCGTTATTTTGCTACCAAAATTTTTTCGGACGGTTTTCCGTCAGATTTCATTTTGCCGTATCTTCGAAACTAGTCCGCTTTTTCCCAAACTTGTATGGAAATTTCGCCCGAAACAACTCAAAAAGGTCCCCAAATTCATGCTAGTCAAAAAAAAAATATTTTGGAAAAATGAAGGTTTTTGCCCAATTTCCCCTATCAAAAATTTTTTTTGCCCTTGAAATATCACTATTGTACTCCCCGACCACTTCCAATCATCGAAAACGTCCTAAAGGCAGCTTTTGCCAAACTGTGGCCAAAAAACCCCTTACTCCCCTACAAAACCGAAATTTTTATATCGCAGCAATAGGTCTTGGCCCGTTATGTCCCAAACCACCTTAACCCCAAATTGGCCGATTTTGTCCGATTTCAACTACTTTTGCCCTAAAAACTTTTTGAAGAACGAAAATATTCGATACGAACCTCTTCCATATACCTGTTCTAGTGTATACGCTTAAAAAATGAACGTTTTTGCCCATTTTCCTCTCTCAAAAATTTTTTTGCCCTTAAAATATCACTATTGTACTCCCCGACCACTTCCAATCATCGAAAGCATCGTAAAGGCAGTTTTTGCCATACTATGGCGAAAAAAACCCTTACTCCCCTACAAAACCGAAATTTTTCTATCGCAGCAATAGGTCTTGGCCCGTTTTGTCCCAAACCACCTTAACCTCAAATTGGCCGATTTTGCCCGATTTCAGCTACTTTTGCCCTAAAAGGATCTCAACCTTTTCCTACTTAGCACTTTTAGTGGTACTTTCAGTTTTTCCGGACGGTTTTTCGGCAGATTTCATATTGCCGTATTTTCAAAACCAGGCCGCTTTTTCCCAGACTTGTATGGAAATTTCGCCCGAAACAATTCAAAAAGGTCCCCAAATTCATGCTAGTAAAAAAAAAATATTTTGGAGAAATGAACGTTTTTGCCCAATTTCCCCTATCAAAAAATTTTTTGCCCTTGAAATATCACTATTGTACTCCCCGACCACTTCCAATCATGGAAAGCGTCCTAAAGGCAGTATTTGCCAAACTATGGCCAAAAAACCCCTTACTCCCCTACAAAACCGAAATTTTTGTATCGTAGCAATAGGTCTTGGCCCGTTATGTCCCAAACCACCTTAACCCCAAATTGGCCGATTTTGTCCGATTTCAACTACTTTTGCCCTAAAAACTTTTTGAAGAACGAAAATATTCGATACGAACCTGTTCCATATACCTGTTCTAGTGTATACGCTTCATCTCTAAAATCGACCTATGAAATGCACCGCCTAATAGCCAACATTTGGCTACTAAACTACTCGTGAACCAGAGCAAAATATACGCACGTAAACGCATACTGTGTGTTCTCAAAATGTCGCCATCAATAACCGCACACGATCAGTATCCATCATTCGCACAGTTCTTCATTCAATGGAGTCGACTCTTTTATTCCTCACTCGCACAGTGTTCATTCAACGGAGTCGACTCTTTTATTCCTCACTCGCACAGTGTTCATTCAACGGAGTCGACTCTTTTATTCCTCACTCGCACAGTGTTCATTCAAAAGAGTCGACTCTTTTATTCCTCACTCGCACAGTGTTCATTCAAAAGAGTCGACTCTTTTATTCCTCACTCGCACAGTTTCATTCATTCTTCATTCAACGGAGCGACTCTTTTCACTGTGCAATACGATAGTCGTATACATATGTTCGTGTTCCGACGTTAGAATAGCATAGATTTCGCTTCAAGTACACACGGTAGTCTAATGAAGTATTGCCGTGTGTATATGCATAAGCTTTATTTGGTCGGGTGGTTGTTTGAGTGGCTCCGCAATATCGCTATTGCCACTAAAGTGAAGGTATGAAGTGTGCGGAGCTATTCTAAATGATAGCTCACATAGCTCTTTCAAAAGAGTCGAAGAGCTGAGTCGCTCAGAGTTGAAGAGTTGACTCACACAGCTCCTTCAAAAGAGTCGCTCTTTTTGAGCGACTCGCTCATGAGCGACCCATCACTACTCGTTGCTGTATCAGATGAAGTAGAAGGATGCTAATTAGTTTTCTTTTCATTCATTATCTAGACCCTAGGAACTTTTACCTTTTTTTGGCTTAAAGAATAGCTAAAGGGCAGTAAAATTCAAGATAATCATAATTCAAGGTGATCGCCGCCATACAGTAATTTTCGGAGAGTCAAAACAAAGATTTTCTCTGAAAGCATTGGAGGCTTAAAAAATATGAAATAAATGTTTTGGCTTTTTAGGAGACTACGTAGAAAAATAAAAATAATTTCAAAATATAATTGTTGTTTCAAATATGTATGTATTATAATTACTTTTTTACTCGTACTCGTCCTGATGACGGTCGCAAGTACGAAAAAGAAACTTCGTAAAAATTTGAACCAGTAATAATTTTGAACAAAATCTATTCATTTCCTTTGCTTTTCTAATGGCTCCTATGCGCTAAAGGTGTTTTAAATTCTTATTTCATCTTACGATTAGCCTATTATCTTTTCAATTGATTTATTTGTTTATTCACCAAGCAAGGTGTACATGTACAAAAGAATAAATAAAATAGTACATGGATAAAATTACGAAACAAAATAAAATAAAATAATAAACGAAACAAAATAAAAAACAAAACTATATATGAATACAAGACTAATAAATAACGCAAAAATAAATTAGTTACAAATAGATAACAAATAAAGTAATAGCTAAATGACAAATAACTAAATGAATAACTAATGACAAATAACTAAGTGAATTTAAATTTAAAATAAATATACAATTCATATATATATATTAGTATGGCAGGGAAAAAGGAGAGACTATGAAGAGAGAGCCTTCATAATATTTTTTTTAAAAGTTGCTTCAGATATTGTAGGGGAAAAGTTCTCGCTTATGCTATTGAATAGCCTGCAGCACCTATTTATTGGCTCGTTTGCTGCATATGTTGTGTTGTGTTGGTATTCAATAAGCAATCGTCAGGATCTAGTGACTCTCAAGGGCTGATTGAGTACAAACTTTTCTTTCAAGTAGACGACATTAACCACGTCTCTGATGACATCGAAGCTGAAGCAGCCAGATAACATTAATCTTCTCGACGCAAGGGGTAACAAGTTAATACAATTAAGGCGATATACGTATGGGGGTAGATTACTGAAATCATAAGGGTTGAAAAGGTCCCTCAAAGCGAGTAGTAAAAATTGCTTCTAAATAGACTCAAACCTTTGACTGTGAATTTCGAAAGCCGGGTTCCAGATAGTGCACGCATATTCAAGAAAAGGACGAAGAAGTGAAATATGTAAGGATTTTTTAATCCAGAGATTCTTAAAATCTTTAGCTCGTCGCTTGATGAAACCAAGTTGTTTACTTGCTCGGGAAAGCACTCTATCGTAATGTAGATTGAAGCGGAGCTTTTCATGCAGGATGACACCGAGATCTAATATGTTGTCAACCCTGCTGAGTGCCGTGTTGTTGACGCTGTACGTATAATGAACGCGTGCAGTTTTGCGAGAGAAGCTGATTGCGCGGTATTTGGCAATGTTAAGAGGGAGCTTGTTTGGTCTAGAGAATTCAGTTTAGACTGAAAAAAGGCCTCGTCAGATTGTGACCTGATGACATGGTAGATTTTGAGGTCGTCCGCATATAGTAAATGAGGAATATCAGATAAAACCTCCGATATGTCAGATATAAAAATATTAAAAAGAAGAGGGCCAAGATGACTTCCTTGAGGTACACCGGATTTAACATCGACTTACTTAGAAAAAAGACCTTGCAATTTCGCGAATCGCAAGCGGTCGTGTAGGTAGGAGCCAAGCCACTTTAGTAAAGATCCTTCAATTCCGAATTGTGTCAGCTTGGGGATCAAACTGGAGTGATCAACTCAAATCAACTCTCCAATTTCAATGTCAGCCAAAGTTAGTAATATTTGCTTGCGAGCTGTTTTTAATATGTGTATGTATAAAGTGAAGTGATAACTTCGAAACAAAATCATACGAGCATGCACGGTGTCTTTGACTTTGACAAAATTCACAAGCATCTACTAAGTTCTAAATTCAATGTTCCCACTTTTTGTCACAACCTGATGCCAATATTCACCTTTTCGAAATAAATATGTAATTAACTCATTTATTTAAAAATAAGCTTAAAATAACTAGGCTACTTCGCATGACACCCATTAACTTACAAAAATATTGATGTTTCCGTTTTGACAGTGCTTTCGTCATGATATCGGCAATCTAACCATACTTCTGAGTGTATTCCAAAATGAACGTCACGTCTTCAAACTTTTCTGGAAAGAAATGATGACGCACATCCATGGGTTTTGTTCTCTTATGAACTTTTGAGTTCTTCATAAGCCTGATTGCACTTGAGTTGAATATGTAGGATACTGGTACCTTCAATTTTGATTCCTAAAAGTTGCTTAATAAATTTCTAAGCCACATCAATTTTTTTCAGGGTTGCTAGGTTGGGGTATTTTCCGCCCAAAACGGGGTATTTTTTTTTACTATTTGAGGATGAAAATGGGAAAGACCCATTATGGTCGTAAATTTTGAGGGAATCTAGATATCAAACCAGTCACAATTTTATGTAATTTCTATACAAAATATTTACCAAATTTTTTTTTGTAAGACAAAATGGTGAATGAAATTTAGGATCAATTTCTTTTTATTTATTTTGAATTTCATATCCGTGAACAAATCAATGCTTCCATAGAATTTATTGTCAAAATGTGAAAGAAAGGTAGAGCAGTTCCTTAATTTATAACATCTTTATAGGATTAAAATTCAACTTGACAAAAATAACACGTGTCAACTATGGTGTTTGCTCTCAAATCAAACATATATTTTAGATTCTCTTAGTTAGTATGTCCTTAAAAAATTATTTAAATAATGTTATCAGGGCTTAAAGTCATAAGATGATATTTTCGTAGGTACTATCTTATCGTTAATTATTCCTAACTTGGGCAGATAGTGTTATACTTTCCACATTTTGACTAATATGTAGAAACAGAAACTGTTGTTTTGGTTAAGTAAAGTACTATTAATTTTTTAACATGTTTTTATTGCTTATTTGTAACAGGTGGCCTTATATGCTAAAGAAAATTACAAAACGTTTTTTTTATTACTTTGATTATCACTAATTATTTTTTTCCTTGTTGAACTTTTTTATTACCTTTCTTCCGAATCTTCCCCTTTTATTACTCTTTTTTTCATTACTTTTCTTTGTAATCAACAATCCTTAGGTAAAACATATAGCAGATTAGTTAGGCTAGCAAATAACAGATGAAAAAGGATAAAAAACGAGTTTAAGGATAAAAGGTATAATTGATTATATGCAAGAGAATCAGTCTTCAAGAGTCAAGCCAAAGAACATTTTGTTGCTACCTTTTCATATAAAATCGTGTTTAATGAAAAATTTTGTGAAAGCCATGGAGAAAAATGGGGAAAGGTTTCAAAGTCAGAAAAATTTATTTCCAAAGCTAGATGCAAATGTAAAAGAAGGAATTTTTGTGGGGTCAGACATAGAAAAGGTTATGCACGATCCAATCCAAATTTTGTCACCTAACTGAATTCGTTGGAAAAAAGTTTGAGGTTTCGTTTTTTTAAAGTTACAAAAATTTCTTTGAGTAACACTTTTGATACAGATATTACACAAAAGTTCGTTAAATTCCCAAAGTGACACCTTTTTCTAAAAAATATATGATTTATCATAAAATCAATATCCATGCTTGAGTTGCACATACTTACTGACTTATTTTGAAGATGCATGATTTGCATGATTTTGAATTTATTTTTGTTGTTTCAAAACATTTATGACAATATGAACGGTTTTCATAGCAATAATTACGCTTTTCATTTCCTTCTTTTCTAAATTTGTGGGGGAAAGTGATCGTAATGACATATACTTATAAGTGGATAATACGGCTGGATGCTGGGGTATTCAAACGAGAACCTGTATTTTTCAAAACAATATTTCATTGCCATCAGATAGAATTTTAGACTATAGTAAGTACCCTACAAGGTATTAATACACACAAATTTTTATGATGTTGAGATAAAAGAATGGAATTAACAGCCTGTTTCAAAAGATTTTGCATCATTGGCTCAATGGTGAAAGAATGGAACGTCCTAATCAGGCAACAGTCGAACTAGGAATATGAATGTGCAAATTTTTGAGTTCGAGCAATGCCTCCTAGAAGTACGGGCCGTCATGCAGAATGATGACGTCCCAGCAATAGGCTAAAATTTCGTGAAAAACACACGCAGTCTTATGGGACGTCCGCGAGAAAATGTTAATTGTACAGGTTGTGTTAAAGTGAGTGATGTGAAAATAAAGTGATATATGCGAAACAGTGCTAATGAACAGCTAAAATACAAATTAATTACAAAGGTTGTCGTGTGATTACTTTACTTATATCTGAGGATACCTGAGCCAAATTCGAGTGAAAGTGATAAAATCCGAATATACCTATGCCAATTTTAACTCCCATTTCCCGATATGCTGTTGACTCTTTGCGTATAGTGCTTTAATTTTAAAAAAAAATGTAAAAAATAGCCGGGATTTTAATAGATATGGAGTACGGAGCAAACAGTCATTTATCAATTTTGATGCATTTTTGGCATATAAAAATCGCGCTACAAGATCAATTTTTAAATGTACTTATAATACTGTTGTGTTTTACCGTTAAACACCTTTCGTGGATTCGATATTCTTCACATTCGTGAAATAAAACAGTTTCTTTTACCAACACTAATTATTCTTTTATTAACACACAAATAATTATAAACACTATTACGTTTACACTTTACGATCGTGCTATTATAATTTCGCGTTACAATTGAACACTTTTTCGCTTTTAATTAATCGCGCCCGGATATTTAATTCACTGTTTCACTTTTCACAATAACAGCCTTTTCGCTGTCTTCGCTATCTATTAACTGATTGCCAGCTCCTCTTGCGGCGGTATTTATAGTCGTGTCTTGTGTCTCGGGTTCTCGAAGTCTCCTGATCTGGGCTCTGGAAACGACTATTGGGAATTTCCGTCATCATATGAGATATGACTCATGGTTTGAGCTCTAGAATGTTCTGGTTTTGCTTTCTAGAGGGCTCTATGGGCTATTTGAAGGTATGTGCTGTGTCTGGCTTCTAAAAGGCTACATATTGGGAATTTTCCGTTACCATGTGAAATCTGACTCATGGTTTGGGTTCTGGAATGTTCCCTTTTTACTTTCTAGATGATTATTCTACGTTTTATCTATGGATTATTTTCATTGTTTGAATACATGTATGAGATACATGTATGAAATGTACGTCAAGTATTTCCTCGCCGTTTCTTGCATTTTCTGGCGCCGCCACAGCGTCATACGGTTCGTTTGGTGTGCATGCAACAATACTTTTATATAATACTTTCGAAGCACCCTGAGATCGGATTTGTTTTATTATTTCAAACAAAATTAAGTTTGAACGTATGCAAAAAATTTAATTTTACTGAAGTGACGAGCATTGTAAGTGTCAGCATGTACATCGACACAATAGAGTAGACTCGGTTGAGCTTTGCATCAAAAATAGCATACTGGAAGCTTGTTCGAGTTGATTATGCGGCGGACATCGCACCATGAAAGCTTTCCATTTTGTGTGTATGAAGGTTTGTAATGCAGCGAGCAGACTCCTTTCGCACTGTATCTGAACGTAGGTTCCTTGCGATAGCGGGCACGTATACCTGAAAAGAGCGTTTTATATCAAAGTAGGGTAAGTTTTCGGTTCTTGCAAGCACATTTCCATGTTGCTTCTTCGCGAGACTTTCAGATTCCTTCGGAACTTGCCTATAATGTGTGAGAAATCCAAGTTCAGTCCATAGCGAGACCCAGACTCATAAGGATCCATATCCGTTATTCGGGACGCAGGCTGTAGGTTAATGTTATATTTATGTGTTAGCTGGTGAAAATTAATGTGTGCGGGTAGCACATATTATCGGTCTTGTAGAATAGTGGAGTCTTGAAACGGTTCTAGTTTAAGATTGAATATTCTTACATATTGGCCTAAACGGGTTTCAAAAATAAAGGCCTTGCTACTATGAGTAGCTATTAGTGTGAAATTTGCTTCTCCATCCGTGCACAGTGCGTTAATTCGGAGTGAATGATAATATGCTAATGCTGATCTCTGTACAGGTGTAAATTGAGCCCAAATCCCTAATGGTTTCCATATCGGTGTATCATGTGGTTTTTGCAAATATAGTCAAATAATGAGAATCAGGTGGTAACGGTGTTGTTGTGAAGTTTAAAGTGGAAATTAATTCTGTTATTTATCTTCTATGATGTGCATGCAAAACAAATTGATGTTAATTGGTTAACCGCGTAAACTGGGCGAAATAAAAATGTGAAATAAAAAAAATCTAATTTTACAGTCTTGTTTGCAACTAATTGAATACTTAATGAATGTAAACTCCATAGATTAGTTCGAACGAGCAATTAAATGAAAAAACGAATGCGAATACTTTACGGAGCATCTTAAATAAAAAGAATTATCGTCTTCAATCAGAATTGTGAAGTGTATCCTGTTCCATAAAGATTTGGTGAATAAATAAGAGAGCGCTATGCTTCAATTTATTATTGGCAATTTTTCTCGTGGTCGTAAATGTGATGACATCCTTGTTATCCCATATATTTTATGGTATTTCGCATGATGATGATGCTGTTTTCTTGTTGCCTTCACATGTATCCGTGACATGTGGCGAATGCGGCTAAACCGAGCCCGATTTATGCCTACTTAAAGTCATATTCATTTGAATAGCCTATCCCGGGTCGCTGGTGTATCGAAAATATCCATTAAATTGAAAATTAAAGGTTTCCCTTACACATCGTTTAACATTCAGTGCGTTGTGATGATTTTACATTATTTAAAGTGAAATCGAAGTATTGTTCAGGCTGTTTTGTGTGAAGTGAGTAAACAAGGATTTGTGACGCACGATCAATCCTACGCAGTGCTAGTTAGTCAGCATTTCCATCTAATTCGATCATAAAAATCGGCAACGAGAGGAATAGTAGCAGATGTGTTTCAGGTCAATTTACCGCGACCAGTTGTTCTGTGGTATCCCGAATTCATCTCTGAGCATGCTTGCATGCTATCAGATATCCATTGGCATCGGCAGAATCATCAGGTGAGTAGAAATACTCTACACAAACATATTCGCTCATACTTGTAAGTAAATTCAACCTATACTAGCAAAGATTTAGTACAACGAACGTATCTATATGCGTACATGATGTATAGGTAGCTTTCAGGTCCTTAAGCTTTTTGTAAAACAGTTTATTTGGCAATCTTTGGCCCGATTTGTGTCTGGGCCACCGAATTGAAACAGGCATTGCCACCTGTTCTTACGCGCAATCTTGACGTCTGTGCTTGTTGTTGATGATTACATGCTGATTTTTTCTTGAGTATGATTCTTTACATCGAGAAATATAAACGGTGTTGCTTTGCTTGATATCTGGTTATTGTTTGACTGAAACATGCCGATAAGCTTGCAGGGTAGTTCTGGGCTCAAGAATGAATGCTTCCATGGGATTGAAATTTCGATGCAAAGTTAAACTGATTTCTATGCTCAACAGGTGTGAGTTTGTAAATATGTAGTATTACGTTATCCCTTGGAATCATTTGTGGTTATTAAAGGGTTAATTTAAAGTAAATTTTGTAAATTTAAAATGAATTTAGTTGTGTTTTAATTCTTAATGGCTGTAGTGCTAGTCAACAATGATTCGACAATAATTGAGATGACAACATGTGTACTTGGCAGGCGCATAACAACTGGCAAAACCATAAACAAAAAAATCTTGCTAGCAGACTTTGAAACTCCAACGACGTGGACATCGGATTTGCTTTAAAACAGAGGAATCGCGGCTATCCTTTAAGGGGTCAAAATTGGCCTGACACAATAGTTGGCATGAGAACATCGCTCCATTTGTTGATGCTGACAGTCAATATCCTAGCATTCAAAAAAGGACCAGTGGCTTTGAGGTGGTAGCGTGTACTAACAGCAATATGATACATGTCAGGGGAGCGTTCCCCCAAACCCTGTTGGACCTGGGCCAGAAAAGCCAAACTTAGGGCATAAACTGCCAACCTTAGGGCTGGTATTCCAACAGTATGTTAAAATGGTACCTATAGCTTTGTTACTGAAAATATGAACTCTATGAGAAAAACAATATACCTTAACAGAAACTTTCAGTATAAGACAAGAGCAGACTGGAGAATTAAGGAAATATTCGGGAAATGCGGCTTCTTGGTTTATACACATGGGTCACAAATGGACACAGGAGTCGGCTTAGACGTTTGTTCAATGAATCTTAACATTTAACAGTGGTGTATATTGTCGGGTAACGCTACCGTATTTTAGTAAGAACTATATTCCATACGCATGGCAGCTGAGACCATCAGCGGGACATCAACGACACCAACGACAATGTAAAGCGACAACAGGGCAGTCATTAGGTCTGTTACCGTACTACGATTAATTGCGATTAATCGCGATTAATTGCAATGAACCTGTTCCCGTACTCCGTTTTACTGAAAACTGAAAATTTCCCCTTTTTCAGTAAATTTAAGTAGGGTCTGAGCTACTGAAAGATACTGAAAAGTGTCAAACGGAGTAAATATTTTCAAATGTGCGCGGCAAGCAACATATTTTTTGCGTAATGTTGCTATGAAGGTCGAATATTTTTGTGGTGATAATTTATTACCGCTTAGGATGACTTTATAATCACTATTGTTCTCCCAAAAACCGAAAACTGACACTTTCGGTTGTCAATTTTCAGAAAATACAATGAAAGCGTTCCCGTACTTTTCATGAAATTCCCCAACCACATGATTCAAGAAAATTCAGAAAATTCATTATTTGAATTAGGTGGGTTCATATTCAACGAAATTTACATTTTCTTTAAGGGGGTATTCTGGTCTAGAAATTTAGAAAAAATCAAATTTTTTCATTTGCATATAGATCTTTAAGAATAAGCTTTTTAGAAGATTTTTGGAAATTCGAATTATTTTTGGAGTTACAGTTATTTTCGTGACACGCTAACTAAACCAACAAACGCGATCAACAACAAATTAATCGCTCCGAGCTACGAGATTCTCAAGCTTCTAACGAAGTTCAAACTGCTCGTACGGTTGAAAGAGCTTCCGAAAATCCCGCTTTTGAAGTGGAAGAAGGAACATTACATGAGACAGGGATCGCTGATTAAATAATGTAAAAATAACATACCTTTAAACGATTCAGACTGCTCGAAACGAGCCTCCAAGCTTTAAACGCGTTTTTCTCGAAACTTTTTTTTCCACACGGTTGACATGATATCTCTAGTTGTAATGGACCGATTTACGTGAACTTTTGCACAGGCTCTCTTAACACTATTAGAATTGGTCCGAAATAGAGATTTTTGAAAAAAAAACATTTTCTCTATTTTTAAAAAATTTCCAAAGATTACAAAAATGAGGCAAAAAAAAGACTTCTTCTTTTCCATGAATACCATTTTGCGAAAAAAAAAGTTTTTTCAAATCGCCTACGTCAGACTAATTCAACATCCTTCTTATTACAGAACTTACCAAAAACTTATGTTTCAGATCACCAGGAAGGTTGGAATCACGTCAACCAGTAGACAACTTTTTTTTGAGTTCCCATTTCACCATTTCGCAAAAGTTTTCAAATTTTCTAGATCCTGGTATTTGGTGTTTATTTCAGTACAATATCACGACGAGTTGAAAGTTCTTTGATAAAAGCGCTTACTAAATATATGCCAAAAAATACAAAACCAACCATAGCTGGCAGCCCTATTATTGTTTTTCCAACTAGATTTAATTTGCCATTTGATTTTCGTTATGATTCCATGACTGCACTGGAAGCTATGGGGCAAAGAACTTTATTTTCCTCAGCGAATTTTCAAAACTGAAAATACCAAAATTACCATAGCTGGCAGTTCCAATCGAATCGTTCTACCAAATTTCTGCCAAGCGTGGTTTAGTATAAGATTAAGCTACTGTCTGAATTTCGTCAAAATCGGGTGAATGAATCAGAATTTATATGGCTAGAAGCAGTTATTTTTCATAGTGATGGCACAAGATGGCAACACTGGCACGTAATTGTCCGCATTTCAAAATCACTTCTATCAGACCCGGTCCTACTTAAGACCAATACATTCTGTAAACTTCAACTGTATTTGATTTTCGGCTCGTGAGTTCTCGTGTACAGAAGTTTTTGATGCTAAAAATTTAGGTAAATTGGAGAAGGGCTACCGTTCTCGCCCGTTATAGAATTTCAAACACTTTACTTTGGGTATGTAGACAAAGCATAAGATTTATATATGAGTTGTTTTTTTTCCAAAAAGCGAAAACTTTTCAGGAGAGTAGATGATTTGAAGGTTTTCACATTTAGCGCCTGCCCTAGCTACAGGGTTGCCAACATGCTCATTAAAAGCAACGCAAATTTACAATTTAATAATACTAATATGTCCTGAAAGTTTCATATTGATTTGATAGCTCGGTCAAAAGCTGTCGAAATTTAAAAATTTTCAAATCTCTTTTTAGGTACCTAGCGTACACATGGGGTTAAAAAAATCCAAAACATTATCCGATTCACATTTAAAACATGTTCGAAATTCATTTCGATAAATTAATTTTTGCAAAAATTATTTGTGGACGGAATAATAGATAAATTAAAAATATCACTAAAATGGCCGCCGGCGATAAAGAGTTAAAGATAATTGACATATGGTGAAACCTGGACCTATTTTGCATATACACCAATGTATCCTGAAAGTTTCAGCTGAATCGAATGGCGTGTTCCCGAGAAATAGTCACTGAATTTTTTTTTACTAAAAAAAGGTCGGAAAAATTTGAAATATATTAAATTGCGATTACTTTTGACAGAGCTATCAAATCATTATCAAATTTTTAGGACATATTAATATTATTAATTTGGCAATTTGTATTGCTTTTGGTGAGCTTTTTGGCAACCCTGTAGCTAGGGCAGGTGCTGAAAGTGAAAACCTTCAAATCATCGACTCTGGACAAAAAAATTGCTGCTTTTTGGAAAAAAGCAACTCATATATAAATCTTATGCTTTGTCTACAAAGCCAAAGTAAAACATTTGAAACGGACAAGAACGGTAACCCTTCCCAATTCACCCATATTTTTAGCATTAAAAACTTCTGTTCAAGAGAACTCACGACCCAATTATCAGATACGGTTGAAATTTGCAGCATATATTAATGTTAAATAGAACCAGCTTTGATAGAAGCGATTTTGTAATTTGGACAATTTTGTGCCAGTGGTGCCATCTTGAAAAATCACTAAGAAAATAAATGCTTTTGGTCCTTTAAATTCTGATTCAGTCACCAAATTTTGACGAAATTCACACAGTAGCTTAATCTTATTTTGAGCCACGTTGGTTGAAAAATTCGGCTGGAGGTGCCACCTATGGTAATTTTAGTGTCTTAAATTTTGAAAATTCACTCAGGAAAATAAAGCTCTTTGCCCTATAGCTTCCAGTGCAGTCATGGAATCATAACAAAATTCATATGGCAAATTGAACTTATTGTAGACAATAATCAACAGAAATCTTGTTGTTAAAGCAATGATAGGGCTGCCAGCTATGGTTGGTTTTTTTTCGGCATATAATAAGCAAGCGATTTTATCATAAAATTTTCAAACCGTACTAATCGTGTAGTGAAAATAAACAACAAATATTAAGATCTAGAAAATTTTATAACTTTTACGGGTGGTAACCCTAAATTTCTTTGTAACCCTAAATTTCTTTGTATCCCTATAACTTCCAATGCAGTTATCGGGTCAATACAAAATTCGCAGAGTAGACTGACTTTAACGTGAGGCAGATGTGACGTATTTTTGGCTTCGGTGCAAGCAAAAAGTTGCCAGCACGAGGCGTTTTTGTTATTTCCGTACCAATAATAAAATAAAAATAAAAGTAAGTAAAGAAAATAAGTAAACAATGATAGCGTTTGCAGCAGACGTTTAGTCCGCAGACTATACACCAAATCCCATCTAAATTATTTAGTCCACCTGGTTTAAACACTTAGTACCCGACCCAAGCAATAGGTCAGTACACGATTTCAAGCGACGTGACCTAAAATAGGTCGTGGACTATATCGCTGTAAATACACCCGACCTAAACCTTGATTTTTGCGCGACTATTAATAATATATGTACGTTGAATTTAAGCTCGCAACCCTCTCGTGTGACTCAAAATTATTTAAATAATTATGCTTGAGAGACAAATGAAAAGATAATTACAGTGTATGAACTAAAATCAAACTAAATGACAGCTGCTACGTATGTACAAACGATGACTAAATTCAAATTTTAGGTCAGGTCGATGTAAACACCTTAGGACTAAATTCACTTAGGGCGCGCTATAGTTCAAGTCACGTTTGGTCCAACCGCTGTAAACCCTATCAATGTTTAAATTTTCTAAAGGTCTGGACATTTTTTGGATTGCAGCCCCAAATACCTTTCTATCGCTGTAACTTTCGATGAAGTCATCGAAATTAAATTGGCTTGGGGTATATTATTACTTAGGGTGTCCTTAAGTAGCTAGTGGTAGAATACACACTCAAAATCTGCACAAATCCTCTACTGTTCTTAGTGTTCCAACATTAGTGTTTCTAGCGGTTCTGATGCGCTAGGGTGTTTTATTTTTAAATGCATTTTCACGAGCTGGAATATTTAATCTAACCTAGATGTGAATGATCTTAAACTTTTTGAACCCGTTATATTAACATGATTTCAATTTAACAGTACATTACCTCAATGACAGCTGAATGTTTCTTAAATCTATAAAATAATCTATAAAAATTGTGGGTAGTGTCTGATTTGTGGAAGATTTTTGTACAAGGCATATCATCAAGTAAATTCTAATGTTATTATACCTTTTTAATAGAAGCGAACTGTGAGTAGACTGCTTATTATTCTCATAAAACAAAATTTTAGCACATCTAGATTTGGAATATTTTATGTTTGTAATATCGCATCATGGAAATAAACGTTTCCTGTATTTAGAGCCAAATGGCAACATATTTTTCTAATGATATTACGTCAGCTATATTTAATTGGATATTTTGGCGAATGCTACTTGTATCGTATATACCAAACACAAGACCAACATATGATAGAACGGATAATGATGTTACGAGTGAGTAACTTGTACGCGCTGATTCTGTTTGATAGGGGAATTATGCATAATTTATGCAAACAGGGCTGATATCATGCAAATTTTTATTAAGTATGTTCCCGTGTGTCATGCTATCCGAATCATGCTTGATGATGAATTTTCATGAATGCTGGTGGTATAATCAAAGCAATGGGGTCGTTATCCCTGGAAAAAGTAGACCAGGTGTATGAAAAAGGATATGATCTAAAAGAGTCGATTGTATTATTACTCTACAGTGAAATCTTCTTTGCCAGACATATTTTGTAAAAAACAGTAGTATATACTCCACCTTTTATGATTTTCACTTGATTCTCGATTTCTCGAATTGAAAACGATCTGATAAATCAAACATTAAGACCTCGTAAAGCTAAGAAATGCAATCCAAAGTTTTGAACTAATCTCAGATGAATTTCTAATGAATGCTTCGGTTTGAGTGCTTATTGTTACGAAAGATACACATCCTGATGTATATTCGACACGAAGTTTACAAGAAGGTACGTTGGACGGTTTGGTCTGATTATGATGAGATAGATATAGTTCAACTTGAGGTATGCGCATCCAAACACCCACACAATTGAGCAGCATTTAAGTGCGGCACGAACCTGAAGAGGATTCTTTGAACAAAATCGCAAGTTTTGTCGGTCGAATCGTGTTGAAATAATGGAACGAAGGAGCGATTCAGTGAAAATGTTCGTATAGAAGCACATAGGTATGCAGAATTCATCAGTCCTGAATTTTAAATAATACGAGCAGCTGATACTTGTCTGAGTACATTTTCGTGTGCTAGCAATTTAATTTCAGGTCATTGAAATAGAGTTCAGGTGTAGGTGGCGGCTATTATTGTCCGAATGAAATTTGAATTATAAAACACCAGCGAAAAAAATAGGAGGTGTACAATATAGTGATTCTCGATTTTTCTCGTTTACAAAGCCAATATTCACGAATAGAAATGTACAGGATTTCATATTTCAATTTAAGTGAGTATTTGACACCGAAAAGTTTCGTAAAACTTTTGTATTTTAGAGTATCCCAACAAAAAAAAAACCAGCGCCCAATGTGGGCATTTTGTAAAATATTCAAGCTTCAATGGCGAGTTTGAATCACGTCTATCATATCCTATCAAATAATTTTTCACTCGACCATTCGCAAGCTGGAAAACTCGTAAACATTAAAGTGTCTTGAAAATCCGGACACATTGATACTGCTACTACTACCTCACTTCACAGTACAGGTGAAATAATATTGGTGCCTACTCGTGATGAGATTGCGTCTGGCCATATAATGCATGATTACTCGAATGGCCTACATGAAGTCTAAAGTGTCGTGGAATTTAGGTTGCCGGATATGCTGGGTGCATAGGGGACTCGTGTCCCGAATTTCAATTCTCGGTTGGCGAGTATGATATGCCACCTTGCTCCAAATTTTCAATATGCTTCAGGAGATGTTCTCTGCATCCGTGAAGAAACTAGTGCGCAGAATCGAGGTTTCTTCTCCCTGCGAAAGCATCAATTTAAAAACGTTTCGTTCTGTTGGTATGTGAATAAGTGAAGCGTCTTCTTGTTTGTATCAAATGCAGGAACATGCGGCCGGTAATTATTTATTGAATTTAGTGTAGATTGAAGGAGTCAGTTTACAAAGTTTCCTACTCGAATATATAGGTGACTTTTGATCTTAACATGTTGTAGATGCATATCTTTGATGTTGCAAGGTTGAAAAAACGAACGGACTTTATAATTTGACGACAAGAGTGTCTGTAATTAGTTGAGAACGTTATTTATGGTTGAGTAAGTAACGAGTTTGAATACGATCTATGAAATTTATGTAGATTCTCTTTGATATTTGAAAATATTACATGCTATACAAAGCGTAGGCTATGCTTTGTGAGCGAATTTGGATTCAAAATATCATTTAAAAAGTTGTACTTATAAGATGTTTCGCTAGTTATTTTGAATTTTTATTTGTCGAAAATATATTTGAAAAGATCTTGAGAGATTTACTTCCGTTAATAAGTCGGGACTCTAGTAATGAGCAGCATTATAAAAATACGTTTCCTGAAATCGCCAATAGCCACAAGCAGCTGAGATTTCGATAAAAGGTTGCTTGCCAATATCAATGCCATTTCAATGTTAGGTGTCTCTCGTTTAAATTTTCAAAATTTCAAATTACGTCTGATGCCATTAACCAGCGGACTGTTAAATTTGAGTTCTTAAAGTTTTGAGCTTTTTCAATCTAACACTGCGCATAGTTCACGTGATCATTTAATTCACTTGTTTTTATCGAATTCCTCGATTCTATGCTGCACATTTCTTAGACTGTTTTCTATGGTTTAAATGCTGATGCTCAATATCAGCGATTGAAAGTGGATATCAATATTCTTTTAGCTAAATATTTACAAGTATAAAAAGTCTAGCGCATCAGAACCGCTAGAAAACTGATTTTCCAAGAAATTATCTTTGAGTGACTTAAAAATGTGTGAAGACGTAATATACTTCTTTGTAGTATCATATCAACCATTTTTTGTACAAAAGAACAAATATCCTTTTCTGACAGCATCTCCTATAACACAAATGAAGAAAATGTTCAGTGCTGGCAACATTGATTCAACACAGCATAAAATAACATACTTGAGCTTAATCAACCTATCCTTTGAATTTCATCCAAGGATATCATCGAAAGTTTCAGCGATTAAACTATGGCTGGCGTTGCCATCCGCAAAATTACCAAAACTTGAAAAATTGAAGCATCAGTTGCTTGTTTTATTGTAAATGCTTTGCTTGTGCATACAAAATGAAAGCATCTGTTGGTGCAATATTTACGAAATTGTATGGTGCTGGCAATCATGTGACAGGACCGTAGCTGCTTCACGTTGAGTTAAACCCACCCTGTGAATTTCGTTTCGATTGATTGACTGCGCTGGAAGTCATAGGAGTGGTGAATAGAATTTTAGGGTTACCATCCTCAAAACTTTTTAATTTTTCGAAACCTAGATATTTGCTGTTAAATGTCATTGCAGGATCATTCCCATTTGGAAATTTAATGACAACTTTGCTCGATAAAGAAATGTCAATAAATAGCTGGCAGCCCTTTCATGACTTTTCAGTGAAATTCCTACAGACTTAGAAATACAGCAAAATCCACTTATCACATAAGTTTCGTTTTGATCTCGTGACTGCATTGGAAGTTATAGGGAAAAAACCTTTATTTTCCTGAGCAAATTTACCATATTTAGGAGACTAAAATTGCCATAGCTGGCAGCCCTATACTAATTTTTCAACCAAATCTCTGTGAAATCTGTCGTAGAGTAAGATTCACCTATTGCGTGAATTTTGTTAAGATCTGTTGGCTAAATCGGTAGCTATAGGCCAAAAACTATTTTATTTTCTCGGTGATTTTTCAAAATGGCACCGCTGTCGCAGTGTTGCCCGTATTTCAAAATCACTTCTATCAAACCTAGTCCCAACGAATACCAGCATGTCCTGTAAATTTCATGTTGATCGCATTATCCGATCGTCAGTTCTCGTGAACAGATGTTGTAAGTGCTGAAAATAGAGGTAATTTGATCATGGGCTGCCGTTCTTGTTTACCGCGAAATTTTTGAAATTTTTATTTGACTTGGTGGACAAAAGTCAAAATTTATCAATAATTTGAATTTATTTTCAAAAATTAAAATATTTTCACAAGGGTCGACGATTTGTAGGATTTTTTCAGGAGCCTGCTGTAGCTACAGCGTTGCTCACACAGTCTGCGTGTTAAGTGTTAATCCATATCAATACGTTCTGCGAATTTCACGATGATCCATGGTTTTCGTTAAAAGCTATCACAAATTGAAATTTGAAAAAAAAATCCTTGCCTACTTTTAGGCACTCAGCGCCCACAGAAGGCACAAAATTTTAAATTTTTTTTTTATCATGAGCAAACATAAAACATAATAAATTTTCATTTGCGATATTTACTTTTAGCGAAAATTTACTCTGCATAGAAATATAAGGGTACCTGAAAATTCACTAAAATGCCCGCTACCGCCAAAGGGTTAAAGATATCTTAATTCTAACAAATCATGGATGCTATATACATCTATGTTCTCCAAAGATTTCATTTCAATCGCATCAGCCGCTCCAGAGATTATCTCCCTTAACCATTTTGCTGATGTATATACATATATATATATATATATACATATATATATATATATATATATATATATATATATATATATATACAATATATACATATATATATATATATATATATATATATATATATATATATATATATATATATATATATATATATATATATATATATATATAAATATATATATATATATATATATATATATATATATATATATATATATATATATATATATATATATATATATACACGGCAATTTTACAGTTTGAAGAGTTTTAGCTAATATAGACCGAGAACTTAAAATGCGGCTTCTGATAAATGGAAGAACTTTAAAAACATTTGAATATCAATATTTTCTTATTTGGTACCGGCCGCTGCTTTGAATCAGATGTTAGACTAGACAAGGTTCTTTGTAAAGAACCTCCACGGTTCTTACGCCTGAATAATTCTTACCATCTTCTTTGTTGTAAGTAGAGTGACTAATTTAGCACAATTGTTGCAATTTGTTTGTAGAAAATTTTAAATTCGCAATCATAAATAATAAATTGTTATGGAAAATAACGCTGTACCTAAAATAATTTGAACTCAGCCATATAAAAATGAATATGATTTTTTTTATGCTGACAATTTTATAACTCCAGCTGTATATTAACTAAAGACATTATCCGAACGCCGATTAACCGAATCGCTAATTATCCGAATCGGTCCTAAGCGTATAAAACCAAGTAATTTTTTTTTGTTTTGTTGTAACAAGTTGGAACTCGCTGGAGTCCAGATATATTTTAACTGTTAGTTAGTTGAAAGCTAGAGGCAAAACACTATGTACATACATGTTTTGCGTTGTGCGGCTTCCGTGAAACGGAACGTTGGAAGGTTTTTTTTTCAACTCAATAACACTGAATTACTGTCAGTGAGCTCCTCCCTCTCCTAACCAAAATGAGTGCAAAGCGGAAACGTGTCGTCCTCTCACTAAAGGACAAAGTGGAAATAAACAATCAGTTAAAAAATTGTGTGGCGGGAAAGGTACTGGCAGATAGATTTGGTGTCGGGGCGGCTACAATAACTGATATTAAAAATAACAAAATTTTAAGTTTTATGACTGCGTTGGAAACTGATGATGAATGTTCGTCACGAAAAGTAATGAAAAAGGCAAAGGATGAACAGCTTGAGAATGCTGTCTTTACGTGGTTTCTGCAACAACGATCTATTGGACAATCGATTTTAGGACCGATTCTATGTGTAAAGGCGCGAATGTTCAGTGAAAAAATTGGTGTAGCTGGTTTCAAGGCAAGCACTGGATGGATCCGCAATTTCAAAAATAGGCACGGCATTCGGGAACTGTATATTGCTGGTGAAAAACTTTCTGCTGATAGTGAAGCTGCTAATACATTTTTGAACATTTTTAAAAAAGAAACTGAAAACTACGACCCTGATCTTGTTTACAATGCTGATGAGAGTGGTTTGAATTGGAAAGCTTTGCCGAGAAAAACCCTAGCATCCAAAAGAGAACAAAGTGCTCCCAGCCACAAAGTCAGTAAAGATCGCGTCACCATAATGGTCTGCGCTAACTCTACTGGTACCCATCGCCTTCCTCTATTATTGATTGGCAAAGCAAAGAAGTCGAGGGCTTTTAAGAACGTAGCCAAGTTACCAGTGACCTACACAAATCAGAGATTGGAGTGGTATGATAAAACCTTTATTCCTGAAACAAAAACGTTTAAAAAGAAAATAGGAAAAACGGGAAAAGTTTTTCTAATTATTGACAATGCACCAACGCATCCATCACTTGAGCTTCTCGTGAGAGAAGAAGGGAAATTTAAGTGTCTCTTTTTACCACCCAACGTCACAAGTCTGCTGTAGCCCATGGATCAGGGTGTTATTGAGTGCACGAAACATTTTCATAGACAACAGTTGCTTCGTAAATTGCTTCTGGCTGAAGAGAACGACGAAGAACGGGTTTTGGATTTGTACAAAAAAATCAACTTGAAAGACTGTTGCTAGGTTATTGCAGATTCCTGGAACATGGTTAAAAGTGTTTCACTGAAACGAGCTTGGAATAAAATAAACGGCATATCAACAAAAGAGCAACTTGAGTTAGAAAAGCAGGCGAAGGAACGAGAATCAACCACTGAAGTTAATGAAGAAGAACAGGAATTACCGTCAGTGGAAGAGTTTGTAAACATGGCTAATGAAATCGCGGGATGTTCGGCGTGTGATGTCACTGATATGGAAGAGTGGTTGCACTGTGATAAGAATGATCAAGGGTTCCAGATACAGACAGATGATAAAATCGCAGCGAGTGCCATGGACGAACAGGATAATGAAGAGGACGACAATGAGACCGAAGGGGAAGAGGCACAAGACCAAAGTGTACCATCTCACAGCGAGGCATTTATGTGTTTCGATAACGCCCTCAAGTGGATGGAACGGCAACCCGAATGCGACGGTGTACAACTTCTTTCCGTCCGGCGCCTGCGTGACCTTGCCACACGGAAACGAGCTCCAACGTCGAGGCAACTTACTTTGATCGAGATGTTCAAGTGACAAGATATTGTAGAACTGTGTTTGTTAAACTTAATAAAGTTTATTCTATGTGTGACAGTTCGTTTTTCTTTATTACCAGTCTATGTCCGATTATCCGAATCGACCCCGGTCCCAATTAATTCGGATAATCGGCGTTCTACTGTACCTGAATTGAATGTACATAAAATGTACATGACGAATGATACTCTAATCGATTTTCCTTTCTTTTCTTCTAATGCTTCATATCTTAAACTCCTAGAATGCTCTTGCTAAGTTTTCATGAGCGAAATATCTATTTGACTCTTTATTGGCTCAATTTACATAAGGCATAAGCCTACGAAATTTGTGACAATCATTGTCTGTGCAAGAATTTTTGTGATATTGGATTTCCGAATGGTGATTATAATATACCCGCTTCTAGATTTTCCGTGTAAAACGTGCCCTTTATGGGCTGGGTGAATGTTTGTGGACTATCACGTTCTGTTACTATTTTCGATTAATTTTTTCTACAGCAGATTGGAATTTCAACGTGTTGATTGTTTGAATAAAAGACGAAATTTACTCGTTTTCAGTTGTCAGTTGAGAAAAAAGATATATCAGGATTCTCGCAAGGTACACGTTAGAATAGATTTTTTCCTAACCTAAATCTGCCTTAAATTGAATGATCTATCTATATTTTTTGAAACACGAGTTGCGAAAGCAAAAAATACGGTAGATCACATTTGTTTGCCTCCAAACAGTCTAATTTATACAAATAATTTCAATTTCCAACATGACTCAATTGATAAGTCACCCCCACTATCCTTAGTAGTCAGCTTCATATTGAATACGAAACAAAATCGAAAGTACCTACGTATTTCCATTCAAAAATATCCTCTCAACCTCAACAATTAGATACATGTGTTGTTTGCTTTCTTATTAACATCGTAAATTCGAGAGTGATTAATTTATATACATACATGTTTTTCAGTATTTGAATATTTTCTTTCTTCTTGAATTGGCTATTGATAGATATAGATAAATACTTGAGCTAAATTGTAATTGTAATACTTTCGCAGCTAATTAAAATGCATTTGTTGTTGTTTCCAGACATAATCTATTAGTGAAGGGAAAACTATTTATAGGAATGCGTTATTTCCTGTTGAAGTTATTTTGATAATAGTATTTTCGGCTTGAGTTTTGGAGCAATGAAAAGTTTTCAATTTTAGTATTTTATAAAAGAGACGTTTTTTTGAAAGCTGACCTTTCGTGGAAACCAAAATCAGCTATAGTCTGTCACGTTTTGTTTTGTTTGTGTTTGCAATAATTGAAATCCCACTAATATTATAAACGTTTGTATGAATGTTTGTTAATCTTTTACGCAAAAACTACTGAATGGATTTTAAGACAATATTCTGGTCTAGAGGCTCGATTTCGAAGTGATTTTACGGACGCAATAAACAAAACCATAAACATTGTTGGTATATATTTTTTATCAGTTTTTTATTAGAATTTTGAAAGTACAAAAATGTATTCAAAAAATAAAAAAATAAATAAAAATTGATGTAGATACAGCCCGCGAAGTGAAGGCTAAAAAAACATAAATTTTTGGTGAATTCTGTAAAAAAAAGAAGAATGCAAAATTTTTCTGACGTAGCCGATTCGAAAAAACTACTTTTTTTCACAAAATGGCGTCCACGTAAAAAAACGTCGTTTTTTTGCCTAATTTTTTCAACTTTCGGAATTTTTTAGAAATAGTAGAAATTTTTTTTTCAAAAATCCCTACGTTTGACAAAAACTAATAGTGTTTAGAGGGTTTGTGCAAAATTTCACGTACATCGCTCCATTACAACTAGAGATGTCATGTCAACCGTATCCAAAAAAGTAGTTTCGAGAAAAACGCGTTTAAAACTTCGAGTCTCGTTTCGGGCAGTCTGAGTCCTTTAATGGTATGTTATACTTCGATTTTTTTAATCAGAGATCCCCATCTCATGTAACGTTCCTTCTTTAACTACAAAAGCGAGATTTTCGGGAGCTATTTCAGCCATACGAGCAGTTCGAACTTCTTTAGAACCTTGAGAAAGTCGTAGCTCGGAGTGGTTAATTCGTTGTTGATCGCGTTTGTCGGTTTAGTTGGCGTGTCGCAAAAATAGCTGTAACTCCAAAAATAATTCGGATTTCCGAAAATTTTTTTAAAGGCTTATTCTTAAAAACCTAAACTTTGAAAATATGCAAAAAAAAATCGATTTGATGAAATTTCTGGACCAGAATACCACCTTAATTGAACTTCACAATAATATAGCTCATACATCAGAATAACACGTAGGCTATGATTTATAATGATAATTAGGGGATTCATTTAAAATAGTAAGTTTACATAATTCATAATTGTGTATTTTTACGAGGTATGTTAAATGTTAAAACAACAATTCATATTATATATATCCAAGTCTTCATTAAGATTTGTGGCAGTTTAGTTGTCATGTTGTGACTATTTGTTGTGTACGAACTTTTCTATCGACTATTCTGTTTGGAATTGTTTCCGAATATTGAACTTAGTTGTAACATTCAGCTAAAACGGAAAAACAATTTTAATTGAAATTTGTGCAATTTAGTAGCACCAAGGAAGATTTTTTTTATTACTTTTAAGCAGTATTAATCAGTGAACAAAAAAAACCTTATGGTACCGTACCTTAGTGTACTGTACCGTACATTTTTGACGCCCGTACGCAAACACATTCACTACAAAAAGTACATATACCCTACCTCAGTCTATAATGTTTGCGTACATGTACACAACCGATATACCGAACGAAACAGACACGATGCAAAAGTACGCTACGATTGAATACTGTACTGTACAAAGTACACAAACCTTATCCTCTACAATACGGAATGTGTACACCTACACAACCCGTACACAAACGATATACACTAAACGTACCGTACATTTAGTGTACTTTTGCGGTTCATTTATATGAACTGGGAAAAATTACTGATAAAAGTGATAATGCCGTAGCCGAAATGAATTGATTATGCTCTCCTGTGAAGTTCAATATTTTTGACTCAGTGCTTTCACTTTAAAAGTGTTTTTCCTTTGAATACCACAAATTATAACAACTTTTTTCCTGTTATACCATATCAAATTTACCATATCAATTATAACTCACAGCCATGCTGTGTGAGGAGATGTATAAATATCAGCAAGCTTCTTGAGTATAGAAGAGGATATGATATGGTCTTTGACGCAGTTGATGATATCTTCAGATGCTCTGAAGTTAGAAGGCTCGTGGCCTTTTGTTGGCTGGAGCATCTTCATGTAGAAAATACATATTGGCCGAGGCCCAGCGAGCCGAAGTCAGACGAGACCGCCAACATGTGGACGGCATTTGACAGCTCGTCACGAAATCGCGTTGACTCGTGCTCAAAACCCACTCCGATCGGAAGTCGCACGAGCACCGGCGGGACCGTCCCCACAATCGGGCTCGGCAAATATGTATTTTCCATATCAGGTGCACTGAAAAAACACATAGCGCCAGACGCCATAATTTATAGACTTCTGGCGCCATGTACATGGTCGATTTGTGATAAAATATAGCGCCACACGCCATAGTACATAGGAGCAGACGCTATGCTTATAGCCCTCCACGCCATGTACTATAGTCCTCCACGCCATGCAGTATAGTCCTCCACGCCATGCACCATAGTCCTCCACGCCATGTGCTATAGTCCTCCACGCCATGTAATATAGTCCGCCACGCCATGTACATGGCTTGGAGGACTATAGTACATGGCGTGTAGGCCTATGTACTTTTCGCCATGTATTATGGCGTGTGGCGCTATATTTTATCACAATCCCTAAATCGACTATGTACATGGCGCCAGAAGTCTATAAATTATGGCGTCTGGCGCCATGTGTTTTCTCAGTGTGTAGGGTTGACCACCTTAGACATTAAAAAGACTTTCGACAATGTTTCTCCGTAGATTGTGTAGTCATTTCTGGCTGATCGTGCTTCTGCATTGAAAGTGAATGGCAGTCTTTCCTTGCACCGCTAAATACCTGCAGGACTCCCTCAGTGATCATGCCTAAGTCCAACCCTATTTAATATCAACCAAGCTGACGTTCCGTCAAATCGCTGTTCCAAACTTGCTATTTTTGCAGATGACACCTACAGATATACTTCCACCACGGACCCCGAAATAGCTCTTCTGACTAGCTTAGAAAATTCATTTATGCAGATCAATACTGCAAAAATATAGGCAATATATTTTACTAAAAGGCGGAAAGATATAATACCTCCCTTCTCGAAAACTCAACCTACTGGAAGAGACAATTGAATGGGCTTCTTATTTGGGTGTAACTCTTGATAGAAACTTCACTTACAAGGTTCAGACAGATAATGCTTGCCTGAAGATCGCAGAAAACGTATATGCTCTTTTTCTGTTGCTAAACCACAAGTCCAAACTGTAATTAAAAAACAAAATGACTCTTGTTAAACAAGTACGGCAACCAGTGATGCTTTACGGTGCACCAGTGTGGAGCATATGTGCAATCACTCACATAATTAAACTACAGATTGTTCAAAACAAGTGGCTCAAGATGATATGTAATAAGCCATTTTTCTACCACACCGGCAAGCTTTGTATAGAAACCGGAGTCAATGAAGCAAAAAACCTTATAAAAAATCAACGATTAAAATTTATTGAAAAATGTCGCCATTGCAACAACGCCCTTATAACAATCAATTGTTGAAGCTCATATTAGATAGTAATAATAAGATAATTTTAGCGCTAGCCTATAGTAGGTTTAAGGTAGATTTAAGTTAAGGGAGAAAATACATGTAACTGCTAAAAAAAAATCGATTTTTTTTATTACATCAAAATGTTTGAAATGCTCTTAAAATATACCAAAAAAAGTTTTGAAGCGATATTCGTATTAGTTCTCGAGTTATAGTCAGTTATAGGCAGCGCGGCGTTCACTTTAGCTTTAAAACTTTAAACGCGTTTTTCTCAAAGTAGTACTTTTTCAACTGCCGTACAAAATATCTCAAAAAACATTGAACCGATTCGGCTGAAATTTATACCACATCTACAAAAGAGTATTATCTCCTCGTTGAACCTAAATGTTATTGTAATTTCAGAAAAATAATTTGTTTATTAATGTTTAAAGCGTGATTTTTTTGAAAAATAATCGATTTTTATGTTTAATCTAAAATTAATGTAAAAATTTAATTTTTTTTTTATAAATTTTATTGGTTCACCTATGAATTATATATTTGATTAGCATATTTTTTTTTCTCTGAATGTTGTAAGTTCCCCGAAAAAGGCGTTAAGCTGTACGAGGCAGTTTTTGATGTGTTTTTTTCATTCGCTCGCATAGCCGCCATTTTGCGTGGAAAAATTATTAAAAAAATATTTTCATTTACTGTGAGACATGTACTTTAAGGATTTAATATTGAAAATTTTCTGAATGAACAATATATATATATTTTAAATCAATCTGAAATTAGCAATTTTTTTTCGATTTTACATGTATTTCCCCCCTTAAGCTAGGTCTATGTAAGTTGAAATAGAAGCATCTATATACAAGGCTTTTGTATATTTTTCCTTGTGCTGATTCACTACTTTAAGTTCATATAATCTCAGGTATAACTCTAAATTTAATTTCATAGTTGTAGAGGCAACCTGCCTAAAGCTCTATATTAAGTTTCAACAAACCTGTTGTGTAAATAACAGTGAATAAATTTGAATTTGAAAGAAATGGAGTAGAATTGGAAGGAGCTGTAGTAGTAAAGTAGTTATCATTTTCAATCGAAAAATGAAGTTAAGTGTGAACCCTGGTCAAAGTGTATAGAATGATAAGTGGGTGAACTCCTTCCATCTTCCAGAAAAAACACTTCGACCTTGAAATTGCGCCGACATTTACGCAATGCATTATCTGTCAAAGCAACCTGAGAGTGCGCTGGTATTTTTTGCGAGAGTGAGTCGTATGTGAGCAACGAAAAATCTAGCCTGAGTATGTAGTTGTCGAGTCTTATCTTGCAACTCTTTCTGTTCCATGCGATTTCTTCCAATTTTCCAGGCTGATCAACAATACAATCTCAGGCCAGTTCACTGGAAGTTTTGGACCGTATACATATACGGAGTCCGCACGCTGGTTAGGAACTAACTCTTTACGCTGTGCCCTGGTAGTTACTCAAAATATTTATAGATGGTTCATATCACAATAAAACAAAAGACTAACAGAAACAGATATTTATTACTAAATTAACACGGTATGCTATAATTATATGATTGTACTTATTGTTGGTTTGTTGGTTCGCGGCAGACTAGGCTCTGCTTACGACGTCGCCGTTGCTCGACAACCGATGATAAGGGTGGCGTCTCTTGCTCATCTCCTCGCACTACTTGCAAGGATACTGCAGGCTGTAGTGGTCGCGTTGTCGAATGCGATGTATTTGTTTGCGGTGTTGCCGAATGCGGTGTTGTCGGTTGTGATACCGCCACATCCACTCCCCTTCCAGTGACCAAGTCACGATTTTGGACGAATGTTACTTTGGGTTTTTTCCCGTAAGTACGAAGAGGCTGGTATGTTGTTGTCTGTTGTTCCAGTGGAATGATCCCTTGTTGTTGTGAAACTGGCGCTGGATTGTCTTCTGTTGTGATGAACGCCGGTTTCAGACGATCAGTTGAAATGTTGACATCTTTGGAATTTATCCGCAATGTAAACACACGATCAGACAGCCTTTTGAGGACTTCGTATGGTCCAGTGTACGGAGGTTCGAGTGGAAGTCTCACCGCATCCGTTCGAAGGAGAACATGAGAGCACTCGTATAAATCTTTAAGAACGAACATGCTTTTTTTGATGTGATGAGCTGCAGGAGCTGGTCGGATTAGCCGCATGTGTTCGCGGAATTTTTCGACGAATATCTGCGGATCAGCTGGCATGTCAATGTTGCTGAAAAACTCGTTTGGCAATCGGATTGGTCCGCCATACAACATATCTGCCGCAGATGCTCTGAGCTCCTCTTTAAAACACGTTCTAAGTCCCAGAAGGACTGTTGGTAATAATTCTGGCCAGGGTTCATTCGGATGGCACATTAGTGCTGCTTTGAACGATCTATGCCATCGTTCAAGCATGCCGTTGGACTGTGGATGGTATGCAGTTGTCCTTGATCGTTTTGAGCCGACGAGATTCGCTAGTGCTTTAAACAGAGCGGATTCAAATTGTGAACCCTGATCAGTAGTGATAGTCTTCGGACATCCAAATCGCGCAATCCAGTGCGCCCAAAATGCTGATGCTACCGTGTCGGCTGCCATATCCTTAAGTGGAATGGCTTCAGGCCAGCGAGTGAAGCGATCTATCATGGTGAGACAATAACGATAACCATTAACTAGTGGCATGATTACGAGGTCCAAATGCACGTGATCGAAACGATTATCGGGCATATCAATTTTGTTAGGCATAAATCTGTTATGCCTGTGTGTTTTTGATGTTTGACAGCGCAAACAAGTTCGTGCCCAATCGGTAACGTCTTTTTTCATGCCAGGCCAGACGTATTTGTGTCGCATTTGTTGTAGTGTTGCTCGTCCACTAGGATGCGAGAGTTTGTGAACTTCGTCGAACACTTTTCTCCGTAGTTGTTTGGGGACGTAAGGTCGAACGTAACCCGTAAATAAATCACAAAAGATTGACACACTAGGCTCAAAATTGATATTTTGCAACTTAAGCGATGTCTTACCGTCAAGAATGGTTTTCAATTCACTGTCTATCTGTTGTGCTGCTTGAAGGTCCTCAGCAGTAGTCCTGGTGGGCATCGAAATTTCATTTAGCCTTGAGAGTGCATCTGCAACAGTATTTTCTTGACCAGATACATATATAATCTCAGTTGTGAATTGAGATATGAAATCTAAATGCCTTAATTGTCTCGGCGAAGCTTTTTCTGGTTTTTGCGAAAAGGCATACACCAGAGGCTTGTGGTCCGTTTTTATTACGAAGTGTCGTGCCTCAAGCATGTGTCGAAAATACTTCGTTGCTTCATAAATGGCCAGGAGTTCTCTGTCATATGTACTGTACTTGCTTTCTGCAGAAGATAATTTGCGCGAAAAGAAAGCCAGTGGCTGCCATTCGTTGTTAGTTTCTTGTTGTAAAGCAGCTCCGATCGCTTTGTCTGATGCGTCGGTGACAAGAACCAGATTTGCGTTTGGTGATGGATAGGCAAGAAGTGCTGCTTCACTGAGGCTCCTTTTACAAGTTTCGAAAGCCGCTTCCGATTCTGGTGTCCATGGAATTTTCCGTTTATCATTTTTTTTCGAATCACTCAAAAACTCGTTGAGCGGTGCTTGATGTTGAGCAGCATGAGGAATACAACGACGATAATAGTTGATAAGTCCTAAAAATCTTCGAAGTTCGCAGATAGTTTCTGGTTTCCTGAAGTTTAAGATGGCTGATACTCGGTCACTTGGTGGCTTACATCCTCTGCTGCTGATTGTATAACCCAGGAACTTAACTTCAGATTTGCCGAATTGACATTTGTTGACATTGATTGTAAGTCCATGCTGTCGAAGTCTGGATAATATTTTTCGCAGATGTGTAAGATGTTCCTCTGGAGATTCCGACATAATGATGATATCATCTATGTAACAATATGCAAAATCCAAATCCCTGAGCATAGAGTCCATGAATCTCTGGAAAGTCTGCGTTGCGTTTCTTAGCCCAAAAGGCATATACAAAAATTCAAAAAGGCCGAACGGAGTACAAACTGCGGTTTTTTTAACATCATCTTTGGCCATGGGAATTTGGTAATACGCCCGAACGAGATCTATTGTTGAGAAAATAGATTTTCCGTACAAACGTTCGCTAAAGTCGTGGACATGAGCTATGGGATAGCGATCAGGAACTGTTTGAGCATTGAGCTTTCTGTAGTCCCCGCAAGCTCGCCAGCCACCAGTTTTTTTCGCAACCATGTGCAGTGGGCTTGCCCATTGACTTTTTGAAGGTTGGCAGATTCCTTGTTCAATTAAAAAATCGAATTCTACCTTTGCTGAAGTCAATTTGTCACCGGAAAGTCGCCTCGGCCGATCTGCTACTGGATGTCCCGTGGTCTCAATATGATGAGCGACTAAAGGACTTGTGATGCTTTTAGGCCGACTAGTAGTTGTTGTGATATCAACGAATTCCTTAAGCAGTTCACTGAAGCTTGATGAAGCAGTCACTGTTGAAATATTGAACTCTGTGGCTTGCAAGACTTCTCCTCGAGAGGTTAGTTTTGTGTGGGAGTCAATTAGACGTTTATTTTTGAGATCGATGAGAATATTGAAGTATGATAAAAAATCTGCTCCGATGATTGCAGAATGCACGTTGGCCACGATGAAAGCCCACTTGAAAACTCGCCGCAATCCTAAATCTAATTTAATAATTTGCTCACCGAAAGTACAAATCTCCGACTGGTTGGCCGCAAACAGCTTAAGTTCTCCAGGTTGAAGACGATGATTGACTGAAGATCGTGGAATCACTGAAACTACTGAGCCTGAGTCAATCAGAAACCGCATTTTACTGCTTTTGTCATAGATGTAGACTCGCAGTTCTTTGCAGATTTTGTTGTTGCTGATGCTGCTGTCGCCAACTTTTGAAACTGACGACAGCTCCATTAGTTTTCCGATGACGAAACAAAAGTACATGGAGTTTGACATTTGTTGGCTTTTGTACCCCACACACGATGGTAGTAGCAAAGCTTATTTGAGTCTGCATCATCGTTGGTTTGTAGGAGTCGTGCTCTATTAGATGAACGTGATCTGCTTCTCCTGTTCATTTTTTGAACCGTTTTTGTCAGTTGATCCAACTTTTTCTCGATTGTAGCAAACCTCTCGTTAATTTTATCTTCATTGGATTTAATCGTCGATGTTGACATGACATGTGGCTGCGACGTGCTGATATTTTCCATGACAGCATCTGCAGTTATCGCAAGTTCGTCTAGAGTGCCTTTGCAGGTTGAAAGAACCAATTGTGCACTAGCAGGCATTCTCTTCAGCCATCGATTTTTTAATATATCATCTCCGATTGATGATTTTGCCAGTCTCCTCATTTCTCGAAGGAGTTCTGAAGGCTTGCTGTCTCTTAGCTGGAGGCCCTCGAGAAGTTGGTGAATTTCAAGATTTCGCGAATCACTTAACCGTTCGATCAAATTATTTTTAAGCGTTTCATACTTTTCAGTAGTATCGCTTGTCAACACATCGGAAACCTTCCTTATTAGTTCGACGTCTTCAAGGGCTTCGATAACTGCGTCGTACTTTCGCTGATCATTAACGTTTAATGATCGAAATCGTGATTCGGCATACAAAAACCACGCTTCGGCGTCATGGGACCAAAATTTTGGCAGCTTAATAGGCACTAAATCAGCACGATTATAGCTGGTATCGACCTTCTGGCATTGTAGACTGTCGATCTCGGCACGCATTGCCTTTATTTGGTCCAGAAGCTCCTTCTCTGAAGCAGTCGGCATATTCGTCTGACTTTCACTAATTTCTCGAACACTAAATGTTTTATCTATATCGACCGAGATGTCTGCCTCTTTACTCCGAACTGCTTTTTTGGCGTACGAGTTGGCTGAGGCATAGATATTTCACTCAGAAAGTTCACACGAGGCAACTACAGGGAACTTAAAACACCAAAATGGACGCACTTGATCGCGGTGGCGTGGGTTAACAAGGAAATGAGAAAGTTTAAGTTTGCATTCACTAATGTCGCGGGTCACCAATTATAGATGGTTCATATCACAATAAAACAAAAGACTAACAGAAACAGATATTTATTACTAAATTAACACGGTATGCTATAATTATATGATTGTACTTATTGTTGGTTTGTTGGTTCGCGGCAGACTAGGCTCTGCTTACGACGTCGCCGTTGCTCGACAACCGATGATAAGGGTGGCGTCTCTTGCTCATCTCCTCGCACTACTTGCAAGGATACTGCAGGCTGTAGTGGTCGCGTTGTCGAATGCGATGTATTTGTTTGCGGTGTTGCCGAATGCGGTGTTGTCGGTTGTGATACCGCCACATATTCAGAACAGCCAGAGCCATCTTTTGATAACGGACTGAACTAAATTGTTATGTCAATATGTTTCAGCAGGAAAATCTAGCTAGCTTATAATCAAACAACATAGCAGCAAACATACTATTTTCCTCTTAAACTAAAAAACAAATCAAACAATCGCTAAATTTTTCGACAAATCGATGTCAAAATATTTGCTCATTTTCATCAACATGTTTTCATTCAAGAAACATTCTGCATAAACAAACATTGCACATATTCAACGTTATCATCAATCAGCTTTAATTTCAGCAGAAAATTTTGTTGATTTGAGTCTACGGTCCAGAATACTTGTACTCAGAGTACATATACATTGTATCAACCGCAACCGAAATAAACACTCTTTTACTTTCAGTACGCGGTCATTTTACTATCCAGCTTTGTAGTTTTCCTGTTAAACAGAATATACCTATAAAGTATATACAGGAGCTTTGAAAAAATTCCCGAATCAAATGCTGATCATAAATTTTTAATGTCTGTTTTCGTGCGGTAAAGATTTATAACGGCCGGAATATGTTTCATTTACCGAAACTTACTAAAAAGTATTGCACGTTGTTGTATGTGTTGTGTAGTCAAAGTCATGGCAACATTTGATTTGGTTGGTTTAATTCATGATAGGGCATGTGAATAGTGTAGTTTCGTTTAATGAAAAAGCAAAGATTGTTATTATGTTATTTTATTCACGGGAATTTGAACGCTTTCGACTGTCTCCTTTATCAAGTTAAGTACTATCTGCTGCAGAAACTAACTTACATATAAATTAGTAAGCTCGAAATTAATTGAAAAAAGAGTTAATTAGTTCTCTTGCTATCTTTTGAACTCGAATTTTTTCAGTATTTGTTGCGTATTGGCTTTAAAACGCACGAGTAAAACATTCTTTCTTAATTATCTTGTTTTCGTTTCTTTTCATCTCTTCGCCAGCAAAACACACAGGAAATGTCTATAGAAATTCATAATACTAATTGAAAACATCAATTCATTCTTTATTCTAGGTGCTTTCGATCCCATCGTAAACAACAACCTATTAATTTCTTTTGAATTTTACATTTATATTTTTTCATTCCAGCGTTCAATCCCGCGCATCTCATCATTCTAGTTTTCGACGCAGTCCTTCTCAGGATTTGTAATAAAAATAAATGATACAAACCACTTCCTTCCAACCGTCATTGAAATTAGTCAGTTTTATGAACTTCTTCCTTTCGCAGTCCTGTAACTTACAGACTATTTCGATTTGGATGAAGAAATTGATTTTTTTCTCGAATCGAACATTTCGAAATGTAAACAACATTGGGAACTTTGATTTGATATTGCTTATAATAGATTTCAATCGTTGCGATCTTGAATTGAAATGACGAGAAAGTTTTTTTTTTAGTGATTAGACGTAATGGAGTAAAGTGCCATTATTCACGGGGAGCTTATTGAAATGTGAATTGGTTTAATGGTTGCGAACGCAATTATCGAGACGGGGAGGAATTTATTGACGAATTTGAATTAAAATGAATGTTTTACTTGGAGGGAGTATTTGAATGGGTAATTTAGACAAAGATTTTAATTGAATGAATTGATTTGAAATATTATTTCAATTTAGATTCTCTTATCGTGTAAATTAAAAATTGGTTGTTAATAAGTAGGTTCTCAATATTTATCGACTCAGTAGTGGGCATAGATAAAATATTTATCGATCATAACTTTTCATGTTACTCCTTGATGCAAGTTGATGCACTCCTTGTCAATTCTTGATGCAAGTTGACGTAGAGAAGTACGTAAAAGAAATATTTTTCGAGCTAAGCAAACTAAATTTAGGAATTTAAATGCGATATGATCGAAAATTGAATTTTAAAAAAAGTCTAGCGGATCAGAATCGCTGGAAAACTGATTTTCGAAGAAATTGTCTTTGAGTGACCAGAAAATATGGAAAGACGTTATACACTTTTTTGTAGTATCATATCAACCATTCCTTATCCAAAGCAACAAAACCCAACTATAACATAGATGATGAAAATGCTCAGTGCTGGCAGCACTTTTCCAACTAAGCAGCAATAAGTTTACCATACCAAACTCATAGTTAAATCAAGTTTTCCTTTGAATTTCGTTCTCATCGCAGGCTGTTTGAGGCTGCCATCCGAAAATTTTCCAAAACTCGGAAAATTAAAAAATTGTTGTCTTATAATTTTTGCAAATGCTTTACATGAGTATGTGCTTTAAAGCATCTGCTGGTGCAATATTTACGAAAATGTCTGTGCTGGTTACCCTGTGTTAGCAGCAAAGCAAAATATATACTAAATCTGCTTCACGTTAAGGTTAACCCACCCTCTGAATTTCGTTTCGATTGAATCACTGCGCTGGCAGGTATACGGGTGAAAAGAATTCTAGGATTACCACTCTCAAAAATTTTAAAATAATCAAAACGTTAATATTTGTTGTTAATTTTCATTGCAGGATCATTCCCATTCGGAAATCTAATGACATAATCGCTTAGCAAAGAAATTCTAAAAAAATACATAAACGGTCATAGCTGGCAGCCCTTTAATGGTTTTTTTTTTTACAAAATTCCTATGAACTTTGGCTTAGATTAAGGTCCATTAACTGTATGAATTTCGTTTTGATTTCATGACTGAACCGGAAGTTCTAGGGAAGAAAGCTTTATTTTGCTGAGCAAATTCGCAAGATTTAAGAGACAAAAATCACCATGTCTGAGAGCTCTATTCTAATTTTTCAACCATATTTTCACCAAATGTTATTTAAAGTATATATTGTGTGAATTTCGTTAAAATCTGATAGCTGAATCGGAAGCTATAGGCCAAAAGCAGTTTTCTTTCTCAGTGATTTTTCAAGATGATACCACTGCCATAGTGTTGGCCGCATTTCAAAATCACTTCTATGAGACCTGGTCCTGGTTAATGCCAATATGCCCTGTACATTTCATTATGATCGAATTTGCCGATCGTCAGTTCTCGTGAACAGAAGTTTCGAGTGCTGAAAACAGGGGTAATTTGGTGATGGGTTGCCGTTCTTGTGCAAATCGGAATTTCAAAAATTTTGAATTGGCATGATGGACAAAGGTTGAAGTTCATCCATGATTTGTAGTTTTTGTCAAAAAGCAATGAATTTTCAGGAGAGTCGATGATTTGAAAGTTTTTTTCAGGTGCCTGCCGTAGCTACAGGGTTGTCTTCAAAATCCATGTATGTTAAGTCTTAGTCAACATCATAACGCTATGCAATTTTCACGATGACCCCATGTTTCTGTTAGAAGTTATGACAAATCAAAATTTGAAAAAAAATCCTTACCTACTTTGACAAGCTTAAAACAATAAGTTTTCATTTCCTATACTTTTTTTTAACAAAAATTAACACTGCTTGGAAATATACACGGAGAGAAAAGTGTAATGAAATTCTACAAAAATTGCAATTATTTTTATTGCAATAGTAGTAATTTTTTGCCCCATTACCTTTGTAATGAATCGCACTACGCATTTTACTACTGTGCTGTGAATTTTGTTATTACACTGTAATGCATTTGATTGTAATAATGTAATAAAAGTAATAATACTTCAGCAATAAATTTAAAAATAATAATAATGAAATTCATTACCACTCGTAATGAAATTCACTATTTTCATTGATAGAAAGAACTAATCAGTTTAATGGGTTTAATTAAAACTGATAGTGAATATCATTGCGTTAAACTCATTGTGCACAAGGAATGATTTTTTCGCGTTTTGGCCTAAAAAAGAAAATTTCACCGCAAATATAGATGCTGATTCCATTCGCCTCTTAGTTGAACCTAACCCAAAATACAAAGAATGTATTTAGGTTGAACTAAAAATATAGTTTAGCTTTGAATTATAAATTTTCACTCAATTTCATTCTTGTTATTCTCATGTTTAAAAAAAAACCAAAATTCAAATTCAAAAACAACATAAATTTATTCAAAAGCATATGTGTAAAAACATAACAATTCATATTCTTCAAAAATCGAATATGAGCATTTTTACTAAATTTCTTTAAAACGAAAAGCAATAAAATGTGCGGTAAAGTGGGATAAAATTGAAAATCACTTATTTCATTAAAACTGAAACTATTCACATCTTCTCTTAGTATGTAGGCATTTAAATGGTTGTTGTAATCCAATTTATATTTTTTTGATGTTATAAATATTTTCTTATCATGAATCATAATTTTGATAATTTCATGAATTATTTTATCATTGACATCCTTCACTACAAAATAATTTCACTACGCCGTAGAGAAAATATTGATTCCCATTTTTTACGACCACTTCCCAAGGATCGCAATTAAAAGAAGAAGAAAGAAGAACATTAGTTTACTTTTTACAAGCACTTATACAAGCATTTATATTTCTGACAAGCATTTATATTTCTGACGGCTACGGTCAGCAGGCTCTGGTGGTGTAGGACGTAATGATGAGCAAAGTGACTCACGACGCCGATTGCAGGATTTTATTACACCTTTTTTTCGCAAATATTTTGTTTTGTTGTTAAAACATGTATATAAGGGAACTCGTGCTCGGCCATTGGATAAGCCTGCTTTAATAAAATAGCTTTCCTATGGTTAAAAACCTACCGTTTTGTATTTCATTTACAAATGAATCAGTACATCCAAACCTTTAATTCTAGCGGAAACCGTTCTTGTATTTTGGCTGCTAATATCTCGCATTGCTCTGTACCTAGTACAACATGGTTTTCTAGGCAGTAGTCCATCAAGATAGAGATTAAGTCTTTCCTTTTAGAATGACTAAATGATCTCTCAGCGTTAAATTCCAATAAAATAGTTCTACCGCGCAAATTTAAACTTAGAATTCTGTTAATATCCTAAAACATATCACATTAGAAACATTTTGGACAAACAGTATTGCAAATAATTTTAGAATCAACACCCAAAACTTACAAAATTTTCAACTTTGGGAGGATTTGTTTCATTTTCTGGTACAGATGGAGATAAATTTGGCAATGAATTATTATTTTTCGTCTGATTCAAGATTTGATAGCTTATTTGTGTTTTATCGGTTAAGGTTTCGGCTATTGATACCGAAGTATGACCCTAAATTTTAAATTATACAAATTCCTTCGCTGCTACTTATTAAACGGTAATATATTCTTAAATGTAGCGGTGATAATGGTATCAAAGAATCAATATCGAAGATAGTTACATGCACCAAGCATTCTTCATCGATTTTGTGCTCTGTGACACGAAATTGTAGTTACATTTTCACATTCAAACAACGCACAAATTTCAAAAAGATATGTGGTAATGTTTACGTACCTTTAAAACTATTTTCGAGTTCCAACAGGTCTCTTAACAAATCACTCACTATATTTACTTCTGGAGCGACAGATTCCAAAACAAAATAGCTCAAACCGTCACAATTATTAACGCGTATGTCCATTGCTTTTAATTTACTTAAAAAATTTGTTACACCAATCAACTCAATTCTGCCCGGTATGATTTGCAATGCTACGCACAAAATTTATTGCTCTAATCAACACAATTCTAAGTCACATACTGAAAATTCGAAACTGTGCATGATTTTCATTGCGATGGTAATGAGGAAACGTAGTATTGACTACGCAGGATAAAAATTCATTAGTCAATGTAGTAATATTTACCACAGTCTGTTTTCGTTAATTACGTAGTTTGTCAAATGCATCGAATGCATATTGCTGCCTGCCAAATGATTTAATCAAAGTCTTTACTACAGCGCAATAAATATGAGTGAGCTGTAGTATATAATTAAATTGACTATTTTTTGCCGTAAAATAGTAAATTTTCATCAAATTTGTAATAACATTCATCTTTTGATATGGAATTTGCGGAATAGTAAATTCTATTATCCACTTCAGTAAAAATCACTGCCGAAATTTCTCTCCATGTAGGAGTACCTGAAAATTCACTAAAATGCCCGCTGCCGCCAAAAAGGTTAACGATATCCGAATTCTAGCAAGTCATGGACTCAGATCAGAATCACATCAGCCGCTCCAGTTCAGTCACTCCAGAGATTATCTCCCTTGGCCGGCGATACATGTAAACGCCTGAATTTAGACCGTTGTTCAGAGGCTCATTTTAAATAGAAGGAATAAATGAATCGTTTTGAAAGTGATCATGCTTATTCATTACAGATTAAAATATAAGAATCTGATTTTATATAATTTTTTTTTTCAAAATGGCCGCCATAGTACCCAATCTCCTGAGACCCTCGCGGCAAAAGGCATCAATCGGTGGGGTTTTTAGCATCAGTTACAGTAATTTGAAACCAAAAAAATGAGTTGGAGTGTGTTTATTGAACATGCATCTTCTAGTTGAACCAAGAAAAAAAAAAACAAAAGTAAAAAAATCGTGAATTAGCAGTTTTTGGATGAAAAATGCTAAATTTTGAATATTTTTTGACATTTTTGAAATTTAACTAGAAGCTTATACTATGAATAAAACGTGTGCCAGGTTTCGTAAGAATCAGTTGAGAGCTTTTTGAGTTATCTTGCCCGCCAATTTAAAAAAAGTCGTTTCGAGAAAAACGCCTGGTTTTGACACACAGAAACTCTATGATTACAGTGACTTATCAACTAATCAGCAATTCCAAGCCCATACAGAAGTCCTTCAGGACGTTCATAGTATTGGTTTTTTTTTCTCAGCTCTTCTTGACATGCTTGACAAACTTTTTTAGTTGTCAAAGAGCTGCGGCGATTTTCTCGACTCACTAGCGAGGGTCGAGCGCTCCAGTACGGATTCAATAGCGCTCGAGCGTCGAGTTGAGGCGGAGCACTTAAATGAGTATTTAATCAATAAATAATGCGAATTTAATTCTAAAACTTTACAAACATATTTTTTAGATGTTTATTTAACTATTTATGGAAAAAATAGATACTCGAATTTTTGAAAATTTTACTCATTCATTTTACTCATTTTACTTTACTTTAGCTACGATAATTTTTGTGATCTACGAGCTTTGTGCAACGATATTAATTTCACAAAAATATCTTTCTTGCAATACATATTAGTGCATACATATTATAATTTTCTGACAAATGCATCGATTTGTATTTTTATTTTGAACATACAGCTAGATAATTTATTATCTAAACATTTTATAAATAATTAATTCTAATATAGTATGCTTTAGCTGCATAGTTTAGTTTTTTTTTCTTCTTGCACGGAGCAAACACTTTCACATAAGCTGTCTGTTGATTATCAAATGTGTGTGTGATTTGTGGCCAAAAATATGTTTCCGCTGAAGAAAATCTTGAAAGTAGCCGGATTGGCATAATGTTATAACGATGGTAATATGTTTGTTCTCAAGTTTTATGTAGAATAATAAATTTTCCCACAATCAACTAAATTTTTATTTTTCAAGTAACCACATGAGTTTTGATAAAAAGATTTAATACAGTGCGAAAATACGTAAAATCTTCGTGTGAAATATTTTATATGCTGTAGGCTTGTGGTTGGAACTTTCCACGCAATATTTATGCACATAAAGAATGATAAGTTTAAATTTAGATATTTTTAGCTTTCGGCGTTAAAGGGAATTTGAACGACTTCTTCCTATCGAAAAAAGGCACTTAAAAAAACCCTTGGCATCAGAAACGCTAGAAACACTAATGTTCGAAGAACAGTAGAGAATTTGTGCAGATTTTGAGTGTGTATTCTACCACTAGCTACTTAAGGACACCCTAAGTAAAAATAGACCCTAAGCCAATTTAATTTCGATAACTTCGCCGAAAGTTACAGCGGTAGAAAGGTGTTTGGGGTTGCCATCCAAAAAATGTCCAGACCTTAAAAAATTTAAACATTGGTAGGGTTTACAGCGGTTGGACCAGATGTGACCTGACCTATAGGGCGGATCTGGCTTAAAATTTGGTCAGGTTGAATTTAGTCCTCGTTTGTACGTGACAGTTGGCATTAAATACGTGACAGCTGTAACTATCTTTCCATTTGTCTCTCAAACATGATTATTCAAATGATTTTGAGTCAAACGAGAGGGCTGCAAGCTTAATTTCAACGTACATATATTATTGATAGTCGCGCGAAAATCAACGCTTAGGTCGGGTACTGAGTGCTTACAGCAGGTGGACTATATAATTTAGATGGAATGTGGTGTATAGTCCGCGGACTAAACGTCTGCTGTAAACGCTATCATTGTTTACTTATTTTCATTGCATATGTTTATGTTAGCAGCTATTGGTACGGAAATAACAAAAATGCCTCGTGCTGGTAACACATTTGCTTCACGTTGAAGTCAACCTACTATGCGAATTTCGTATTGATCCGATGACGTAAAAGTTTTTAAATTTTCTAGATCGTAATATTTGTTGTTTATTTTCACTACAAGATTACTATGATTTGAAAATTTTATGATAAAATCGCTTACTAAAGATATGCAAAAAAAATACAAAAGCAACCATAGCTGGCAACCCTATAATTTTTTTTCGAACTAGATTTCTGCTGAATATTGTCTACAATATGTTCAATTTGCCATATGGATTTCGTTATGATTCCATGACTGCACTGGAAGCTATAGGGCAAAGAGCTTCATTTTCCTCAGTGAATTTTCAAAATTTAAGACACTAAAATTACCATAGCTAGCAGCTCCAAACGAATTTTTCAACCGAATTTCTATCCAATGTGGCTCAAAGTAGTATTCAGCCACTGTGTAGTTTTGATCAAAATCGAGTGGCTGAGTAAGAATTTATAGGGTTAAAAGCAGCTATTTTTCTTCGTGATTTTTCAAGATGGCACCACTGGTACAGAATTATCTAAATTGCAAAATCGTTTCTATAAGACCTGTTTCTACTTAAGGCCAATAAATTCTGTAAATTTCAACTGTATCTGATCATCAAATATAGGTTCACTGTATCTGATCATCAAATATAAGTAAATTGGGGAAGGGTTACCGTTCTTACTGGTAGAATTTCAAATGTTTTACTTTGGCTATATAGACAAAGCATAAGATTTATATATGAGTTGCTTTTTTTTCCAAAAAGCGACAATTTTTCAGGAGAGTCGATGATTTGAAGGTTTTCACTTTTAGCGTCTGCCCTAGTACATCAAAAGCATCAAAAGCAATGTTTAATCAAAAGCAACGCAAATTAACAACTTAATAATATCCATATGCCTTTAAAGTTTCATAATGATTGAATAGCTTTGTCAAAAGTTATCGCAATTTGAAAATTTTCAAAGTTTATCGATCTCTTTTTAGGCATAATAAGACAATCAACAATGATAAGTCTATATCATTATTGATTGTCTTATTATGATTATTTAGTCTATATTATTATAATTATTTAATTATGGAGTGTCATTGCTACGTTCCATGTAACAAAGTTATAAATGCCTGGATATGATTTTGAATAAGCTTTGGAATTTTCCAATAACTTTACTGTACTATTTGCCAGCGTGCTAAATATTTGCGGATGAAAAAGCTGTCGATAAGAAACATTCTGTTATTTCTAAGTAAAAGAATACCCCACAAGATAAAAAATCATTAATGTGTTTCTTCAATCCAGCCTACAATTTCACTTCCGAAAGAATTAAAAGGCCGTGCAAAGATATTTACGTTTACATAGTACAATTTTCTAACAATCCCAAATTGCCCATTACATTAAGTTTTGTATGTTCTAAGGAAACATTTATCTACGCTTGCCGTTAGTTACGTAATGGCTTTACAAATTTTTCACAGCACGACAATAGTAATTAAATAATTGGCCACCTGATACAGTTGTATGGGATTATAACGTGGTATGATTGAAGCTTCAGGCTAAAGCTCTTCAAATTAAAATAAAAGCTAATCGCAAGAGAAAGGGCTAAGCATTAAATCTAAATAGGCGTGAAGATGTTTAAACTTCGGTTATTATTTTGTTATTTTGTTTCAGTTAATTGATTTTAGCAGTAGAATTACTATTTATGCAAAATTTCATCCGTAAATTGATTTTAGTCAGCCGCAGTTATAATTTAGAGATAATTTTATTTGGGAGACTGAAAGTAAACGTCAAATAAACGTTGAAGAAGCTTGTTGACATGTCAAATTTTTCCATGCAAAAGCAAAAAAGAATATGTCGAGTTAAATGATGTATGAACTGGAAATAAATGTTAGTTTTTATTCCCCGGTCACAAATCATAAACATGACGAACAAGAGTTTTAATAAAGGAAATTTAGTTCTTTTTGGCAGTGACGTTTTTTTCAACGAACTCCTTTTTTTTTTCATGCTCGGCCACTTTGATTGCTCCATAACCATCTACTAGTTTAACGTCGCCCGTGACATCCCCACTTGGCGTAATACTGGCAGAGTGCGTCAACGTATCGCTTTAGCTGTCCTTGAATTGTGGCCATCACACCACGCCAGAAGCTCGTTAGCGTAGAAATTTACCTTAACATCATGAAAGTTCTTTAAATTTACCTTAACATCATGTTTTGAGTATCAGAAGCAAAAATATTAAGAAGAATACGTCCAAAAATGGAATCCTGGGGTATACCCCAGTCAAGAGAATCCACAGCCACCTCATGGCAAAAAATGCAATTACTCATGAGCTTTTCTTTTTTCTATCAGCACATTCTATAGTTCAGCACATTAACTACCTACGCAGAACAGAATTTCTGTCTGAGTGCATTCACTGGGACAGGCGTGTTGTTGTTTCCAATGCGTCAGTTCTGTTCTGGAGCGGCAAAAAAACACGCCTAATATACCTAAAGAGTTTAAAATTTATAAGTTTATGGATCAGTTGATCCAAACTAAGCTTTTCCACATTGATAAGGCAAGCCGTGGCAAATTTGTTTTCAGCTTGGGACCTTCGTATGTTCTTCTCAACAATTTCTTTATCAAGAGTTGAGTAGTATTATTCGTTTCGGTAGTTTCTCTATATTATGCCTAGTACTATACTCTTCGCGAAACGAATTCAACGGTCAAATCCCATACAAAAGAGCTTTACTGACGAATTGAAAAGCTCTTTTTGTATGGGATTTGACCGTTGAATTCGTTTCGCGAAGAGTATAGTACTAGGTATTAGGGAGAATAGAGATGGGTCTCGTGTTGACAATGTCAGTGTTATCAGGCAATTTGGAAATATGAAGTTCAAGCAACTATTGAAGATGATGGCTAGCAAAACCAAAAAATGAAAAGAAAGTTTCTTTATGAAATAGTTTGATGCGTTGTCTAAGGTTTGAGATTAGACGCCTGCATTTGTAGGTATAACGAGTTTATATAACATCATTGCCACCAGGGCAATCAGAGATATTGGATGTAGAAAATTCAGTCAGGGAAGAATTTTCCTAACTCTGAATAAATGGCATTACCTTTCTCTTCATTTGACTTGTGAATTCGGCGTTTTCACTGAGTTTTTCACCTGCCAACAGCTCAGAGAAGTGATCGGAGACCGCGTTGGAAGTAGCACTGCCATCAGGGAAGCACGTACCATCACCCGTGAAGGCTAGACTGCAGTTGATTTCCGGATACATATCTATACCCGGCTCAATATTCCTGAGTTTTTATTCAAACCTCTTGTTCAGATTGGCCCTAGTTTTAACTTCAACGAGGAAGCTGGTTGCGTTGAGGATTAATTCCACTTGTCGTTAAATAAATTGTTGTCGTTAAGTGAATTGTTGGTATGCGTAATGCGTTTTTTCAAGGACTTGCGTTTTATTTTCATCCGGGAAGTTTTGCTAAACAAGGTTTCTGTCTGTTCATGCGACAAAGAAGAGCGTAAAATATCTATGACGTGGTTACAGGCCTGATCAATTTCGGAAACAGAGAGATTTTTGTCTCATTCGATAACTACATTTTGTAGTTTGACAGAGGCTTCTTGTTCGAAAGTATTCCAATTGAGTTTTTGTTTTTATAAAGAATGAAAAGCTGAGGCCCAGAGACTAGAAAGTGGAGACCCCTAGTTCTCTGGAGAGTCATTTACATTAACATCTGATACGATTCTGCTTCAAACACTTGAGGCAATATATTGGGAAGTTGAGAGAAGAACAAAAGAAATCGATTATTCTACCAGACCTCATGAAAGTTAGTTCAGGTGGAGCGACAAAGTTGCTAGACGTTTAGTCTGTGCCCATCTCCGAAGGACAGTGCTGACAATATTTCCCCAGTGTGGATGCCTGGTGTTGAATTCCTTACCAATCATGATGTGGCTTATTTTGGAAGTTGAAGGCAATATATGAACTTTGAAAAAGAAGAGTTTTGGTTGGCATATATGCTTAGGTTGATGAAAGTGAAGACCGCTTCGGGCTTTAATTCAAACTTTCGAGACTAGAAGAGATCCGTGTCCTGTATCGTCAGCTTCATACAACAAGGCCACGCATAATAGAGTCATTACTAAAATAATATTAAGTCGGGATTTGAGTTTACTTTCACATGCGAAAATTTTATTAGGCCTCTCAGAGTTCAAGTGTTCTTGAGCAATGTTCCTTTTGCAAGCAGGAATGAAATATGATCTATTTAGAGAGTTAAGTTTCAAAAGCCCTACCGATTCCACAAAGTTCAATTGCCAAACCGTATATTTCAAACAAAATCACTTATGCTATTTGATTTTTGCCAACAAATGGAGCATTTTGGAACATTTGGAAATTTCCTTGCATGTACACATTCACACGAAGTGAACAGCGATCACCAGAAGCCGCCATGTTGCAAATTTCTTTGCATGTACACGCTCACACAAAGTGAAAAGCGATCGCCATTGTTTGAGACTGCCATCCGAAAAATGATCAAAACTCGGAAAATTTAAAAATTGGTTTCTTATTTTTATCGCAAATGCTTTGCATATGAGTATGTAGTTTCAAGCATCTGTTGGTGCAATATTTACGAAAATGGCTAATGCTGATTACCCTGTGTCAGCAGCAGAGCAAAATATATACCAAATCTGCTTCACGTTAAGTTAAACCCAACCAGTAAATTTCGTTTCGATTGAATCACTGCGCTGGAAGCTTTACGGGTGAAAAGAATATCAGGGTTGCCATCCTCAAAACTTTTCAAATTTTTAAAGCGTTAATATTTGTTGTTAATTTTTATTGCAGGATCATTCCCATTTGCAAATCTAATGACATAATCGCTCAGTAAAGAAATTCCACAAAAATACAAAAATAGTCATAGCTGGCAGCCCTTTCATGATTTTTGTACGAAATTCCTACGACATTTACTTCATATTAAGGTCCATTTACTGCATGAACTTCGTTTTGATTTATGCACTGGACCGGAAGCTATAGGGAGAAAAGCTTTATTTTGCAAGATTTATGAGACAAAAATCACCATAGCTGGCAGCCCTATTCTAATGTTTCAACCAAATTTTCACCAAATGTTACATAGAGTGTGTGTGCAAAACTGTGTGAGTTTCGTTAAAATCTGATGGCTGAATCGGAAGTTATAGGCCTAAAAGCTGTTTTTTTTCTCAGTGATTTTTCAAGATGGTACCACTGCCACAGGGTTGCCCGCATTTCAAAATTACTTCTGTCGGACTTGGTCCTAGCTAATACCAACATTACCTGTGAATTTCATTAAGATCGGATAATCCGGTCGTCAGTTCTTGTGAACAGAACTTTCGAGTGCTGAAAATAGAGTTAATTTGGTGATGGGTTGCCGTTCTTGTGCAAATCGGAATTTTCAAAATTTCAATTTGACATGATGGACAAAGGTCAAAATTTATCAAAGATTTGAAACTTTTGCCAAAAATCAAAAATTTTTGAGGAAGGTCAATGATTTAAAGGATTTTTTCAGGAGCCTGCCGTAGCTACAGGGTTACCCGTACAACCTTGCAAACCCATATATGCTAAGTCCTAGTCAACATCAATACGCTCTGCAATTTCCACGATGATCGGATGTTTTGATCAGAAGTAATGACAAATCAAAATTTGAAAAAAAATCCTTGCCTACTTTTAGGCACTTAGCACCCGCACACGGCTCAAAAATTTCAATTCTTTATCATAAACAAGCTTAAAACATAATCAATTTTCATTCCCAATACTTTTTTTCAACGAAAATTTACACTGCTTGGAAATATAGGTGTACCTCAAAATTCACTAAAACGCTCGCCGCCGCCAAAAGGTTTAGGATATCTGAATTTGAGAAAGTTGTGGACCTACCTACTTTATATATCTACGTTCTCCGAAAGTTTCAGCTCAATCGAATCGGCCACTCCAGAGATTATCTCGGAAAATCATTTTGCTGATATATATATATATATATATATATATATATATATATATATATATATATATATATATATATAAAGAAATATGAATTTTCGGCGAAACGAGTTTAATACTAATGTTCTTCGAACATTAGTAAAAACTTCACATTTTGAAAACACTGTGTAGTATTCTCCTACATTCGTCAACAAGTTCTATGGTCATATCTGCGGCATATTTTCTTAGTATTATACGTAAGCTTGTGCATAATTGCTACTTGCTGACAAACAAAGTTCAAAGCTAATGCTGCAATTAATAGCCCTTGTCCATTTTAAAAAGTCTTTTAAATTCCGATTTTCAAATTTCCCAAAAAAACTCCTCTATTGTCGTCAGGATAACACTCTGGATGGAATCACAATCTCAATCGTGTTTCAAGTAATTCGTCGATCCATTCAAATCCAAAACTTACTTTGACTTCCCTGAAAATTCAATGTTAATCCAACTCAATCCTACTGACCGTCAGAAGCCGCCATATTGGAAACCTTTTTGCATGTACAAATATGTACAGCGATCGTCAGAAGCAGCGATTTTGCAACGCTCAGACGAAGTGAACAGCAATCGTCAGAAGCCGCCATATTGAAAATCTCCTTCTACGCACAGAAAACTATCGTGTACACACAAACAAAATCATATTCAGAACAAGGTCAACAAATCAGGTATATTCTAAATCTGAATTTGGCATTCCGTGTAAAAAGGCTCATTGTAAGATGGATGAATTCTCTTGAGTAGGAAAGTCATTTTATAAAGGCAAGAGGAATAAAAGTAAAGCAGGGAATAGAAGTTGATTTGAGATGCTCAAAGAACAGACTATGATCTTCCATGCGCTTCTATTTGTCACGTTTTTGGTTTTGACTTCAAAGCTAGGAGTACACCTTTTATTTATAAAGAAGGATTTTACCAAATTGGTTTTGAAATTTTTCGAGTTGAACTTAAAACACACAATGAGAGGATTTCGTGGTTCTTTTCCTTTCTGAATTGGAGGATATATAGAAGTTTTTTGTGGGGCTGAGAACAAGGTACCACCATTAGAATGAACTAGATCGAATTCACTAACTTTGTCACCTGTGCCTTGTAGAAAAGCCTGCAATACCGTTATTTCCTGGTTTTATTTTTACATTCTTTATTGCACCCATAGAGTTACTTTTAACGGCTGCTTCACTTTTATTGTCCATCCTTCTTCTGTTGCTCCTCAAGGCAGTTTTTTTGACTTCCCTTGTTTGTTTTCACCTTATTTATCACTGACTTTTTTGTTTCTTCAAGTCTGATTTTCTTTTATATGCACATGATCTTAAAATTAAAATGATTGTTTTTATTCATAAGCGAATCTGTTTGCCTTAAATGAGTAGTGCATTGTGAGCTCCCTTGCACTAAATGTTTCCAAGTGTTTTGTGATGTCTTATTATATTTTGGATCATGTAGGTAAGCAAAAGGACATAAGCATCATTTTTGATTCACAACTAAAGTCTCACCTAAGTGATGTTTTATTACCTCTAAAGCTTCTAAACCAGCTCGTTTTGTAAGTTTTAGGTGTAAACGTACTCGTTGCCTTATGTACAAATTTAATTTCCCTTGTCGTCCTTATGATGAACGTCGGGTTTTCTTGAATCGCTTTACACTGAGTACTCGTAGAGTATTTCTTGATGAATGTTTTCTTTACAAATTATGGCATGGTTCACTCTCCTCCGGCATTGGCATGTCTCACTTTTTACGTGTGTCTGATCGTCCGGTGAGAACTAAATCGCATTTGAAGCTTCCATTTGCTCATACTCTCATCTACTTTCATTCTTCTGTACCCAGGATGCTAAGAAGTCATTAGAGGTTCTCTGTTTTTGTGCTTTGTGTCTTTCAAGGGACACATGTTAGAAACTTTAACGTTTATTATTTAGGGCCGGACAATCACAGAGAATGTGCTCGATGGTGTCCTCTTCCATATCGCACCTCTTGCATAAATTTTGATGTCAGTCCAATTCTGTTCGCATGAGGTGCGGTAAGGCAGTGTCCTGTGAGCAAGCTGAGCTTGAGCAGTTTCCTGCTTTTGCTTGGATCAAGTGATGGCCATAATGTCCTGGCCATTCTGTTTTCCCATTCGGACTTTAGTTTGGCCCATATGGCGGCATAAAGTTTGCTTGTGGCGTCAGCGATTGACCGTGGCACAGTGATGCATGGGCTATTACTAGCTCCTGAACCTTTCGTCGCCAATTCATCGGCTTTTTCGTTGCCTATGACCCCACTATACCCTGGCACCCCCATAATCCGGATAGGAATATGCCTTGCCCTTTCATTGAGAGCCACTCTGCAAGCGCTAACAGTTTTTGAAGAACATCTGTAAAACGCAAGAGCGAGAATGACTGCCCTGCTGTCGATGTAAATCGTCATTGATCTAGTTGATATTCCGCTAGTGGACTCAACTGCCATGCGTATAGCATGTACTTCAGGCTGAAAGACGGTAGTATGGTCCGACGGTCTACACCACAGTTTAAGGCTCAAATCCGTAGAAAACACGCCCGAGCCAACTCCTGTGTCCGTCTTTGACCCGTCTGTGTAAATTCAGACTCCCCCATCGGTGGTAGCTCCCTTTTTCTTCCAGTCTGTTCTTGTGGGTATCTTGACCTGAAAATTCCTGCTAAGATGTATTATTTTGCTCATGTGGTCCGTGTCTTCTGCAATGAGCCCAAATCTTTTGCAGCATTCTGTAAGAATACCGCTGTGGCTCCACTGATCTGAATCGTTCTACATGCCGGAACTTTTAGCGCGTATCGCCGCTAAGCCTGCGCTTCTAAAGATGAATCGATCTAAGGGCATGAGTCCCAAAATTATTTCCAAACCAGCCGTTGGGCGGTTCTTAAAGCGCCCGTAATACATGCAAACTAATCTTTTTAGTCTTGTTAGCTCCTTGATATTAGTTTCATGATCGCTCCATACACCAAAATCGGCCTCACTACACATGCGAATATGTAATAGGTCGCCCTAGGTTTAAGACCCCAGGTATTGGAGTAGGCAGACCGGCACGTGGAAAGTGCTGCGCGAGCCTTACCTATTCTGTGCTTCACGTTAGCCCCCCAGTTCAGTTTCCTGTCTAGTATAAGGCCCAAATATTGTATTTAACACTATCAGCAAGTTCCAATCTCAGTTCCATAGTTTTAATGATTTTTTTACAATATTATTCTTTCCTATTTTATGATTGGATCATTCTGTAAAACTAGTCAGCTATAAATAAATAATAAATAAATAAATAAATAAATAATAAATAAATTAGTAAATTAAAAAGTTCGTGGCTTTGGGCCAGTATCCTCTATCCCTATATATATCTCTTAACTAATCCATAAGATATTTATCTCAAGATACTTTAAGGATATCGCTTTAAGGTTTTAGAATCTACCATCATATTTCGAATACATTTGAATTAGTGTGATAGCAAAGGAGCAGAAAACAAATGTACAAAAATATTATTACCACCACAAGCTAATGCACATCAAACCGTAATAGCGAATTTATTCAACTATTTTTCTTTTAATTCTCAATATCGAAATAAACACTTTAATTGAATTAATATGTAGGCGTTTTATTTTGCAAATGATCTTCGTATCATGCTGGTTAAACAGATCATAATCAATTTTCTAAAGTATTGCACCCGAAAAATAATAAAAATTTCTTTGAATTCAAACGTTTAATTCAACATCATTATGTTTATTGATCTATTTGCTTGAGAGATTTTATGATGTTTTCGGTATCATGTTCTCTAAGCATTTTCATTTTCGTTGATGAATTATTCAACGAGCTCTATTGTCTTTTCGTTGTGTCTATGCCTTTGACAATGTTCCCGGCATTGTTTCGGACAGAATAGGACGTGACGCGATGTATGCACGTGCAGATTGCGTAGGAAACTTTAGCTCCAATGCGAAAGCAACTTGGTATTGTCTCGAAAGATACTACATACAGATTTGCAATACAAACAGGAGCATATTTATATGGACATATCGAAGAATGTATGGTAAACCCTGGAGACTAGTAGACTGGACACTGGAGCATTTAATCTTGAGTGAGACGACATTATGTTCATTGTTAAACACATATTTAGCAGACTTCATTTCCACTTTATTTCAATTTGCAAACGCAGCGGTTGAAGAAGGCGTTACAAATATTCTTAATTTCAATCAAGATACTATTCTTTAAGAGTGAAATTGTCGTAACAGACAGAAACGTGTAACCTCGTCAAACCAACTCGTGCTTTATTACAAAGAGACCAAAATAGGCTTGACCTTTTTACATTCTGTTAAAGTGATAATTCATAATCGACGATGACATGCAAATAAACCTTCACTTTCATTTTCATTTGCAAACATCATTTTAGTTATCACTACCACAAGACACTCGAAATCAACATTATATCTGTCTGTCGCGTTTCCTAATGGCCGAAGAAAGAAAAGCTGCTGGCAGTACAACTTACTTGTAACTACTTAATTATTAATAACTAGAGCAAGTAAAAATCAATATTGTTCGTAATACCTCATATGTATGTTTAGCATTTACCATGTCTTTGAGGTGAAAACTGTGGACTGCTAAGTTAATTAGAAAAAAAGTAATATAATCGCCATTTTCGACCATGACCTAACGGAAACGGAAACGAATACCGTTTATATTCTACTCTACTATACTCGACAACACGAAACGTTCATAAAAGATGAATTGAAAAATATTATGTAAATATTATGTGGTCAATCCACAAGAAATATTATCATTATCATCTTTATATTATATAAATTACTAATGTTTGCATGTCTCATGCAAAAAATTTCGGATATTTTTAGCCAATTTTTCTGAAGATTTCGATGAACAAAATTATTTTAGTTGAGAATAACATTTTTCATCGATGATAAAGTTCATTTGTAGTCCTAATAAGTTCAACATTAGCAAAACTTCATTAATTAGTAACGATAGTGATATTCTGAATTTAAGTAATGGCATATTCAAGTCATTTGACGTCATTTCAAGTACAAGTGAAATATACTAGAATAAAGTGAATGAAAAGATAAAATATAAGATTCCGCTATTTAATTCTTTGGCTATTTCGATTGTAAAAACAAAAGGCTTTTTTAATACAAACAAGTTGTAAGTGCATTGAAATCTAAAAGAGCAATAATTGTTCAAGATGTGTTTTATGATGCTATCTGTGATTGAGGGCCGGTTCGTTCACTTTCGGTTTATTCTATTTATTTGAACCAAACAAGGCGTACAAAAATAAGAAACACTTAGAATTAATATTGAACAATTTAAATACATTTAAAATGTACCTGATGAAATGAACAAAACAAAAATTTTAAAAATATAACCATCTTCGGTAAGAAATGGGGTGGAGGCATTCATGACGTAGGCACCTTAGTCAGAGCAGTTTTAAACCTAGGTCTCGAAATAGTTGGGAAAGAGTATTTTACGAAGCTATTGAATATATTTCAGTATCTATTGATTGGCTCATTGTTGGCGTAAACTGTGTGGTGTTGGTGTTTCTTCGGTAAACGTGTGTGCCTCGTCCCCTTATTGATTCATTGAAGGTTATGATATTGGGCAGGGACACAGCATTGATCCAACCAGGATCCAAGCAGGAGCATTTGACTATCCTTCGCGAAGATAGACTTAATAGATTTAAAAGATTGTATATATGATGGTAAATTATCAAATTTGTATGGATTATACACAGAAAAATTTCATTTAATAGAATCAAATTTAAATCAAAAGTTGAAACACTTTTAAATAAAAAACGAATCTTATTTGAATTCCACTTTATTATAAATATTTTATTTCCATATCAATATTTTCATTGAATGAAAAATGAAAATGTTTGATTTGGCGTCATATATGTTTCTTTTTAATTCAAATAATCTGACCTCATTTCAATAACGCTGTATCAAAGTGTGTCTTGTTTGTTTTAATGTTTTATTTTTCATTCAATGATGAAAAATTTTGATATGAAAATAAAATTTTTATAATAAAGTGGAATTCAAATAAGATTCGTTTTTTTATTTAAAAGTGTTTCAACTTTTGATTTAAATTTGATTCTAAAAAATTTTAAGTGGTGAAATTTTTCTGAGTGCACATATCTATCAACGTATAGAGCAAGAACTCCTTCGGCACTGATTCGAGCTAATCGGTATGGACATATACAGGCATATGCGAGCAATGGTCAAACTAGAGCTACTTTCTCGAATGGTCTCTAGCAAAAGGTGACCCTCCCTGGAATTGAGCGTTCGGGAATTAACGCTTTATTAAGACGCAATTAAAAGTGAATTACAAATCAAAGTGAAAAAAAGTTAGAAAAATCCCTCGCGCATCAGAACTGCTAGAAACACTAATGTTCAAAGAACAGTAGATTTGCGCAGATTTTGAGTGTAAATTCTACCACTAGCTACTTAAGGCCACTACCGCTAGCAAGTGATGGGCGTTCCTGTTGTTTGCAAAAAACGAAAACGAACTGTTTTTTTTTTGAAAAAAAAAAACTGTTTTTTTTTAAACTGTTTAAAAAACTGTTTGTTAACGACAAGAACAATTTTTATACTGAAATGTATGTAGTTCAATTTGAAATGTATGTAGTTCAATTCAGAAACATCGTTCATAGTTTGAATAATCTTCAATTAATTCAGTGCAATGAATTTTTACGTATTAAGTTTTTTTAATAAATATTTTATGTATTATGTCTTCCACCATCGTATTGTAAACATTCATTGCTAGGACTAAGCGCCTCCAAACTGAATTGATACTTGTATTTTCCCCATTTTCCAATATATTATCTACTTGATAAGCCGTACAATCATACATCAATCAGTACACATGGTCGTAAAGAATCCATGTGGTCGTATCCCATCGAGAGCTGGTGCTGGTAAGCAGCATTCAAAACAACAGCGACTGTTGTTGTTTTCAATGCTACCTACCCTAACCAGCTCTTGATCGAGATGCAAAAATAAGCACCTAATAAGTCTAACAATCTCGTATTATATATACATTTTTTTTTTTAAATAATGCGTTTATTTTCGTTATTCAGATACCATACAAAATCCATTGTACTATTCCCCCTGTTAAGGTTTAAACTTTTTGTTAGGGTATTTAGTCGGCTAACAATTTTTTTAATCATAAACACAAAATATGACAAAATAAAAGTAAATTCATCCAAAAAAACCCTAGCGCATCAGAACCGCCAGAAACACTAATATTCGAAGAACAGTAGAGGATTTGTGCTGATTTTGAGTGTGTATTCTACCACTAGCTACTGAAGGACACTCTAAGTAATAATATACCCTAAGCCAATTGAATTTCGATGACTTCATCGAAAGTTACAGCGATAGAAAAGTGTTTGAGGTTGCCATCCAAAAAATGTCCAGATTTTAGAAAATTTAAACATTGGTAGAGTTTACAGCGGTTGGACGCAATGTGACCTGAACTATAGCGCGGACTAAGTGAATTTAGTTCTAAGTGTTTACATCGACCTAACCTAAAATTTGAATTTAGTCCTCGTTTGTACATACGTGGCAGCTGTTATTTACTTTGATTTTAGTTCATACACTGTAATTATCTTTTCATTTGTCTCTCAAGCATTATTATTTAAATGATTTTGAGTCAAACGAGAGGGTTGCGAGCTTAAATTCAACGCACATATATTATTAAAAGTCGCGCAAAAATCACGGCTTAGGTCGGGTGTGTTTTAGGTCAGGTCGCTTGAAATCGTGTACTGACCTATTGCTTGGGTCGGGTACTGAGTGTTTACAGCAGGTGGAGTAAATAATTTAAATGGAATTTGGTGTATAGTCCGCGGACTAAATGTCTGCTGTAAACGCTATCATTGTTCACTTATTTTCTTTACTAATTTTAAATGCTTATGTAAGCATTTATTGGTACGGAAATAACAAAAACGCCTAGTGCTGTCAATCCTTTGCTAGCACCGAAGCCAAAAATGTATCATATTTACCTGACGTTAAAGTCAATCTACTCTGCGAATTTCGTATTGATCCGATGACTGCATTGCAAGTTATAGGGATACAAAGAAATTTAGGGTTACCACCCGTAAAAGCTTTCAAATTTTCTAGATTGTAAAATTTGTTATTTATTTTCACAACAAGATTACTACGATTTGAAAATGTTATGATAAATTCGCTTACTAAAGATATGCCGAAAAAAAACAAAACCAATCATAGCTGGCAACCCTTTCATTGTTTTTCCAACAAGATTTCTGTTCAGTATTGTCTACATCAAGTTCAATTTGTCATATGAATTTCGTTACGATTCTCTGATTGCATTGGAAGCTGTAGGGTAAAGAGCTTTATTTTCCTGAGTGGATTTTCAAAATTTAAGACACTAAAATTACTATAGCTGCCAGTTTTTATTTTTGATGCTTAAAATATAAGTGAATTGAGGAAGGGCTACCGTTCTTGTCCGTTGTAAAATTTCAAATGTTTTACTTTGGCTACATAAACAAAGCATAAGATTTATACATGAGTTCCTTTTTTTTCCAAAAAGCGACAATTTTAGGTGAGTTGATGATTTGAAGGTTTTCACTTTCAACACCTGCCCTAGCTACAGAGTTGCCAACACGCTCATCAAAAGCAACACAAATTGACAAATTAATAATATCAATATGTTCCGAAAGTTTCAAAATGATTTGATTGCTCTGTCAAAAGTTATCGCAATTTAAAAAATGTCAAATTTTCCCGACCTCTTTTTAGGCACCTAGCGCACACATGGGATTTAAAAAATCCAAAACATTATCGGATTCACATTAAAAACACGTTTGAAATTTATTTGGCTAACTTGATTTTTGCAAAAATTATTTGTGGACAAAATAATAGGTATATTAAAAATATCACTAAAATGACCGCCGTAATAGTGTAATAGTTATAATCAATAATCTTGTAAAAGTTGGCTTATGCCTGCTAGCCAGAAAGTCAGGTCTTTTTTCTGAAAGATACAGAAAAACCTGTGAGAAAAAAGAACTAGAGCTATGTACGAAGACTTCGTAGCCCATAGGTTTATGAAATTCATCATACGACATTTGACGAATCCCAGCTATTTATTTGCCTTGCTTACGACCTTGTCATAGTGTAAATTAAAACGCAGCTTTTTATCGAAAGTAATCCCAACGTCAATGACATAATCAAAATGATTTAGCGCAACATTGTTGAGACGATAATCAAAATTTATATAATTGGTTTTAAAGAATCAATACATGTACTGACGTTAATATGACATTTATTTTGTTTACACCACTGCTCAACAGAAAACAGTTTAGATTGAAGGAGAACTGAGTCTGAATTCATTTTTATTATGAGGTATATTTTCAGATCATCTGTATAGAAAAGGCGAGGAATGCCTGATAAAACTTCAGAAAGATGAGATATGAAAATATTGAATAAAAGAGGTCCCGAGTGAATCCACCTTGTGGTACACCTTATGAAACTTAAATTTTTTTTTGGATAAGATACCCTGAAACTTAAAGTGCTGCATCCTATGTCGAAGATAAGAACATAACCAGTTCAGTAAGAGACCCAAGGTATCAAATTTCTGTAATTTAATTGTAATTTAAGAATATCATGATCAACGCGATCAACTTTGTGTGGATGGTATTAATTTGATGCTCTTTTACCATATCACACAAATATCTGAGACGAGAATCACGGGGTTAGTAGCAGTTGACCTGCTCTTTCTAAAACCATGTTGTTGTTCGTTCAGAAGAGGTTCTATTAGGGTTTTGAGCTTATCACTGACAATTTTTTCAAATAGTTTAGGCAATGCTGATAGTATTTGAATTGATTACCTATGTAATTATCAATTGGTCGTCTATCACCACATTTAAAAATCGGCGTCAGATAGGAGGATTTTCTGAAGAAGGGACAAGTCCTGCAAGAAAGTGATTTGAATGAAAAATGATTTTAACCAATGATAATTCCAGCTGGCAACTGCCCTTTGGGTTTGTTCAGCAATTTTTAAACCAGCGAATCCGTGGTTTTGTTGGTTATTCAAGCAAAGATTTCCAGGAATTTCGTTCGTTGAAGTTTGGCTATCGTATTATTTTTGACGTATTCATGTTTTCGATCTGAGCGATGAAACTAGTGTTCATTGAAAATTTTGTGGGCACATAGAAAATGAAATTACTTTTTTTTATTCGAAATTTTCCTTTGTTTGAAAAAATGGAATAACGTTTCACTTTACAATCGGTATCGGTTCTACGAGAAATTGCAATTGCAGAGTCACTTCTGAATTTTATATGATCTAAGCTGCAATATCCGGTCCCCGATGAATCCATGCTGCTCTTTTAAGAGAAAACGGCCTATGGCGCCATAGTGCTTGTTGTGGATAATTTGCCCATGCAATTTTAGAGGAACAAGGTCTAAAGGCGATAGTAAGATTTCGACTTTAGGAGGAAAGGTCATAAGAGCTTCAAAACAAATTGGTAAAAGTGATTACGTATTACTGTTGGAACGACTGTGGAGTCTAGGTGTCGCTGTGTTAACAAAATATTTCTGCTTAGCTAATTTCATAGCTTTTTTCGTCTCTAACCGGGATCTGTGGAAGTTTTGAAGCGATTGGTCAGGTGAGTTGCGTAAAAATTCTACACATGCCTTGTATTGTTTGCGGAGAGCAATAGACACAGCAATATAGAGCTTAATGCGGACTAACGGATTTGCTAAAGCGTGCCTTGAGAGTGTAAAGAGAAGTCAGATTAAAAATCAGAGCGCAAAAGGATGCCAGAGCTGTGACAATGTTTAGGCCACGAAAGAAGTAAGTCCAATTCATAGCGATAAGTTCGCAAGCAATCCTTACATAATCAGCTTTGAAAAGGTTGAAGCGCGGAGGAGCGGAATTGGCTTTGCGATTTGAATTAACGAGCTAAGATAAAGACATGAAGAGGAGAGTGATGAATTATGTTGGAGATGTTGATGTATTGAGGTTGATGCATAATTGCTTGCGTGTAACACTTACATCAGGTCTGCGATCAGAATTGGCTACAGACAAAACATCAGAGCAAGTAGGAAGCAAAAAATTACTTGCTGTAGTCACAGTATGAGAAATACTTGGAGAACGTGGGCTCAGCTTGACAGCTGAAATAGTCAGTAGCTCTTTGAGGCCCTTTCTGGTCGTTACTCTCGCATTTACTTCTTGGCCGACTGCACTAGGATCTTCTTGAGTTCGTGATCCTTTTGTCAAGAATTCTTCCATCATTTCATCAAAATCTTCTTCAATCAAGAATTCAATTGAGTCAGATTAGTCGACAGGATCATTATTAGCAGCTTCCAGGTCCTCACCATCATATCTACGGATATAGGAAATCATATTTGATTGATAGATACCGAAAATGAATGGCAATACTCACCTAAATGACAATTTTTAACGCTTTTGCGCATCACATTGTACAATTCATCATAAACAAGATCCTGAAAAGTAGTTTTTAGCTTGGTGGTAGTCCACGGGTCTATGAGATATAGCTCAGCTCATTAAAACTATCTGCCTTCTCTTTCCAAAGTAATGTTATTATATTTATCTTTCAATACTTTCACGGTTCGACTCTTTAGGTAATAGTGAGCCGAAAAAAAACAATGCTTTTACTTAAGCTTAATGCATTGAATGTTGTTGCAATTTTTTACAAGCTTCTTCTTACTGTTTCGATGGAACAGTGTCAGTTTTATTGTTCTCGAAAATATTTTTCTGTCCGAAAACTACTACAGACTTTTTTTTTAAATGATATTCTCCCTTGATATGCTTCTGCCTAGTACCGTCTCTAGACTACTTTTGCATCCTTCAAAACGCGGTGAACGAGTCAACTTACCATTAATTAAGAGTCTCATCATAGAATTAGTGGCGACTGGGCTTAACACCAGCGCTTCAGAAAATAAGAAAAATTGTGGCAATCATTGATATCGGCTTCTCCCTTATGTGTCTTCCTACCACCATAGATAAGCATTCGCTTCAAAGGATAATCCCCTGAGCTTTACCATTATCATAGAAAAAAAATGTCTGCTCAAAAATTGATTCAGATCACTGCTTGTTTCTCCGTGGTTCCTTGAAACCCATCGCCCAACGTTGACGATTAATTTGTGCGTCCATGGCCCGCTTTGCGCCTCCTTCCAATTACTCTATCACGAACTCATTAGCACTCCACCTTTGAATCTAAGTACCTGGCCCAAGTAAGAAAAAATAATTTTTTCCCGAAAGTTTTTTTTTTATTTTTCAATATAATCTCCCTGAAGGTCAATACATTTGGTCCAGCGTTTTTCAAGTCCTTTCATACCATTCAAAAAGAAATGTTTGTCGCAGTCCGTAAAAAATTCGGAAACGGCGTCTTTTACCTCTTGATTCGTTGAAAATTTTTGACAAGCGCGATGGGTTTTAAATTTAGGGAACAAAAAAAAGTCGCATGGAGCCAGGTCAGACGAATTAGGTGGGTGGTCAACAATCTCATACCGCAAATCGTGAAATTTGGCCATAGAAACGGCGCAGGTATGGACAGGGGCGTTGTCGTGTTGGAACAAGATCTTTTTTTTCTTCAAACCGGGACGTTTCTTTTTGATTGCCTGGTCCAAACGGCCTAAAAGTTTTGCGTGATATTCCCCGTTGATGGTTTTTCTCTCTTCTAAGTAATCGGTCAGAATAATTCTCTTACTATCCCAAAAAAAAGTTGGCCATCACCTTTTCCGCCGATTGGGCCGTCTTTGTCTTGTTTGGACCCGGTTCTCCGCTCTTAGTTCACTGCATCGACTGTCGATTTATCTCCGGAGTAAAGTAATGGACCCACGTTTCATCGCCAGTAACAAAACGCCGCAAGAAATTGTCAGGATTTTTACGATAGCGTTCGAGAGACGCCGTTGAAGTCACGACTCGGTTGCGTTTCTGGCCCGGCACCCAACGCGCAGCTAATTTTCTCATGTTCAAATAAACTGTTAGGATGTGATGCACCCGTTCAGTTGAGATGCCTATGGACTCAGCTATGTCATGCACTTTGAGTCGACGGTCACTCAGAACTAAATCGAGCACTTTTTCAAAGTTTTTGTCCGTCAATACACTTTTTAGGCGCCCAGAACGCTTCTCGTCAAGAACACTCGTACGGCCGCGTTTGAATTCAGCAACCCAAAGTTTTACTGTTGCATCTGAGGGCGAGGCTTGACCATACACGGGATCGAGTTCGGCTTTTATCTCGGCCGGCTTTAAACCTTTTAAATGAAAGAATCTAATGACCGCTCGGTATTGGACGTGCTCCATTGTTGACGATTCGCGCGACACGTCAACTTAGAATGTCTGCCAAAAATAAACCTGTTACCTACAGAAACTTGAAAAAATTCATGAGACCGTTCGAAAGTGCCATCTATCTAGCGACAGCAAAAACTTTTTCGTGAAGCCAAGTTTTATCACTTGGGCCAGGGACTTATCAAAGGACCCTTGTATAACACATATAGCCTCATAAAACGTTTCTCGAAAGGGTCGCAAATATTGAGTGCTGAGCTAACAACGGATGCTTTCTTACTTGCTTTATCCATATGAGGTTTCCAGTTCAGTTTATCGTCGACAGTTACACCCAGTTATTATATAGCAGGCTTTGGGGTAGCTATTCAGTTGGCAACCTTTATTCGTAATACTGATAGTTACTTTCGCTTCGAGATTAGTCTTATGGGCGGCTAGTTCAAGCCCAGCGCAACCAAGGCTGATTTAATTACCTAGACTGCTTCGCTTACATAAATTTCGGCTTCTTGGAGATGGCGGGCTGGAGTTACTATGCCAATATCGCCGGCAAATCCTACCACAACCATATTTCTGAGTATACGCAGTCTTAGAGATTTGAATTCAGCATTATGGGCTTGACTCCCAACAAGATTCTATACAGTGCCAGAAATAAGGCACATCACTACCCAATAAGTTCAAGGTATCACAGTCTGCCGGAAAGTCAGGCCGACAGTTTTTGGGACCCAGAAGAGATCCTGTTGATCAATCTTAAGAATGAAAACGTTTCCATAGCCGGAAAAATTGATTCTTCAAGTCTAAATCGCTTAAAGAAACCATCAATGAAAAAAAAAAGAGGAAAATTAAACAAAAGTGTCCTCTTTCTGCACGACTACGCACCTGTTCACAAGAATCGTTTTGCGTTGGCTGTCCTGCATAAGGTAGGCTTCGATTTTTTTCAGATCACGCACTCTACAGCCCTGATTTGGCTCCCAGCGATTATAATTATTTTCCAAAATTGAAAAATGAGCTTCGTGCGAAGAAGTTTTCAATTTATTTTCTGGTATCAGAACTAAGTTTCGCAAAAACTGACAAATTTTAACAGTTACTTTTGTTACAGAATCAGCACAATATGGAAGTGGTGGATGTTAAACTATGTGCTGACTGCTAATTTTTGAGATTTTACAACTTTTGAGAAAAAATGTCCACTGTGTGGATGCTTTTACTAAATGAAGGTTTTCTCAGAGGTTTGCAATAAAGTAATAAATGGCCGAAGATGGAAGATGAAAAATCAAGAAAATCAGAACTCTTCATCATATATTGTTTAGTACTTTCTGAATTTTCAGCGGTTAAAATATGAACATGTAAAATAATATTATTGTTCAATCTAAATAGCTAATCTATTTTATGAATGCAAAAGTAACTTCATTTCAGTTCTTTCAAGTCATAGTGGAAGTGTCATGCCAGGCGAAAAAAACACCCCAATTCAATTTTCTTAGTAATCGAATTTTATATACATATGTTTGAATGAAATTCAAAAAGGAATTAGATCTTCCAATCTTTTTTTCCATGTAAACACTCGTATAGGTAGCTTATCACGCATAATATAATTTTATTCTATCCAGCACACAGAGCTAAATTTTCAATCTTGTAATTCAAAATGTTAACGAATCCATTGAAATGATCGGGTTAGATTGAATATACGTATATCAAAGCTACTGTACATGCATCAGTGCATAGATATATGGTTTCGATTGGAAATGCCATTCACAATGATTTCAATAGATACAATAGTATCGTGTTGACAAGAGTTTGTACCACCATCTGTATCTCTGCCTGTGAACAAAAGCAAGCATTTGCGGAAACTTGGAACCGAATCAATATTCCACAGAATCCATGAATAGCATAAATTATATGGTATCGAAACACTACAGAACGTGCATGTGCAGATACGAGCATAACATTTAAAGTGACACTACATAAACAATTTGTTTATTGAAAGAAGAGTGAGAAACGAGCTAGTAGTTCAACAGTAATATAAATCAGTAGTAGAATTTCATGGTTATGTAGTTTAGTAGCAGAAGTACTGTTAAGTAGGACTATACTTGTTGTCTACGAAGTTCATTAAAGCGATGGAAGCAAATGTGTAGAAGTTATAAAATAAATTTATTTCAAAATATCACTGGAGTAATGAATAATTGTGAATTATTTTGCCTCATCACTGATTTTATTGTTACTCTTTGTTTTAATGGGAAGGAATCAAACACCACAACTTATGATAAATACACTTTCTATCTTTCTATCTTTCGTTCTTCTTAGATATTTGGAATGAAAGGCAATGCCAGGAAATGCTCATAGGAATGATAAATGGACGCTTTTGTAAGTATATCTAACATCTCGCAATCATACTTGAATTTCAAATATTGCTGCATACATTAGTCAACTGTGTGGCCGATGAACTGTCAAGGCTTGGTAGCGTGCTACTGGAGATACGATACCCTTTCAGTTCATGTTCAGGAAATTGCAAAAATACTTCTAGGACCCTGAGAAGTGATGAGCTGAGGAATCATCGTAAGAGATCGCAAGACAGTCCTGGACCTAAATGAATGCACGTTGCACCAGATCGCTGTTTGTTTGCGTGGCCCGTAGTGCTCTTCGCAGAGTAATGGACGTTCTTACGGCGACTGCCTCATAAGGCGGCACGCGCAGTGGTTGGGCGTAGAGTTCAACAATTTCTGTCGGAGCTTTGGCTCAGAAGATGAAGAGGAGTCTGTTCTCCGTCTTGTGTGCCAGTAGCCACCTCCGGCGAGGAAGAGAATGGTTTCTTTCGGGATGCCCTTTTTCTCAGGTCTGACTAATTTATCCTTTTTCGAACTAAGTGGTATTGTACAGTTCATCAAATAAACCAAATGATTCTCAGAGTAAAGTGATTTAGGGAGAGTATACCCGTAATATCACAATGGGCTGGGTTATGTGTGTTCTTTGATAAGACTCTTCGATCCACAACCGTTTGACCTTATCTAACCTGTATATATTAATATATATGATTACATGGTCCACTCAGCATATTTTGTCAGGTAGAGCGCAGCAAAAAAAGGACAGTCCTTATGCTTTAGTGAGGATATATGAACATGGACTTGATGGTGACCTTGATCATGCCTCGTCACTAGCGAATCCAATCCCGGGATCCCGGCCAATTTCTGGTCCCGAAAATCCCGGGATTGATGATTTCTAATCCCGGGATTTTCGGGATCAGAAATTGACTGGAATTTCGGGGCCGGGAGTCAAGCATTATCGGCAATCAAGTTACAGCAAGACTCGAAAAGTGCAAATAGAATCCATATTTATGAGAAAACAATTAGCTCACATCAATATGCGTAAAGAATAGAGCAAAATAAACCGATGGAACAGTTAACAAGAGAAAACAAAGGGGTTTGCAAATAAATAAGTATGGACTGTTTCGCATTTAGTGCATTCGTTACATCGAATGATTTGAGGAAATTAATACTAGCGAATGCATACACAGATTTACCAAAATCCTTAACAACAATCAAAAAAAGGTTGTTGGCTATGCAAGCAGGATAAAGAAAATAATAAAAAATAAGATATAACAGGCTAGTATCTCAGGTGAACGGTTCAGTTTGATGTTTGATGAATGGACCTTGACTGCAAATAGGCGCTATATAAATATAAACATCCACTTAGTAAATTCTTACTGGAGCTTGGTGGGAGTAAGAATATCAATGACAGCTGGAAACTACCTAGATATGAGTTTAATGTTTCTCTAGGAAAAGACATTGTTACCATCGTAACTGATGTGTCAATCGAAATGCGAAAAGTAGGCAGACTAGTTGGTACAGAGCAACATATTTGTTTGTCGCATAGCATCCACTTGGCAGTTTGCGATGTTCGCTATAATATGAGGTCCATTCCAGATTAAAGTGATTTCCCGATAGTCTGAACGACGACCACGAAGATTTGGATGGTCCTGAATCTGCTAACTACGTTGAAACCGGTCGCCTGCAAGACACGCTAGATCAGACGAAGGACATCAGCGCATGCATAAAGAAAGTTCGTTAGGTAGTTTTATATTTTAAAAAAGCTCCAACGAAAAATAATAACGATCTTCAAAACTATGTCGGATCCGAGCAAGGCATTTAACTGTCTCCTTTAAATGGATTGTAAAACAAGATGAAATAGTCTCTTGACAATGCTCGAATAGTTTCCCATTTTGAAAAATAGTATACATTAATATGCCTGCAATATTCAGAGCAATTAGAAGCAACAGAGTTTGATTCGATTCAGAAAATTATTGAAGTTTTACTCCCTGTAAAATTAGCTGTGGCGGCCTTTAGTCGCAGACTTGCAAATTTATGCACTGCTAATACTTCATCAAGATTTGTATTTAGACTGTTAGGAGAAAAACGGTCTATTCCTCTGAATGCTATGAAAATTGCAATATTGGACCGAGTAAAAGAGCGTCAGTGTACCGAGCTATCTGGTATGCTAAGCTATCTCCAGAATCCACATTGTGCCAGCGAAAATTTACCAAGTGAAATAAAATCTCTATTTTTGAAACCAAGCAACGCAAATGTTAAAAAAAAAATACTTCAATGATCTAGATGCTGAACCATTTACTTGGTAGCCAAAGAAATGAAGAGAACCCAGTAGATACCCATATTGAATCAGAACAAGGTAGTCGTCAATTAACGCTACAATAAGAGCTCCAAAAGTATGAAAATAATCAATCATGAAATGCCGCAAGAAACTAGTCTAATTAAAACCATTGCAAAAGAAATGAAACTTTTCGAAAAGGGTGGCACTTGCATAGTTTGGAGCAGGCGTACCAATATTTCTCGACCGTTTCCGCGGTGTCCAACATCGGGAATAAATTTAGAAGCAGGCTTGGAGACGATACTTTAGATGCTTTGCTATTGCTTCAATGTTACTTAAAAACCCAATGAACTTTGGCCGAATTTTTTATATGTTACTTTATTATGTATCTCAATTCTAAGAGTTGTGTTTTGTTGTTGTGGTTTTTGGTCGTGATTTTTTGTTGTAATTTGTAATAGATGTAATTTTTAATATCTGTCTTCATACTGTCAACGTTTTGGATAATTAAAATTATTGTTTTTATTTGCATCAATAATATAAAAAAGTAATAATGCAATTTTTTATACAGTTTTGAGCTTACTTATTGTTGTAGTTTTGAAATGATGGCAAATAATATAATCTGTTTACTAGAAAGTTGACTTATTTTGTTTTGTTGTATTATGAATTTCAAATCCCGGGGTCTCGGGATCCCGGGATTTGAGATTTTTTAATCCCGTAATCCTGGGATTGAAAATATGGTTCGGGATTGGAATCCCTACTCGTCACCGATGCTCTAGATATGGAACCTAAATGCCTGGACGATTTGTAAATTAGCAGTAGCTCGTCCGTTTCGTTGGAAGTGGTGGTTCTGAACTCATCATCTTAGCAAGGGTTCATTGAGCTTGACGTCATAATATTTACGGATAAGTGGATGTATCTATGGATCCGATGAAAACTGCAGTTGAATTCCTAGGTTCGAAAATAAGATAGAAGAGTATTTTCCTTTGGGCAAAAGTGAGGTGAGTGGCTACACCAGCATAATTCGAGCTTATAATGAGTTTAGGAATACTTACTATTTTATATGATTTTAGGAACTCCAGACGAACTGGAACACATATTCACTAGTGTAATATTTTTTTGTCCGTTGGCTTACATTCAAGTGTGACTGGGTGTCGTCAATGATAGTCGGATGGAAGTTAAACTCAAGAGTTAGGCAACAAAATCCGAAATATTTACACCACCAAAATATCTTTTGGTGCTCTTATCAACCATCAAAAAATGACGACTTGGTGAGAATAAGAGCGATAGGTTATTTGTTTCACTCCTTTGACCAACTTGCTACCTTATAGGTCCGCAATATAAAAAGGCAGAGACATTTTTTTGGACATGTCGCCATATTTCACAAGCTACCAGCATTGTGTAGGTGAATAAGTTTTATAAGAATGAGAATTCTTGAAGCGAGTAGGCTTATTCTGTGACCGAGGACGCTAACTAGATTGTCTTTATAGGCCCAAACAACAACTGCTCATCAATCTGCAGCTGCAGGTTGTTCAAAGTGCAACTGTAGCTAGCGTGATCAGCTCCTTCAAAGACTGCATTACAGGCTAACACTTCAGCATTTTTTTCATATCTCGCAAATTAGCTGCAATCAACTCATAATATGAGGTCTTTTTTAAGTAACACAGCTCTGTAAAATCAATCATTGGAATTTGTCTGCGCCTAATATGGTTAATTTACCTGTGCCGTATGTGTCATAGCTCCTTAGTGCCAAAAGCTACCACGTTGATGTAATCTATATTAATTTTGCTAAAGCTTTTGAATCTACTTGTGGTCAAAATAAAGCGTTATGGTATATGTAAGCATTTTTCAACGAATCGCACTTATATTGTCTTCCTCTTTCTCACCTTTCTTCCCAACTGTACTTAAAGGATCCATATTAGGACAACTGCTTTTCAATTTCTTCATCAATAATCTTTCTAGTGCCTTTATGTAAGCTGATCTTCTCTATGCAGATGACTTAAAAATTTTCCGGGATATCAAAAATTCTGCAGACTCTCTACTTGCTCAGAATGATTTAAATATTTTCTCTGGTTGGTGTACGTGAATTGCTAATCCTTAAATGTATCCAAGTGTTTTTCCACGTCCTTTTCCTTAAAGTTTCACATTCATGTCTTTCTTAAAGTTATTTGTGGTGCTATTCTCTCGTTTGTTGAACATTTCACTGACCTTGAGGTCATCTTTGATCGTAAGCTGAATTTATGTGTTCATACTTTAACTAACTAGCGCTAGAAGAACTTCCGCAATTGCTGGCTTTCTGATTCGCTCCTCCCACAACTCATGTAGTATTTCTACATACATATATCCACCTGTATACTACCGTAGTCCGTTTTATACTTGAATATTTATTTATTTATTTATTGTCCAAATCCACAGAACAAATCCAATTATAGATTAGACAAGAAGAAAAAAAAAAAGAAAAAAAAAGAAAATTTACATATATAAATATATATAAGAAAATAAAAAAAAAAAAATAACATAAAACTAAGAAAATTAATAAATTCGGACTGGAAAGATTAACAAAACGTTTGGAGGATCTGATGATGAAGCCAGAAAAACGAGAAGCCTTGGCAGCGATGTGTAGAATATGTAAGTCGAACTTTGATTTGGAATCAAAAATCACGCCAAGGTCCTTGATACTAGAAACAACATTGAGAGGAGAGCCAAGGACACAGTAGGGGAAGAGCAAAGGAAATGTTTTGTGGTTGAAAGACATTTGATGACACTTCACATCATTCAAAGTGAGGGAATTAGCTGTGCACCAGTTAGCCAAAGCATCCAAATCGCTCTGCAATATGGTACAGTCACTTGCGGATTCAATCACTCTGAAAATTTTAAGATCATCAGCGTACAAAAGACAGGGTGAGTTAAAGAAGGAAGGAAGATCGTTAATAAACCAAAGGAACGATAAAGGACCAAGAATGGATCCTTGCGGAACTTTTGAGGTAGGAAAAAAGGTATAGAGGAGCAAGAGTTAACAGTTACAACATGAGAGTGATTACAAGCGTAGGCGGCGAACCAACAAAAAAGGGCACCGGAGAGACCAAACCCTGCTAACTTTGACAGAAAAATATCATGGTTCACAGAATCCAAGGCCTTGGCAAAGTCGGTACAGAGGACATCTACTTGCTTTTGTTGGTCGATTGCGGAAGCAACGGTGTTTGTCAAAGACAATAAGTTTGTGACCGCTGACTTACCTTTGATGAATCCATGCTGGATTCAGCAGGGGCTGAACGAAAGGGTACACTCTATTGTAAACGACTTTTTCGAGGAGCTTACTAAAACACGGCAAAAGGGATATGGGACGGTAATTACAGATGGAAGAAATATCACCAGCTTTATGGATGGGAAATATGTTGGCGGATTTCCAAAGGGATGGAAAGGTCCCGGTTGAGATGCTGAGGTTAAAAATTATTGACAGAGGAACAAAAAGGAAGATGAAAGTGATTTGGCGAAAAAATTTGGAATGCCGTCAGCACCGAAGCTAGTGCTTGTGTCGAGAGACAACATTAACGATTCGACTTCTAAAGGATTAGTAAAAAAGGCAGAAAGGGTACAATCAAATGCGGGAAAAAAGGTTGATGGCGAAGAGTAACTATGATGGGAGGTGAAAGAAGAGAAAAATTGAGCAAAGACCTCACAAGAATCTTGAGGTGAGGACGCAGACATATCATGAAGATACATAACAGAAGGAATGCCAGAGGAAGTTTTAAGGGATTTGATATAGGACCAAAAAGGCTTACGATTATCAGAAGTAATAGAAGTTTCGACAAACTCAAGGTAAACACGCATTGCATCATTGGCTGTCCTTTTAGCAGCAGCTCGTAACCTTTTAAACTTCAAAAGGTCATGAAGTGAGCCAGTCCTTTTGTATTTGCTACGTCAAGTATGATGTCTTCGCTTCAAATACCTCTCAGATGCTGTTGAATCAGTCCAGCAGGCGTCCATCCACACCCACCTTAATTTTTAAACATAGTTTCCCGCATCTACCTTACAATGGACGTTTATCTCTTCTAAACATTCCCCTCTTTGAAGCGCGTAGAGTTTACTTGGATGGTTGTTTCCTCTTCAAAATCTGTCGCGGTTACTTATCTTCATCTGTAGCATCTATAATCATAGAGCGGCGCCACGTAAGGCTAATCAAGTTCTCCATTGTCTTCCCTTTCAGGCTGCGATAGTGCTTGTGCGTCAGGATATGACAATGCATGAGTCATGATACTTCACTGAACACCGGAGTCAGTACGCCGCTGAAACCGACCAAAGGCGCAAAATATTAGTGTTTTTTTTGGGGAAGAATTATAATCAAAGACTATGTTGAAAAAGGTATGCAGTTCACAGCAGAATCGTTAGATCGATTGAACGATGATATGCACCAATTCATACATGCCTGAACGCGATGGTCAAACTAAACCCCATCCATCATATTCTTGAGATTCTTTTCCAATCGTTGTTTTAGTAGTTTTCACTCAAATGAGAAGCTCAAACAGGAGACGGATGCCGGCTTTGCTCGATAAATTTTACTCAACAAAAGGTGTAGAAATGTCACAGTTCCGGGAAAAGTGTATTATTCTTGAAGAGACCTACGGTGAAAAATAAAAGCGAGTTCTAAAACAAATATGGTTTTCATTTCGAGAATGTAGCATTATTTATATGCTACTAATTTGAAATATATTGACTAAAAAATTATGTCGTCTTTTTAGCTGATATGTATTTTAATGCAGCTTTTATTTTTAAATATGAGCATATGCGAAGCATCAAGATTTAAAACGAAATCTACTACAATCGAAATATGTAAATTTTATTTGCATGCATTTCAATTCAGTCCTTTCTCTGCTCACTAAGAAGGCAGCCCAAAGCAGCGATCTGCTGGCCGCGGGTTTGAATCCTGTCGTATGCTCATGGTTGTATTTTTTCGTGTTGTCTTAATAGCCAGCGACTGAGCATAATACTAGCACTTTACAAGTGTAAAGTATGGCACTGAAAGAATAGTGGAATTCATTGTGATCGGCTTATCTCATATGTGTCTTCCTACCGTTATAGCTAAGCATTTCCTTCAAAGTGTAATCCCCTGAGCTTTGGTATTATCATAGAAAAAAAAACCCTACTTCAATCTGTTAACAAACCATGAACGTTTCTTATAATTACTCTTATGCTGCACAAATTAAAGTTGCAGAAATCAATTTGAATATTTTTTGCATACCAAGCAGTTTCATTCCCGACTGCATTATACAACGGATAGTCCAGCAGAATCTTCGTTTATTATTCAAACAAAGTCCAGATATAAATCCGAGTACATGCACAGATATAACATATAACGGCCTTAAAACTAGTAGTTTATTTCGCTAACGCTAAAGTTCTGTGTTTGACCAACTCTGCCTGACCAACACGGACCACCATTGGATTTTTTTTCGAACAGTTCTTCTGTAGAATACTAGCGGGACAACATACGGTCGACTGGTCATAGATACACGTCGCCTGGTTTTAGGTATACTAGTGCGAGTGTTTTTGGAACAGTGCCAGACAAATTTGCTGAATTAAAATTCAACCGTCAACGATATAATATGAACATGTGCATGTTGCATGAGGATGCATTTTTTGGTTATAGAAATATCCCGAGGGATTCACATGACTGCCAGCCGTGGAAATGGGCAGCTCAGTATTTAGTTTACACGTCAACAATAGTTTAAATGGAGTGAATTAATGGCCACATGGGTGGGTCCTTGAGTACCAATTGTAGGTCATCCTGGTTCGGTGCAATGTGTGTTTCAGCTATGAGCCTGAAATGTTTTAGCATATTCATATAAATCATTTACACCCAACCGTAAGGCTTTCCTAAAACTGAGCATGATAATGAATAATTGTTTTTGTAAATAATAGCTTGACTGTAAGTTAGTTATTTCGACGTTAAATTTGCGGAACTTTTCGGCAGTGGCTTTTAAATGTAACTACGGCAAAGGTGATCATGCGGATGGAATATAAATAGTTTGCAGTATTTTCACTGCAACTTAAGAATTAAAACCCTAACGAATTAGATCCAGAGCTAATAAGGCTCAGTAAGTTCATTCTTTCATTATTATACAGTATGTTCTCTTAGCTTTTTCATTTAAGCTTTTTCCTTGCGAACATAAACTGGCCTTTGCACTATGTGCCACAAAATTGAACCAAAAAGCCTCAGTCCAAACAACGTGGCAGTCTTGCTTTGCACGCTGACCTGTGATAAGCTCATTGACTGTTTCTGTGATTATTTTATTTAATCGAAAAATTCAGCATAATGGATAGTGGTGGCCCTGATTTTGTTTTGGAAGTTATCGAATAATATAGGTTACATAAATGTATATTATATTACTTGACCCAAAGTCTGCAACCGCTTGCTAAGTACCGTAAAGTAGCGGTCAATCTTTCGTGAGGAGTTATAGTTTGACTCATATTTGTATCCTTTCGTTTGATAAATGGGGTGACCAACTATAGCAACGTGTTATATGTCGTATCATCCATTCTTAAATAATTTTGCCAATTAGAAGGCTCAAGTGTGAGTTCTTTTACCAAATTTTACAATTTTTGCCACTTCCTTTTTGGCTATCGTTGTTTTATGTAGATGTAAGTTGCGATTGCGAATAACTCCTCCATATGCTTCGGATCCATTAATAGATTAAAAATAATTTTTTCTTCAAGTTTATCTTAATTTTTTTCTAAATTAATGACAGAAAATGGAATGGACTGACTGGATCGAGGCTCTATCGTGAGTGGCGAGCTAAATTGGACTTAAACCAAACGGACTCAAGCCAAATGCACTCAGGACATTTGGACTTCTCGTGAGTGGGGGCCTTAAAGTAAAATGTTGCAATTGAATACTCATCGTATCCTTTTTCCATATGTTGATTTCCCCCCTGAGATTTGCTTTTTACTAATGTTCGGAGAACAATAGTATTAAACTCGTTTCGCCGAAAATTCATATTTCTTTATATATATATATATATATATATATATATATATATATATATATATATATATATATATATATATATATATATATATATATATATATATATATATATATATATATATATCAGCAAAATGATTTTCCGAGATAATCTCTGGAGTGGCCGATTCAATTGAGCTGAAACTTTCGGAGAACGTAGATGTATATAGTAGGTAGGTCCACAACTTTCTCAAATTCAGATATCCTAAACCTTTTGGCGGCGGCGAGCGTTTTAGTGAATTTTGAGGTACTCCTATATTTCCAAGCTGTGTAAATTTTCGTTGAAAAAAAGTATTGGGAATGAAAATTAATTATGTTCTTAGCTTGTTTATGATAAAGAATTGAAATTTTTGAGCCGTGTGTGGGTGCTAAGTGCCTAAAAGTAGGCAAGGATTTTTTTTCAAATTTTGATTTGTCATTACTTGTGATCAAAACATCGGATCATCGTGAAATTTGCAGAGCCTATTGATGTTGACTAGGACTTAGCATATATGGGTTTTCAAGGTTGCACGGGTAACACTGTAGCTACGGCAGGCTCCTGAAAAAAAATCCTTCAAATCACTGACCCTCCTCAAAAATTTTTGATTTTTGGCAAAAATTTCAAATCATTGATAAATTTTGATCTTTGTCCATCATGTCAAAATGAAATTTTGAAAATTCCGATTTGCACAAGAACGGCAACCCATCACCAAATTACCTCTATTTTCAGCACTCGAAAGTTCTGTTCACGAGAACTGACGACCGGATTATCCGATCATGATGAAATTCACAGGACATGTTGGTATTAACTAGGACCAGGTCTGATAGAAGTGATTTTGAAATGCGGGCAACCCTGTGCCAGTGGTACCATCTTGAAAAATCACTGAGAAAAAAAACAGCTTTTTGGCCTATAACTTCCGATTCAGCCATCAAATTTTAACAAAACTCACACAGTACTTGAATCTTACTCTATGTAACATTTGGTAAAAATTTTGTTGAAAAATTAGAATAGGGCTGCCAGCTATGGTGATTTTTGTCCCATAAATCTTGCAAATTTGCTCAGCAAAATAAAGCTTTTTTCCCTATAGCTTCCGGTCCAGTGCAGAAATCAAAACGAAGTTCATGCAGTAAATGGACCTTAATGTGAAGTAAATGTCGTAGGAATTTCGTACAAAAATCATGAAAGGGCTGCCAGCTATCACCATTTTTGTAATTTTGTGGAATTTCTTGACTGAGCGATTATGTCATTAGATTTGCAAATGGGAATAATCCTGCAATGAAAATTAACAACAAATATTAACGTTTTAAAAATTTTAAAAGTTTTGAGGGTGGCAACCCCAAAATTCTTTTCACCCGTAAAGCTTCCAGCGCAGTGATTCAATCGAAACGAAATTTACTGGTTGGGTTTAACTTAACGTGAAGCAGATTTGGTATATATTTAGCTCTGCTGCTGACACAGGGTAACCAGTATTAGCCATTTTCATAAATATTGCACCAACAGATGCTTGAAATTACATACTCATATGCAAAGCATTTGCGATAAAAATAAGAAACCAATTTTTAAATTTTCCGAGTTTTGAACATTTTTCGGATGGCAGCCTCAAACAACGTTTAACCGCTGAAACTTTCGATGAAATCCTCCGATGAGAACGAAATTCAAAGAATAAGTTGATTTAAGTATGAGCTTGTTATGGTAAACTTATTGCTGCTTCGTTGGGAAAGTGTTGCCAGCACTGAACATTTTCATCATTTGTGTTATAGTTGAGTTTTGTTGCATGAGATAAGGAATGGTTGATATGATTCTACAAAAAAGTGTATTACGTCTTTCCAAATTTTTTGGTCACTCAAAGACAATTTCTTCGAAAATTAGTTTTCTAGCGGTTCAGGTGCGCTAGAGTTTTTTTTGGAATTTGATTCGTTTATGTATCGAATCTCATCAATCCCAACACCTGCGAGTATAAACCAACAAACTATTCACTCGATCAGATCTTGATCAACAACCTCAAAGAAATTGCACATTACAATTTATTTGACCTCCGATAGTGTTACATTCCTCTTCCATAATTTCAACAGCTCCATTAGCTGTGTATCGTCAATAACACATTTGTCTAGCTTAACAAGAGGTACTGGAAATTGTCTTTCTCCATCCTTTATATCACTTACCACACCTTCACAGCATCGCGTTCTTTCAAACAGTGTGGTAAATGACAAACTTGGCTTCACCATCTGGTATAATAACGGTGAAGCTGTTGTTCTTACAGATGAAGCTGTTATCATCACAGTGCACAATTATAATTAACGGATAAAATTTGTTAAAATAACAGTAATTTGTGGATAAACCTGTTATTACAATATAGTTCAACAGCAAAGTATAAAATACGACCTCAACGGTTCTGACTGTTGATTTTACGTTGCATTTTTCTCTGAGTGACTAGCCAACCTTTTTGTTGCTTCTCTAGGTAGGCTCTGAAGTTTTACTGTCTGGAACCGACTTGAAGCTTTTGCTGCTTTGATTTCCCGGTCCGATTTTTTTGGCAGCATTTTCATTACGTACAATTTCTAACGTTACTGTGAGGAGAGCCTCCACAGGTTTGCAGAGTCCAGAGCACAAGGTACTGCTTTCTATGCTCTCTGGGGGCGAGCTGCTTTCTTCAGTGAATCCCTTTTCTTCTTTTGTTAGGATTTGAAAAAAAAACATATTCTTCCACGGGCATGGCCGTAGTCGTATTTTAAGCTGGCACTACTTTAAAGTTTGCAATCACAAAAGAATCTTCATGAGGCTAGGGCTTGCAGAATCCAAGTACTAAGGACTATCCGCGACGGAGATGGATGGCGCATCCGGTACAACAATGAGTTGTACTAACTGTATGATGACCTGGAAGTCTCAAAAATCGTCAAATTACAAAGGTTACAGTGGGCTGGGCACGTGCAACGCATGAATGACGATCGCATGCCAAAACGTGTCATGAACGCAAGACAAGTCGACGGAGCGAGGCCAAGAGGAAGACCAAGAGCTCGTTGGGAGAGCTCAGTGTATGCGGACGCTGAGCAACTATTGGGGTTCCAAGATTGGAGGACGCGTTCACGTGATCGAAACAATTGGAGGAGATCGATTCAGGTGCCCTGTTGTGCCACGTTGATGATGATGAAGGACGCTACTTGAGTATTTTGTAACTGGATTCAGAAATTGAAAATAGCACGACTCATTTCAATGCTTCGAGTATCTTTTCACAAAAAACTATAACATTGAGGTCTATTTTTTAGTTGTCTACATGATATTGGCACGTGAAAATCACAATTAACTGATGGGTATTACTAATTGCATGCATTATCACAAACTATATGATTTCCTCCACTAATGTACTTACATTATTCAATTAGTTAGCAAACCTACGACCATACAATCTCAAGTACCCACAACTATCATATGAGAGCCTGCAGCATCCCATATGAAAGTACCTGAAATCATATCAGATATAGCATGAACAAAAATCGATTCTTATTAAGCGTAGCACAGCATCAACTGGCTAGCGGAAGGAATATGGGCATATTAATGCCAGCACCATTAACCAGAAACTGATTCGGCAGGATACCTATTCGAAAACTTTGCTCAACAGAAATGTTTGCCTGCTATCTGCAATCAGGTAGAAAGCGCTCGGGAAATACAGGACAATGGGAAAATGATAGAGTGTCGGTTCGGCTAACGAGTAGGGTACAATCTGGTCCAGATCTAGTCCACGCCGCAATGTGGAACAGGTGTAGTCATTTCTGCGAAGCGGTACTGTACACGGACAAGCTTTTCTAGTCGAAAAGACGGATGTAGAGCCATGGGTATTGTGCTATGCATAAGGTGCTGATGGGCATTGGAACTGGAATGGTGTTATAGAAGGACACCCAACCACTTAGCTTCCAGATCTCTTTGAATAATGCAAATCGCCGTAGAAACTCGGCTGCGAGAGAGTTTCAATTGAATAGTTCGCATATTCACTAGAACATCAGGCGGGATGGTGACTGTGAAATCGCACGGGCAAAAACGGGTAGTTGGTGAAATAATATGCCGGGTTATTTGAACCGAATATGCAAGGTGTTCAAATAACGTGTTCAGTGCATCACAATATTTTTACCATTTTGTTAAGTAATTTTTCGAGCCAAGCTGGCCTTCGTTAGTGTTCTTTCAAAAATTTTCTTACCACAATGACCGAAAAAATTATTATTAATACTATTAGAATTGAAGCCAAACTGGCAATGCAGAGTACAAAACACAATCAAATATAATTGAATACGAAACAAAATAACTCAACGTCAGTTACCTTTCGCCCTCGAAAACAATATTTGAATAAAAGTAGCGACAAAAGACAACGTTAACGACAGGGATGAGTAAACAATCTGCAAGTGAAAATCACGATGCTGATGATATCCTGTATTCAGCTGCAGGCCAATGATTTGTTTGAGCTCGAGACAACTCTGCGGAGATTATCTACTATGTTTAGTACCCACATTTTACCGCTGCACTCCAGACTTTTGTTCAGTAAAGCAGAATAACGTTTGCTGTGAAAGCACAACAATAACCACACACTCTATCTACGATCATGCGCTAAAATATCTCTGCCGGTACTTTTGGTTTGTGGGACGTTAAAGGTTTCCCACATTGTGTGTAAATTTCGCACAAAATGGATAGTGCTAATGTGTATGAGTTCTGCAAGTGATGGTTTCCGACTAGCAGAATTTCACTTCGATGTGTTTTAGAAAATACTTGAGCTGCTGTTGTAGTGTTAGCAACTATGTATTTTTATTGTATGAAATAAAAAGTGTCTATTCATTTCTGCATATCTATTTGCAATACTTAACTGAATTTAGTTGGCACATTTATCTCATGTACTATTTCATCTCTTCTGACCCAAGTAGTTTTTAACCAATCGAAACAATATCTAGTTTCATAATTTTAACTATACAATGATCTTCGCAATGAAACTATACGGTTAAATAAAACTACATTTATTGTAAATCAAGTGCTTCGTACACTATCTTCTCTATTTCCGACTGGAAATAGAGAAGTGCCGTTACTACATATGTATGTATCCGCTGCTGTTAGTCAAACAAGAAAAAGTTTTTCAATTTGAAAATATTGTTTGAATAAGAACAGTTTTTATTCGCACGAATGAAAACTATGAAAGGATATTTTTTAGAGTCATAGAGAGGATCTATGAACGAAGTCAAGTCAAGGCTAATGTTGCAACGGCAAACCACCTATTGCATTCTGACTACTAGACGAATGTGTATTTATGTTGCTGGAATGCGTTCTTGGTTTTGAAAAACGAGTTTTTGCCAACCCTGAAAGTATAGTAGAGTTTGTTGAAGAATAAAAATTGCATGATTAAGAATTGGTAATTGCCCGGAGTATAAAATACTGTATATTTGGAAGTAGTTCTTGTCAGCTTATCAGACTTGCATTAATTTGCAGTTATTCAATTTGCCAAAATCAAAGTGGACAACATTAATAGTTATTATTGCTGCAATTGCTGACAAAAAAAGTAGGTGCTGACGTATCCGTGATCGTCTGGCATCCACGTTGAGTTGCATTCAAGCCGTCGACAATGCAATTGTTCGCTATTCACAGGACACCGGATCGAGTATTTGGAGAAGCTATTCTGGAAGTAGATTTATCGTCGTTCGTCTTTATGGAAATTCTAAATAGCAGACTTTTCAGGTTTATAATTGGCGCCGATTTCATTGAATATTGAGTGAATAAATTTCATTGAATAGTGAAGTCGTATCATAGATAACGTTACAGAGCTCGAGTCAGCAAGATTTCTTACGTCAACAGCCATGACAAATATCAAGCTGTTTCAGACTCTTTTTAGCCAATACGCAATCCTAACACGACTTGTACAATTAAGGGCGTAAAAAAGAGGCGGCGAGGACTAGAATTTGCAACAAAATTTCTTTAATTTTACTTGAAGCATACTGTGAAGGCTCAAAAGTAATTTTTTTTAAAGGTAGCTATGCAATAGAAGGGGTGATTGCCCCCTTTGCCACTGAGTACGCTTCACCAAGATCTCCTAGGCGCTTCTCTATGCGAAAGCTACAGGGACATATCACTACTTTGTACGTCGTACAAGCTCTTGACAAAGATTTTAGAGTTAAGGATTTCCCATCATGCTGAGAAAATTCTTGGTGAATATCAAGGTGGTTTCAGACGTGGAAGATCGACAACTGACCAAATATTTACGATCAAACAAATTTTGGAAAAATGCTGGGAATTCAACATTGATGCCCATCAAATATTCGTCGACTTAAAACAAGCGTACGACAGCATCAACCGAACTGCATTATATAAAATCATGCCGCAGTTCGAAATCCCAGCTAAGTTGGTACGACTGGTGAAAATGACCATGACCGACTCCACGTCACAAGTGCTGATTCAAAATAATATGACCAACTCGTTTTCGACAAATACATGTCTAAAATAAGGGGATGGATTAGCTCCGGTACTCTTTAACTTAGCGCTTGAGTATGTCATCAGAAAAATCCCCGTTGACACGAGAGGAACTCTATTATTCAAGTCGACATAGCTAGTAGCTTACGCTGATGACTTCAACATTATGCCACGTCCGTTCAACGACGCCAAGGAAGTATTTGTAGCTCTAGACGAAACCGCCAATGAAGTTGGTTTTCAAATTAACGAACAAAAAACAAAAGTTATGACTCAATCAAGGAACAGGACGCCAATAAGACAAAACATAACGATAGGGGACTATAATCTTGAAAACGTAAACAACTTCGTTTACCTAGGGACGAACCTCTCGACGGATGGGAATGAGCTTAATGAAATCAAACGACAGATTCAATTAGCCAATAAGACTTTCTTTTCGGTGCTTGCCACTTTGAAATCTCGATGCGTACACAGAAATACGAAGCTTCGAATCTATAAAACAATTATTAGATCTGTGCTATGCTACAGAAGCGAAACCTGGACGCTGACGCAGGCATCTGAAAAAGCCGTGAATACGTTTGAGAGAAGGGTATTGCGAAGGATCCTCGGTCCAATACGGGAAGAAGATGGATGGCGAATCCGATACAACAACGAGCTGTTTACCATATATGACGAGCTGGAAGTCTCTACCGTCATACGACTCCAAACACTACAATGAGCTGGCCACGTCGAACGAATGAGCGACAATCGAATGCCCAAACGATCTCTCAAGGGGCGAGCGAGCGGAGCCAGGCTATTCGGTAAGCCACGCAAGTGCTGGGAGGATTCGATAGATGCTGACGGCAGGTCACTTTTGGGAGCGCCGAACTGGCGTACGCGGTCACTGAACCGAGGCAAATGGAGGCGAAGCATTAAGGATGCTAAGGCTCGATTTGAGCTGTAGTGCCCCGATGATGATGAAATAGCGCCTGGGCTAGCTCACTTCTCGTGGTGAAAAAAGCTAATTATATAGCCCTAAACACGATAACCATTCCTGACAAATATCCAGAACCGTATCTATAGGATTTTGCTATGATTTTGCAAAATTAGATAATCTTTTCAAAAGTCACCTTGCAGAGAGCTTTTTACCAAGTTCCAGTGTATACAAGTAACGTAAAAATGGATTCTCATACAAATATCGGTAAAGATGTTGAATGCCTTTGAAAGAGGAGTCCTTAGGCAAATAATTGGAGCAAAATAGAATAAGAATTTCTATGAAATTTTTGTTGATCCAGAGGTCACCATAGTCATCAAACTACGGAAGCTGCAATGGACTGGGTATGCGCAGCGAATGGACAAATATCGAGTACCTGAAAAGGTATTCGATGGAAAAGCCGAGGGTTGAAAACCAGTGGGAACATCCATGAAACAATGATTCGACAACTGTCAAAGAAAATTGTGCATCGCTGCTCAGATTTCGAAAGTGAAAGTCACTGTCGCTGAGTCGAGACAACTGGAGGTGTTTCCTATAAGAAGCGAATACCCGAGAAGGGCTGTAGTGCAACGATTACGACAAAAGACAGGATAAAGCCTCAGATTAGACTAGACATATCATGTAGGTAGGATCTGAAGTTCCACTATCTGTACAAAACCTGAAGCTTTTGCTGCATTGATTTCCCTATCCGAATTTTCAAGCAGCTTTCTCATTCTGCACAGCTTCAAACGTTCCTGTGACCGAGAGGTTTCACAGTTCGGGGCACAGATCACTCCTTTCTCTACTTCATAGGGGCGTCTCATTCGCGTTAGCCAGAGCTACTTTCTTCAATGATTCCCTTCTCATCTTTTGTGGAGATTTGGAAGAAGCTATATTTTTCCCAGATACGCCGTAGTCGAATTTCGGAGCTTCCATAGAATCCTCTGTGATGGTAACCTGTAATCTTCCACTGCAACCAGGGTCCTCAATTGCAGTCGTATGAGGCTGAAGGGTGCAGCATCCAAGCACTAAGGACGCTGCCTGAGTGTTTTGTAACTCAATGAGGTCTACTTTGTGGCTGTCGACATAATAATCCTAAACTAAAACTACACTAGCGCGTGAACATCACAATTAACACATGGGTATTACTAATTGCATGCAATACCGCTAACTATGTGATTTCATTTTCGTATGTGGAAGGTAAAAGGTTGTAGCCAGAGAATCACAAAGTGTGTTTAAACTCAACTAAGGCTACCATTTGTGCTAGATTTAATGGCGACTGAGCATAACACCAGCGCTTCAGAAAATAAGAAAAAATGTGGCTCTTAGAGAATAATAGAATAATTGATATCGGCATCTCCCTTATGTGTCTTCCTACCGCTATAGCTAAGAATTCGCTTCAAAAGGAAACCTCCTGAGCTTTGGTATTATCATAGAAAAAAAAAACCCGAGAGTAAAAGAAATTAGTTTATTTTATATTATTTGACCCAAAGCCTGGGGTAAAATGACAAGAGCATTTTATATCTACATAGTTTTAACCGCTTGCTAGGTTCCACAGAATACCGGTCAATCTTTCGCGAGAAGTGATGGCTTGTCTCATATTCGTATCTTTGCTTTTAATGAATGTGGTGATCAACTGGAGCAACGTATTGTACGTCGTGTCATCCATTCCTAAATAATTATGCCAATCAGAAGTTTCCAGTAAGAGTTGTTTAACCACAACTTTACATGACTCAAGCCATCCTTTTTGCCACTTCTTTCTTGGCTTTCATTTCTTGATGTATATGCAAGGTGCTATTGCAAACATATAGTTGAATTCCTCCATATACTTCGAACCCTGTAATAAATTAAGGATAATTTTTTCTTCAAGTTTCTTTTTATTTTTTCTAAACAAATGAAAGAAAACAAACAAAACAGCACACTAGAAATAATACACAATCTGACTGGAATGGACTGACAGGACTGAGGCTCTATCGTGAGTGGTGAGCTGAATTGCAATTAACGGACTCAAGCCGTTTGGACTCCTCGTGAGTGGGGGCTTTAAGTGAAATAGTTTCCACTCATACTAATTGAGGCAAGTTTCTAAAGTTTCAAGTTTCACTTTAAATAGTCATTCTTCTCTAAATATCCGAACCTCAAAGAACTCAATTGTTTTAACTAATTCGTTTTACAGGCACACTTGATAAAAAGGCTTTCACATCAAATGATACAACTAGCTCATCTCCCTTTATTGTTGCCATTTTTTGACGCCGCTCTATCACCTCTCAATTTCGAACCGACCATCACTAAAGATACTAAAGCTCTACATTCACCTATTTGGTGCCTTTGCAGCAATGACACCCTTAGCTCATTTCCTTCCTTGTGTATGTTTGGAGGGCATTCAATTCTTTTGAAACTTCTTTTGAAACTACTTTTGTTTGAAACTAGTCGGTTGTTGTCTTGTCCAACAGTCCCCTTCGAGATATTTTCCACTCATTTGATAAAGCTTGGTATAGGATCGTTCCGTAGCTGAAAGTAGTCTGCATTGCTGAGTTTTCCAGGACTTATCTGTTATCAATGTTTCCATCAGACTTAGCATAAGAACAGGTTTGGCAAGCTTTCTTCCTTTTAGTACTTTCTATCCTATTGAGGTTGAATTTGCTACTGTGCCTTTTTTTTCTGTTCTGGCATGACGCCATCCATCTGTTAAAGTTTTACATGATACTTTCGCATGTCTCGAATACTCATCTTTCACTTATACGAGAGTTGATCCAAAAGTAATGATAATCAATATAAACCAAGGTGATTAAACTTAAAAAAAATGTTTATTTTCCAACATAGTTTCCTAACAAGTAAATACATTTAGTCCATCTATTTTCAAAACCCAGGATACGCTTAGAATTTTTTTTTGTCTTTACTCTCCCAAAACGCCCCAACAGCGGCCATCATTTCGCTATCATCTTCAAATTTCTTGCCCCGAAAGTGTTCATTAAGCCGAGGAATGAGATAGAAGTCACTGAGAGCTATATCTAGCAAATAAAGTGGTTGCTCAAGCAGCTCGAATCCTGTTTCTTGAATTGTAGCCATCGAAACTGCAGCCTTGTGAACCGGTGCGTTGTCTTGAAACAGCACTCCGGCTCGCAGTTTGGCGCGTATTTTTTCCTCAACACCCTCCCGCAATCTTTTAATTTGGTCTGTGTAGTGAGAGCCTGATATAGTGGCTCACTTTGCCAAATATTTTACCATAGTAATTACTTCAGCGTCCCAAAAACTGATGCATAACCTTCCCTGCCAAACTCGACACCTTGAATTTCTTCGGCATCGGTAAAAAGGTTCGCTTCCAAGTCTGTAACTGCTGTTTGGTTTCTGGATCAAAATAGTGCATCCAGGTCTTATCCATGGTTACAAAACGTGACAAAAACTTCTCCAGATCTGCCTGGAACCTTTCGAGATTCACACTCGAAATGTCGACTCGTTTCTCCTTTTGTTCGTCGGTTAACATTTTCGGCACCCAATGCGCAGAGACCTTCTTCATATGTTATTCGTTGGCAACATTTCTTTGAACACTGACATACGAGATCCCTGTGGCCTCAGCTACATGCCTGATAGTCATACTTTGATCTGGCAACCCGTCATCTTCGACTTTTTTCACGTTGTCTTCAGTGAGGAACGGGGATTGACGTCCTTCGAGGTGTTCACCTTCAGTGGTTGTTTTTTTCAAGTTTTAACTCCTTGGTCCAGCGTGCAACGGTGGAATATGGAGAAGTATTGAATTTGAATTTATTTTTATTTGTGCGAGGAGTTTCTAACAAGGTAATACAGTGATTATTAACAGTTATGAGTTCAGACTTTATCTAAGTCTATACAGCATTAATGTAATCATGTGTACATGGTACATATTGACATTGATTTTTGGTCTTATGAACTAGGAAAAATTTGCACAATTAAAAACCTAATGAGCTATTTTAGGTATTAACGTAAAAGAAACCTTAGACTAGCTTATACTAACTTATCCTAACTTAGCGTCTACATTTCAGTAATTAAAAATAATACTATCAATTATCAAAAGTTCGCGAGCAGAATTTCCGTTCAACAGCGTTTAGGAGAGCATTAACTGGGATCACCCCACTTGAAGCATGAATTGCAGCAGTTGAAGTATGCCAAGGTTTATTCAGTAGGATCTTCAACCATTTATTCTGTATTGTTTGTAACTTTCGCTTATGTGTATTTGCACAACTATTCCAAAGAGGTGCACCATAGAGAATCACAGGCTGGATAACTGACTTGAACAAGATTAATTTATTTTTCACGGATAAAGAAGAGTTCCTATTTATCAGAGGGTAAAGGATGCGGATAAGTTTCGAACATTTTTCAACCACGTAGTCTATGTGTGCATAAAAGGTTAATTTGGAGTCCAATTGTATTCCTAGATATTTTACGGTTTTGGTCCACTTTATTTCGCTACCCATAAAGTTGAAAGTACGTGGCGGGAAATAACGAGCAGCTCTTCGTTTGGTGAAGAAAATGACTTGAGTTTTGGAGGGATTCACTTTAATTCTCCATTTACTATAGTACGAAAGAATATGGTTGAGTTGAATTGATAGGTTACTGACTACCGTACTTTGTTCTACCGCAGATGTGTATATCGCAGTATCGTCAGCAAAGGCTGCAAGAGAGCAGTTGTGCATGGCTGGGATGTCAGAGACGTAGATGTTATATAGGAGGGGGCTGAGACAAGATCTTTGTGGAACACCCGCCCCAATAGATTTTTTATCCGATAGGACATCTTTTACTCTGACTCTAAATACCCGGTCACTAATGAAGGATTGAATTATGTGGACTAGATAAGAAGATGTTTTCAGTTTCAGTAGCTTGTATATGAGGCCATTATGCCATACACTGTCGAAAGCTTTTTCAATATCTAGGAGAATCATTCCTGTAGACTCTTGACGATTAAAGGCATTTGTGATGTCAGATTTTACTCGGAGTAACTGGTGAACAGTTGAACGATTTTTTCGAAAGCCATATTGAAACTGGGATGATTTTGGCTCTATCTGTTTCTTGACTTAAGCGAAGAAGGATTATTTTCTCAAATAATTTCCCAATAATTGATAGTAAACTTATTGGGCGAAAACTTTGAGGTAAAGTTGGATCTTTACCTGGCTTAGGTATTGGGCACACAATAGCTTCCTTCCAGGCTTTGGGAAAATACCCAATCTTTAGACAGGTGTTGAAGATTTCACACAACATTGAGATGCCAGATTGTGGAAGGTTTTTTATCATAAGCGGATAGATTTTATCAGCTCCGGGTGACTTCTTGGCTTTTATTTTCTTAAGTAGAGATTTAATTTCTGCTGGTTTGCATTTCAGATCTTCCGTGACGATGAAAGATGGAGTCATTGAACTGATGGTGTCTTGGATTGTTTCCTCAAGATCTCGATAGCTTGAAAGTATAGAGTTTGACTGGGTGTTGAAGAAATTTTCGGCAAGACAGTTTGCTTTGTCGTCGTTAGTGAACTTGTAGCCTTGGGAAGATTTCAGCGGAGGTAAAGGGTTTCGACCGTTTTTTAGAAGTTTATTTAGATGCCACATCTTTTTGCACCCTGGTTGAAGTTGGGAAAGCATTAGATTCCAGTCTTTGTTTCTTTCGTCATTGATAGCAGTTCGAATTTTTTTGTTTAAGCGATTAACTTGTTTCTTGACATCGGGGTCTCTTGATCTTTGCCAGTGACGTCTTAGTATGTTTCGGTCGTTCATTAGGTGTTTTATGTTTGGGCTTAGATACTGGTGTTTGCGGGAAGATTGAACTTTCGGTGTAAATGTTTGAAAGGAGTTGTGCATTGATAAGTTGATGACTACAAGCAGTTCATCAATTGAGCTAGCATGCAGAGGATTAGGAACTTTAAGAGCCAAATCATGAAAAAATTTCTTAAGACATTTGCGGTATCTTATCCAATTAGTTTTGGAGGTTAGATATTTGCATTTTTCTTCTCTGTTAATGGGTGTACACGACGTTATCGAGAAGAATACGGGGAGATGGGTTGAAGATAGATCATGTACCGTTACGGGCTGTGCGAAATTCACAACGCCGTCACTAAGAATGAGGTCCAGAGTTGAACATCTTCCGTTCGATGGATAATACGTTGCTTCTGTAGGCGGGTAAACTGCGAAACGAGTTCTATCTATCTCATCAGCTAGTATTCTCCCTGCCTTGTTAGCAGAAAAGCAATTCCAATTTCTGTGGCGCGCGTTAAAGTCTCCACAAAGTAAGACTCGCGAGTATGTTCTAAAAAGATATTTTATGTCTTTGCGAAAAGCATCAAGTTTGTGAGCATCTAGCTTAGTTCCTGGGAAGTACACGACAACAATTTGTGTTTTGATGCAGGTAAGCTCAATTGCAATGGTTTCTATTACTAATGTTTTTGGTAAAGGTAATAATGTGTGTTTAATGCTACTGTTTATGGCTATTGCTACTCCACCACCGTTTTGCTCTCTCCTATCGTGACGATATACAACAAAATTAGGAAGATAAAGCTTGTCTTTAGGCTTGAGTCACGTTTCTGTTATTAATAGAACGTCTATCTTATGTTTAACTAGAAAGTCTAGTGTTTCTCTAATCTTATTTCTAATGCTTTGGGCATTCCAAAGCACACACCTGACATTCGGTTGCTGTTGCTGGCTGATGCTCATTTCGAGACGATCTCACTGTACAAAAACCGGCACGATACCTCGAAAACTGCTTGCAGTTGTTGTTGTTTTGAAGTACACCCAGCAAGTCTGGATATCAGGTGAGTTGAGAGCTCAATCAGCTGGTCGCAAGTAAATAAGTCATTGCTCGTGGACATTGGGTTTTGACCATTGGATTGCATGGCATTCAGTTGTCGTACAGCATAAGCATAAGATCTTGTCAAGCTGGGTTGACCGTTTGTGTTTGAATGTTGCACTGGTGTGCCTGGTTGCGCGTTACGTACAGAGCTTTTTGAGTGGCCGCGTAAAGTCGGGAAGTTATTTTCCGTAAGAACAAAATTTTCGGCTGGTAATTTCTTCACGTGTGTCGGTTTTTTGTTTCCATTTTTAGTCAATAGCTTGTACTCTAGAAGTTTCGGACACTCAGTATATGAGGATAAGTGATTCCCACGACAATTGGCACAGCATATTTTATCAGGCTCAGATTTTTTCAACGGGCATGAGCTATGTGCGTGGTTTTCGCTGCATATCATGCAGCGCACAGCTAAATTGCATGACGATGAGCCGTGGCCGTATCTTTGACATCTTCGACACTGTGTAGGGCCCGACCGGTTGTTTTTGTAGTAGCGCCAGTTGACCATCACCCTCATAATAGATTTATGTTTTCGTAAATCAGACGTTTTGATACCTGATTTGCGATTGAAGTAAAGCAGATATACAGCATGATCTTCGTGGCGCCGTTTTTCAGGGTCCATTTGAATAAGTTTAACGTCAACGACGGGAATATCTTTTTCAATCAAATATTTTTTGAGTGTATTAGTGTCCATAGGAAACAATCCCGATAGAATTACTTTGATAGGACGGTCGTCCGCGAGTCTATGCGTGAAAAACCGAATATCCTTTTTCACAAAAAGTTCACATGCCTTTTCGAACTCTTCAGTCGACTTTAAAAATAATTTCTTACCGGTGGATGTTAGCTTCAGGCTATAGTCGTCGATTTTCAATGCATTCATTAGCACATCAATAGTTGCTCGATCTAGATCGGTAAATGTAATTGGAGGTATTCTCGACTTTCGCTCTGGGGAATAAACCGGTTGTGTTTCAATGCAGTCTTCGTCATCGAGGTGCTGTAGCGGTGAAAAATAGTTACTGGACCGGGATGCTGCCATCGTTTTGAGAAATTTTTTGTTTTCCCGAATTAAATCTGAGGAGTCATCTGGTCTCCTCTTGGTTGGTTCTGCACTTAAGGAAATGTTTTAGCACTTTAAGAACTTTGTTTTATTAGATTTATCACGTTTTTGGCTATTGATCACGAGAGAAATTTTACTCGGTACACTATAGGCTGTACGACACTTCTATATGCTTCGACGTTCAACAGCGAACTGAATATGGAGAAGTAGAGTCCGCTTGTGTTTCCATCAAGTCGCGGTCTATGTCTTTGGTTGATATTTTTTTCAAACACAGGTACTTAATGACAACTCTAATTTCGTTTTTCTCCATTCTGATGCTCTCTCTTCGACTATTTGTATTCAAATGAATGTACCTCCCTGGAATCGTGGCTTATTTATATGTTCTTTTTGTGCTGACTTAGTGGGTATATGAGGTAGTAAGAAATTTTTTTTCTGGAATTTTATGCGAACTGGAAATAGCCGATTATCACTACTGTTGGATCAACCCTCGTAAAATCTTTGTTTGGCATATCGGCATTCAATTTTCAATATGCAATTTTGGCCACAGAAAGTATGTATTTATAGTATTTTCCGAGGTTTCAATCAACAGATACACCCAATAAGTGAATTTTCGTGAATGCATCGGTTTGTTAACAATCTTTTAGTCTCGAGTCGATCCAGTATCAAATTAGGCTACGGTATTAGGTTTTTGGAGAGTTGTACTTTTCGGGCAGAAAGAGATTTATGTTTTGGCCTATTACCTCCAGTAAAATCAAACCTTACAAGTTTTACGGTTGAATTCACAAAAGTCCTCAAAGGGGACGATGACAATTCATGCATCTGTGGAATTCATGCTGAAACACAGTTAAACCATTTTTGTAGTGAATCTTCACAATTATTCGAAAATATAAAGCTCAGTAAATATATGCAACTTTTAAATCTGTTGTTAAATTATCAATCGTAGCTCGTGAATTTTACTTTAAATATACATTTGACGTACAGTTTCTGTTGGATTGTTTGTGAGACTTGGGATACAATGCGTTTTTTGGGCCATTGGGACTTCATAAATCGATACTTTTGCGCAAATTATTAAAGTGGTCTAATAGAAATACGTAGAACTTTTTTCTATTTTTCTTTTGCTGGTTCCTTTTTAAAAATTACACAAGAGGCTCACACATGGATACAGTGAGGTCCAGAATGCAAAAAACCTTAAATGAAACAACCCAATAGTGCGAAAAAGAGGGTCTATCCATTAATTCTCAGAAAACTAGCATAATGCCATTCACCTGAAATAGAAAAATCGAAATAGTAGCCCTAAATATTAAGGGCACAGTCGTATGTCTGTAGCAAGAGGTAAAATATCTAGGAATACAACTCGATAGGAAACTCACCTGGGACAGTCATCTAAACAAAACGACAATGAAGGCCACTAAGGCACTCTGGGCGACAAAACAAATGCTTGGGCGTAATTGGGGACTATTTTCAAGGCAGACCCTATGGGCATACAAACAAATATGGTAGTGAGGCCGATCCTCCTATATGGAGATGCAGTGTGGTGGAAGAAAACCACACAAAAAACTGCTGTTAATAGGCTCAACAAACTTCAAATTGCATTGCCCTTCCATGCAAAAAGTACCTCCACAGAATAGGTAAGGAGTAGGACGACCGCTGCAGATACTGTGGGGAAACGACATAGTGTGTAGGACATCTGCTCACAGTCTGTCCAGCACTAGCGGGAAGGAGATTCAAGCTACTTGGCTCTGCTCTTCCTTCCATCAGGGACATCACAAATGTCCTGGACATCCTATAGGACATAATGCAGAGGAGGCACAATAGACCCAGGAGGTCGCTTTGCTAGGGTCCTTCTGGACCCACTCCAGGCCATCATCATCACCAAGAAAAAAAAAAAAACAAAAATTGTTCCGTTACAGATCATCAAATCTACAAATAAGATGCACGATAATTTTAATAATCCTTATGAAACAAATTATAATATTCCAGCGTTTTTAATTAGCAAAACCATAATATTAGGTTGCTGCAGATGAAATGGCCGATTTAGTAATACATTTTTAAACAGCTGTAACTTTTTAAAAAGACTATTGATTTAATCAAAATAGGTATCAATAGATGCAACACATTTTTCCCAACGAGATACAAGTACATTTATTCCAGTTTTATAGGAGTCCGAGTTTCTGGTTCGAAGAAACTCCTCGAAGGCATTTTTGACAGCAGCTTCATTATTAAATCTTTTTCCTGTCAAAAAGTGATCCAAATATTTAAAGAAATGGTAATCTATTGGCGAGGGGTCTGGTGAATATGGAGGGTGAGGAAGAGTCTCATAGCACAACTCGTTTAATTTTCGTACCGTTGTTCTCGATACATGAGGTCGTGCGTTATCATGAAGCAGTATCACTCCATCCCTGTTATCAAGCCCAGGTTGTTGGACTATCAATTTCTAATGCATTTCATCCAGTTGAGCACAGTATTTCTCAACATTGATGATTTCGCCAGGTTCCAGGAATGAATAGTGGATAACTCCAGCTACAGACCACCAAACCGTTACCATTATTTTCTTTGGTTAAAAGCTTGGTTTCGGCATGTGTCTTGGCGCTTCATCGGCATCTAGCGATTGGGCCGATCGGCGACGATTATTGTATAAAATCCAGTTTTTATTGCAGGTCACAATTCGGTGCAAGAACGGTTGGTTTTTGTTGCGGGAGAGAGAAGAACTTGAGATCTCCATCCGACACGTCATGTTTTGCTCGGTAAGATCATGCGGAACCCATTTGTCAAGCTTTTTCACTTTTCCAAGTTGTTGCAAGTGGCGGCAAACTGTCGAATTGTGAACGCCTAATTTTTTCCAAGATCTCTTATGATTTGGCGAGGGTCAGACTCCACTAACGCACGCAGCTCGTCGTTATCGATCGATGGTCCTGGGTGTCCACGTGGCTCACTTCCAGGTCCATATCTCCGGATCGAAATTTTTGGAACCACCGCCGAGTGGTTCGATTGCTAACTGTATCATGCCAAATGCGCTGTTGATATTCCTCGTTGCTTCCGTTGCGCTGTGCTCTAATTTAATTCGTATAGTAAAAATAGCAGTTTTTGATTCACTTCCATGTTCACTTTCTCTCTTTGTTTTTACGATCACTATGAAGTGCAAAACAGAAATGACTACATAAACCAAGGTAGCAGTATTTATACTTCAATATGTCATATCATTTGCGCCGCCTTGTGCCAACATAATACACTAAAATTGCAGCCAACTTTATGTCATTGCTAAATCGGCCATTTCATCTGCAGCAACCTAATAATTCCGTATCAACATGATATATTTGCCCCAAACAATATGTTCAGTTGATTTACAAAATTTTAGCAATATTCATTCAAAACGAAATTAAAATAATTGAAACAAGGGTAGCTGTGTACCTAAGCTTACCTACCAACGTTCAAGTTCACAGACTACATGTATATGTGATACATTTGGAAATTCGAGGCTTACTGTTCGAGAAACTTACAATCTTCCATGCCGTTGTGTTAAATGAGAAAAGAAACATTTTCGACAAATATAATTTGTTTGTCAGGATATGTGCTTATGTGTACGGATATATGAAGTTGGGTTTACAGTGCTTCCTTTAGCAATGTCTTGTTTGGTGAATTGGAGAAACTTTCTCCGATTTAACGACACTAAGCCGATTTATTTGGATTGTTTATCTGAAATTTTACGGAATATTTACTGGTTTCGACAGAGTACTGACAGCAAATGTTTGTTGTGCGATCGGAAAGTGCCAAGTGAATGAACCATTAAAAATTATTAGATTGAATTCAACCTTATTTTAGTACAGACTGTAAAGCTTATAAAGTTTCGAATGGCGGAACTCACTAAAATGTGCAATTCCATTCCAGCACGGTTTTTGTGTTCCATTGAAATTGAGGCTGCGAGTGCTATCTTTCGACAGAGAATAATTTCTCTGTGTACTGCAGGCTAGCGTATGTACGTGCATTGGTTAAAAAATATATAGCCTACAGTCTCCATGTTGTTGCTCTTTCTACCACTGTGGAAGCTATCCGAAATGAAGCGTTGCATTATTAGTTTTCAGTTGCATAATTCAATGTTACTACCTGGTCGGACGATATTACTCACCCCAACACCAGGTTACTTGTACATATTCAAGCAGCACCCAATATCAATTTAAAATGCATGAATCGATTTCGTGATAATATCGGTAATATGTTCTCCCCCAGTGAGTTCTAATACTACATATCATATGTTATATCAGTGGACTTATCATACATTATGGTAGTTTTATTTTTAATTAATACTTCGCTGATGGCGAGTGTATGAGTATGGAGGATAGAGATTTTCCGATTAAACGTTTGATGTTTTTTGTAATGAAATAGAGAAATAAGAGTTTTTATCTAAAGACTGGGTTTGTCATAGTTAATCCTGAATGCGAAATTCATGTGTCTTGAATTTTTTTTTTTAGAAAAAAATATGGAATAGGTAGAATTTCGAATTCTCCTGATTGCTTTTTCTTGTCTAAAAGTGCATCAAGAAATATTTAGCTAAAATTGTGCAACTTATAAATATATCCTATAGTCCGGGGAAATTTAACATGGTGCTTCTGAAAAATTAGGGGAAAGCTGAATTTTGGTGCGAACCTTGATACTGGCGTGTTGAACAAAATGTCAAAAGTCCCTATCGATCCGAGTGCTGTGTTACTTTTTATACGGGGGTCAAAGGTCACCAAAAGTGACCTTTCCTAAGTATCCCAGTAACAGTAACGTCTTCAGAAAAACAATGCATGACGTATTTGTAGCTTAAAAAATTTCCAACAATAAAATTCTAACTTTTTCTTGTAACCATAACCGTTTTTGAGATATATTGATCTAAACAATGATCTAACATATATATTGATCTTTATTGATCTAAACATTGATCATTGATCTATTGATTTAACAGCATCCTCTCTCTCAACGGCATGGTGATCTTATCCGATTTTGATTACGACTTGGAATGTTTGTGAGTTTGTTTTTCTCCTTCAAGTATTGACTTTTCGCACTACTCAGGTATTAATTGTCATGATACAATGTGGATTGATTTAGAGATTGAGACATCAACATCAACGATAGAGGTGAGTCTTTACTCAGTTTCATTATTAATTATATAGGAGAAAATACCCCCACTTATAGGGGGTGGACATAATTCTGCAAAATGGCTCAAATAAGCAGTTAATAGAGAATTGGAAAGTCCTTAAAGGCCCATTATTTACCCTTACATGAGGTTTGAAACTCGAAATAACGCGCACTTCTCGACCGGAAGAAGTTCAAACGGGAGGTGAACAACGGCTTTGGCCCTCCTCCCACAATTGGCTCTGTAGCTGACTTGGAGGCTGCGGTGAACAGTCTCACGAGTAAACTAGTAAAAGCCTTCGTACGATCCTGTCCCAAAGTCTGTCCAAAACGCAAACCTAAGCCACTCTGGTGGAACAGGAACTTGCGTTGTCGCAGAAGACAAGTACGAGAACTGTTCAAGTTAGCCAAAGCAGCTAATTGCTGGGAATGTTTGGACGAATACAAGGACGTCCTTAGGCTCTATAAATCGGAAATATAAGGAAAAATAAGGAAAGACAAATGGACCTCCTGAAAACAGCTCTGCGGTAGAATTGAAACTAACTCTGGAACGGCGAAACTCAGAAATCAACTCGCTAGCCTGGTATGTAAGCCGCATGGGGAGTAGATAAGCAACAGGTCGGAAACGCTGAAGATCGTCGTAGATACTTCCAGAGCAGTTTGGATGACTCCACTTCTTTCACATCTGATCAGGCGTCCATGCTGCATGATATTCAAGGTATTGGAGAAGCTATCACCAAGCAGAGGCTAATCTGGGCAATTGTTACTTGCAAGCCCTTCAAGTCCGCAGGTCCGGGTGAAATTCTACTAGCAATGCTTAAAAAAAATGTTATGCTCACCGTTCCTCGACTTATACAAATTTACAAAGGTTGCCTAGTGCTAAGTCACGTGCCTGTAGCCTTAAGGACCGCTAAGGTTGTATTTATACCTAAGGCATCTGAAGGACTCATACCAATTAGCCTGACTTCCTTCTTACTAAAACTTTTCGAAAGATTACAAGACCTCCATATCAAACAAAGACTTGGATCTAGCGCTCTATTGAGAGCTCAAAACATGTACATGAAAGAAAAATGCGTTGAAACGGTTCTCCATAAGATAGTCCTTGAAATAGAAAAGTTATTCTATTGCCAAGAATACGCTTTGAGAGCCTTTTTAGACATTGAAAGCGCCTTCAATAATGTGCATACAACAGCTATTATAGAGAGCCTACACGTAATCAACACCCATCCCGCTATTTGTAGCTGGATAAGCAACATGCTTAAGCAAAGGCTCATATCAGCGGAATGGGTGGGGGTGCGAGCCATAAGCAAGGTCTACAGAGACTCACTGCAAGGAATGGTTCTATTCTCTCTCTTCTGGAACCTGGTCACAAATTCAATTTGGGAAAACTTGGTAAGCAATGGACTCACGGTTGTGGCCTATATATGCTGGTGACATTGTGATCTTAGTCTCGGGTAGGTTTCCGTATTCCCTTGACCAGCTTACCGAGTATGCTCTAGGGCTGGTTGCGGAGTGCGTGAATATCGTGGGTCTTGGTATCAACTCCAAACAAATTGATCTTGTACCCTTCACAAGAAGTACAAAACTCCTGAACTAGACCCAATCAGGTTGGGTGGCGCCAAGTTAGGTCTCAAGCCACAAACTAAGTGTTTTGGTCTTATCCTGGACAGCAAGCTTTCATGGAAGGTGAATTTGGAAGAAAGAGTCAAGCTCGCAAGCAACGCAATTTACGCCAGCAAGAGAGTGCTGGGTAAAACGTGGGGTCTAAGCCCTGCTTTTACGCACTGAATCTGCATGGTGATAGCTAGGACAATCCTTGTTTACGAATGCTTGGTCTGTTGGCTAGCAGTGAATAAAACTACCTTTGCTGGCATGACGAACAGAGTTCAGCGGTTGGTGGCTCTCTGCACTACAGGTGTCTTAGCCTCTATTCCTTTGTCTGCTTCGTCCTGCTTCATTTCTCTCCTCTTGATCTTCTTGTTAGAAGAGAATCGAAACCTTTCGAGTGGAGATACTTCGGCCAAAACAGTATTGAGCAAGATACGCAGAACGCACCGACTATTTGGTCCCCACTCTATGCTTCGAACGAGGATACCAAGCGACTGTGGGGTTGGGCAGGAATGGAATCAGCAAATGGGCGTAGCAGCTCTAAAACAGCTGGGGTGCTGCATCATTTCGTGCAGATTCTGCTATGGGAGTGGCTTTCACGCTTCCTAATCACTGTAGTATTGTCCAGGTTGAGGTTTTTGCGATACGTAAAGCCACAGATCTAGTATATGGCAAAGATACTACAAGTGAGAAACTCAGCATCTTTACAGACAGTCAAGCGGCGGTAAAAGAACTAATGTTCCACACATACAAATCAAAGTGCGTACTCGACTGCATTCAAACCCTAAATAGACTGGGCAACAACAGAAGTCTGAATTTTGTGGGTTCCCGGTCACAAGTGCATTGATAGAAATAAAAGAGGGAGAGTCGTTCCCAGCCAGGATCTGTAGACGTCGCAACTCCTATCCAAACAATCAAGTACTCGATCGACAGATGGCATGCCACTCAGACCTGCAATGTTACCAAAATCATGTCGGGGTCATAAAATCTCACAAACGACTGGTGGGCATCATTACAGGCCACTTTCTTGTAGCAGCACATGTCATGAATATGGTCAGTGGCACTTGTAGGAAGTGTCGAGAGCCGGGGGTCTTAGAAACAATTCAGCATATACTGTGTCACTGCAGGGCACTGGGGAAAACCAGACAGCGCTGCTTCGGTGAGCCCTGGCCAGTGTATCTCTCACAGGTGAAGGAGCAGAGACTGAAGGACATCCTTCACTTCGCGAATAATCCGCTTGGACTGAACTTTCTTTCTCCTGATCCACTTATCTGGTATCACTATAGACCAAATATGTCTATGTGTGGCCTTGCGTCAGTCAGTATAACTTAGCCTAACCTAGGGGTAGAGATTGAAATAGTGTAAAGTAAACGGGTCGTTTAAAGGTTTAGATTCCAGTGGGTCGATCTCAATCCTCATGCCTTTTATTTTGTCATGCCTTTTATTTTGTCTTGTAGGTAGAATAATTGTTAGGGACTGAGAACTTAGAAGTTTAATTGTTTGATATTATGAATAAATACACAGTGCATCGCCAAGAAGAGGTAATAAAGTAAAAAGAGCTTCTAATAATCTTATTTAGTTTTCGCGACACGATCAGAAGTGGTCACATATTTATTTAAGCAATTGCACCTAAATATTCATATTCGTCCAAAACTTTTATAAATGCACTGATAATCATGACATCAGTTTTTGACACAAACCATAAATTCATATAAACTGCTTATTTGGTTACAGCTTTGATTAAGAACTAGTCAATCTAATATCTTTCTCAATATCAAAGTACCTGTGGTTGTCACAAAGCAGCTAATTGAAATTTGAAACGGTGATCTTTATCATTGAGTTTACAGATTTTTAAATATCCTTTGGCTTGTTATTTATTCAGAACGTACATGAATCTAACACCCTTGAAACAACATGAATTTTAATGAGATTACGTTTTCGTTTCTATAAATATAAACACAACTGATGCTTTCTAACACGGTAGCATAACTGCACAGCATCTTATCGAAAAAAGCGTGAGAAAATTTATTCTTAAACTTTAACTTTTCGTAACGTGCTTCCAGCTGTTTCATGCTGACAATGAAGACGACGACGTCGACAACCACAATCTGCTCCTGGATTGTGGTTTACCTTACCCTTATACATAAAAGCTTGATGGTTGTCAGTAAAGGAGTGAAAAGTACTGCAACCAACTATATACAGAAGTATTCTACACAATTCATGCACCTGCATAGGATATCCATACGTATGTATGTTCTATACATCCATAACATCGCTTCAAATATTTCCCTGGTCGAATGCAACAGATAAACGAGCTCGTGTTACCGTAGTAGATAGGATTATGCCTCCGGAAATTTTTCGCAGAAACCATAAACGTTCACATTTATAAATTTCATGTGAATGAAAGTTTTTAATTATATGAAAGCACTACAAATATAAAGCAATTTGTGCCTGCGAGCAAAATAACGGCTGCATAAAAATAATAACAAAATTCAGTGAACGTTGAAATTCAATCCAGCAATCGGTTATATTTCGCTGTCCACAAAAGTTTGATGAAACTGTACTCTGCATTTGGACTTAATTTATGAAAACGAAAATGATGTCGTTATTAAGAAACTATGAACTTAAAATGAACATTAAAAAATGATGAAATTGAATCGAAAAATTTTAAGGGAGAAAGTCAAATAACGTACTTATGGCATCACTGGCCATCACTCTTGAAGCCAACAGGTGTATCTTCCGTTACATTTCGATTCGGTCGATTCGATAAAAGTTGAGCAGCTTCAGTTAACCACAATGAAAGCAAGGCAACAGGTAGCTAGCTACTTGGCACAGTGCCAATCAAGATTGTTAAGATAATAAATGGCTTTGAGATATATATCCTGATGGTAACTTTCGTACTTAAATCTTCCCAAACTCAATGAATATGTCCGCCTTCTTCGTGTGTGTGATTGCCTCTTTGAAGAAACGGGGTGGATTCGTTAAGGCGGTGATTGAGATAATGGGGCTTTGTTTTTCCTTCAAGATATTCTAGATATGAAAGGTATGTTTTGCATGAAGATTTCTACATTTAGAACCAGTATTTGACTGTTGAAATGGCTTTCTGATGCTTTTCATTTGATTCTAAAGAGATTGCATTGCAGTTGCTTAGGCCTTTATTGCTCTAAAAGTGTTTTTGGTTTTGATAGTTTGAATGCTCTGAATCATTTGTTCTTTCTTTTCAAAATTTTAAACTTTAATGAACTTCTTAAAAAAGTACAAGATTCAATTTGTTCCATTCACTAAAATAGACATATGCTTGTAAATCATTGTAATCATCTTGGAACTGAGCATAAGTTACAGCAATAAGCAAACTATAACTTCAAATGGAACTGATGAAACACTATTTTGTATTCCCCCAGAGCTGGATTGGTTTTCAAATTTTGATTGCAATTAGCGGTCCATAAGATTAAATGCGACCATAATAAGCAGGGACCACTGTACTAGTAAACATCTGGGTGACATTTAACTAAATGAATGTACCTACTGCAGCTTCTTAGTGGAAACTTGCAGGAAGCTCTACTGATGTGCTATCGAATATTAACCTTTCCGAGGCCTGTTTTATTTTAGATTTTCTATGAGTCTACCTCTTCACTCTTAGTGCTCGCGGGCTCTATAAACGTCTGATTTTAGACTAACGACACAACACTACTCATGAAACTTCAGATAAAATTTTATCAATAGCTTAGCTATTTGCAAACAAAAAATAAAAACAAATAATACTAAGTATTTAAATGCTATGTACCAACAGCTTCAATTGAGTATTCTATGACTCATTGATTTTTCTCTCTATCTTTCTTTTTCATTCTATACGAAGTTTCTCTTTTCTCATTTCCGTTCTTTTGCTGCGTAGTAGGCCATTGATAGAGACCATTTGCAGCTGGACAACTGGTATAAGCCAAAGAATATCCTCACTTTTACTCAGATTCGTGCTCAATCTGATGACCTTTTTATAGTCAATCAGATAAATTTGAAGGAAGGAAAGTGGTGTTGATATAAAATCGATACCATTTATTTCATCTAAAAACCAATTTTTTTTATATCATATAATCGATCAGCATGAATACAATCAGAACGTACCTTCAGAAATGTCATGACACAATCAAAGAGGATAAGTACTTTAGGAAAATATATGTTTAGACCTGAGCAGTTCATTAGTTTTCGCTTACCTTCCTAGCCAATTTGACATGTAAGGAGTCTCATTGGGATAATTATTTTTACATGGTGCTAATATTTTCGAGAAAAGGCATTTTTCATGTTATGTGATTGAATCTGTGGTGTCGATCAATCTAATACTAAAGTTGCTAATTTCCTATGAACATTTGAAGGTCGACTGGGATTGAGATTCAACCTGCCCCACAAAAACGATGCATGAAGTAAAATTTTCAGTTGCTTCACTAAGCACTTGCACCGTGTTTGTAAGAAGTAGTTATCGATTTGCTGTGTCTAAGTTGTTCCTCAAAAATTTAATTTTTCAGAAAAAATATATTGGTTTGAGAAAATTTTATTAAATCTTCGACTTTTTCTTCCCACACTGGGCGCCAAAATATTTTTACGAGATTCTTTTCTCTAGTTTACCTTTAAGGAGAAGTGAATACCTTTCGAGTGATACATTTTTATACTTAATGATTATCGTTAGAAAAAAGGAAATTTGTGATTTCAAATTGGATTGATTTGGTGGATGTGCTTGGATTATAATCGAACTGGATTTTTTTTCCGGAATAACAAATTCACTGAATTACAATCGGAGCAGAACTACATTTTTTTTTCGAATTGAACAAGTCACTGCTTTGTCGTTTTATCTACACATTTGTTGCGTCAAAATTTGAGCAACTACGCTCACTTCGTCCTTGTGAAAAATATTTAAAAATAATTGAATTTGATCACGGTTCCCTTCTTGTCTATAAATAAGCATAGACAACGTATATCATTTCTACAGCTTATCGAAGCCGAGCATATTGAAACGGGAAACTCGATCGTTTTGCGGAATTAGCCTCCGAAAGCAGAATCAAATTGGAATTGTTTTTGCGGGATGATTAAAATTGAACAACTTTTTATTAACATTAACAATTTTAATCTACATTGAAAATTCTATTTTGACAAAGTGGTTTCGAAAGTATGCACTGCTTCTCATCAGACACCAGCACACAGTGCATACTTGACTGGCGTGACCACTTGCTGGTGGAAATCATTACATTTTTATTTATATTAGTTGTGACAAATTTTAACATCTCCGACTTATATCCATGGATATAATTTTACTTAGTAAAGGTAATTGAATTTGATCACGGTTCCCTTCTTGTCTATAAATCAGCATAGACAACGTATATCATTTAACTAGTGCTAAATGATATAACTCGGCTTCGATAAGCTGTAGAAAGTAGAAAAATAATAAGTAGAAAAATGAAAAAAATATTTATTTTTGTAATCTTGAAAACGTGTATTTTACCCACGCAAATTTTAAAATTTATAAAAAACAAAGGAATGAAAAAAAATATTGAAAATTAGGCTGCTTTATAGCATTCTAACCGGTACTACCCCCTTAAGTACTAACCGCCCACATATAGAGGCAAAATATTCTAAATCATTATCATGAACAAGCATAAAATATTACTAGCTTTCATTTTCCCTACTTGGTTTTTCTAATATTCTTTTGTCCATAGAAATGTAGGTGGTACCTAAAAATGCACTAGAATGGCTGCCGTCGCCAAAGGGTTAAAAATATTTTAACTTGCAGTAACTTGGAGTAACTTCATGTTACTCCAATCCTTGTTGAGTGTAGGGGTTGAAAATGGTAGAAAGCTTCATTCACAAATTTACAATCAAATTGAATATGAGTTTGGAATGATTCGTTCTTTGGCTCAATTTATCGCTGATTAATTGAGTTACTTGTTATATGATGACTGGGAATTGCCTTAGCACAACTTAGAACCAGACCGAAGTCCAGGACCAAGAGTGCTAAGGTCAGAAATTGGAATGGCTAATGCCGTTCAAGAGGCAAAACAAAAAAAAAGAATTGCCCCGAGAGCAGGGTGCCCTAGAAATGGCCGTGAAGGCCCCTCGTCCGCATTAGCGGAGCACCCTTTAACCAACCCCGATGGATGCTGGGGTGCCGCTTTGCTAGCTCACTGCGGCTGGGGTGGGTTCATAAAAAAAAATGGGGATGGTTTGCTCTCTAGAAAACGGGATGCTACTTAATATTCATCCGTCATGAATTAGTAGCCGCAAACTGGTATGTAAAATACCCAGGGAAAAAGGGGGCATAGCTCCGTAAAGGAAACCACCCAGGCTCTGCAACATGGGCTGACTAAGCAGACCCAGTGCTCGTGACAACGCACGGAGCCAGAAAATTGAAAATCTAAAACGGGAGAAGGAAAACGCGCTACCTATCTTTTCAGAGGAACCCGGGTGAGGCAGACAGCCCCGGGCCCCCGATGGTAGTGGGGCCCTGACCCCGATGGTCTGGGGTCCTCCACCCTCTGATACTGGCCATAAAAATTCCAAAATTCAGAAATCTAACAAAAACCACTGAAACTACTCTATATATGGCCAGCATCCCTCCCTTTAAAGAGCTGAAAATTACCGAAAATGCACGAAACTATTTAATCATTTTTTTAGGCCAGCCAGGCCACACGCAGACCCTGAAAATGGAAGGAGAACTTCTCGGGCTTTCGCCCAATAAGAAGGCCAGATAGTTAAGTTTTTACAAATCCATTATTATTTTCTTTATCTAATGGCTAGTAAATAGATTTCTATACGTTTAATATTATATTTGATCACAGATGAATATTTATTCAAAAAAAACTCTTTTTTTTTTCTAGTCACCATATCTGTTTTCAAAATTTGCATAAATCGTAAAGTTCGCATTTTTATCAAAGTTAATACTTTATAATAATAATAATAATAATAATAATATAATACTTTTTAGTTCTAACTACTATCAAAAAAAAACATTGAGCTTTCCAAATGGTAAGTAAATGCACTAATAATACAGAACATTGAATTTAAATTCACAAATGATTCAACTTGTATCTCCTATGCACTTGACTCAGTAGTGCCTTTTTTTTTCTTCATCGTACAAAAACCTCAAAATTGTTTGGCAGAAGAAAATTAACCCAGTTTATATTCTATTTTCACGACAACTGTCATAAAGTTCGAACTTGTAAAAGCAGAATATTTCACACATATCCTTTAATTTCACTAAACTAAGAATTTTCTTCTAATTTGTTTCACTAACATTTACTTTGCTAATTTATTATACTAGCTAAATTCTCTCTAAATTCCGAAATAACTACATTCTCGGAAATTCCGACATAACTACAGTATTGAGGTTTTTCAATGGCGCAAAGTAGCCAGAACCTTAATCGCGAAAATTATAACATGGTGTTTGTCTTACACACTGAACATATTTTTATTCTTTTGTAAATTGAACACCCTTTCAAGGGTACTGTTTGTCAAAAACATATTAAACTTTAGAGATAGTTAAGATAGATTCCGCATACTAATTATGTGTACGTGTGTTCTCTATACACACAAATGCAAGTCTCCTAAAAATTTGCCATGAGTAACAAAAAAAAAAAAAAAATAATCAAAAGCTAGTCAAATGTAAATGTCTTAATTGATTCTAAATGACTGTGAAATTATCAAAAAGAAGAAAATTTATGTAACTAGACGAAATATCGTGCGAAAACAGTTGATGTACCCAAAAATAAATATATATAAAGAGAAACAATGAAAATAACGGATTTAAAAATAGATTTGTATGTCGTGCGTGCGTTGCTAATACTGTGTCAATGGGATTCCTCCACGAGCGACGTTTTCCAGAACATTGATTTTTTTTAGAACAGGTTTCGTACTTGTTGTTTTCACTGTCAGGTGTTTCCCCTGAAACGTTAAGTTACAGCGACCGTTGTCCTATTGAGACTTGCTTAATATAATTGCATCTCCTATATAACGACACCAGCGATCATTTTATGACTGATCGTGCTGCTATTCTTCTTTACTGTGCTATGCATTGATAAGTCTATGACAGAATCGATTACGATCTGTCGTATGTTCAAATTCAATTTACTCGAACAATTACTTAGTTATTGTTGTTTAGTTACGCAACAGTTACCCGTCAGTACTTTCAGGATCACACCAAACATCTGTCACATTGATATAGATTAGCTTATCCACATGATCTTTAGTAGCGGTATCAAAAGCAGCGTTATTTGAATGACGATGAGCTAAATCATTATTTGCAACACAGGATAAACTTAAATACTGACACTGGTTATTCGTTGAGTGTCTACCGATATTCACAATTGTTTTTCGAAAACACTTTTAATATTCAAGTCGACTAACACTTTTCCACGTGTTTTGCGTGATTTTGATCGCTACCGCCGACAATGATTTTCCATCCACGCCTCCGCGATGAAAGTTAGGGTAGAGCACTTAGTAATCTTTTGGACTTTTTCCTCAAGGTTTTGACTATGGAACTCACTAGAAAAGACGATGGACAAACGAAAGCAACCACGAACCACGAATCCACTCTGCGTCCGTCCAACCTCTGGCTGTGGCCACGATCTCCAGTTGACCCTCTGGTCTCGCCCACGAATTCAAACCGACTGTCTCGAATTGCCATTTCAATTTCAAGACGAGCGCAGAAAATCCCGTTAGATTTTTGCTCGCCTTGAGATTGAAACAACAAAGTCACTGGGGACTTGCGGGATTTTATTTTTCCAAATCGAGCGATGTTTAAACCCGTTCCGATTTGGGAATAATTGTAGCGGTTTCGAGCACGGGACAGTGTGCGTCGAAATAAAGGGTCCAGTAATTTCACTTGAAATTACTGGATGCTACACAACTCAAAGTTCGGAGTGGGGCTCGCCGTCCAAACTTGGAATCAAACCAAAGATCCCACACAAGAAGCGAGTGCTCCACGCACTAGACTACTCGAGTTTTATTGCAATGAGTGCCTAGTTGAAAGCTGGTTCTAATGTTGGATTTGGTAAGACTTTGGGTATGCTATGGGAATTAGTTTCTTTTCTTCTTAACCAATTATAGCTCACATGCATTTTGCGCTGCCATATTTTACTACTTCCGTTATTATAGAAAACTGATTTTTTTTAAAATAACTTCATTGAAACAGGTGCGTGATTTTCAATTCTTTAATGCTCGTCATTGGCAGAATAATAGACTCAGCAATAATCAGATGGTTTGCATAAGAAAAAACTTTTTGCGAATGCGAATTCCAATGAAAATTCAAGAAAACTCAGAAATCTAAAGGTTTATCTAAAAAAAACATTCACTAAAATAAGCCTCAGTAAAATTGAAGTTTGATTTAGTATGAAACTGTAATTAAGTGTGAATTTAAACATGTAATATGATTTTAATTTAAATCAATTTTTTTCCGTTTGAAGCTAGATTTATTTTTTATTACTCGACTTATATATGTAGATATTTCGAGGGTAATCTGCCCTTTTCTTCAATGTCTATCGGCCTAATCTTAAAATAACTTAGGTATCTTATTTAAAATGCTTACTTTTAAAGTATTGACTAATACTAATTACCAGCTAATTATCTATTAATTACATACTTAAGTACATTTCACTGTCTATATTAATTACATTATTCTCCTCTCCATGAAATATCTGTTCAAATTAACCTGAACATTGATGATACATAGTTTCCTTGGTCTGTGTTTAGTCATCTTTGCTAATAGTGTATATAGCCTCTGCGCTTATAATTTCTTAATTGTCTTATGCTCGTGTAAAACCATTTGACGTTTGACATTTTATTACTCGTATTCCTCTTTAAAGCAATCTCATACACATAAGGAAATTTAAAACGAAAACTATATTATGCTTTAATGGAGCTGAAAAAAATCCATCAGAATCTTATTTATTTCCTTTGGTATTTTGATAACGATTAATGATTTCGATCTGAACCATTGAATATTGTGTTAATGTCTGATTTCATTGACATGAAAAAAATTATGACATCAATTAAGGCAACCGAAATTATCGCTTTGTAATCAAATACAAGATAATTATTTACTCAATCACTTTATGCAGCCTGGTTGTTGAAAACACACAACAAAATCGAATTGTATAAGCCAGAAAACTCAAAAAGGAAACTGTAAGCCCCTAAAAACATTTGTTGACAAATAAACGAAAATACACCAGAAATATCATGTGCCTACGAACAAGCAAAGCTAATTGTGTTATTTTTGGCAACTCTGTTTGGCGAAAAGTATTAAGCATGGAGGCCTGGATTCTTAGGCAATGCAACAACATATTTATTTAATTCACGGTCATTATTTATCTGGCTTTAATAACATCAAATTTTACGAGTAATTGTAAATAAATAGCTACAGACTGATAAACATTGAATTTCCCATGTGACCCTATTTACTAACGATTACAATGTATGTACCTAAGCGGTCTGAGTCAATCTGAATCAATCGCATCTTCGACGTTATGCGAAAATGAACTTTAGTCTATTTTGCAAGTGTCCAGAAATCGGATTGGAATTTTAAAGATACCGAAAGATCTTTGATGAATGAATAATTCGCTTGAAAATTGTATTCATTTATATCGCATATATTTGTTCCTCTAACTTTTAAAATCAGTATTTAAGTGCATGTGAAGCAACTTACCGTTTATTGTTTAGCTATTGCTCGATGTATTTTTACTCTTATTTGTAATAAATCCTAAATCTATAAATCTAAACTTTTTCAATGAAAAGCTTTGATCATTAATTAAAAGTGCTTTGCACCAGGCGAAAATTTCTTCCCTGACCTCATCAAAATACTGCATGTGAAAGTGATTATTTACAATTTAGTGATGTTTCGGACATCATATCAAATCTTTATAAATAACACTCAACGGTAGGCATTGATTGATGTAATAGATACATGATTGCTGTGGTGGTCCACACGTCTATCTGGCTTCGTGTACTTGTCAAGGCGAAAGAAAAATGATTTCGATTCATTTTGAAAATAACTTTTTATTGATGGTTTTTGAAGGTTCCATGTGTATAAAAATGGAAGTGCTTTTTTGTGGCGGTTTTTTTGTGTATTTTTTTTTCTGGCAAATTGTGACGGTACTAGCCCAACTGATTTTAACTATGTTGATTTAAATGAACCATTTTTAGTTAGATATACTTGTTTTGTGCTCAAAATAAAACACTTGGAGTTTTCGCACTAGTCGCGAAAATATCAATGAACAATAATGAGACTCTTATACAATGTGCATACACTATTTAAACTTTTTTAGTAGTTATTAGATTTTTGCAAAAACATTTGTTTAGCCTGTTGTTACGTAAGCCAAAAACCTCTAAACAGAGTCGTAAGAAAAAAATTATTAGTAGGAATTGAATTTTGTGTTTTTATTAGAGCAATGAGAGCTAAGCGGAAATAATTTGATCAAGATATGCTTTGAAAAGAGTGTTCTTATTGCCAATAAATAGAGCAAAAATTAGGCATTTTGATACATTTCTTTATTTCACCAAATTATATTTAAAATTGATATTTTCTGTTTTTGGTTTGATTGGCTGCAAGTACACAGAAGTGCCAAATATTAGTGACATTAGTAGAAACTAGGCTTCTGTTGATATAAATGACATCATTTTTAACAATAAGAAACTTTGAAACTGCTTTGAATGAAAGTTGACGCTAAGAGGGCAAACTACTAATAGGTACGTTTTTTTGCTCCCCTTATCTATAACAGAACAATGCTAACCAGTGCAGACGCATTGGAAACAACAGCAACTCCTGTTATGGAAAGGGGGAGTTGTTGTTGTTCCCAATGCGTCTGCAGTGGATAGCATTGTCCTGTTATAGATAGGGGGAGCAAAAAAACACGCCTAATGTCAATCAATTACATTATCATCCTAAGGCAAAAAAACTGGATTAGAACATTTTTAATCCAATCGCCAATTTATAGCCATGTGATCTAATGCAGACGGTTCAGATTGGATCGTGAGTCTTTTTAGATGTGGGTGGTTTTAATGAAGAAGCACGTACAAAGGCGTGTTAATAGATGAGCGCAAATTATCGGTATTCACTAGTTTGGCTGTGTCAAAAAGGTATATATGATCCGCCAGTAGAGATATTTTAGCGGTGGATTATTTATGGATGTCAGCTGTAAAAAGTTATACGTCCAAGGGCGTCAAGCAGGATGTTCCTTGAGGGACTTTAGTCTTCTCCTGCATTCTGCAGAGAAAAGAGAGAAATACTACTCAAAAGGCACTGCCTTTTACGAGAGATCCAACCATTTGGATATGATATAACTATATTTGAAAACTATGAAGTTTGCTTTATTGGCAGCAAATATAACCAAATAAGTCTATTTATTATTATTTAATCCTGTGTGATTGTGTTGGATTGCCTTATCAAGGGATATCACTCGATTGAAAAAGCTTGAAATGGGGTTGATTCTCCAGAAAAATGTTCCTTTCGATTAGTTTTGTGCTTTCCAGCTCTTTTGGCTAATGAAGATGGTTGGTTAAATAATATCAGGTCAGTCCATAAGTCCCCGCGTATTTTCCCTTAGTCATTTGTATGAGTCATATTTGTTCGAAAAGAGGTAGGTAAACTACTTTTTTTTTTCCCTGAAACTATATACAGGTAGAGTTAGTCATTTTATAATCAGTTTTTGAGAAGATCGGATGTTAAGTGATAGTGAAAAAAATGGAAAATACTAACGAGTACAAAAGGCACATTTTATACTTTTTTTTTAAAAGTGGTAAAAATGCTACAGTAGCTGCAGCAGAGATAAATACGGTTCATGGTGAAAACACTATTAGTGTAAGAACTGCACAGGAGTGGTTTAGAAAATTTCGGGATGGATGCACTACAGCAGAAGATGCACCTCGCTCAGGACGTCCCACTGAATTTGACGACACGGTGTTAAAAAGCCTGGTGGAGGCAGAACCAACTTTAACCGTGGATATGATTGCAGATAGGTTAAAGTCTTCGCATGGAACCATTCATCGGCATTTGGTGCAGATACAAAAAGTATCTAAGCTTGGAAAATGGGTCCCACATCAGTTATCAACATCAAATCTCCAGCAAAGAGTGAACATTTGTTCCCATCTGTTACGTCACAATGAAACGGAACCTTTTCTCAATCGTATTGTAACAGGGGACGAAAAGTGGATAGTCTATAACAACGTCGTGCGGAAAAGACAATGGGTGGATGCAAATCAGACAACTGCCAAACCAGGACTGCACCCACAAAAGATTCTTCTATCTGTTTGGTGGGATATGTCAGGAGTTGTCTATTTTGAATTGCTGGATCCTAATGAAACTATCACAGCGGATGTGTATTGTCGTCAACTCAGTAGTTTGAATGCAGAATTGATTAAAAAACGCCCTTCTTTAGTGAACAGGAGGAAGGTTCTTTTTCATCACGATAATGCCCGACCGCATACTGCAAAAGTCACCCTGGAAAAATTGAAGGAATTTGACTGGGAAATTATGCCTCATCCAGCATATTCTCCAGACATTGCTCCAAGCGATTTTCATTTGTTTAGAAGCCTGCAGTCATTTTTAGGTGGAAAAGTATTTCAAAACAAAGATGATGTCCAAATCAGCCTAACTACATTTTTTAATTCAAAAGATAAGAAATTTTATTCCGATGGAATTCAACAATTACCACAAAGGTGGGAAGAGATTGTAGATAATGGAGGAAAATAAATAATCGATTGACATTAAAATTAATTGTGTTTTTTTATGTAATTAAAAGTACCTTAAAAAAACGCGGGGACTTATGGACTGACCTGATACTATCACCTTCTTGATCACAAGAGATGAGTTCAGGGATAGATTTCTTTGGGTCGCAGTTAACTGTTCAGGTTGTGGGGCCTACAAACTCATCCCAATTTGGACTAAGAGCCACGTTAAGCCAGGTTCAGCTCACCAGATTCAAGGTGTTTTATCCGAAGCAGACGAACTAACACGGCAATTTACGTTATTCGTCAGTTAATTCTCTAACAAGCCAAATCAGTATTTGATTCCACGTGAATTCCTGTTAGGTTAGGTTAACGTGGCTGCCGATGTTCAGAGGCCTGACGACCAGCACACATAGGCACAGGAGAGGCCCGTTGTGATACCACAATATTTTAGTCACTCTCTTCTACTCACTAAAGTCAGGAAACCATTTGCTTCCTTTGAGAAACCGGACTATCCCCTTTAGCTTTACCAGGGAGAGTTCCGCCAGGTTTGAGAGAAAGGGTGCACCAAGTGCCGCCAGTCTTCTCCTTGCCAAAGCCGGACACTGGCACATGAGGTGAAGGACGGTTTCCTCCTCATCCTCAGAGCCACAGCTCCGACAGAAGTCATTAAACTCTACGCCCAAACGTTGTGCATGCCGTCCTATAAGGCAGTGGCCCGTTAGAACGCCGGCAGTGCAACGAAGGGCGCTTCGAGTTAAGCCTAAAAGCTGCCTGGTGCGATGCGCATCCATGGATACCCAGGACTGCTTTGTTATCACACAGGAAGATTCATCTGCCCAGGACTTCTTAGCGTCCTCAAGATATTTTTGCCTTATGGCCAGTTTGACCGATGTCATCGGTATACCTATTGAAAAGGAGCAAGAGACCTCGAGTAGCAAAGTTCCATGCCTTGCTAGCTCATCGGCTTCACAGTTGCCCTGAAAACCCCTATGTCCAGGTACCCAAATCAATTGAACAACCGAATGTCTCGACATCTCCCTAAGAGATTCACAGCATTCAGCAACAATCTTGGACATTGTACAAGGACCAGCAAGAGACATAATAGCCGCTTGGCTATCTGTGAAAATACCAATATTGACCCCGAATATTCGATTACACAGAAGCCAGTCGACTGCCTGATAAATAGCCACTACCTCCGCCTGAAAGACACTACAGTGGTCTGGTAGACGGAGGGACAGCTTGAGATTCAGCTCATCTGAGTATACACCACTCCCAACTCTATTGTTTAGCTTTGAGCCGTCAGTGTACACATGGATAAGCCCATTATCAAGGGTGATACCATCACACCATTCTTCCCTGCATGGAATGCGAGTTGTAAACTCCAAATCCAGTATGCATTGTGGGGCGATGTAGTCAACAACCGCTGGTGCGGGTACTCCCTCGGCCAAGATCCTCGCATGACCGAACTCTGTCCTATTCCATGCTGAGATACAATTTAGTCTCACAGCTGCAAGATTAGCTTGCTGTGAGATCAGTAGGTTGGTTGGCAGCCAATGTAGCAGCACAAACAGTGCCTTAGTAGGGGTGGAGCGGAGCACTCCAGTTACCAGTAGTGCAGCCATTCTCCGCACTTTTTCAAGCTGCCGTTTGCAGGTAGCCTTAAGAGCAGCCTGCCACCAGAACGCCACCCCAAACAACAGAATTGGTTCCACCACAGCAGTGTAAAGCCAAGCAACAGTACGAGGCTGCAATCCCCAACTCGCCCCTATGGCCCTTTTGCAGCAGTAAAGTGCGTTGAAAGCCTTCCGAGCTCTTTCTGCCACATTGTACGTCCATAGTAACTTCGAGTCAAGGATCAGCCCTAAGTATTTGACCTTCTGGCTCAAGTTAATGGAGACCCCATTCAATTTGGGTAACTCAAAAGCAGGAACTTTGTACCTCCTTGTAAACAGCACTAGTTCCGTTTTATTAGGATTCACATTCAAGCCGCACTCACGACTCCAACGCGAAATTATGTCAAGAGAGTGATTTAACCTCTCCGATGGCGTAGATAAATACTTTCCCGACACTGAAACAGCTATGTCGTCTGCATAAGCAATCACTTTGCAGCCGGCACGGTCCAGCTTCCTTAGAAGAGTATTCACCGTGATGTTCCACAGCAGGGGAGAGAGAACTCCACCCTGAGGTGTGCCCGTGCTGACTCCTCGTCTTACGCTGGCATTACCCAGCGTAGAGATTACAACACTACTTTTGAGAAGCTGCACAATAAAAGCAATCAGCCGTTCATCCACATGCATCACCAAGAGAGCCTCAAAAATTGCGTTAGAATTAATGTTGTTGAAGGCCCCCTCGATGTCCAGAAAGACAGCAAGCGTATATTCCTTAGGATCGCAAGCGTATATTCCTTTGCATAGGATCGATTGATCTTTTAATATGGTAATCAATTATCCTTTCCAAAATCTTAAGCAGGACGGAGTTAAGACTTATTGGACGATAGTCCTTCGGCTTAACGTGCGTAACTTTTCCTGCTTTAGGAATAAACACCACTCTGGATTCCCGCCAGCTGGTGGGAACATACGAGAAGCGTAGACAAGCGTTATAAACCTCTCTGAGCCAAGGTAGCGGTACTTCCATGGACTTCTGGATGTCAGCCGCAATGACGCCATCAGGGCCCGGGGACTTAAACGGCTCAAAGGAGTTAATAGCCCACCTCAGTTGAGAATTTGATATTCTGAACGGTGGGATTGAACTGTAATTTTGCTCCGTCTGACACGCCACTTCTAGAGGGCAATGATTGCCCGGAAAGTGTGCGTCTATCAGTACTTTAAGAGTATCTGCGCTCGAACTAGTCCAAATGCCCTCAGGATTCATGATGCACTCCATAGCCTTTGGTGTCGTGCTTAAGACCTTACGAAGGCGATTTGCCTCGCTGAGACTCGCCACGTTACCACAGAAAGATCTCCATGAGGACCTCTTTGCCTTACGTACGGCATACTTAAAAGCCTTAAGCTTCGTTTTATACATCGCCCAGTCATTAGATCTTTTTGAGCAATTGAACTCCCTCCTACATTCTCTTCGCAAGGTACTGATCTCCTTATTCCACCAGAGGGGCTTAGGATTTCCCCTGCCCGTGGGTGGCTTACATGCTTCCCTAGACGCGAAGTTGAGAGAACTAGTAAGGGTGTCAACTGCCTTATCCAATTCATGATAGCAGTCAATGCTCTTAGGAACAGTTTCCAGTGAGGATCGAACTAGAGAATTAACTAGCTTCCAGTCCGTCCTCTTTCTGTTAATAAAGGCTACCTGCTCGGCAGAGCTGCGGCCAGCCACGTTGTACGATATGTACCTGTGATCAGAGTAAGAACACTCCTGCAGAACCCTCCAGTCGCGGAGAAGTTGCGAGTGCCACCCACTAATCAAGGTAACGTCAAGCACGTCCCTTCGGTTTGAGGTAAGGAAGGTCGGTTCGCTGCCAGTGTTGGCGATGAAGAGGTCGTGGGCAAGGATGAAATCAAAAAGTTCCTTGCCTCGACCATTTGTATTGGAGCTACCCCATACTTCGTTATGAGCGTTAGCGTCAGCTCCCAGAATTAGCGGCACACATGTTTTCCTGGCTTCAGCCACAATCCCCCTGACAAAGTCGCAGGGAGGGCTAGTGCCATGATCATGTGCCATATAGCAAGAAGCAAACCAGCATGGTCTTTGGTCGCATTCCACTGCAACAGCCATGTTATCCTTGTCACAGAAGTGATGTAATACAAGGACATTTATGGTTTTCCTGACAAGAATACAGACACGTGGCTTACAAGAGCCGTCAGGTGTTATCAATCTGTATCCATTGGTGCGTAACCCGCAAACCCGGTTGTTAACAACCCATGGTTCTTGGATAAGAATTAGCTCCTCCTCTGTCCTAGACAGGTGGAGTAGCAGGGCAGCTGATGCTGCTATGGAATGGTGAAGATTCACTTGGAGTACCTTCACCATTAATGAGTTAATTAATTAGGGTTAGATCAAGGTCCTCCCCCTCGGACATAGAAGCCGTCCCAGCCTCCTGCTCTGCGCCCAGAGTCATGAAGTCCAGGCAGCCACCCAACTCGGAGGCAGTTCCGACACTAACCCCATCGGCAAGGAGGGATTCCAAATCCGATTCCTCATCAGATTTCTCCCTCAGAAAGACATCAGACCCTTTTTCTTCCACTGTCGTTTGGGTCACCATCTTTGGGTCAGGCTTGGCAGGTATCAGATCTCCCGAAGCAGAGCTCTTTGGCCTGTCGCTTCGATAGATACGTAGGGCCAGTTTTTCGACCCCGTACCTGATGATGCCCTTTCGAGCATCCAATGCCGGCAGCGCCTTTTCGTTGATGACGAATAGGGCTTTCCGCCGATTGTCCACCGGCTCACCAATCTTCATAACCCTCCAATCCTCCGTAGGAAGATCAGGGTTGAAGAGCCGAATAATGTCCAGGACCTCCACTGGATCACAATGGAAAGCAGGAATCCATGTCCTGCATCTTGGCCGACTGGGGATCTCATCCTTGGACACCACCTTAATCCTGGCGCCTGGCCAGAGTTCCCCCAGCTCGGAGATAACCTGCTTGCAGAAATCGGCCGATCGTTGGTCTCCACACGCAACCAGCCTGATTCCCTTGTGCCAGCGCGCGTCATTCACCGTAGGTGGAGGACCCGAGCTAGCCTTCTGCAGCTTACAGCAGACTACGGAAAGAGCCTGCCTTATCTTGAGCCAATTTTCGGAGGAGATGATTCCATCTCCTTTGCTGGCATCAATTACAGCCCAGACAAGGCACTCTTTGGCCATTTCATTAAACGGCCGAGTTATCCCTGAAGGAGTAGTTGTTGTCTTCTGCTTTTTGCAGTCCTGCCTGCCCTGGTACTTCTGCTCAGCCGACCTCTGTCGTTTCTGAGTTGTACCTGCAGGATTTAGAGGGAGCGGGTGCTCCCCAGATTAAGATTTTGCCCATTCAAGAGAGTTTTTGTCCTTGTCGGACATTGTGTCAGGGGAGACGTTTTGAAATTTCCTCAGAACTTTGAAGGCTGCCCTTCTAGTTCCGTAAGCCCGAGATGATTTGGCGGAGGAGCGTTGCGTGCCTGAGGAGGAGGTGGCACCGGAGGTAGCACTTGTTGACGGACGGGTTGGCTCATTCGCCGCTACCTTCCCGTCACACTGGCCACAAATGGGCTTCGTGGCTTTCACAAGGCCAGGCTTGGTGACCAGAGCCCGGGAACGCCGGAAACAGGGGTTGAGAAAGAGCAGATAGGGCGTGGAGCTGGCTCATTTGTCATGTCTCCACAGCCTTCTGCAAGCTTAGTTGCTGTGCCGGTAGCCATTGGAGCTGTCTCATTCGTCATGTCTCTAAGAACTACAGCAGCCTTAATCTCAGTCTGCAGAGCTGGCTCATTCGCCATATCTCCACTTCTTGGAACTTTAGCTGCAATCGCTGACACAGCCATTTTTGTCTCCCTCTTCACATAAGAGGTTGGATTAGTTGTCAGGCTTTTGCCTGACGAGTTTTGGTTTTTTATTATTATTTTTGTTCATTCTTCAAGGGTCCCCACTCAAAGCCGCTATCTCAAGTCCGATTGTGACGTCACCTTTAATGATCCCATGGTAATCTAGTGCAAGCAGGGAGACCATGCGAGGGCTACCACCAGCCCTTATGGGGACAAGTGGTCAGAGCCGGATCGGTGCTAATCAGGAGTCCAACTCAACTGAACCTACACCACCAACTTAATGGCGACGAGACGAGAGAACGTACTAAGAGGCCTGAATTCCAACATGAATTCCAACAAGAGGCCAACATCGCTTCCAGACCAGGTCCATCCGTTAGCAGTGTGCCGTCGACATCGAATATATCCGTTAACAGTGCGCCGTCGACCTCGAATATATATGTTAACAGAGGGCCGTCGACATCGAATACATCCGTTAGCAGCATGCCGGCGAAATCGAATACCTATGTTCAAGCTGAAGTGACGATGGAAATTTTATTCAAAGAAATTTTGAAGCTGCAGCAAATAAACTCGGATGCTCTTGCTAAAATAAGCCGTTTAGAGGAGAAAAACAATATTTTGGAAAAAACTGTTTGTAATTTAGAATCTAAAATTAATTATTTTGAACAAGAATTGTTAAAGAATTCAATTGATATTGTTGGTATCCCTATTGATCGCGGCTCGACGGTTAACGATAACATCTCTAAACTTTTTACCGTTGGGGTTGGAATTGAGGTGAGCGCGGATGAAATACAAAGCTGCTTCGCTAAAAAAAACAAACCATACCGATTCGCTGAAAGTGGTTTGTGTTAAATTTTCATCGTATTCTTCCAAAAATAGGATAATGAACAAGATGCGGTCTGAGAAAATAAAACTAAAGGCTGATATTTTTGGTGATAGTTATAAAAACAATCCCGTTTATATAAACGATTCATTAACTAGCTATAACAGATCGCTGCTAAGAGAGGCAAAACTATTAAAACAAAAAAACAGATGCAAATATGTTTGGGTTAAGAATTCAACCATTCTAGTCAGAAAAAAAGAAGGAGATTCTCCAATTATAATAAGGAGTCATCAAGATATTTTAAACATTTAAATATACATCTACTATGTCATTATTTGATTCTGCCAGTTCTTCTTCCTTTTCTGACTCTAACTCTTTCAACTGCCTTTGTGTTGAGCCCCCATACGGTGATATCAACGCAAACTTCTCAGCCATTCATCAAAACATTAGAAGCTTGCGAAAAAATTTTGATCTTTTTGTGTCACATATCGCTAGTTTGGATCATATTCCTGATTTAATCTTATTATCTGAAATTTGGATATACAACTCCGAAATATCTGACTTTCATATCCCTGGCTATAATTTTTCCGCTACGTGTAATGATTCGTACTCTGCTGGAGGCGTAGCTGTATTTTTTAAGAATGACCTAAAGTGTGATATTCACAATCTCAGATTAACCTCTTGCGATCTAATATCACTAAACTGTGTAATTGCTGGTTCCACATATGTTTTCATCTGTGTCTACAGACTTCATAAATTTAGCTCTGGTGTTTTTACTGATGAGTTTTCAAATTTTTTAGAATCAATAACCAGTAAAAATGTAATACTCCTAGGAGATTTCAATATCAATATTTTATCGAATAGTTCGGAATCTGACTACTTAATTTCAAATCTGGCGTCCCACGGTTTCGAATCTTTAATTACTGAACCCACTCGTGAATTGAATGCTTCAAAATCTTGTCTAGACCATATTTATCTGAGGCTGCACAAAAACAACACTATCCTTTACAAGTCCACGGTACATAATCTGCATATTACGGATCATAGTTTAATTTTAATTCAGCTAACTTGTAACAGAAATGGACGGGTTGGACATGATTACATTCCATGTCAAAACATTGACTTCCAATCTCTGAAAACAGCTTTAAATCATGAGTTATGGGAGGAAGTATATTTGGCTGATAATCCCTCTACTGCCTTTGACCGCTTTCTTTGCATCCTAGAGCGTCACATTTCAAATTGCAGCCGTAGCAGTCGATCTAATAAATTTAAACCACTAAAGCCGTGGATGAATTTTATGCTTCTTAAGAAAATCAAGAAAAAAAACCTACTAAGCTCTAAAGTTAAAAAACACCCACATAATACAAGGCTTCAAATATATTATAAAAGACTTTGTCGCGAAATCAATCTTGATGTCGCTGCTTGTAAAGCAAATTATTTCAACAACAAACTTGCCTCAAATTTAGGGAATGTAAAAAAAGAATGGGAAATCGTTAATGAAATTCTAAGTAAAAGCAAAAAAGATAATATCTCCAGCATAACTGTTAATGATTCCATTGTTTCTGATCCTCTAGATGTTGCTAATTTATTTAATGATTACTTTTCGTCTGTTGCAAATAATTTCAATTTCGACAACTCTGAAGTTTTAAGTCCATCTTCTGTTAATGTTTTCTCCAGCCGGGAATTCTCCTCGTTGAGTAGCCTATTTTTTGAGGATTTTTCATCTTCGGAAATCTGCAAAATTATTGTGTCACAAAAGTCGTCAGCTTCATCTTCTTATGATAGAATATCCAGCAAAATTTTAAAACAAATTGTTTTTCAAATTTCGGATATTCTGTGCTTCTTATTTAATTTTAGTATCCAGAGGGGGATTTTCCCAGACGCACTAAAACTGGCGGTCGTAGTACCGGTACATAAAAAAGGCGATAAAACTAGTTTAGGCAACTATAGACCCATCTCTCTGCTATCTGTATTTTCAAAAATTATTGAAAAAGGTGTCAAACGCAGGATAGTGACGTTTTTAAATAAAATTAAGTTTTTTAACGACTGTCAGTTTGGTTTTACCTCAGGAAAATCCGCAGAAGGTGCCTTGCTAAAATTCTGTCAGGAAATTTACAATGCAATAAACGAGTCCGAAATTCCCGGAGCATTATTTATAGATATCACTAAAGCTTTCGATCTGGTCGATCATTCCATTCTACTGCAAAAACTTTATAGTGCAGGAATAAGGGATAATATTTTAGATTGGTTTCATTCCTTTCTTTGCGATCGTAAGCAGAAAGTTAAAATAAATGACATCTTGAGTTCTGCAACGACTCTAAATATTGGAGTTCCTCAAGGATCGGTCCTGTCTCCAGTATTATTTCTGATTTTTATAAATTCACTATTTTCTGAAAACTTTTATGGGAAAATTACAGCTTTTGCAGATGACGCTGTCTTGTCCTACTCCAGTTTCAATTACTTTGAAACATACGTCAAAATGAGCCACGACCTTGAAATTTTAAGATATTGGTTCAGTCTCCATAAACTAAGGCTGAGTGACAAGACAAAATATATGATATTTAACCTAGTGAGATCAGTTTGTGTTGATTTGAATTTGACTTTCCACGCCCCAACCTGCTTAAAATATCTTTTTTCACCAATGATAGCTGAAGATGAGGTTTCTTATTCTTTTGATCAAAATGCGAGTTGTTCTCCATACTGCTTTGATATTGAAAGAGTTGATAGTTTTAAGTATCTGGGAGTGTTAATTGACACCAAATTAAATTGCAGAGATCACACCGTGTATCTGAAAGCATATTTCAATAATGTGGTAAGACAATTGTATCACTTAAGCCAATATTGTCCCTTTTCAGTCTTAAAACTAGTTTACAACGGTCTGTTTTTGTCTAAACTACAATATGGATTAAGCTGCTGGGGAGGTACACATTTTAATAAGCTGGAACCATTGATTGTAAAACAAAAACATGCCGTTCGAATTATTTTCAAAGTTCACCGCAGAACGCCAAGTTTTAATCTAGTTCAAGCACTAGGTACACTTCCATTAAGGCATTTGTATTTTTTTAAGGTTCTACGAATTTTCTTCGAGAACTCAGGTTATCAAACACCAAGAGTTTATGATTCAGCTAATCTACGGGTTAACACCAGAAATTTAGTGGTAGTTCCCATTTGCAATAAATCGCACTTTAGTCGCTTTTACAGCATTGTTGCACCTCGTCTATTTAACCTTTTGCCACCAAATATTAGAGGCGAGTCCAGAAAGACAACGTTTTCGAAAAAAATCAAATCTTGGCTCTTTTCTATTGATCACTTGGGCGTTGAAAAACTGTTGAATCCCTTAATATAACCTTTGCATTTGTTCTCAATGTTTTTTTTTCCAATATTATTTTTGCTATTTTTCTCTATCTACGGTCTTTTATATCTTAGTTAAATTTATGAGTCCCCCACCATAAATTGACGATTCATGTTTTTTTTTCTATATTATTAACGGGCATTCGACTCTTGCGTAAAGCAACTGAATGCTTCGTATTTCATCTGCATCTTCTTCAGCACCATTTAAAATATAAAATATCGAGTTAGTTGGATTCTGTCTTATTTTATTTAATTCTTTAAATTTTTTATTTCTTGATGTTAGGTATAAACGTAATTTAAGTTCAGAGGATTTTGTTTGAATTTATTATAGCTGTAAGTTTATGCACATGGAATAAAGACTATTATTATTATTATTAATTCCTGTTACCATGGATAATCCCTTTAAGAAACTAACCAAACGAATGTCTTTTCAAAAATGTTTAATAAAAATCGATGTAAGAAAAAAAGCCCTTTCTTAGACTAGCTCCTATTCACAGCGTGTCTCTATCTTAAAAAGAAACTTACCAAACCTAATGCGCGTAAGTTTTTGAAAAAACCACTACTCACTCTTATTTCAGTAGATTCGCGAACTTTTAACACAAATATATACAAGCTATAAATCTCAAATAAAAACTTATTCTAAACTGACATTAACCCCCATGTCGAAGCGATTTTTTTTACTAGAATATGTATCAGTGCTGCCATATTAGGGAGTTAAACCCTAGATTTAGGGATATTTTAATAACTTCAGTGGACAAACAGGGGAAAAAATATTCAGGGTTTTGTTTAGGGCATTCTGAAATTGTCATTGTCATGTCATGTCTATCTTTCGATAACTTTCTATTTCGATAACATCTATAATTACATGTAAATGAAAGAGTACCATGAGCAATACATGCTTTACTTGTTCCTTGTCGGTGTAAATATCATCATCATCGGGGCACTACAGCCCGAATCGAGCCTTAGCCTCCTTAATTCTTCGCCTCCATTCGTCTTGGTTCAGTGACCGCGTCCTCCAGTTCGGTGCTCCTAGAAGTGACCTGTTGTCTGCATCTACCGAATCTTCCTAGCGCTTGCGTGGCTTACCGACTGGCCTGGCTCCGCTCGCTCGCCCCTTGAGCGACCGTTTGGGGATTCGATTGTCGCTCATTCGTTCGACGTGGCCAGCCCATTGTAGTTTTGGTAGTCGTATGACGGTAGAGACTTCCGGCTCGTCATATATGGTATACAGCTCGTTGTTGTATCGGTCCGCCATCTATCTTCTTCCTGTATTGGACCGAGGATCCTTCGCAAAACCCTTCTTTCGAACGTATTCAAAGCTTTTTCAGACGCCTGGGTCAGTGTCAAGGTCTCGCTTCCGTAGCATAGCACAGGTCTAATAATTGTTTTATAGATGCGAAGCTTCGTATTCCTGTGTACGCATCGGGGTTTCAAAGTGGGAAGCACCGAAAAAGATGTCTAATTGGCTAATTGAATCCGTCGTTTGATTTCGTCAAGCTCATTCCCATCCTTCGAGATGTTTGTCCCTAGGCACACGAAGTTGTCTACGTTTTCTAGGTTATAGTCCCCTATCTTTATGTTTTGTCTTATTGGCGTCCTTTTCCTTGATTGAGTCATAACTTTTGTTTTGTTCGTTAATTTGAAGACCAACTTTCTTGGCGGTTTTGTCCAGAGCTACAAATACTTCCTTGGCGTTGTTGAACGAACGTGACATAATGTTGATGTCATAAGCGTAAGCTAATGGCTGTGTGGACTTAAAAAAGAGTTTCTCGCGTGTCAACGGGGATTTTTCTGATGACATACTCAAGCGCTAAGTTAAAGAGTGCCGGAGCTAATCCATCCCCTTGTTTTAGCGCTGTATTCGTCGAAAACAAGTTGGTCACATTATTCTGAATCAGCACTTGTCACGTGGAGTCGACCATGGTCATTTTCACCAGTCCACCAACTTTGCTGTGATTCCGAACTGCAGCATGGTGTTATATAATGCAGTTCGGTTGATGCTGTCGTACGCTTGTTTGAAATTGACGAAAATTTGATGGACATCAATGTTGAATTCCCAACATTTTTCCAAAATTTGTTTGACTGTAAATATTTGGTCAGTTGTCGATCCTCAACACCTGAGACCATCTTGATATTCACCAAGAATTTTCTCAGCGTGATGGGAAATTCTTAACTATAAAATCTTTGTCAAGAGCTTGTACGACGTACGAAGTAGTGATATGCCCCTGTAGTTTTCGCATAGTAATTTATCACTTTTCTTGTGAATGGGCCATATAACACTTTTTCGCCACTCATCCGGCATCATTTCTTGTTGCCATATGCCTGTCACCAATCCATGGATTACTCTTAAAACGTCATTTTGAAAATAACTTTTTATTGATGGTTTTTGAAGGTTTTGAAGAGCTGCCAAATAAAAAATTTTTCAATTTCAATCATCCCGCAAAAACAATTCCAATTTGATTCTGCTTTCGGAGGCTTATTCCGCAAAACGATCGAGTTTCCCGTTTCAATTATTCTCTGCTTTGATAAGCTTTAGAGACGATATACGTTGTCTATGCGATTATAGACAAGAAGGGAACCGTGATCACAAATCAATAACCTTTATGAGTAAATTATTTTTTGGCCTTTTTAAATTAATCTGTCGATTTATACAGTGAAAAAAAAATTTGAATTTTTACCTCAAAATTGACCTTGAGTACAGATGGGCTCTATTTGTTTCATCTGTTTCAAAGGCTTCTCAACGACGACTGACGATTTGGGACTGGAAGCAAACGGTGTAAATTTATAGTCAAGACACAGAAATATATTTAGGAGCCTATAGTACTCCTCTTTTCCCGTAGGCATAAGCGCTACGATCGGTCAAAAAGGTATCCCCTGTGTTCTCGGTACTCGGTACCCCCTGTGTTCTCGGAGGGTTAATTTCGTCTTTTTCGCCGATTTCTCGCTCTATGATAAGGAATATAGCTGCTTATTTTTGGGAAGAATCACTTTAAAGGATTTGTATCTGAAGGCAATTTATGTAGCAAACTCAATATGCTCTAGTCTTTTTGTTTAGCTAGTTACATATACTTCCACACTAGAATTGCTACAAAAATATGATACTCTGTTGCAGGATGTAACCAAACACCTGCAACAGGTAAGCGACAAATACGCCAGACAGGCAGATTCTCACAGAATCGCAGACATTAGGTCAGCACAATTATTTCCATAAATGTGGAGTATGTGTAGCTTATCGGAGAGTTCAGTTTCAGTCGTGTTCAATTGTAGTCGTCACTCGGTCAATTTTAAATCGTGAAATAAAAGAGTTTGTAAAATTAAAAGAAGTGTTTTTTTAACAAGCATTGAAAAGCAATACGAAACTGGCGCAGTCGAAGTGCGAACAAACGCGAATTAATTTATTTCGAGAAGCCGCGAAGGGTACTCGGAATTAAATAAAACAACATTAATTCATCTCGACAAGCCGCAAAGGTAATTCGTGATTGAATTATATAAAAAAAACTTGTTCATTCGAAGAAGCCGCGAAGGATAATTCGAATCAACAATAATAATAATAATATACTTTGAGTTTCCGAAAAGGAAATCAAAGTTTTAATAGCCGCTACGCGCCGAAATAAAATTAAAATCGACTAGAGAGACCAATATATTTTTTAATATATAAGCCACCTTAGGTCTCTTAAACCCCATGGCAGAGGCTGGTATGGGATCTAGTCAAAAATAAAAATAAAAAGTTGACTGATAATAAAAACAAACAAATAAAGAAAAATATATAACACAAAATAGTGTGTGAAGTACTAAAAGAAAAAAGTACAAACAAAGTGATTTATGTTAGACAGAAAAGAAAAGAGAAGTGAAAGCTTTAACTCACGGCGACAACCAGAGGCCCAAGGAACCATGGAAGCGAAAATTCAAGAATTGGACAGGCAATTGCACGAAAGAAATAACCAGTTGGAACAGATGTCAGCAGCTCTGCAGAATCTACAACCGACAACTGAATTCCTGCAACAACAACTTCAGGAAAAAGAATTATTACTCAACCAAATGACATCGATTGTGCAAAACCTCACTTTTAGGCAAACGACATCAGACGTGAAGGAAAAAATGCTAAAAGAAATACGATTTATGAGTGCGTTCAACGGGCGAGGCGATATAACCATCAATGGATTCTTCAGCAGCGTCGAATATTACCTGCAAGGTATAAGTAACGAAGAACACAGGAAAGAAGCGGTTCGAATAATATTTTACGAGAAACTGCAAGGAGAAGCAAAACGCTGTGATGGGTGTTCAACAGACCGACAATTGGGATGTCATCAAAAACACTTTAAAACTACGCTTCAAACCAGATCTGCAGCCAACCGATATTTTCCGAAAAATCACCAACATCAAAGTGAACACAGTAAGTGAACTTTCAACTGAAATTCAATATATTAGAGATAAAGCAAACCAACTGAAAATTTATTATAAAAATGATAAATGTATAGATTTAGAGTGTATCGATTCCATTTTATGTAACACAATTAAAGAATTAACGCAAGGGGTATTGCTAGATAAAATTTATAGTGAAACAAATATTGAAGCAATTTTAAATATCATGACGCAAAGAAGATATGAAGATTTTTGCATACGACCAGAATTCAAAAAAACTAAAAATAGTAGCCATAGAAGTCACAGTGGTCAAAATCCGAATCAAAACTTTGGTAATCATAGCAAATCTCAAAATAAAAGTAATAATAATTCCTTTCGAGCACCTCCAAATATCACAGAACAGTACGAAACACATACAAGACAAACTAGTAATAACAGACAAAACGATACAAATGATGATACTAGACAGTACAGACGATTCAACAATAACTGGAAACCTCGAAATTACAATTATAGTTATAATCGATTCGATAATAACAATGGCTATTCTAATAATAATTACTCTGGTCAATTTAAAAGAAATAATCATTCTGGTCAAACTCGATCTTATAGACAACAACCAGTAGAACCTATGGAGATCGATAACATTCAGGATAGTCGGAACTTAAAATATCAAAATAGTCAATCTGATCAAAATTCAAATGATTGGCAACCAAACTCCAATATAACCAAATCTGAGATAAACTCAACCCAGAAAGAAACATTTTTTCACAATTAGCCTCGGAAAATTTACCCATGATACCAATCACTATAAATAAAACTAAATACATAGCCCTTATAGATACTGGTTCATCTTTTAGTATAATAGATGACCAAGTCACACACTTTCCAAAAATTCCAATCAAACCTCTTTTCTTTTCAACAATCACTGGTAAAGATTCAATTTGTTACGAAGTACACACTCCAGCACCAGATGAAATTAACTCTCCACCAGGTGGGATGGTGAGGTGGAAAGTTAAACATCTTCAAAATAGAAGATATCAATTCATAATTGGAATAGACCTTCTCAATAATCTTGAAACACTAATAGATCTTGAACGAAATTTAATTGTGTTAAAGGGTAAAATTACTCAATTTATCAATGATCCGTACTGCGACCAAGAAATTTTATTCCTAGAGAAAATTGAAAATAACTACTTAGAAAGGATCAAATTAGATCATCTAAATAAAGAAGAAAGCAATGCGATCATTAGAGTTATAAAACGTTTTGAAAATCTATTTTATAAAGAAGGTGATATATTAACAAGTACACATAAAATTCAACATGAAATTAGAACTACAACAGATACCCAGATTAATGCTAAATTATATAGATACCCACCAAAGCACGAAGCCGAGGTGAGAAAACAAATTTCAGAAATGGAAGCTCAAGGTATTATCCGGAAAAGCAATTCTAAGTATTCGAGCCCACTAATTGTTGTACCAAAAAAGAATGATCATTCCGGTGAAAAAAAATTTCGAATCGTCATTGATTACAGGAAACTCAACGAGGTGACAGTTGACGATAAGTTTCCTCTCCCAAACATTGACTCGATTCTCGATAAACTGGGTAGAGCCCAATACTTTTCAACTATTGATTTGGCAAAAGGATATTATCAAATACTAGTTAAAGAGGAAGACAGACAAAAAACCGCCTTTGTCGCTCCTCATGGCCTTTACGAATTTGTTCGAATGCCATTCGGCTTAAAGAACGCCCCTGCGACGTTTCAACGGCTGATGAATGATGTATTAAGAGATGTTATAAATAGAACGTGCGTAGTATATCTTGATGATATCCTCATCTTCAGTACCTCCTTACAGGAACATATCCAATCAATTGTCGAGATATTTCAAATTCTAGAAGCAAATCGCTTGCGGATACAAATCGATAAATGTAATTTCATGCGCAAAGAAACCTCATTCTTAGGACATATAATTACAAGAGAAGGACTTAAACCTAATCCGGAAAAGGTTAAAATTATCGAAAATTTGGCACTACCGACTAATGAAAAAGAAATCAAAAGCTTTTTGGGATTAACTGGGTACTATCGCAAATTCATTCGTGATTATGCGAAAATAGCCCAACCTATTACAAAATATCTACAAAAAAATACTCAAATAAACGTCCATGATCCAAATTATATAGAAGCTTTTGAGAAACTAAAAACGTTAATTTGCTCTCCACCAATCCTAAAATATCCTGACTTTGATCGATCCTTTCAACTAACCACAGATGCTTCAAAATTTGCTATAGGCGCCGTTCTATCCCAAGATGGTCGTCCTGTATGTTTCGCATCCAGAACTTTAAACGCACATGAACGAAATTATTCTGCTACCGACCAGGAGTTTTTAGCTATAATGTGGTCAGTAAATTATTTTAGGCCATATCTTTATGGAAACAAATTTACAATTTACACTGACCACCAACCAATTAAATATCTACATGCCAAATACAGAGGAAAAGATCTTTCGCCCAGGCACCAGCGATGGCTTTTGAAATTGGGTGAATATCAATTTAATATCGAGTATCTGAAAGGTCGGGACAATAAAGTTGCCGACTACTTAAGTCGAATCAAACCTGTAGAAGAACATGACTCTAAATCTACAAGTAAGATGTTAGAAACCCGAACGAACTCATATTCGAACCTCGGAATAATATTGAACATCGAAGAAGAAGAAAATGCAACTATGGCAACTAAATACTCTGCAGAAGAAGAATTATGTGATCATATACCCATAAAGGAGGAAATAGTAAACAAATATCGCACCCAAATAATTCTGACTAACAATAAGATCCAAGAGTTTGAAACAAATCATAGTAAACGAATAATTTATATATCGGAATATGACTTTGAAGATTTGGACAATATATTCAAACGATACATCAAAAAAGGAATTACCGGTATTTATTCAGAAATACCTGACACTAAATATAATGTAGTACAACAAAAATTAAGAGAATTGTATTCCAACGATGCCCAGATAAAATTTATTAGATGTTCTTATCGGGCACGAGACATCAAAACGGAAGTAGAAGCTGTGAAACAAATATCCCTCTACCACGTCAGAGAAAGCATTCATTCAGGGATCCAAGAAACATTTCACGCTATTAGAAATAAAATATACTACCCGAAACTTTTGGAATTAATTCAAATTATTATAAACCAATGTGAAGTTTGTCAACAAATCAAGTATGATCGAAATCCCATCAAACCAAAATTTAATTTCACCGAAACAGCCAACGACATAAATCAAATTATCCACGCAGATATCTATCAGATAATGAAACACAGTTTTCTATCTTGTATTGACAAGTTCTCAAAATTTGCAGCTGTATATTTTCTAACTGATCGTAATCATATCACCATAATAGAGCAATTAGAAGACCATTTCGCCAAAATTGGCAAACCAGCGAAAATAGTAGGAGGAAACGAATTTGATAGCATTCGCATGAAAGATTTTTTGCAGCAAGAAGGTGTAATTTTGCATCTAACAAAACCACACAGCCATACAGGTATAGCTGATGTTGAAAGATTTCACAATACAATAGCTGAAAAATTTCGCACATTGTCACTTAATAAAACTAAACTTTCGCCGAGACAAATACTACAACAGTCAGTCAGAAATTATAACGAACGATATCATTCGACAATCAAATGCACTCCAAAAGAAGTCCAAAGTCATAAAGTGGATTTTGGAATAATTCGAAAAAACCTAGAAGCAACCAAAAGAAAATACATAGATAAACTGAACGAAAAACGTGAAACCTATATCGAAGACAGAACAATTGGTTTTGTAAAAAACTACAAAGCTGCCAGACTGAAACAAGAACCTAAATTTAAAAAAGCCAAATTGGAAAACGTGCATTTAACAAATATAAAAAGAAAGCCAAAATTTTCAGACTATAGCCTAGAATCACAAGAACCAAAAAAATCCATTATTGACATTAATTTTACAGAAGAACAACAAAACATAATAGATAATGCCGTTAATGGTGGCCCATGTGATGAAGTATTGATAACCAAATTTCACATAGGAATAACCAGGCAAGATATATCCAGCCTAATTGGAGAATCTTGGTTGAATGATAAAATAATAAATTTCTACTTAAATCTTATAATGGAATGCAGTGAAAATCAAGACTTTGGTAGTTCACAACGAATTTACGCAATGAATACATTTTTCTTGTCAAAACTCCTACAAGACGATTATAATGGAGTTCGTAAATGGACCCGTAAAGTCGATATATTTGCCTATAATATTATTGCTGTTCCGGTTCATGTCAATCATTCTCATTGGTGTATGGCCATTATTCATTTAACAAACAAAACCATAAGATATTACGACTCTCTTGGCAAAACCAATTTTCCCGTTCTAGACGCTTTAGAAAATTATCTAAAACAAGAATCCCTAGACAAGCGAAATATATCTTTCGATACTTCCGACTTTGTTAAAGAAAACGTTTCGAATATCCCACAGCAAACTAATAACAATGACTGTGGCGTTTTCAGTTGCATGTTTGCTTTATTTATTGCTAAAAATAATGAAATCAATTTTTCTCAGTCACACATACCTTACTTTAGAAAAAAAATGATTTTGGAAATCCTCCAGGGAAAACTAATAACATAAAATCAATCTTTTAATTTTTTAGATTTCCAAGACCATCTTAATATTTTTACTATTACTGACTCCAATCATGGGGCAGTTAAACGTTTACGACATAAAAGAACAATCCGGATTTACGGAGATACAAATAAATCAAGCAGACATTGTTAAAACATCAAATATAATAATCCACATGATCGACATTCCAGAAATTCTAATTTTGATTGATAGCTTTCGGGACAATATTAATAAATTAGAGGGAGAACATAAGAAATTATTACTTAACGAGTTGAAACATCTAACTAACAAAGTAAAAACACTAATGCCAGCAAATAGACGAAGTAAAAGAGGGCTGATAAATTTAATAGGAAACGTACAGAAATGGCTATTTGGAACCATGGACGAACAGGACAGACTGGACATAGACGAACATTTAAAAACCATTGAACTAAATAACCACAATACAATTACAAACTTGAACCAACAAATTACAATCAATAACCATTTCAACGAAACTTTTATTCAATTGAAAAACATTATAGTAAACGATAGAAATTTGATTTTGGAAAGCATGAACAGAATTTCTAGTAATGTCATTGCCAGCAATATATATTATGATCAATTTTTTAAAATTCAACTTCTTAAAAGCAAAATTGAGCAAATCCAAGATAATATAGTATCAGCAAAATATGGCTTATTGCATCCCAATATATTAACAGATGAAGAAATTGTATCCAACAATATAGATTTACTAAAATTAGAGAATGTAAAATTAGGAATAACTAAGTTTAAAAACGATGTGTTATTGTTAGCAATAAAAATTCCAAAGGAATTCATTAAAGTTGAATTGAAAATGATATTGCCCATTCCAAATAAAAATCTAAAAGAGATAGATTCCCATGCAAAAATTGTTTTCACATATAATAATAATACTTTTGATTATGAAAAACTAAAATATTTAAATGAAATGAACTTAAGCAAACATTGTATATACCAAGGAAATTGTAATCTCGTTACCAATAATTTAACAGAAATTGTAGAAATTGATGATGAAACTATCATTGTTAAGAACGCACATAAAATAAATTTGACTCAAAATTGTGATGATCGGAAATTGATATTAGAAAAGAACACATTGATTCATTTTAATAATTGCACTCTCAAAATTTTGGAACATAACTTTTCAAATGTAAAACAAAGATATAGAGAAAGATTTTACTATCCTAACAGTGGAAAATATGAAAACTTCACTAATAAACTTACTCTTGATGAAATTGTGTTTGCGAACGAGAAAAACTTGAACGAAATTAAAGAATTAAAATACAGTAAAAAAATATCATTTGGAGTAAATATTACATCTGCTTCAGCAATATCAATAATTTTGACCTTTGGAATAATATATTATTTTAGAAAACAAAATTATTGTAAACGAAATAACAAAACGACTCAGGAGAGTCCAAATTTAAAGGGGGGAGAAGTTACATATACTTCCACACTAGAATTGCTACAAAAATATGATACTCTGTTGCAGGATGTAACCAAACACCTGCAACAGGTAAGCGACAAATACGCCAGACAGGCAGATTCTCACAGAATCGCAGACATTAGGTCAGCACAATTATTTCCATAAATGTGGAGTATGTGTAGCTTATCGGAGAGTTCAGTTTCAGTCGTGTTCAATTGTAGTCGTCACTCGGTCAATTTTAAATCGTGAAATAAAAGAGTTTGTAAAATTAAAAGAAGTGTTTTTTTAACAAGTATTGAAAAGCAATACGAAACTAGCTATTATAATTAATGAAAATAGAGCTCCGATTTGGTTTTTAGCATTGATGATTCGACACTATTGAAAAAGTCGCAAAATTGTAGCATAGATTTAGCAGTTCAAATAGACTTAAAACTAAAAGTACAAAGCCTCTTCAAGGTATCAAGAAGCTCAAACTGATAGAGCAAAAATTTAAAAGCACGTGCTCTTACCTCAAAATTTGATTATTCTATTATATATATTATATTATAATAATTTTTTTTAAAAATATCATAAGTTAATTTTTTGCGCTTCAGTTTACAGTAGGCTACCCAAACTGCATTTCAAAGCGGAAGATATTTTTTCCTTGAAAATAAGTATATGATCGCGCACTAAAATCTATTTATTGCTCTATCACTATCTAGTCCGGGGAAATCTAACATGGTGCTTCGGAAAAATTAGGGGAAAGCTGAATTTTGGTGTGAACTTTGGTACTAGCGTTTTGAACCAAATGTCAAAAGTCCCCATCGATCCGAGTGCTGCGTCACTTTTTATACGGGGTCAAAGGTCACCAAAAGTGACCTTTCCTAAATATCTCAGTAACGGTCACGTCTTCAGAAAAACAATGTATGACGAATTTGTAGCTTAGCAAATTTCCAACAAGAAAAATTATATAGTTTTTTCCTGTAACCATAACCGTTTTTGAGATATAATGATCTAAACAGTTTTTACTAACAACACCGTCATTCTCATCGGCATGTTGATATTATCCGATTTTGATTACGACTTGGCATGTTTGTGAGTTTGTTTTTCTATGTTTAAGAGGCGCATAAAAAAAACATGTACACAAACTTATCTACCAGACTCTAGGGTAGGTGGAAAAGTGTACTCCGAAAAGTTACCACCACCCCCTTTGCCATAAAACTTGTAGGGACATCTGTTCGCCACTCTCTTCTCCGAAAAAACTGTATTGCGGCATCATTTATGGAATATTCCACGAAACAGCAGGACAAAATAACAGCACTGTAGGTGAAAAAAGGTTTTGTAACATATCATGGGCCTTGGAGCATGAAAAAGCAAGATAATATCATGGCATAATTCTGTAATCGCTCATTCTTGACATTATGGGAGCTCAATCCGATGCAGATTATCTCCCAATAATCAGTTTTTTTACGAATTCTGTGATGACTGCATAGCGCCGAAGGGACATGACATGTCTCGAAACCAATTTGCACCTGAAATTACGTGACCTTGCCCTGATCGTTCATGGGATAAGATGGTATGGAAAAAAACAACTAAAAAACCGGGTATTTCGGGGTGGTTCGTTTGCGGGGGTGGGTAGGGTGTGGGAAGGGTGTGGATGTAGGGCTGGTCCTGCGATGTCAAGAATAGGCAATTAACAGGATAAAAAGTGATCCTATCTTGTTTAACAGTGGGCAAAGAGTAGGCAACGAGCTCATTTCTGAAGATTTGGGATGGATGCTCAGAGATACCATTTTATGGCAAAGGGGGAGGGGGGAACTTTTCGGAGCACACTTTTCCACCTACCCTGGAGTCTGGTAGATAAGTTTATTTATATGTTTTTTCTATGCGCCTCTTAAATAGAGAAAAACAAACTCACAAACATGCCAAGTCGTAATCAAAATCGGATAATATTAACAGGCCGTGAGAAAGAGGATGCTGTTAGTAACAAATGTTTAGATCAATATATCTCAAAAACGGTTATGGTTACAGGAACAAGCTATATAATCTTTCTTGTTGGAAATTTGCTAAGCTACAAATTTGTCATAGATTGTTTTTCTGAAGGCGTGACCGTTACTGAGATATTTAGGAAAGGTCACTTTTGGTGACCTTTGACCCCGTATAAAAAGTGACGCAGCACTCGGATCGATGGGGACTTTTGACATTTTGTTCAACACGCCAGTACCAAGGTTCACACCAAAATTCAGCTTTCCCCTAATTTTTCAGAAGTTTCGTCTTTTTTATGTCAGATTTCACTGGGCTAATCTGTAATGTACACATCCTGCCTACTGCGTGAACAGGATGACATCACAAAATAATTTACCGAAAATATTTCTTTTCTAGAATTATAATTAAGTAATTAATTATAAATCTATTAGATTATAGTTAGATTTTTAATTATAATTCCGATTAGCTAACTTATTAATTAGCTACTTATTTAGTACTTATTTTTGTTTTACAAAGACGGATCAGACTTTTTAGAGGCCATGCAATGAAGTTTATAATATATCTCGATGAAAAGACTGGCAGAGATAATAATAAACTGATAAGGGCAGATGTGGCTTAAATGGGTCATTCAAACCTTCATAAAAAGTATCAAATCGACGACATCTAATCGATTTGCCTCTTCATTGTGGTGACTTTCGACAATGACAAGAGAAGAAAAAACTTGATCACCCAAATGATATATAGATTCCCTATCTTACATTTCGCAATGTATCGCTGTCATTAACCTTATTCAACACACAATCGTATTACTAAATCGACTAAAAGCTCGTATATTTTTTCTCTAGTCATGTCTTATTGAACACTGTTTAATCTTCACACTTATCATAAAAATGTATTCCTTTTGCTTGGGATTCAGTAGCCTTAAACAATTGATTACAAGCGATTCCCATAAGCTTTGTATCTAACCCGAAACGACCCTTAGTACATAATATTCGAATAACACTCGTCATTTGCTTCGTGGGGACTGTTACTCGATGAAATCCTTTTTAAAAATCGACTCTATAATTCACATACAGTTGAGAGTCGTTTCGTCGATATACTCTTGAGGGTTCGACATTGATACCAAACAATCGACAAGAGCCAGTTTGAATGGGATATTCGGTTGGATATGTATTTGTGTTTCGTAGTGCCGAGTAAAATTCAGATAAAAATTTAGCATTTGATACGAGATTTTTCGCTTTAAGCACAATAGAGCGAGTAAATATATGTGTGAATTTTCTTATTGGGTATTATAGTCTCATAAGAGTTTTGGGTTAAATTCAGAATCGATTAATGAAAAGCTTTATCAGATTTATTGACGTAATTCAATTAACATCCAGTATATTGTGTTTATTGGTTTTTCTGTTGTGGCAAATTTGTTTATTTGGTGTACTTGTAGAATAGTTGGTCTTTTGATGGGGATTTGATTGCAGCCAGAAAAAAAGAAAATGTTGGATTAAAAAATCATAAAACATATTGGTATTATTTTTTAGAAAATAAATTAAATAGATCCTAGGAAATTGATCTCTAGCAAGAGCAAAAACTAATTGAAATATTTGAAATTCGAGTAGCTTGGATGGATGTAAACGTAAACACACTAGCGTCACGTAAAACGTTTAAGCTCGCAAAAGACTAGTCCCATCACTTAATAGAATACCTCTACGAACAAATACTCCTACAAATTCATTGCAGAGGTCACCAATAAATCATAGCAGCAACAAGTATGCTTTCGTGAAGAGCGTATGCCACTCTTAAACGATTTCGTGTGAACAAACAACTTCAACTCAGGCAACTAGTTGGCATGGTTTGTCTCGTTTAGGCTGCAGGAAGCTCATGTAAATATAATTGAATTGTCTCGAAACTTTCACCAGCAGACACGTACATATAGTAGTGGGTGGTATAGTTGGGCGTACTGTATAAGTGAAACTTCACTTCCGAAATAAATTTCCGGAGAACATAGATTCATGGTTGGTCGGAAAACCGTTAATGTTATTTCTGCAGCTGAGCTGCTAATGAGTAATAGAATAACTACGCTACATTGTTATTGATTTGTGGTCAATGGAGTACTGAATGCTCACTATCGTTCTTGAAGAACTACAACATTGATATAAATGTAAAAATATTTAGCGCCCAACGTGGGCTCGATGATTTCATAATAGATGCTCCGTCCGAATTTTTTTCTCAGAAAATTGGAGGTAAATTTGTTACATAAAATGTGCACGTTTTTTGGTAAAGATTTCATTAAATGGCATTATTTAATTTCAATCTATAAATTCATTTAAACACAGCGTATAAATGTGGACGCCACTGTACGTCAGAAGTCGGGTGCTACAATCACTCATCAATGTATACGTCAAATTAAATAACTAACTATAATTCAAGCACTGAGCTTAAAGAATCCTTGCGCGCAGCCATTATCAGCCCACGGAGAGACTTGAAACGCATAGTTTTGACACGTTTAGCCTATAATTTTGAAATTGCTACAAGTGTGTCAAAGAGCTTTTAATTCAACAAATAGCCTTAGCGATAAAATATGTAGAGTTCTTCTAACTATTAATAATACCCACATTAACTATTGTTAATTTTCATGGCAAACGATTCGGTGTTTAATAGGCCACGGACACGCAATCGTTGTACAATAGAAATTTGTTTTGTGGCTTTAGCTGAAAATTATTGTCAACGTTATAAAAGGCAGTCAGCCACCTTACAGATTGCCTTTTCTGCAATGTATGACAATGTATGACGCTATGGAAAATTCAACATAGTCACGATTCATAAACGGTGATATTTTGAATTTCTTTCAATAAAGCCGGATACTATCCCCCACAGTTTGGTTTATTATCCGGAAACATGATTGTGGCGAGAAAAATGTTATTGTTGTGTTAAGTTATATCATTTTGATATTCCGATGCGGAAAGCACGTAAAGATTTATGATTTTCGGGAATACAATTTTTTATAGCTGGATTGAATGAATAAGTTATGCTTGGCTAAACTACGAGGTTTGTTGCATCAAAATAGATTTTAGCGTTTATTTTCTATATTTGAAATACTTGTTTGGGGTTTAATTGATTGTTGATTTATTTGCTTGATGTAATGTATTTTTGTTGTCAGCTATTGTATGGGAAGCAAGATAATGATGGGGGTATAATAGGAATATAATATTGTTAATGAACTGTCAATAAAACACACGCGGTTACCACACACAATATGATATTTATATTTAGTAACTGATATAAATGGCAATATATATACACGGTAATGGATATTAACGGTAATAAGCGAATAAGTCACGGAGACTTGTTACTACGACGACGGCTCAATCACGAAGACTTCTTACCACGACGACGGCTCAATCACTCCCCTCCATTTGCCGCGTCGGTGGATTACTCTACCATCGGTAGCATTTGCCGCCTCTTTCCCACTTAGTGGTTGACAGGTCAGCCTTTCCTGATTTAAGCCCAACTCGGGCTTTCCAGCATTGTCATCATCTCCGTCCGTCAACTCCGGTTCTGGTTCTAATTCGCACCAGCGTTTAAGCTTCTTACTCGTAAAGATGGCAGCACAATCTCGACCTTTATTCGAATCTTGAGTTGCAGTGGCTCAATCACATATCGGTCGTAGCGCAGAACTTTTTTGATGCGGTAAGGTCCCTTAAACCGAGGTTCCAGCTTGCGTGATTTGCCGATCGCTGACAAAACATTCTCAACAAGGACGAGATCACCTTCTTCGTAACGGCGCGGTCGTTGGTGAGCTTCATTAAATCTTTTCTTCCATCGTCTTCTTCCAGCCATTATATTCTTCGCGACTTCATCTCTCTTCTTAGTAGGTTGCGTGAAATCCTTCAATTCTTCTTCGGTGAGGACTGTTAATGCATTCTTCTTGCGTTCGCCAACCTTAGTGTTACCCTGGGTGGGCTTCTTCAAATGGTCCGGGGTCAAAAGATGCGAGTCAAAATCGATCCTCGTGGGGAACGACTTGCTCGTGCACTTCAGACAGTCAAGTTCGATCGGAATTTGTTTCTCGGCTTCCGGTATGTTCATTCCTACTACCAGACTCTCCGTATGAATTTTCTCTAATCTGCATTTTCCTGATTCTCTCACCAGACGATTACCTGCTGCACATAGTACATCGCTGCCCAAAAATATTGCTTCAGGAATCAAGGCGTCATCAACTACGAGCAACTGACACGCTAATTCCTGACTATCCATGATGAGCACAACGTTCACGTGTTGATCGCTTATAAACGTACCACCAGCGAAACCCTTCAATGTTATTGCATCTGACTTTGAAACATCGCATAGCTCGTTTGCTATCGTTTCACAAATCAGAGACTGCTCGCTTCCAGGATCAATAAATGCACTTATTTCTTTTCCTTACAGTAACACATTCTTTTTGCACCCTGATTCTTGTCTATTTGTGCTACCAATACAATGAATGATCTTCGGCGGCGTTTCGGACTGTTTGGGACACTGGTTGGCTGTATGTGTGGTACGTAAGCATATTGCGCATCGTTCTCTTCGCTGTGGTTTCGAGCAATGTATGGCTATATGCCCTCACTCCCAGCAATTGTAGCAAACCTGTTTCCTTTAACCGGCTCTGCTGCTTACAGCAATGGGCCTTTCTACACTTGTATTCTTGATGCACTCCTCAAACTGGTTTTACACCAATCACCATTTCCACACTTGTATTCTTCAGCAACGGAACCGTTCATATACCGATTATGCATATGAATGTGTGCGTGTTGTTGTTTTCTCATTTCGACTTGAGTGTTTCATGAAAAATTCCTGACCCACGAACTATGTTTATAGTTGTGTTAGTGATTTGCATCAGTTTCAATCAGTTTCAAAAGTGATGAAAAATTCTCTCCAAGTGCATCACTTTTTGTAGAGATTTCCCCTCGATTCTTCTGCCTCTTACCCAGAAAACCGGTTTGAGGACTGCATCAAGAATACAAGTGTAGAAAGGCCCATTCGGTGATGCGTTTCTTGTTTCATCTACGAGTTGAATGTGCCTTTCATTCGTTGCCGGTCTAAAAACGACAGGACTAATTCTACTTCCAGGACGATCGTGGTTCCTTTCAATGGTGCTACCGAGGAAACGTTTTATTGTCACCAGCATTTCAGCTGTGGTCGAAAAATCGAGCCCGGCTATAGCATTTGGCATTACCTGGTGTCGAAGTCCCATTCTTATATATTTTATTGTTGCTCTCTCACTCACACTCCCCTTCCGAACAGTAGCACATATCCGATGAAAGTCATCTTCTACACTTTCGTTTAGCTGCCGTTCGCTGTTTATTAATTTGGTGTGGATTTCAGGTTCGTCTACTTCGCTTGGGAAATCCCGGGACAATTCAAATGTGAACGAATTCCCCGAGGTATGCAGTGTTGGTCGACTGTCAAACCATAATTTACACGTACCTTTTAGTTTTCCGGCCACAGCGAGAAGAATAAGCCTGTCATCCCATCCGTACAGTCCTCTCAGCATATTTATTCGTTCAATAAACTGTTGTGTCGTCATCGAATACTCTGAGGACGGGTCGAACTCAGGTAATATTCCTGCAACCTCACTGATTGACATTGCCCTCGTCCAGGAAAGTTGTGACTCTGGCGGTATGGTGCTGTGCGATGCAACAGTCTCCATCCCGGATGCTTGTGACTTGGTATTTTCATCCTTTTATGGTAGTAGGGTTGTTTCGGCATGACCACACACGGATGCAGTACGTTGGCGGTTTCATAATGTTTACTGGCTGTTGCATCAGACGTACGCACACTCTCGGCATCGCTGTTTCGCGTCGTAATAAAGGTCTTTAGCATCGACGAGATTTCGGCTTTCAACTCTTTTAATTCTTCACGCGTAGGATGTTCCGATTTAGGCTGATCGATTTCATGACCCGACAAATCCGTTATTTCTACTTCGTCATAAACTAGCTCTTCGCGGAGTCTAAGTTGCAGTTCTGACTTCCTCCCGGTTGCCGAAAGTCCCCGCTTTTGCAACTCGGTTTTTAACTGGTTAGTTGTGAGGGTCTCGAGCAGAACAAGCATATTGTGGCTACTGGCACTCACACAACTAGCACTGAAATGGCTTACGATTGTCAGAAAGCTTCGTGAATAATCCCACTTCTGAACTGTCAGTAAAACACACGCGTTTATCACACACAATATGATATATATATATATATATATTTAGTAACTGATATAAACGGTAATAGATATAAATGATATAAATGGTAATGGATACAAAAGGTAATAAGCAAATAAGTCACGGAGACTTGTTACTACGACGACGGTTCAATCACGAAGACTTCTTACCACGACGACGACTCAATCACTCCCCTCCAGCTGCCGCGTCAGTGGATTGCTCTACCATCGGTAGCATTTGCCGCCTCTTTCCCACTTAGTGGTTGACACTATATAAAAATGGCAATAATAATACTTCGAATAAACTTAATGTCTGTATCAATAGCCATGCACATCAGATACTGGAAGCCTTAGCTTAAGTTATTTATTACTTAATTTGCAGTAAGCACATAGAATTTTAGTTTATCTGCAAACAAACCTAAATTTGACACGCAATCAGAATTCACGGTGAAGGTACTCGATAGATATCCAATGCACTACACAAGATTCAGTGGTAACATATCATTATCAAGTCGAAATGAATTATGGAATCGCCTCTGATAACACAGCTTAGCAGCTGATATATAGCAACGCAATCCTGAATCTAAAAGTACAGAGTATTTTCCAACAGACTCTAACTTTGTCACCACAAATAGTGTCACCACAACTCTATACATATTTGAAGCTTATTAAATTTGCAACAGAAATCATTCTAAACATTTTTCTTGTATTCGCAATGGCTTCTGAGCTATGGGGCACTAGCAAATAGGGGTTTTAAAAAAAAAAACCACGCTAGCGCCGTACAATATGGCATTTCTAATAATATTTGACAATAATTTACATACATTTTGGATACCAAGGATGATTGAGGAGGTTAACTTCAAAGCTTTGTATAAAAAGAATGACATGATGTATTTTAAAACTATAAAATTCACCGAAAAATCAATCAAAACTTGATTGCTTCTTGCTAGAAGGCACTGCATTCTGCTCATATTGGTCAGCTTCTGCACTTGCTGTACATTCATCCGTCTGTACATTTGCAACAAATGAGGATGAGTACAGCTTCAGGTGCTGCTGCATCCTCTGTTGTCACAGTGATCAGCTGATCCAACTTCCAGCCCCACTCTACAAGAAGAAGCCAAAATTGAATTTGGTGGTACACTCGAAATTTGTCTTACTGCTCCTTCTGGGGGCGACAGAGCAGAAAGGTCGGCCTAAGCATTGGATACCGATCGGGTGAAAGCGTTGTAGCGGTGTTTGTTAAGAGAGGTTTGCTTCAATTTGAATTGCAATTTAAAACAGGAAAGTTTTCTTTTTATTTAGTCGAAATTCGTATTTTTTCCCCATTGTAAAACATGTCAAGGTATGTGGAATATATTTATTTAACTTGTAAAAACAAAAAGATAATCAAAATATAAATAATTTTCTTTGAAATTAATTTTTTTAATAAGAACAACAAGTTTAGCCGTCATGAATATTTTCACATCACTTGACTAAGAACTTTAAGATCTTTATAAATCCTAGAGTTAATTGACCAAACATCAACAGTAATTAACGAGGAACAAGTACAATGTCTCTATTCTTCTTGAATTTCAAATAGAAGTTCAACGGCCAAGAACAAGTCGCCTTCACGCCTTCACTGCAACCAGAATGAAAATCTTTATAAGCATGCCTCACGCAACATTAAAATGTCTTTGAAATAAAATTGCTCATCAGGAGTGGCCGCGAGGCTGCTTTCAATTTGCATATTAATTTAGTTGTCTAGCTGCAAAAGTGAACCGAAACAGAGCATTCATTTTAATCTATCATTGTGCTTTCATTTTTCAGGACTCTTTACTAAGCAACGAACTACAACTTGAAGCTGTTGTCATTTTTGGAAGCGACGAGGACACTGCAACGATTTTCATCTCTGCCGGCCATAATACTTCAGCTGCAGCTTTGTTTGACGAGAACTGAAAAGCGCCTTTGCAGTGATATCTCCGGAATATTAAAGTCTCAGAATAGTTCACTGTATCTTGCTTGAGGTCAACAAAAGATAAAGCGGAAGTTATTGTACTTGACCATATTGTAGTTAATTTGCGTACAAAAGCAGTAATAGTTGAATGTGAAAGATTCATTTGAAGTGCAATGCTTTCTTCATAGTACTTGTTAAAATCGAAACGGAGTTTTGTTTGGTGCCAGCGGCTGGAAGTTTATACGAGTTGTTGCTCAAATGCAGCGCGAGAATGAAGGTAGACAAAGCGGTGTGCACCAATGACACCCAAGATGACTATTCTTCGAAAGTCATTAAATACGATGTGGTTTTCACGACTCTCGTCGAGAATAAAATTCTCGCCATCAAGCGAGAGTGCGAGGAGAAGAGACGGGCCAAGAAAGAAAAGCGCAAGGCTTTGGGTCGGATGATATTTGTTAAACGTTTGTTTCGAAGTGGCAGCAGCAAAAAGGTGCATGCAAACGATGACACTGATGTTGAAAGGGGTGGAAGAAGCTCCACAAGTACAGGTGAAAAATCCTTGCTTTCACCCGACAATACGTCCAGAAAACTGACTGCTTGCGTTCCTGAAACTGTAGATGCGAAAACAGGGCCTTCTCCGTCGAAACATATAGATATTGAAAGTGTGGGAGACGTGTCATCGCTGAGCTTAAGAACACGGTTCTTGATTGACAATCAAGCTGAAGACAGCAATGGTAGCAACGAAAATTGTAGCTTATCTGAACGCTTGGGACCAAGAAATCTTGTTGTTGAAGTCCTAACTCACAGAGACACGCACTCTTACGATAGTGAAAAAGACGAAGCAAAAGACGAAAAAGGCTCAATAAGGGCATCAAATCAACACAACCAACACGATAATGTTTCTTTGCCTGATACTAGTGTATTTGAAGATGATATATCACTTGTAGTTGAAGATAGCTTAGCTTCGCCTAAAGACAGCACTGAAAGTTTATCCTGTCCTAGTTCAAGGGCCACGATTAGTGGCACTCTTCCAATAGTGCACTCATCATTGAAAGGCCACAAACAACTTCGAATACTCGAAGCTAAGTCAATAAGTGCCCAGTGTAGTCCGATCCTACCCCGACAAAAACCTACTCCTCTAGCATCACATGCGACTGGTCACTTCCAGCAAACTCAAGGAAAACGAAAAAGTAAAGTGTCTTATTCAGATGAAGTTTACAATTGCGGGACGGGCGTGATGCGTAAGCCATCGTCACTGCGCAACGTAAACAAGCGTATGTCTCGCCAGAATACATCTGAAGATAGTGCCAATTTAACTGTAAGTACTTTTGTAAACGAGCAAGACCCGCTTCTTTGCATCGGAGAAGGCGGCGGGACAAGAGTAGCTCGCAGGTTGTTAGAGAAAGATGAGCGGAAGAGTAAGAGCACTAGTATCCTAGTAGTTACCGATAAGTCACACAAAAAAGCAATTAATCAATTAGATAGCAATAGTGTCGGTAGTTACCATTCGAATAGCTTAAATCCAATGCGCGGTCTAATATCTAGCTTCAATCAATTAACAACGTCGAATTACTTCCCTGTGATCACAACGACAGTACCAGATGTTTTAACAAGTACTTATCCGAATACTGAAAACACTCCTGCGGCGTCAGTTCCAATTGCAAAGCAGCTAGCCAATGGAACCCAGCACGTTCATATTTCTACTGTAGATGATTCTGCGGCAACCATGGATGCTGTAATTGTTCCAAACGTCAGTGTTCCTTCAGATACGGCGAAATTGCAGCGAATGACCTCGACATCGACCGGATCAAGTGGTCCTCCGACGGGTTGTTGCGTGACAAAATCATCTTCGAAAGAAAAAGAAAAGCAGCGTTTTCGGTCGGCCGACTGGGAAGTGAGTTACAGCGGCAGTGATGACGAGTATCGAAGACGTAAAAAGAAATACAGTAAGTTATTTGTTTGGAAAATTTCGGTGAGCTTGGTTAATTATTTATCTTTTTAGAACGCCATCATCGATGTTCGGATCCAGTTTTAGTATATCCTTCGTCAGGAGGACTTCAACATTGCATACTTAGTATGCCGCCTAATCAACCAATGTAAGTATGGTAGGACTTAATTTTTAGTTAGTGTTGCGATTGGAGACCGAGGTTTTATGATTTGAGTTGATGCTCTATTTACATTGCTGGTGAAATTTTTTTAGAATGTGTTGCTAGATATTAAAATTTTTTGCGTGATGTTAAAAGTCAGTTTCACACAATTTAGAGATAATATAGTAGTTTCTTCAGTTGCATTCTTATTTCTTTGAATCAAATTCAAAGTTCGTAGAAACGACTCAAAAACAACGTATATATTATTAAATCCGATGAAGCTAATGCAAAACTCAGGGTAACGATCCTGTTTCGTTGAGAATTTCCGTTCAAAAAGTCCGATTTGTACTAATTAGGTTGTTCTTATGCCACATGATGATGCCAATCCTGATGTTCTGTAATGTTGTCGCCGTAAGCATTTTAGTTCAAACCCTGCTTCACCTTCCATAGTTAAAAAGTACTGATATTCAAAGAAACATCTCTTAATATTTGTTTATATTATAAGAACGTTCGTGTGCTTAGAACTAAAGTAGGACAAATAAGCTGCTTTTCGCAGATCTTTAGTTAAGTTCACAAAGTAATCCATCGTCTGCCAAAAGTGATAAGTCTTCTTCGAATGTTTATCTCCGTCTCATCTTTTGTTTCCACACGTTTATTTTCATGAAAAATAGTATCGAACCTTTGCAGCGCAAGAGGTGAGAGCACAAAACCACCACACTGTCCGCCAGGAAGATATTGCTTTGTTCACTGAAGAAGAACTACGAAGCGCGAGTGTTATTTAATATTCCAGTAGAAGTTCTAAAAGTAGTGGTGGAGCGACACCCGTCAACATTACTACATATGTATAATGAATGCTTACTAGTGGGTGTCTTTCCGTCAGTCTGGGAAGTGGCGCGACTTGCCCTAAGTGCGAAGCAAAAGGGAGATCCTCACACACCATCAGCGTACAGACCTCTCTGCATGCTTGATTCTGCGGGGAAACTCCTAGAAGGGTTACTTAAACCTCAGCTAAAGGCGGCTATACGAAGAGTTAGTGACCTTTCGAAAAACCAAAAGGATTCCGCAGTGGCCACCCAATAATAAGTGCCATCGCGCAGCCAGAACCATAGTGTTTTTGGTAACGCTGGACGCCCGTAACGCTTTTAACTCGGCGAAATGGAAAAATATATTGGACTCTCTTCAGCGACATTTCCAGATAGAGGAATACTTGCTGGTAATGGTACGACACTACTTGGAGGGTCGCCATTTCGTTTATGAAATGAATCAGGGAACTGTATGCAAAATCATTTCAGCTGGAGTAGCACAAGGGTTCATTCTTGAGCTAGACCTATGGAATATTGCTTACGATGGTCTCTTACGCCTCGAAATGCTGGAAGACGTGCTTTTGGTGGGTTATGCGGATGATGTAACCGCTGTCATCACATCTAGAAATTCTCACCTCACCAAACCCAAACTCAATCAAGTAATGAGAAGGCGTATGGCGCGGAGATATGGGCCACTGCGTTAAGGTTTGAAAAGTATCGAGCTAGGATAGTGAGCGTCCTTCGGAGGGGAGTGCTGCGAATTACAAGCAGCTACATAACATTTTCAGGAAACGTCGTGTTGGTGTTAGCGGGAGTAATTCTAATTGATCTATTGGCGAGCGAACGCAGGGAGATGTTTCTGAACAGCGAAGTGGGAAGAGGATTCTTGGCTGCTCAAGCAAGAGCACGAAACTTTGAGTTTTGAGAGGAACACTGGGCTACAAGCTCGAAGGGAGCATGGACGATTAGGCTAATTCACGCATTAAAACCTTGGCATAATCGCGACCACGGTGAAATAAGCTTCTACCTGTGCCAGTTCCTATCGGGCCACCGGCTTCTTCAGGAAATACCTTCACAGAATGGAGAAAGTCAGGACGGAGTTCTGTAAGTATTGTGCTACGGAAAGTGATGACGTTTTGCACACTTTTTTCTATTGCATCCACTTCAGAAGGGAGTGACACATGCTTTTCTCTGCGGTTGGCCCTGCGACGCTGAAGTCAATCGTGGAGACGATGTTACAGTCAGATGATGTCCGGTCAGCTATATCAGCATATGTGGAGCTGGTTTTGCGTTTGAAAAAAAGAGGAAAGATGCCTCATACACTCCTGAAAGCCTGGCAGAACGGAAGTAAGCCGATGAGACACCTGATAGGTGCAAGTAGCACGGCTGAGTTTAAGTAATTTGAAAGCGGTTCCGGCTCGGACTTTCGTGGCCAGCGGGTAATGATTTTTTAGTCAGTATGAATCTCACGCAATCTTGTATCGTTCGCAGGATACGTATTGAAGGTTTTTGATACCCGCTCCCCAAAAAAAAAAAGATATCGAACCTTATGATATTTAATATTTCCATTTTCCTTCTCTATACATCTATGTGATAGTTAGCGCTCTCTTCAACTTTTCCCGTAAACTAATTTTAATGTTAAGGCTGGTACTGAGTTCGAGTTCACGTGAAATTTTGACACTTCCCCATTATCTGGCCATTCTTTCGAGCGAAAATTTTGACAACAGAGAAAAGCAGAGACAATGCTCATTCTTGACGGATAAAATGTCAAGAATTTCGATTTTCGATCGATTTTCTTATTGGAAAGTCATTTGCACTGCTCAATTTTCAAATTCAAACACTAAATGTCACTTTTTAGCTCGAAAGAATGAACTGCACAAACTAAATTTGCGTGAAATGATTGACAACATGTTTTAGTGCCATCTATGTTTTCGAAGCGAAAGCAACTTCAAAGCAACTTTTGATGCTAAGAACACAGTACCAAACTTGCTTATTTTCAAGCTAAATTTTCGCCGAAACAGATTTCACGTGAAATTTTGTAAGAAAATTTCACGTGAAATCGAACTCAGTACTATGCTTTAATCGTGACATCTGATTGTCAAGGACGCTTGTTTCGATTTTTCGGAGCTGACAGTGATTGCTCACGAGTTGAGTGGAGCCCACTGTTTCCCATTTTTTCATGATCTTAGCCGCTTCCACTTCAGGCACGCAAAGCTTCTCTGCCAAAAAATCTCGGGCTTATGGAATTAAAAGAGCAGCTTTCAAAGATCTGAGGAAGTTTGAAAATGTTCTCCCTGATACTATGTCCGAAAAGGACAAAAAGTCCCTTCAGTGGGAAAAATCACTAATTGGGGAGCATCCTAATTCGCTCCCTCTACATCCTGGAGCTTCAGCTCAGAAACGACAAAGGTCGGCTGAGCAGATGAATCAAGGCAGGCAAGACTGCAAAAAGCAGAAAATAGTGACGGCTCCTACAGCGATAACTCGGCCATTTAGTGAAATGGCCAAAGAGTGCCTGATTTGGGCCGTGATTGATGCCAACAACGGAGATGGCACCATCCCCCCGAAAACTGGCTTAAGATAAGGCAGGCTTTATTTGGAGTCTGCTGCAGGCTACAGAAGGCCAGCTTGGGTCCACCACCTATGGTAAACGATGCGGGCTGGCACAAAGGAATCAGGCTAGTTGCGTGTGGAGCCAACGATCAGCCGATTTCTATAAGCAGGCAATCTCCGAGCTGGGGGAACTCTGGCCAGGCGCCAAGATTAAGGTGGTGCACAAGGATGAGATTCCCAGCCGGCCTAGATGCAGGACTTGAATTCCAAGTTTCCACTCGGATCCAGTGGAAGTCCTGGAAATAGTGCGGCTTTTCAACCCAAATCTTCCAACGGAGAATTGGAGTATTGCGAAGATTGGAGAGCTGGTAGAAAATCGACGGCAGGCCTTCTTCATCATAAATGAAGGGGTACTCCCGGTTCTAGATGCCTGAAGGGGTATTATCAGTTATGGGGTCAAAATACTAGCCCTACGGATCTACCGAAACGACAGGCCAAAGAGCTCTGCTTCGGGAGATCGAACACCTGAGGAACCTCACCCTAAACAGGTGACTCATATGACGGGGGACCCACCTAAAAAGGGGTTGGACACCTGTTTGAGGGCGACATCTGAGGATGAATTGGATGTGGAATCCTTCTATGCAGACGGGGTTAGTGCGGGACCACCTCCGAGTTGGGTGGCTGCCTGGACCTCATGACTCTGGAAGTAGAGGAAGAGGCTGGGCCGACATCTATGTCAGAGGGGGAGGATCTAGATCTAACCATTGTTGAAAATAAATGATGGCTGCAGATCAACCTTCACCATTCTCAGCTGTCCTGCTCTTCCGACTTTCTAGGATAGAGGAGGAGCTGATTCTAATCCAAGAACCATGGGTTGTTAAAAATCAGGTTTGTGGGTTACGCGCCGATGGATACAGACTAGTGGTACCCGACGGCTTACATAAGCCACGTGTCTGCATTCTAGTCAAGAAAACCATAAACGTCCTTGTACTACACAATTTCAGTGACAAGGATAACATGGCTGTTGCAGTGGAAATCGATCAAAGATCATATTGGTTTGTTTCCTGCTACGTGGCACATGATCATGACACTAGCCCTGCCTGCGAAATTGTCAAGAGTTTTGTGGCTGAAGCCACAAAGATTAGTGTGCCTCTTATTCTAGGGGTGAAGTTCATAATGAAGTATGAGGTAGCTCCAACACTAATGACCGATGTGAGGAACTTTTTGACTTCATCCTGGCCCATGACCTTTTCATTGCCAATACTGGTAGCGAACCAACCTTCCTCACCTCAAACCGTAGGGAGGTTCTTGATGTTACTTTGATTAGTGGGAGGCACTCACATCTTCTCCGTGACTGAAGGGTTCTACAGGAGTGATCATTCTCTGATCATAGGTACATATCGTATAACGTGGCTGGCCGCAGCTCTGCTGTGCAGACAGCCTTTATCAACAAAAAGAGGGCAGACTGGAAACTATTTAATTTTCTGGTACGATCCTCACTGGAAACTGCTCCTAGGAGCATTGACCGCTACCATGAATTGGATCGGGTGGCTGACACCCTTACTAATTCTCTCAACTCCGCGTCTAGGAAAGCATGGCACCCTCAGCCAGGGGCAATCTTAAGCCTCCCTGGTGGAGTATGGAAATCAGCATCCTGCGGAGAGAATGTAGGAGGGAAGTAGATATATAATGGCGGTTCTGGACCCTCATCCTCATCCTCCTCCTCTGAGGAGGGTGACGTCACTGAGGAGGATGACGTTAATGTGGAGGATGACGTTGATGTGGAGGATGACGTCACTGAGGAGGATGACGTTAATGCGGGCGATGACGTTAATGCGGGCGATGACGTTTGCGAAAGCGTGGGAATTACGATGATGTCATTGTGGCCTTGACCGTCTTATTTAAATTGGGAATTTCCAAGCGCTAGCCATTATCGCAAAGCGTGTGAATTTTATTGATAACAACATTTCACAGATGTTAACGTTTTTTATAATCATGTGACCTTAACCGTCCTATTAAAATTGGGATGAATGGCTAAATTTCACGATTATCGCATAGCGTTTGAAATAATTAGACTTTGATAACAGCATATGAATTTCACAAATGTTATTGTTTTTTATAGTCATGTGCTTGTGTCTTCAAATTTAATTATAGCCTATGGGGAGTGAATGACTTTGAATTTCGCAACAAGAGAAATGCTAACGTTTTTTATAGCGAAGATGGGGTCATGTGACCTTGATCGTCATAGCGCCGGCGATTGAAATAATTAGAATTTTATTGAGCGTTTGAAATAATTAGAATGACAACAAATGAGTGAGAAATGTTATTGTTTTTTGTCATATGTTTGGGTCTTTGACCGTTTTATGGGGTGAATGGCTTTGATTTCGCAACATGAGAAATATGACAACAAAGGAATTTCACTTGAGAAATGTTATTGTTTTTTTTGTCATATGTTTGTGTCTTTGACCGTTTTATTAAAATTGGGGTGAATGGCTTTGATTTCGCAACATGAGAAATGCTAGCGTTTTTTAGCATAAAGTGAAATTTTGATTGAATGAAAGATTGCCTGTTAGGTAACAAATGAATATTTTATTGTTATTTCGTTTACATCATAGGTTATTCATTAACATATACAAATATATATTAATACAATTTTGAGCAGAACAACGGATATTAGGTTTTTTAAATTGATGTATTTCACAATATATTGTAAAATTTTCAAGATCGCTTAGCCTAGGTATTTCAAGCTGCACTATTTTAGTGGTTGGGAGGTATTGTTTGATGAATCGTTCTTTGGTATCTCCTTTAACGTATATAGTGCAGTCGGAGTAGTGGTTCAGTATCATTGGTAACTGGTTATAGTCCATGTTGCCATCAGTCCAGCACAAACCATTTATGTTTTCGACTTCAAATTGGTTTTGTTGGCATGCTTTTGCGGTTAGCTCTTGATGCGGATAAGGTGGAGCGAAATGGTAAAGTATTGGGCATACCGATCCAAAAGGAAGAATAGCAAGTTCCTTGATAAAATATTGCCTGGAATTCCCCGAAACGAATTGAATGTCGAATATATACTTATTCATGTTGATGCTGTTGCTGTTGATGGTGTCGATAGTACGCTTGAAATGAGCAAATAAACTCTCCAGTTTATGTATATATCGCAGCCGGATTGCTACTTAGGATTGGTTCTTTGTTGTTGTTGTTGTCGTGCAACGCTTTGATAGAAGTATGTATTGCCTCATTAGCTTAAAAACATATTTTGTGTCTGTATGGTAATAGTGGCAAATACATGTATCAGCCCCTGATTTGATGTTCGAATCAGACCATTCACATGTTTGGTAATGCACCCCGTATTTACTGCATACTTTTTCGCCCATGTTTCGATATTTAGAGATATATTCTTCAATAATTGATTGATGTTCGGGGAAAATGTTGGGATATTCTTCCAGGAAGTGTTGCAGGATCATTGCTTCGAAAATCTGATATTGAACTGATCGCGTCAAGTTTCGATTGAATTATGACGAATATTATGAGATGTTCATGCTATAAGTTTGCTTCATTGATTTAATGTCGACTACAACCTCTGTACGGTATGTTGGATCATGTTGTTTGACATATTCTACCTCTCCATTGCTTAAAATTCTCTCAGCATCGAACTGATGATATTCATAACAACTAATATTGAGAGTTCGCTTAGCATAATTGCTGTCGTAAGTGCATCGAACATTAATAGATCTATCACCATCAAATTGTAGGAGAAAATGTCTGTAAAATTTGTTGGAACTTTCAATAATTCCAGCTATGTCCCGTTCTTTTCTTATCAAATCTGACCTAAAACCTGCAATAGCTTCCTCAGCTGTGACGTATTTTGTTTCGACGGTAGATGGTTCAATAGTTGTTGCTGCTGGTATAGTTGTTTCTGTTGTAGCTGCTGTCTCGCTTTCGCTATCATTAAGAGGTGTATCAATAACGCTCGTTGTATTGCTGGCTGTTAGTAGTCGAAACGATAAACCAATTTCAACTGTATTGTTACCAGGCAGACTGATGTTGAAATTCAGGCTACGAGTGCTATCGCTGGCGAGGTCTATTTCAGGAATTGGGATCACCGCAGCACGGCTTTGTAGATACAAACTACATGCCAGCACTAATAATATGCATAAAAATTTCATTGTCGTCCAGTCAGTTTGAAAACAGAATAATGACTACTACAAATGATCATAGACCATGCTATTTAAGTCTAAATGCGAAACAGGAAAAAGAAAATGATCCGCTAGTATTTTTTCTCTTACAGCTTAAGCTGAAGAATCTCTGAATGTTTCCCCATGCCGTCATCCATAGATTCGGGGTTTCGTTTGCTGGTATCTCTACGCATTCTCTCTTTGATTTCCGCTTCCTCACTTTCTCTCTCCAGACGCAATCTGTAGAATGTTTCGCCTCGATACCATTCATCGCTATAGTTGAAGGGGCATCCGTTTGGAAATTTATTAAGTGATTTGGAGCTTTTAAAGCCGCTGATTGTTGTTCCCATTAGAACGATATCACCTCCTTAAATAGAAACGCTGCCGTTACGTAACTTGTAACGATAAAGAATATAATCATACTCACCAAATGCTTGAATCTGAACGTGCTGAAATGGCTCGAAATTGAAAAGATCATTGAAATTCTTGGGAATAGGTTCACCATTTCGTAGTCTTAGCGCTACTGATTTTGAACCATCGTGAGGAGTCATGTGCAACTCAAAAAATCCGCCAGTCAATGTTATATTGATAATTCGAAAAGATAACCACACATGCTCACAGATACAATATTCAGTATTACTTCGAATTACTTCGATCCAAAACATTTTTTCTTTTTTCACCACCAAGCTCCCTTCCAAGAATGAGCACTTTTCATCTTGTTTATTATTATTTATATATACACATCCAGGCAATGAAAAAAACTAATTTTGTATCAAAAGCTGAAATGTATGCTTGCAGACCTATAAGCTTGATCCGGCTCATTATTTCACAGCGCCCTCACTTAGTTGGGATAGTATGCTGAAAAGCACTAAAGTCGAGCTGGAATTGTTGACCGATATTGACATGTACCAGTTTGTAAAGCGTGGGATAAGGGGCGGGCTATGCCAATGCAGTAAGAGACATGCAAGGGCAAATAACAAATACATCTCCCAATATGACTCAAATCTGGCTAGTAACTACATCTTGTATGTGGATGCGAATAATCTTTACGGGTGGGCAATGAGTCAGTACTTACCCATAAGCGACTTCCGTTGGCTAAATAACCATGAAATTGAGTGCTTGGATGTAATGAGTATTGAAGACGATGCTTCTAAGGGTGTCATTTTGTCTGTTGACTTACATTATCCAGTAGAACTCCATTCAGCTCATAATGATCTCCCATTTTGCCCAGAAAATCAAGTCCCCCCTCTTGAAACTTCAAAATACAAAAAATTGTTGGCAACTGAATCTGATAAACAGAATTATATTATTCATTATAGAAATTTAAAACAGTGTTTACGGTCCGGGATTAAATTAGTAAAGATAAACCAGGCATTAGAATTTACTCAGTCACCCTGGCTAAAAACTTATATAGACTTAAATACCGAAATGCGTACAAAAGCCGCAACTGATTTCGAAAAAGACTTTTATAAATTAATGAACAACAGCGTTTTTGGTAAAACGATGGAAAACGTGGACAAGCATGTTGATGTAAAAGTTTCAACCCATTGGGAAAACATTGGCAAGAAAAAAGGGGCCAATTATTATATAAGTAGACCCTACTTTCACAGTAGTAAAGAAATCAATGAGAATTTGGTTTTGATTCAAATGAATCGGGTGAATGTCAAATATAAAAAGCCTATATATACCGGGTTCGCAATTCTTGATTTATCGAAAACACTCATGTACGATTTTCATTATAATTTTATTCAAAAGAAATATAAAGATCGGGCGCAGCTTCTCTATATGGACACAGACTCATTCATCTACGACATTGAAACATCCGATATTTATGAAGACATTAAAAATAACATTAGCTTATTTGATACAAGCAATTATGACATAGATAACCCATATAATATTCCACATGCAAACAAAAAAGTGCTGGGGAAATTTAAGGATGAAAGCCCTCTAGCTCCCATTACAGAATTCATTGGCACTAAAGCCAAATCTTATTGTATAGTTACCGATGAATCATGCATTAAAAAAATAAAAGGAATAAAAAAATCTGTAGTAAATAGAGAAATAGAGCCATCAGACTTTCTTAAATGTGCTCAAAACAATAAAATTAAAATGTTTAACAAAATGTATGTGTTCAGATGTGATAAGCATCTTATTTATACTAGATTAGTGAATAAAGTAAGCCTATCGGGTGATGATGATAAAAGATTCATCATACCTAATTCTTGTAGTACATTAGCATGGGGCAATAGTTTAATAAATAAATATACGTAGCATTATAAGAAAAAATAATGTTTATTATAGATAAGTTCAACCAAATTGTTACAATAAATCATTCTTATTTATCCATGAATTGTGTTCTTTTGTAAATCCTAGCCATTTAACGTAGACTTTGGATCCTTTCGTCTTCAAAACTTTTTCCACCAGGAAATCATTTGGGTATTTTGTTTTGCTCAGCTCCAGTTCATAGAAACAGCCTCGAACCGGGTTTCCTTGGTAGTCGTCAAGTAAGTATGTAACTGGATTCGTGAGCTGCACTCGGCGAATTTTAAATATTTCAGTTGTCCAGTTTGGTGTGTAGCCCTTCTCGAACAGATGCTTGTATTTACTGATGCGAACATGCTCGCCAACCTTATATTTCGGCCACCCATAAGTTTTAGTATGATTGAAAGCTGAGGATAGTAAGCTGGATTCATTTGATTTGTTAACGTCAATAGGCCGCATCTTTATCGTACGATGCATAGTTTTATTGTACTGATTTGTTAAAGCCTTTATGTTTTTAACCCATTGATATGTACCATTTGCACTGAATCGCCTCCAAACCAGATTTTTCAGAGTTCTATTGAAGCGTTCCACAATCGATGCTTTTTTTATGCTAAATGTTGAGTAATGATTAATATTATATTTTTCCATCAGATGCTGAAAGATTTGGTTGAAAAATTCTTTTCCGTCATCTGTTTGAAGGTTCTTCGGCACTCTACCACCGCTACTATTGAAAATAGACTGCATGGCGTTTTTGACTCCTATTCCAGTTTTGTTTTTGATTGGTATGGCCCATGCATATTTTGAGAAAGTATCAATTACGGTAAGTAGAAATGAATATCCATTGTTTTCAGATCGGTAAGCGCCCATTTCAACTAGATCAGCTTGCCATAGATCATCCAATCCTTTTATTATTACATGCCGTCTTTTGAAATTTTTTCTTGCGGGCTTGTGTAGCTCGTCAACAATGTGAGTTTTACTCATCACGCTCGTTTTTTATCGCTTATTTGAGTGTAAAGTTTTGTCATTTCTTGCATTATGTTTATATAAACTTGCTCAATTCTCTCCTTACTACTAGAATACATATCAGCTATCCGCTTTTCTAATAGCTCGTTCTGCTGTTTGATAAGCTCATACTGATCGTTGATCAGCTGTTGTGTTTCAGCCTGATGGTATAAATTTGCCTGCTTAACTTTATCACTATTATCAATAATCATAGATTGTGATAGTTTACTCTGATCCGTAATAAGTTTTCGTATTTCAGTGAATTGTTTAGAATTTGCTTGATCAATCTTTGTATAGAAGTCGTGTGCTTCGTTGCGGGACGTTGTTAAATTTGTATCAATATACTGTTTTGTTGCGGCATCGTTGTTATCAATCGGTTCAGCAAGTCTTTTCAAACGCTTGGATTTGATATCATAGTCACCATCTGCTGTTAGATTAAATCCCTCACCGGCCGGGCCTCGTAAACCTTGGGGTCCTTCAACAACGTGACCTACGGAAATACGTCCGAACTTATCAACACTCATAGCAAGAATGATTGAAGAAACTTACCTCGATAATACTTAAATAATGATTTGACTCTCGCGCAACTCTTCAATAATGGAGGCAATCTCGTTATGATGATTATTGTTCCCAGCCTGGGACGATCCCAATGAACTGGTTGAACGATTACGCTTATTACTAGGATCAACCCAGGCTGGGAACAATAATCATCATAACGAGATTGCCTCCATTATTGAAGAGTTGCGCGAGAGTCAAATCATTATTTAAGTATTATCGAGGTAAGTTTCTTCAATCATTCTTGCTATGAGTGTTGATAAGTTCGGACGTATTTCCGTAGGTCACGTTGTTGAAGGACCCCAAGGTTTACGAGGCCCGGCCGGTGAGGGATTTAATCTAACAGCAGATGGTGACTATGATATCAAATCCAAGCGTTTGAAAAGACTTGCTGAACCGATTGATAACAACGATGCCGCAACAAAACAGTATATTGATACAAATTTAACAACGTCCCGCAACGAAGCACACGACTTCTATACAAAGATTGATCAAGCAAATTCTAAACAATTCACTGAAATACGAAAACTTATTACGGATCAGAGTAAACTATCACAATCTATGATTATTGATAATAGTGATAAAGTTAAGCAGGCAAATTTATACCATCAGGCTGAAACACAACAGCTGATCAACGATCAGTATGAGCTTATCAAACAGCAGAACGAGCTATTAGAAAAGCGGATAGCTGATATGTATTCTAGTAGTAAGGAGAGAATTGAGCAAGTTTATATAAACATAATGCAAGAAATGACAAAACTTTACACTCAAATAAGCGATAAAAAACGAGCGTGATGAGTAAAACTCACATTGTTGACGAGCTACACAAGCCCGCAAGAAAAAATTTCAAAAGACGGCATGTAATAATAAAAGGATTGGATGATCTATGGCAAGCTGATCTAGTTGAAATGGGCGCTTACCGATCTGAAAACAATGGATATTCATTTCTACTTACCGTAATTGATACTTTCTCAAAATATGCATGGGCCATACCAATCAAAAACAAAACTGGAATAGGAGTCAAAAACGCCATGCAGTCTATTTTCAATAGTAGCGGTGGTAGAGTGCCGAAGAACCTTCAAACAGATGACGGAAAAGAATTTTTCAACCAAATCTTTCAGCATCTGATGGAAAAATATAATATTAATCATTACTCAACATTTAGCATAAAAAAAGCATCGATTGTGGAACGCTTCAATAGAACTCTGAAAAATCTGGTTTGGAGGCAATTCAGTGCAAATGGTACATATCAATGGGTTAAAAACATAAAGGCTTTAACAAATCAGTACAATAAAACTATGCATCGTACGATAAAGATGCGGCCTATTGACGTTAACAAATCAAATGAATCCAGCTTACTATCCTCAGCTTTCAATCATACTAAAACTTATGGGTGGCCGAAATATAAGGTTGGCGAGCATGTTCGCATCAGTAAATACAAGCATCTGTTCGAGAAGGGCTACACACCAAACTGGACAACTGAAATATTTAAAATTCGCCGAGTGCAGCTCACGAATCCAGTTACATACTTACTTGACGACTACCAAGGAAACCCGGTTCGAGGCTGTTTCTATGAACTGGAGCTGAGCAAAACAAAATACCCAAATGATTTCCTGGTGGAAAAAGTTTTGAAGACGAAAGGATCCAAAGTCTACGTTAAATGGCTAGGATTTACAAAAGAACACAATTCATGGATAAATAAGAATGATTTATTGTAACAATTTGGTTGAACTTATCTATAATAAACATTATTTTTTCTTATAATGCTACGTATATTTATTTATTAAACTATTGCCCCATGCTAATGTACTACAAGAATTAGGTATGATGAATCTTTTATCATCATCACCCGATAGGCTTACTTTATTCACTAATCTAGTATAAATAAGATGCTTATCACATCTGAACACATACATTTTGTTAAACATTTTAATTTTATTGTTTTGAGCACATTTAAGAAAGTCTGATGGCTCTATTTCTCTATTTACTACAGATTTTTTTATTCCTTTTATTTTTTTAATGCATGATTCATCGGTAACTATACAATAAGATTTGGCTTTAGTGCCAATGAATTCTGTAATGGGAGCTAGAGGGCTTTCATCCTTAAATTTCCCCAGCACTTTTTTGTTTGCATGTGGAATATTATATGGGTTATCTATGTCATAATTGCTTGTATCAAATAAGCTAATGTTATTTTTAATGTCTTCATAAATATCGGATGTTTCAATGTCGTAGATGAATGAGTCTGTGTCCATATAGAGAAGCTGCGCCCGATCTTTATATTTCTTTTGAATAAAATTATAATGAAAATCGTACATGAGTGTTTTCGATAAATCAAGAATTGCGAACCCGGTATATATAGGCTTTTTATATTTGACATTCACCCGATTCATTTGAATCAAAACCAAATTCTCATTGATTTCTTTACTACTGTGAAAGTAGGGTCTACTTATATAATAATTGGCCCCTTTTTTCTTGCCAATGTTTTCCCAATGGGTTGAAACTTTTACATCAACATGCTTGTCCACGTTTTCCATCGTTTTACCAAAAACGCTGTTGTTCATTAATTTATAAAAGTCTTTTTCGAAATCAGTTGCGGCTTTTGTACGCATTTCGGTATTTAAGTCTATATAAGTTTTTAGCCAGGGTGACTGAGTAAATTCTAATGCCTGGTTTATCTTTACTAATTTAATCCCGGACCGTAAACACTGTTTTAAATTTCTATAATGAATAATATAATTCTGTTTATCAGATTCAGTTGCCAACAATTTTTTGTATTTTGAAGTTTCAAGAGGGGGGACTTGATTTTCTGGGCAAAATGGGAGATCATTATGAGCTGAATGGAGTTCTACTGGATAATGTAAGTCAACAGACAAAATGACACCCTTAGAAGCATCGTCTTCAATACTCATTACATCCAAGCACTCAATTTCATGGTTATTTAGCCAACGGAAGTCGCTTATGGGTAAGTACTGACTCATTGCCCACCCGTAAAGATTATTCGCATCCACATACAAGATGTAGTTACTAGCCAGATTTGAGTCATATTGGGAGATGTATTTGTTATTTGCCCTTGCATGTCTCTTACTGCATTGGCATAGCCCGCCCCTTATCCCACGCTTTACAAACTGGTACATGTCAATATCGGTCAACAATTCCAGCTCGACTTTAGTGCTTTTCAGCATACTATCCCAACTAAGTGAGGGCGCTGTGAAATAATGAGCCGGATCAAGCTTATAGGTCTGCAAGCATACATTTCAGCTTTTGATACAAAATTAGTTTTTTTCATTGCCTGGATGTGTATATATAAATAATAATAAACAAGATGAAAAGTGCTCATTCTTGGAAGGGAGCTTGGTGGTGAAAAAAGAAAAAATGTTTTGGATCGAAGTAATTCGAAGTAATACTGAATATTGTATCTGTGAGCATGTGTGGTTATCTTTTCGAATTATCAATATAACATTGACTGGCGGATTTTTTGAGTTGCACATGACTCCTCACGATGGTTCAAAATCAGTAGCGCTAAGACTACGAAATGGTGAACCTATTCCCAAGAATTTCAATGATCTTTTCAATTTCGAGCCATTTCAGCACGTTCAGATTCAAGCATTTGGTGAGTATGATTATATTCTTTATCGTTACAAGTTACGTAACGGCAGCGTTTCTATTTAAGGAGGTGATATCGTTCTAATGGGAACAACAATCAGCGGCTTTAAAAGCTCCAAATCACTTAATAAATTTCCAAACGGATGCCCCTTCAACTATAGCGATGAATGGTATCGAGGCGAAACATTCTACAGATTGCGTCTGGAGAGAGAAAGTGAGGAAGCGGAAATCAAAGAGAGAATGCGTAGAGATACCAGCAAACGAAACCCCGAATCTATGGATGACGGCATGGGGAAACATTCAGAGATTCTTCAGCTTAAGCTGTAAGAGAAAAAATACTAGCGGATCATTTTCTTTTTCCTGTTTCGCATTTAGACTTAAATAGCATGGTCTATGATCATTTGTAGTAGTCATTATTCTGTTTTCAAACTGACTGGACGACAATGAAATTTTTATGCATATTATTAGTGCTGGCATGTAGTTTGTATCTACAAAGCCGTGCTGCGGTGATCCCAATTCCTGAAATAGACCTCGCCAGCGATAGCACTCGTAGCCTGAATTTCAACATCAGTCTGCCTGGTAACAATACAGTTGAAATTGGTTTATCGTTTCGACTACTAACAGCCAGCAATACAACGAGCGTTATTGATACACCTCTTAATGATAGCGAAAGCGAGACAGCAGCTACAACAGAAACAACTATACCAGCAGCAACAACTATTGAACCATCTACCGTCGAAACAAAATACGTCACAGCTGAGGAAGCTATTGCAGGTTTTAGGTCAGATTTGATAAGAAAAGAACGGGACATAGCTGGAATTATTGAAAGTTCCAACAAATTTTACAGACATTTTCTCCTACAATTTGATGGTGATAGATCTATTAATGTTCGATGCACTTACGACAGCAATTATGCTAAGCGAACTCTCAATATTAGTTGTTATGAATATCATCAGTTCGATGCTGAGAGAATTTTAAGCAATGGAGAGGTAGAATATGTCAAACAACATGATCCAACATACCGTACAGAGGTTGTAGTCGACATTAAATCAATGAAGCAAACTTATAGCATGAACATCTCATAATATTCGTCATAATTCAATCGAAACTTGACGCGATCAGTTCAATATCAGATTTTCGAAGCAATGATCCTGCAACACTTCCTGGAAGAATATCCCAACATTTTCCCCGAACATCAATCAATTATTGAAGAATATATCTCTAAATATCGAAACATGGGCGAAAAAGTATGCAGTAAATACGGGGTGCATTACCAAACATGTGAATGGTCTGATTCGAACATCAAATCAGGGGCTGATACATGTATTTGCCACTATTACCATACAGACACAAAATATGTTTTTAAGCTAATGAGGCAATACATACTTCTATCAAAGCGTTGCACGACAACAACAACAACAAAGAACCAATCCTAAGTAGCAATCCGGCTGCGATATATACATAAACTGGAGAGTTTATTTGCTCATTTCAAGCGTACTATCGACACCATCAACAGCAACAGCATCAACATGAATAAGTATATATTCGACATTCAATTCGTTTCGGGGAATTCCAGGCAATATTTTATCAAGGAACTTGCTATTCTTCCTTTTGGATCGGTATGCCCAATACTTTACCATTTCGCTCCACCTTATCCGCATCAAGAGCTAACCGCAAAAGCATGCCAACAAAACCAATTTGAAGTCGAAAACATAAATGGTTTGTGCTGGACTGATGGCAACATGGACTATAACCAGTTACCAATGATACTGAACCACTACTCCGACTGCACTATATACGTTAAAGGAGATACCAAAGAACGATTCATCAAACAATACCTCCCAACCACTAAAATAGTGCAGCTTGAAATACCTAGGCTAAGCGATCTTGAAAATTTTACAATATATTGTGAAATACATCAATTTAAAAAACCTAATATCCGTTGTTCTGCTCAAAATTGTATTAATATATATTTGTATATGTTAATGAATAACCTATGATGTAAACGAAATAACAATAAAATATTCATTTGTTACCTAACAGGCAATCTTTCATTCAATCAAAATTTCACTTTATGCTAAAAAACGCTAGCATTTCTCATGTTGCGAAATCAAAGCCATTCACCCCAATTTTAATAAAACGGTCAAAGACACAAACATATGACAAAAAAAACAATAACATTTCTCAAGTGAAATTCCTTTGTTGTCATATTTCTCATGTTGCGAAATCAAAGCCATTCACCCCATAAAACGGTCAAAGACCCAAACATATGACAAAAAACAATAACATTTCTCACTCATTTGTTGTCATTCTAATTATTTCAAACGCTCAATAAAATTCTAATTATTTCAATCGCCGGCGCTATGACGATCAAGGTCACATGACCCCATCTTCGCTATAAAAAACGTTAGCATTTCTCTTGTTGCGAAATTCAAAGTCATTCACTCCCCATAGGCTATAATTAAATTTGAAGACACAAGCACATGACTATAAAAAACAATAACATTTGTGAAATTCATATGCTGTTATCAAAGTCTAATTATTTCAAACGCTATGCGATAATCGTGAAATTTAGCCATTCATCCCAATTTTAATAGGACGGTTAAGGTCACATGATTATAAAAAACGTTAACATCTGTGAAATGTTGTTATCAATAAAATTCACACGCTTTGCGATAATGGCTAGCGCTTGGAAATTCCCAATTTAAATAAGACGGTCAAGGCCACAATGACATCATCGTAATTCCCACGCTTTCGCAAACGTCATCGCCCGCATTAACGTCATCGCCCGCATTAACGTCATCCTCCTCAGTGACGTCATCCTCCACATCAACGTCATCCTCCACATTAACGTCATCCTCCTCAGTGACGTCACCCTCCTCAGAGGAGGAGGATGAGGATGAGGGTCCAGAACCGCCATTATATATCTACTGAGGGAGTTTAATAACTCGAAAATATCTAATGCCTGGTCGTTGTATAAAAGAATGCTGAAGGCTTTTAAGTATGCCGTACGGAAGGCAAAGAGGTCCTCATGGAGATCTTTCTGTGGAAATGTAGAGAGTCTCAGCGAGGCAAATTGCCTTCGCAAGGTCTTAAGCATGACACCAAAGGCTATGGGGTGCATCATGAACCCTGAGGGCATTTGGACTAGTTCGAGCGCAGGTACTCTAAACGTTCTTATGGATGCACATTTTCCGGGCAATTAGTGCCCTATAGGGACAGTGCACCAAACGGAACTAACTTACGGTATAATGCCACCGTTCAGATGATCAAACTCTCAACTGAGGTGGGCTTCTAACTCCTTTGAGTCGTTTAAATCCCTGGGTCTTGATGGCGTACTTGCGGCTGACATTCAGCAGTCCATAGAAGTATCGCTACCATGGCTCAGGGATATTTATAACGCTTGCCTACGCTTCTCCTATGTTCCCAACAGCTGGCAAGAAACTAGAGTTGTGTTTAATAAGGAAGCAGGAAAAGTTTCTCATGTTAAGCCGAAGGACTACCATCCAATAAGTCTTAACTCAGTTCTGCTTAAGATTTTGGAAAGGATCATTGGTTACCATATTAAAAGATCAATCGGTCCTATGTTGATCTCGCAGTCACCGCACGCGTATACCAAAGGTAAGTCTGTTGAGACTGTTCTTCACGTCCATATTGAGCAAGTCGAGAAATCTCCTGCTCTTAAGGAATATACGCTTGCCGCCTTCTTGGACATCGAGGACATCGAGGGAATTCTAATGCAATTGTTGAGGCTCTCTCGGTGCTGCATGTGGACGAGCCGCTGATTGCTTTTATTGTATAGCTTCTCAAAAGTAGAGTGGTTATCTCTTCCCTGGGGAATGTCAGCGTAAGACGAGGAGTCAGTACGGGCACACGTCAGGGTGGAGTCCTCTCTCCCCTGCTGTGGAACATCACGGTGAATACTCTTCTAATGAGGGTGGACCGTGCCGGCTGCAAAGTGATTGCTTATGCAGACGATATAGCTGTAGCAGTGTCGGAAAAGTATTTATCTACGCTATCAGAGATGCTAAATCACTCTCTTGACATATTTTCACGTTGGAGTCGAGAGTGCGGCTGGAATGTGAATCCTAATAAAACGGAACTAGTGCTGTTTACAAGGAAGTATAAAGTTCCTTCTTTTGAGTTACCCATTAACTTGAGCCAATTCTGGTCCTTGACTCGAAGTTAATATGGACCTACAATGACTCGAAGTTACTATGGACCTAGCAGAAAGAGTTCGGGAGACTTTCAACGCACTTTAGTGCTGTAAAAGAGCCATAGAAGCGAATTGGGGACGACAGCCTCGTACTGTTGCTTGGCTTTACACTGCTGTGTTTGAACCACTTCTATTGTTTGGGGTGGCATTCTGGTGGCAGGGTGCTCTTAAGGCTACATGCAAACGGTAGCTTGAAAAAGTGCGGAGAATGGCTGCACTACTTGTAACTGGTGCGCTCCGCTCCACTTCTACTAAGGCACTCTTCGTGTAACTTCATTGGCTGCCAACCAATCTACTTATCTTACAGCAAGCTAATCTTGCTGCTGTGAGACTAAATTATATATCGGCATGGAATAGAATAGGGAGTTCCCGCCCCAGCGGGTGTTGACTACACCGGTCCACAGTGCTTACTAGACTTGGAGTTCACAACTCGCATGCCTGGTAGGGATGAATGGCGTGATTGTGTCACCCTCGAAAGTGGGCTTATCCATGTGTACACTGACGGCTCAAAGCTAAACAATAGAGTCGGAAGGTGAGCTGAATCTAAAGCTGTCCTTCTGTCTACCAGACAATTGTAGCGTACAATTGTACAGTACAAAATGTACAGGCAATCGACTGGCTTTTGTGTAATCGAATATTTGGGGCTAATATTGGGATTTTCACAGATAGCCAAGTGGCTATTAAATCCCGTGATGGTCCTTGTACAGTTTCTATGATTGTTGCTGAATGCCGTGCATCTCTTAGGGAGATGTCGAGACATTCGGTTGTTCAATTGATTTGGGTACCGAGACATAGGGGTTTTCAAGGGAACTGTGAGGCCAATGAGCTAGCAAGGCTTGAAATCTTGTTACCGGAGGTCTCCTGCTCCCTCTTAATAGGTATACCGATGACATCGGTCAAACTGGCCATCAGGCAAAAATATCTCGAGGATGCTAGGAGGTCCTGGACAGATGAATCATCCTGTACAATAGCAAGGCAGTCCTGGATATTCATTGATGCGCATTACTCCAGGCAGCTTTTAGGCTTAACTAGAAGCGCTCTACGCTGCACTGATGGAGTTCTTATGGGCCACTGCCTCATAGGACGGCATGCATAACGATTGAGAGTGCAGTTTAACGATTTCTGTCGGATTTGTGGCTCTGATGATGAGGAGGAGTCCGTCCTCCACCTTTTGTGTCAGTGCCCGGCGTTGGTAAGGAGCAGGTTGACGGCAATCGGTGCTCCCTTTCTCTGAAACCTGACCGAGTTGTCCCTGGTCAATTTAAAGGGGATAATGTGATTTGTCCAGGGAAGCAGATGGTTTCCCGAGCTCAGTGAGTAGGAGAGAGTCACAAATTATTGTGGCATCACAACGAGTCTCTCTTGGGCCTATGTGTGTTGGTCGGCAGACCTCTGTGGACCGGCAGCCACTTTAACCTAACCTAACCTAGCATTAGTGATGCTTTTCCATCCCCTAATTAATTCTTTAACACACCTATACTTAGTTCATCATCGTCGAAGCACGATTGTTGTACGACACGTAGGAAGTACGGTTGCTGCTAGCGATTCTCCGAAATGCTGATTGGGTAAATTTTATATTTTCGAATAGCCTTCACTATTCCGGTCTTACTCTTCAACTCTCAACTGCAGATTCTAATACATTTAAAACGTATAATAATACTATTGTATATGATTTCCGTAATGCTGTTTATGATACCTTGACAATGCCGAATGGGCAAATACTCTCGCATCCCAATCTTTTGATGATGCGGTAACCTCATTCTACAATATAGTGGGCGTGGTCGAAAGGTATGTCCTTAAAATTATGAGAAAGAATAAACTTTCTGAGCGTTGGCTTGGCAAGACTCTTAGACGTCTTTTATAGTCTCTAGTCCCATGAAAAGCTTCACGAAACGTTATTGACTCATAACTGCTCTAAAAATTACTTTGTCTCAACCGTGACCTTAAGATATTGTATCATAACACACACAAACGAATTTAATAAAGTAATTATTGTTATCATCATTATGTTATGATGTTTATTTTTATTACATTTGATTCAACATTCTCTTATCTTTTTATGCCTGAAAATTACAAATTTCTCTACATTTTATATAAAATTTCACAAAACACTTTTAAGAGTATATTTCAAGACCAAATTGTACAAAATTGTAATTACAAAATAAAAAAACCCTAGCGCATCAGAACCGCTAGAAATACTAATGTTCGAAGAACAGTAGAGGATTTGTGCAGATTTTGAGTGTATTGTTATATATTGTTGTTATATTGTTGTTATTGTCTTATATATTATATATTGTATATATTGTCATATATATTGTTATATATTGTATATTCGCGATGTGAATACTTAAGGTACGAAAATAACAAAAACACCTCCTGCTAGCAGTCCTTTGCTAGCACTGAAGCCAAAAATAAGTCATATCTGTCTCACGTTGAAGTCAACCTGCTCTGCGAATTTCGTATTGATCCGATTACTGCATTGGGAGTTATAGGGATAAAAAGAAATTTAGAGTTACCATTCGCAAGAGCTTTCAAACTTTCTAGGTCTTAGTATTTGGTGTGTATTTTCATTACAAGACCACTACGATTTGAAAACTTTATGATTAAATCGCTTACTAAAGCTATGTCAAAAAATACAAAAACAATCATAGCTGGCAACCCTATCATTGTTTTTCAAACGTGATTTCTACTGAATATTGTCTACAATAATTTAAATTTGCCATATGAATTTCGTTATGATACCATGACTGTACTGGAGGCTATAGAGCAAAGAGCTTTATTCAAATAAAATAACATTATACAAACAATTTGGTGCAGCTGCACCAATTTTTGACGATTCTAAAAGCATATAGCTTAGATGCTTTGCTTTTATATAATCTTTTAGTGCTGTAATATAATCGAAGTCGTTTGTCATAAATTATGCTTACCATAGAAGGGGGATGATGCAGATGAATTAATTTCCAAAACTCGGAACCTTTAAATATCGATTGCTTATTTTATTGTAAATGGTTTGCTTATGAATAGAAAATGGAAGCATCTGTTGGTGCGATATTTACGAAATTGTCCGATGCTGGCAATCATGTGCTAGCACCATAGCTGCTTCACGTTGTGTTAAACCCAGCCTATGAATTTCGTTTCGATTGAATGGCTGCCCTGTAAGTTATAGGAGTGAATTAAATTTTAGGGTAACCATAGTCCAAACTTTTTAAATTTTTGAAACGTAAATATTTGTTGTTAATTGTCATTGCAGGATCATTCCCATTTGGAAATTTTATGACAACATCGCTCGATAAAGCGATGTAAATAAATTACGATATTCATCATAGCTGGCAATCCTTTCACGGGTTTTCAACAAAATTCCTACAGAATTACAATCGCAACAAGATATGCTTTTCACATGAATTTCGTTTTGATTTCGTCACTGCATCGGAAGTTACAGCGAAGAAATCTTTATTTTCCTGAGCAAATTTACAATATTTAGGAGACAAAAATTATCGTAGCTGGCGTCCCTATACTAATTTTTCAACCAAATTTTTATGAAATTTATCTTAAAGTTAGGTTCATCTACTGCGTGAATTTCGTGAAAATCTGGTTGGTAAATCGGAAGCTATAGGCCAAAAACCATTTTTTTTTTCTCTGCGATTTTCCCAAATGGCACCACTGCCACTGTGTTGCTCGTTTTTCAAAATCACTTCTATCAGACCTGGTCCTAGCAAATTCCAACATGTCCTGTAATTTTCATATTGATCGCATTATCCGATCGTCAGTTCTCGTGAACAGATGTTTTGAGTGCTGAAAATAGAGGTAATTTCATCACGGGTTGCCGTTCTTGTTTAATGCGGAATTTTGAAATATTTTATTTGACTTGGTGGACAAAAGTCAAAATTTATCAATAATTTGAATTTATTTTCAAAAATCAAAAATTTTTCAGGAAGGTCGATTATTTGAAGGATTTTTGTTCAGGAGCTTGCTGTAGCTACAGAGTTGCCCGCACAGTTTTGAAAGTCCATGTGTGTAAAATTTTAGTCTATATCAATACGCTCTAAAAATTTCACGATGATCCATTGTTTTTCTTAGAAGTTACGACAAATCGAATTTTGAAAAAAAATCGTTGCTAACTTTAACCACTCAGTGCCTACACAAGGCTCAAAATTTCCACTTTTTTATCATAAACAAACTTAAAACATAATAAGTTTTCATTCCTAGTACTTTTTTTGAACAAAAATGTACACTGCTTGGAAATATAGGAGCACCTGAAAATTCACTTAAACGCCCGCCGCCACCAAAAGGTATATATATACACAGACGGACAAAAGTATTCGCCACTCGACGTATATCGACTTTAATTGTTCATAGCATTTTCCAAAAACATGTATATAAGAGAATTTTTTCGAAAATACTATCTCTGTATTTTCATTATGACATCTTATACGGAGCAATGGGTCTTACTGTCACCATTTCAAGAAAAAAATCGAGTTACTTAGTTATGGTACGAGTTTCGCTTGGACAAAAGTATTCGTATCTTGCATTTCTAGTTAAAATTCCAGGAATTTACAAACATAACAAAACAAATTTACCACACTACTAGCATACGATTGGAGATATTTTCCAGTCTACGACACTTTAGCATAGCCTACTAACCGCGATTGCATTTGTGAGGTATTTTTCGAGTTTCCATAGCAAAAATGAGTCGAAAAGGGAAAGAAACCACTGTAGAAGAACGGAAAATAATTTTAAATTTGTTTATGAACATGAAAACAATCGAAAATATTTTTGAAATAGTGAAACGCAGTCAAACTACAGTTCGCGATAAAATAATGTAGCTTTCAGGCCGTAGGAATTTTCGAAATCTTAAAAGAAGTGAAAGACCTAGCAAGCTTAATGCTAAAGATAAGCGAGAAATCACAAAAATTGTTAAAAAGGAACCAAAAACCAGTTCATCAATAATCACTGCAATATTTAAGGAAGATTCAGGAATCAATGTTCACCCTCGTACTATACGTAGAGTCCTACGAAGTGGTAGGTACAATTCTCGATGTTGCAGAAAAAACCCTTGATAAGTAATGTTAAGAGAATAAAGAGGTTAAAATTTGCTAAAAAGTATATTAAAAAACTAACAAACTTCTGGGATAAAACCACCTTCTCAGACGAAAGCAAATTTTGCTTGGACCGTTCAAATAGAGCATTGAAGTAACGGTGAAGCATGGTGGAGATTCGGTGATGGTGTGGGGTTGTATGGCGGCATCTGGTGTGGGAGAACTGGTATTTGTTGACGGTATAATGAAAAAAGAAGATTATTTAAATATCTTAAGGAAAATTTTAGAAAAGTGCCAAAAAATTGGGTCTTCCTGACGATTATTATTTCCAGCAGGACAATGATTCCAAGCATACTGCTGAAATAGTACGTTTGTGTATTCTCTACAATACACCTCATACTCCAAAAACTCCTCCCCAGTCACCTGACCTCAATCCCATAGAACATTTATGGGATTCCCTCGATAAGTCATTAAGACATCACCATATTACTTCAAAAAGTCAGCTGAAATCTATTATAAAGGACGAATGGGATAAAATCAGCGCAGAGACCACCAGAAAGTTAGTATATGCGAAGGAAGTCGTTTAAGGGAGGTAATTAAGCGAAGTGGAAAGTCAACCAAATACTAAACATTGCTAACATTCCAATAATTGTTAACTTCTTTAATGTATATTAGGATATGGCGAATACTTTTGTCCAAGCGAAACTCGTACCGTACCTAAATAATTCGATTTTTTCTTGAAATGGTGACAGTAAGACACATTGCTCCGTATAAGATCACAATGAAAATACAGAGATAGTATTTTCGAAAGAATTCTCCTATATACATGTTTTTGGAAAATGCTATGAACAATTAAAGTCGATATACGTCGAGTGGCGAATACTTTTTTCCGTCTGTATATATATATATATATATATATATATATATATATATATATATATATATATATATATATATATATATATATATATATATATATATATATATATATATATATATATATATATATATATATATATATATATATATATATATATATATATATATATATATATATGACGAATTTTCGGCGAAGCGATTTTAATACTAATGTTCTTCGAACATTAGTAAAAATGGCAATTAATTTTCCTAGTTTGAAAATAGACTTAATTTTATTACGTCATGCGAAGTTTTCCTTATACATATCATAGAAGTAAAATATTTGCAATAAATAGATTCATATAAATAAAACAGTAAACATAAATTCGATTTTGTCTTATGTCATTTACAGAGAATTCCATTATAATGATGATTTCGTATACGATATGACACTGCAGGTCGAAGCTGACCAAAATGGTGATCTACAAGCAATAGTTCCAAGTCATCGAAATAGACATAGGTGGGTTTGATTAAATTGCCAAATTTTAAGGTTGTTTAATTTCAGAAAAATTCGCAAGCATTTTCTTGACTTGATTTTATTCTTGCAAAGCAACTAATTTTTTGTTGAGTAAATGCAATGATGCGAGCCAAAAATCTACAAATCTGATGTATTACATCGTGCAGTGTTGACTGCAAGCTAAACTGTTTTGTTATCTATTGCGGAGCTATTGATTTGTCGTTTATCTACTGTGATTAAATGTAAAAAGCACTACTTTGCTAAGTTTGTTCCTTCTTTCAAATCAATACTTAGTCCGTATGGGACTGAAATTAATGTATTATGCGAATTAACGAAAACTAATCCTCTCAATCAAACTTAGATCGTGACATGTTGTATCTGAAAACACTCAGTGGATGGTTTGATTGATATCAAGGCAAAATGTATTCTTACTTACACAATTGACTTGGGCATAAATTCCATATAAATCCCAAGTTGTTATCAATCGTGGTATCATAATTCCACTTAATTTTATGGAAATTCGTCGTCCGGTCTGTCTATCCATCTATTTATTTATCTATATATTTATCAACACATCTACCTATCTATGTACGAGTATATACCAATCTCTCTATTCATATATCGATCTATCTTTTCATCTATCTAAGAATTATGACAATTTTCGTTTTGCCAATAAGATAACTGAGCAAAACAAGCATCTAAATTTTCCGACGCATCTCAACATCCGTTCGACGGTCCTGATCCTACAGTAGACTCGTCAGTTACCCAAAGAAAGCAAGCGAATCCATATTTTATCGAATCAATAAAACGTAGGCAGAAAATGTTTAGTACGACGAAGATCTACTGAAGTGCGGATTGATTGATTGACTGACTTGGAATCAGTCCATACTCCTTAGTCTAGAGCCAAACCGAACCAAGCAAACAGAAAGAAAGATGTTGGCGAAAACTATTTAATATTGTCGTATCGCGGCACGAAACTTTTCTCGAAGCTGTTGTTTTTGTTGTTGTGTTGTTGTGATGATGTTTTGTAGTTGTTGTTTAGTGTATTTGACTTGGCAATGTCTAAATTTCGGTTTTTGTTTTCGTTTATTTGCAGACATCATCATCGACACAAAAAACGACATCGTCATAGAAAGCGAAAAATTCTAGTGCACGATTTGGATACACAAAGTGTTAAGGTATGTACTATGCAGAGTGTTATCTTATACTAGAATTTTATAGAGGTGGTGTGTGGGTGGTGGCTATAATGAAGTCGTAAAATAAAGTGAGAGTAAAGTCATTTTTCACAGATGAAATTGGTGTAGAAATGTTTAGGGTATCGTTTGAGCAGTGAAAGATATATTGAAATTAATATGCGGAGAATAGCGGTACTTGAAATTTTATTACACTGTATTTGATTAGCTTGAATTAGGACAGATTGCGTAAAGAAGTGATTTCAAGATAATAAATGCATGAATTCTTCGCAGGTAATAGATCCAGATGATCTTCCCCAGAGGGCTCGATGGACGATTATTGCCACAGCCTGTATACTACTTGGTCTTTGTCTCATGCTGGTTGGTATCACGTTGCGGATGGCGCCAATCATCGATGATATGGGTAAGTAATTTTAAAATTTAAGCTTAAGATGGTAATTTTGAGACAGATATAGGTAGAGCTTACTCCAAATTGATTGGGGTAATTTGGAAGTTTTTCTTCTCTACAACAATTTGCGTTACTTGCATTTGACTAGTTAAATATAGTTTGAACTCATTATAGATCTCATTCACCAATGTCTCGATCGATATTAAACGCTACGCTACAGTATATTGAATGCACAAAAGTTGCTTCTTATTAGCAAAATAAAAAAGACAGTAACAAAAGAGATATAAAAAAAACACTGCATTGTCCTGCTTACTTATGCTTTGGTTTTTTTTCGCATCAATATACGAGGGCAGTATGATAAGTGCCTGTGTTAGGGAAGAAAACGCATTTTTTTACTTATTTAAAAATTTATTTCTCAATAAAGTTTCCTTCCAGCTGGATACATTTAGTCCAGCGATATTCTAGCTTTTTCAAACCATCTAAAAAATATGATGTATCGAACTCCGGAAAAAAGGGTCTCTGTTGCAGCGATGACTTTCTCGTTTGACGTGAATCGCTTTCCGCCAAGCCATTTTTTCTAGTTTGGAAACAAATAAAAATTGCATGGGACCAAATCTGGAGAATATAGTGGATGCGGCAGCAGTTCAAAGCATAATTTGATCAGTTTTGCTATGGCGATTGCGGATGAGTGAGCTGGTGCGTTGTCATGGTGATAGAGCTTTTTTTTTTCTTGGCCAAATAGGGTCGTTTTTTCATCGATTCAGCATGAAATCGGTCCAATAAATCTGCATAGTACTGGTCCGTGATTGTTCTTCCCTTCTCGAAATAGTCAATGAAGATGATACCCCGCGAATCCCAAGAAAAACCGTGACCATGACTTTTCCAGCTGATGGAACCGTCTTGGGCATCTTTGGAGCAGGTTCCCCGGGTGAAGTCCACTGTTTTGACTGTTCTTTCATTTCTGGCGTGTAGTGATGGATCCATGTTTTGTCAACAGTCACGAAACGCCGTAAAAACTCTTTGGATTGCGCTAAAATATGTCCAAACAGTGCTCCGAAGTTATCATGCGACTCCATTTTGACTCCATTGTGAGCAAACGCGGCACCCATCTCGCCGATAGCTTTCTCATGTTCAACTTTTCGTGCAAGATATTTGGTTTGGCATGCGCTCAGGTGAGATGTTTACAATGTCAGCAATCTCTCTGATCTTCACCCGGCGACCTTTTGTTGACCATATCCTGCGTAGTCACCTCAATCGGACGGCCTGGGCGCTCTTCATCAAAACCGGATGTTCGGCCACTTTTGAATTTATTAAACCAATATCTGATTATGGTCATCGAAAGTGCGTGGTCCTTATAAACTGCATGAAACTTGACTTTGATTTCTCCATACCTTTTCCCATTCAAAAAAACAATCGAATCACTGATCGATATTTCTCTTTCACCATGGTTTCACACAAACACGAACTTGACGACTTTCAACATCTATCAAAACAAAACTACTCGACGAATCTGTTTGAAATTTTGACAGTCATTGTTTTAAAGGTTGGATTCAATGATGTTATACATATTTTGCGCCAGCGGTGCCATCAGTCACTAAACACGGGTACTGAGCATACTATCCTCGTACACAGAAGAAATTTAAAAGTAACCCAAATTGGCTTCCTGCTTTCAAATTGACATTAATTAGCAATTAATGACATTTGATGTCAAATCGAGTAGGCTTGTGTCCGATCAGCTGATCTTTTGAAATTGAAAAAAGACTTTAAAAAGTGAAGTTATGACATACTGAAAATATTTTTGCCTGCAATACTGAATTATTCCAGAAATTAATTTAAAAAAAATTCTAGTGCATCAGAACCGCTAGAAAACTAATTTTCGGAGAAATTGTCTTTGAATGACAAAAAAATGTGGAAGGACGTTATACACTTTTTTGTAGAATCATATCAATCATTCCTTATCCAAAGCAACAAAACTCAACTATAACACAAATGATGAAAATGTTCAGTGCTGGCAACACTTTCCCAACGAAGCAGCAATAGGTTTACCATAACAAGCTCATACTTATCCTTTGAATTTCGTTCTCATCGGAGGATTCCATCGAAAGTTTCAGCGGTTAAACGTTGTTTGAGGCTGCCATCCCAAAAATTTTCCAAACTCGGAAAATTTAGAAATCGGTTCCTTATTTTTATTGCAAATGCTTTGCATTTGAGTATGTAATTTGAAGCATCTGTTGATGCAGTATTTTCAAAAATATCTGATGCTAGTTACCCTGTGTTAGCAGCAAAGCGAAAAATATACCAGATCTGCTTCACATTAAGTTTAACCCATCCTGTGAATTTTGTTTCGATTGAATCACTGAGCTGGAAGTTGTACGGGTGAAAATAATTTTAGGGCTACCACCCTCAACACTTTTCAAATTTTCAAAACGTTTATATTTGTTGTTATTTTCATTGCAGGATCATTCCTATTTGCAAATCCAATGACATTATTCCTTAGTAAAGAAATGCCGAAAAATTACAGAAATGGTCATAGCTGGCAGCTCTTTCATGATTTTTTTACGAAATTTCTGCGACATTTGGTTTATATTAAGGTCCATTTACTGCATGAACTTCATTTCATGACAGAACCGGAAGTTATATGGGAAAAAGCTTTATTTTACTGAGCCAATTTGCAAGATTTATGAGACAAAAATCACCATAGCTGGCAACTCTATTCTAATTTTTCAGCCAAATTTTCAAAAAATCTTGTCTAAAGTAAGGATCAAATATTGTATAAATTTCGTTGAAATTCGATAGCTGAATTGGAAGTTGCAGGCCCAAAAGCAGAATTTTTTTTTCATAGTGATTTTTCAAGATAGTACCACTGCCATTTCAAAATCACTTTTATCAAACCTGGTCCTAGTTAATACCAATGTGTTCTGTGAATTCCATGATGATTAGATAAGCTGGTCGTCAGTGCTCGTGAGCAGAATTTTCGAGTGCTGAAAATAGAGGTGATTTGATGAAGGGTTGCCGTTCTTGTGCAAGTCAGAATTTTAAAAATTTCAATTTGACATGGTGGACAAAGATTAAAATTTATCAATGATTTGAAATGTTTGTCAAAAAGCAAAAATTTTTCAGGAGGGTCGTTGATTTGAAAGATTTTTTTTCAGGAGCCTGCCGTAGCTACAGGGTTAAATACTTTGTCTTGAAAACCCATGTGCGTTAAATTTTAGTCAACATCTATTTGCTCTGCAATTTTCACAATAATCTAATGTTTCTGTCAGAAGTTATGACAAATTAAAATTTGAAAAAAAAAATCCTTGCCTACTTTTAGGCACTCACTACCAACACACGGTTCAAAACTTCCAATTCTTTATCATAAGCAAGCCAAAAACATAATAAGTTTTCATTCTCAATACTTTTTTTTAACAAAAATTTACACTGCTTGGAAATATAGCCAAAAGGTTTAAGATATCTACTATATACATCTACGTCCTCCGAAAATTTCAGCTCAATCGAATCGGCCACTCCAGAGATTATCTCCCTTAATCATTTAGCTGATATATATATATATATATATATATATATATATATATATATATATATATATATATATATATATATATATATATATATATATATATATATATATATATATATATATATATGTATATATATACATATATATATGTATATATATATATATATATATATATATATATATATATATATATATATATCGTTTCACCAAAAATATGAATTTTTGGCGAAACGATTCTTATACTAACTTTCTTCGAAAATCTGTAAAAAATGTTGCTTGATATTTTCTAGACTACCAATACTGTAACAACTAGCTTTATCAAGAACGATTAAGATTTTTTGCTTTTTGGTTTCTGTTTTTAAATATCAAGTATGTTCATCTATTGACTAAAAATAGTACCCGTGACCGAGATTTTGTGTAGCTCGACAAATTATTCCCCAACATCACTCAATGCCACTGCTCCCGGGCGAACTTGGTCTATTGGCTTTTCCATTTTCCTTACTCCGCTTAGAAACTTCGCAGCACTGCAACTGTCACGTGTTTTTTTAGACTTTTTCAGTTGTACATTTTTTGTATTTAAAGCATAGTGATGTTTGTGGTGTTGCTTTAAAAATAATCCAGCCGCATCAAGATTATAAATATTGTAAGCATCATAGCCATCACATCACAATCCCAGCTGTGACTGAAACTCCTGAGCTTCGCATCAGAGTGTGCAGTAGTGAATATTGAAACGCTTTTTTAAAGGATTAAAGCAATCTCTTTGATGCCTTGAAATCACATGGTTCTAATTTTGTAGCAATTTAGAGAACCGTTAATATAAAACATAATTTATCTGACAGTATGGCCAATTTATTTTCAATCGCTTTTTCTCAATGTCTTCAAAATTTTGCAATGATTATTTTCAATATTTTCATTTTGATTATTTATTTATTTACTTTCTCATCAAATAACCCACGTTGGGCGCGATTTTGTTATTAACTGTTTCTTTCAATTATCGTTTTCTGCATTTAATAAATATTGCTATGATTGTAATTCTTAGTAAATACTTGCTTCACCTTCTTACTTAGGTTTGATTGAAATTCCAAACATCCCATAGAATGAATAAATAGCTCACATAAGTGTAACTCACCCTGAATCGAACAAAACTTATCTAATAAATAAGATTGTCGTCGTTGTCAGACAAACAGGCAGGCAGGCATCTGTTTGCCTAGGTAAACATGAAACCGTCTTCTCCCACGTGTATTATTATACTCGAGGCATGTGAGTAATTTCTGCTATCCGAGCTGAGACTACGCCGAGAAACAATAATTCACTTTACTCGTATGAAGTTTATCCGTACCAGTTGTCGGTACGTAGATGTTATTTGGAGAAAGTAATTAGACGACAACGTGCGGAGCATAAGCTGTTTAAAAGCTGTAGGCATAAGAATTTGTCAAACACTGCAATGTACAAAACGACGAAAATGACAAGATTTTTTATTTGCGTGTGTGTTTATCAAAGCATTTATATAATTTACCACTCCACATTGCAAAAATAATACTTGCGTGTAATCTGTGAATTTGTTATAAATCGGCCACTGTGATAAGTAAATGTAATAAATGTTGTCGGAAAATTGATGAATGTTTGATTATACTCAGCATTGCAATTTAATTTATCTGACCTCATTACTGCACTGAATTATTATGATGTGCTGCGAAACAGGGATTTATTGCTCACATTGATGGGTATTTATTTCTGAGTTTCATGAGCTGCAAGTCTACATAGTATTTACATTTTTCATTGTTTTTGGGATATTTTCTGAATATATTAACAATGATATTAATGTCAGCTTAGCTGTAGAAAAATGTTGTCCTGTATATTTATTCTCATAGGATTAATCCATTGGAATTTTCGAATGGTATACATTGTGGAGCTATAAGGCGGAGATAATTTTGATTGAGCTACATTTGAAGTGGTAGATTATATAAGTATTTGCACAGTTTTTGCAAATTTTAATGTGTATTATATTATTTTTCCAAAAGAGAGTGGTGTTTTGTTACCTTAAATTAAAGTGTTCAAAACACATCAGCACAGCAAAACACATCGATATCTAGCCGTCTAAAGCATTACAAGCTAGATTGCAGAGCAATTCAACAAATCCTTTTCTAGTAAATGATCTCAATTTTTAGTGTTGAAACCACAGACTCAAGCTTTTTCCTTACATACTCGTTTTATCGAAAACCTTTTATCGACTGCTCAATAGCATCAATTCAGTGTCAAATGGTTTCAAATAATATACCGTTCGAGTGAGATAAATCGAATGCACTTAGTTTGATATTAGGTGGTCGTAGAAGTAAGAGAAAATAAGTGTCGAAAATTCCAAGTAAGTTTATTGGAAAGTGTGGAGGCGTTTTATTTACAAGGGTGGTTTGTTAAAAAATGAGCGGACATTTTCACTGCAAACAACCAATCAAGAAAATCACCCCGATAATGTGAAAATATGTGAATAGTGCTTCGCAGTGAGCTTGATGCATAGTACTGGATTGACTTTTCTTGATTTTTTGTTACGTGGCGATGGTGTTTGTGTATGTGTGGATTAAGTTTTCGTTGAAATTTATCCGCTTTTACCATAAATAGTGTTATTAAGAAAGTTAAACGATAAATGCCCGCATGGAAAAATTGTCAAAATATGTCAAATTAGCGTCATTTGCAGAAAACACTGGTGTACTTGTTCAATTTGAAAAAAAATAGTGCAGCTGTAGCTCATCTATTGCTCACCGAAGCTTGTCTTGAATAAGTTCCATCGTTTTCAATGTGCAAAAGATGGTTTGTGGAATTAGAAATATACATTTTGACATGGAAAACACAGAACGTCCAGGACAGCCAAATAAGTTTGAACACGAAGAATTAGATGCAATATTTTCATACATAAAAGTTCCAGCCAAGAACTGGCAAAAGCCGCATATAAGAGAGCGTTTTCTTCACGGTTACAAACTTTGTGATGAAAAATACATCCATTACAATAACTGTAAACGTAAATAATCGTATGGATATCCTGGTCATGCTTCAACATCGAAGGCCAAGCCAAATAACCATGGCTGCAAACTCATGCTCTGCATATAGTGTGATCAGAAGGGTATTGTGTACTTCGAGTTACTCCAGCCAAATGAAATCATCAGTGGTGAACGCTACCAACAAGAACTGATGCAATTGAGCCAAGCACTAAAGCGAAAAGTGATTTTTCTACACGACAATGATCGGCCACATACTGCAATAGTTGTCAAGGACACATTCGAAGCGTTGTACTGCGATGTGTTACCCCACCCGCCATATAGTTCTGACATTGTTTCTTCGGAGTACGATATTTGTTACGTTCGATGGCGCATGGCCTGGCTGACCAGCAAAAATTGACTTTGTTTTTTTAATATGGATTGGATGCATATAGTTTGCTTGTGGTGACCGAAATGCAGTAATACAAGGACTGTTTTGAAATCCTGACCACTTCTCACAACCTTGGCGGTTTTTTTGTTGCCCATGAGATCACTACACTTTGACGCTTACGTAATACGGAAAGAAATATGCTTTGCCTTTTCGCTATCAGCCACTATGCACGCGTTAACAGTTCTCGAAGTGAATTTGTAAGGCGAAAAAGTGAGAATGGCTGCCCTGCTTTCGGCGCAAATCGTGCTGGGTTCGGTTGATGTTCTGCTAATAGGCTCAACTGCCATACGCTTTGCATATATTTCAGACTGCAATACGGTAGTGTGGTCTGACATTCTATTCCACCCGTGAAGTTTCAGATCCGTTGATTAAACGCCGGAGTCAATTCCTGTGTCCATTTTTCACCGTTTGAGTTTGTGGGTATATAGATCTGGAAGTTCCAGTTATTATATATTGTTTTTGTCATGTAGTATGCATCCTCAGAAGCAAATCCATACCGTCTCCGGCATTATGTAGGAACACTGTTTTCGTATAATTGATTTGCTCTGTACCAGACGTCTTAAGTTTAAGCGCTTATTGCCACAAAGCATGCACTGCTAAGAACGAACCATTTCAGGGGCATTAGACTCAGGATCATTACCAACCTGGCCAGTCGTGTTGCTCTTAATTTATTTATTTATTTAATTTAATGTCTACAACAACAGATCGAGTCCAATTACGCAATAGACAATGGTAAATATAAACAAAAATATATGTAAAACAAACAAGAGTATCATAATTCAATCCAAAATTTAAATAAGCAATTAGCCAAGATGAACATGCGTTAACCAGAATAAGTAATTACTTTATCTTTTAACATGTTTTTGAAAAGCATCAAGGTCGGTGGCAGGGAACCAAGCCTGAGTTCGTTATGCTGCCTGGGTAAACGTAGCAGCGGTGAAAAGTAATATATATCAGCCCGTGAAAACGGAACATTAAACGTTAAAGTTGATCTACATGGCCGATCCAATACACGGACGAAAACCAGGTTGCAGAGGTCAGATTGGACAAGTCGATGGTGTAGTTTAAATAGAAGGCATTCATCGAAGAACAGCCTACGCGATTTCAGGGATGGAATTTGCAGCATGGTAAGTCTCGCGCTATATCCACAGTAAGTCAAATTGAATTTGAAAAGCAGAGAGCGGGTGAACCTGCGTTGTACAGATTCAACCGCATCAGTTAAGTATCGAAAATGTGGGCACCATATTTGACAACAATATTCAAGGATACTGCGGACAAAAGAGCAAAACAGGTGTATACAGGTGGAGATATCAGTAAAATGCTTAGAAGATCTAAGTATAAAACCCGAGAGCCTGGACGCTTTGGCAGTTATATGCAATATGTGCTGGTCAAATAATAGTTTAGTGTCGAAAATAACTCCCAGGTCTCTAAAACAGAATACAGCATACCAGAAACGCATTAAGAAAACACTAAACGGTTAGTTTTACGCGTGAATGACATTAGGCGACATTTTAGGACATTCAAAGTAAGATAATTGCACTACACCAGTTGCCCAGAGTATGCAGATCATTCTGTAGAAGAAAGCAGTCTTCAATTGTATCGATTACTCTGAATATTTCAAGATCGTCTGCGTAAAGAAGGGAGAAGGAGTTTAGGAGACCTGGAAGATCATTAACGAAGATTAAAAACAACAAGGGGCCAAGTATCGATCCTTGCGGAACACCAGAGGTGGGATAGAAGGGAGCAAAGGAGCAGGAGTTCACAGTTACAACACAAGCACGCTCATAAATGTAAGAAGAAAACCAGGAGAGCAGCGGACCATAGAAACCATATTTGGCTAGTTTCGAGAGAAGAATCACGTGGTTGACAGAGTCGAATGCCTTAGAGAAATCAATGTAAAGAGCACCCACCTGTCTTTGCTGATTGATGGCAGAAGCAACAGTGTTGCTGAAAGATAACAAGTTGGTAACAGTAGATTTACCTTTGACAAGTCCATGTTGCTCATTGGCAAAAAAAGGCTCGAGTAGAGGATAAATTCTGTTGTAGACAACTCCCTCAAGTAGCTTGCTAAAGCAAGGTAGAAGCAAGATTGGATGGCAATTGGAGATACGAGCGGAGCAGGGTAAGGTAAGGTAAGTTTAGGTAACTTACCCTGCCAAAGAGTGCAAAAACGCACCTAAACAATGTTTAATTAAACAAATTACATCAAAAGGTATATTGCGAACAATTTTAGGAAGTTTGCACTACTTAGCAGGCATTGCAGCTAACCACTAGATAAGTTTCAGTTTCAATAATCAAGTAAGCAAATATAAATATTTTTTTTGTCAAATACAAAAACTTTTTTCAATTCCTTTAAGTTTATTATTTATGTTAATTTGATAAATATACACATTAACTTATAGCACTTATAACTACACTTCTAATTAACTTATAGGTACACTTCTACTATTCAAAGCAACGATCACGAAATTTCAGACTCGTTCAGTCTAGCCAAATCACCGTCTTTTGTCCCTATGTTACATCAATAATAAGCCAAATTCGAAATCTTCACCGTGCAGGAGAAATTCAATCGACAGAATGATTGGGTGTACGCTCAGTCGTCAGTAAAAGCACCACAAGCCATTCAGCGGGTCATTCATGTCATTCATGTTTGGTGGAGCCTAGCCTATGTTGGCAACACTGAGCTCTTTTTTTGCCTTGGACCCAGCACTATGTGTTCCAGCAAGATTTAACACTGGCTCACAAGGTCAAAACAACTAAAGACAGGCTTGAGCGGCACGTAACTGCATTTTTGAGCTTAGAAAATTGGTCCTCTGGCAGTCCCGGCTTGAGTCCGCTCGCCTACAAGCTATGGACGGTTTTAGACGACATGACCTGCCATAGAAGATACAACGACAATGAAACCCTTAAGGCCACCTTGGCTAAAACTGTGAACAATTTGCCTCTATATGAGCTGCGTGCTGTGATAGACGATTGGCCAAAGAGACTCAAAGCCTGTGTGAAGGTGAAGAGTGGCCATTTCAAATGGCATTATTTTTTTTATATTTTACACACATGTACTAATAATCAGTAAAACTTTCAAGAAAAAATATCAAGCTAATATTTTTTAATTAAAAAAAAAAACCCTCCGTGTAACAGTATTTATGCCCCTACTATGTATAATAGGCCGCTTGAATTCAACACCCCAAGTATTGAAGTAGGCAGGTTGGCATGCGAAAAGTACTGCGCGAGTCTAGCCACTTCGGTATTTAATATTAGTCGCCAAGTTCACTTTTCTGTCTAGTATAAGACCCAAATTTTAACTCTATCAACAACTTCTAATGTTATTCTCTTGAGGGTAGGTGTAAAAATTGCGGTCATTTTGTGTTTTCTTGTGAAGAATACAAGTTTGGTTTTTGTCAAGTTTGCCATAAGAGTATCTGGCACAGATTTGGAGCTGGTCCGATTTCGCAAGATCTCATTGAGTCCTATGATCCAGAAAAGGGGCCCAAGTTGTCAGAATTTCATTCATCTTACATCGATTTAAGGCGTCTGAAAAATTCCCAAGCGTTTTTGAGAATAAAAACATGAATTGTTGAGTCTCAAAAAATGACTGTTTATTCCAATCTAATCTACACAATGTTTATCGCGACGAACGGCCCAAAAAATACATGCAGAACAATTTCAATGAATTCACCGTCGTCACGAGATAAATTGTTCGACAAAGCGTAAGATTTGACTCACTGGTACAGACTGAACTCAATATCAGTATTAGCGAATAATTCTAATGTTCTTGCTACGTATGTATGTAGCTGTGCGAGATGCTAATATTGAGATTAGCTTATACCTGTTTTACGAGAAATGAATTTAACTGTTACAATTTGCGTACAAGTAACTAGAAAATGTAAAAATAGAATTTGTGATAACTAAACAGCGTCGAAATGAGGATTTTTCTATTTTCTGGCCCTTTATGTAATTATTATTGATAACATCAATTCAGCTCTGGATGTGGAAATTCACCAGCAAAGATTTTAAGTTATTTGGTCTAAATTCGTCCGCATTACAGTGATTTTACCTGGTTTCGAAATGAAGATCGGTCTAGCTTTTGTAGGTCAATATAAAGGTCCTGTCTGCTTATTGGAACATGATAAGCAATATTTCATATATCTCTAAAGCTTTGTAATGTCAGAATGTGCCTATAAACCAATCACATCTATTACTTCATTAATTAACTTCTTGGATGGTAGATGGAATGTCCGCAATTGGTCGTTCTGTGATGTTCAGATTCAGGTCAGCTAATAACTAGCAGGCCGCATCCACTAGCCATTTCCCATGGCATGCCATTCGAAATGGCTAGTGGAGGCGGTCTACGGCATGCCATATTTGGTGGTATGCCATAAATTGCAGGCCATATGGTATGCCATTTGCTTGGCCATATTTTGACAGTTTTTGATATTCAAAATGGCGTTGAACTGTGGTCATGCTCCGTTTCTTATAAGAAAATGTAGGAATTCTGAATTTACAGGAATTTGAAGATCTTGTTGAATAATCAAAATAGTTAAGAATATGGAATGGCAGGAAATTGCAAAGAAGTCGAATGATGATGCGTAAATTTTGAACAATAAAGTAGTTGTTAAGGAGATAGTTGTTAAGGATGAGTACATATATGAAACTGCCTTATTGTACTATATATATCCACCCCATCCCCCTTCGTACCCCATCTCCCTTCGTATCCAATCCCATTTCGTATTCCATACCCCTTCGTACCCCAGCCCTCTTCGTACCCCAGCAGATCTTATAATAGTTTCACCTTCATCTGAAATTTCACCCGCCTATCAAAAAAGGTATTTATCGTATACGCGCAGTTTTCATCAACAGCAGAATTTATTGGGCTCTCCAATTCAAATAACTTTTTAAGAACATTCAACGTTCAGATGAAGCACACGTCCTCACGGTTCAAAGGCATTTTCAAAACGATATGGCATGCCATAAAATTGCCTGCGCATCAGATGGCATGTCATAAATTGACAGTCGTTGGCATCGGATCTGGCAGGGCAAATGGTTAGTCGAGTCCCGGTGTGAGACCTCTGGAGTAAGCTTTTCTTCGTGCTGTTCTCACCCTCGGTCTCCATTTGCCATATTCTTTAAACTATTTTGATTGCTCAAGGAGTTCTTAAAATCCCTGTAAATTCATAATTCCTACATTTACTTATAAGAAACGGAGCATGATCACGGTTCAGCGCCATTTTGAAAATGAAGAACTGTCATGTGGCAAATACATATTAGCCGAGACCTGGCGAGCCGAAGTCAGACGAGACCGCCAACATGTGGACGGCATTTGACAGCTCGTCCGAAATCGCTTTGACTCGTGCTCAAAACCCATTCCGATCGGAAGTCGCACGAGTGCCGGCGAGCCCTGTCAAAGTCGCTCGTCTGGACCGTCCACACACTCGGGCTCGCCAGATCTCGCCTGGGCTTGGCCAATATATATTTTCCACATCAAAATATGGCCAGGTTGATGGCCAAACAAATGGTATTATTGTTATTTATGGCATGCCATTTCCATGGCAAGTCGAATGGTATGACATGGGAGATGGCAAATGAAAACAGCCTGTCAGGTTTCGAGCTCTTTCGGGTAACCACAGTGCCAGACATGACCGGAAATATTTCAGAAACATTTCCGAAACATTTCCCGAAGTCTTTCTGAAATATTTCCGATAATATTTCTCTCCGTTGGTCATATACATGTCCGGAAAGTTCATTCATGGTTAGCGTGAAACGTAGTTGATATCAGAGCTGCCGCTTTTGAAGCTACATATTTCGTCACAATCAAAAAGTAAATCGGGTCAATGCGACCATCTGAGCAGTTCCATTTCATTTTCGTCATATGTATCACAGCCATACCTAGCTCTACGAGATTTCAGTCGATTACAATGCATGACGCTGAAAATCCAGAGAACACAATATATTTCAACAGATATTTCATGAAATAGTACAAAGCGACATGTGCATTGACAAATACACTAATACATTTTTGGGGGTAATAAACAAATCACTAAGCTGATGCGAAGAAAACTAAAAAGTAAATTTGTTAGTATCCTTAAAACAGTCTTTAGGAAGAGAGGGAGAGAGAGAGAGAGATAGAAAGAGAGAGAGAGAGAGAGAGAGAGAGAGAAAGAGAGAGAGCTAAAACTACTTAGAAGAATGGATTGACGTTTCTGCTAATTTCAAAAACAAAAACGAACTGTTTGCTAAAAAACAACTGTGTTTTAAAATTGTTTGAAAACAAATAAAGATTAAATTAAGGGGAAATAAATAAAAACAAACTTTGTGAATAAGTAAAATCAGGTTCAATTATGAAAAATTATAAGTTAACACATTGCACAATTCAATTCATTTTAAGGAATTTTGGAACGAAGATTGAATTTAACTTATATTTATTATTTATTATCCAAACATAAACTTATGATAATATCTGATAGAGCCATCAAGTCATTATGAGTAAATCCATTCTATCCTATAAAACAACATACATCTTATAAACATCGCGAAAACGCATGCTTTAAAATAACAAATCTGATTGAAATTGATTTGTTTTTTCAATGAATAAATTACAAAAATGATCGTTGCGAATCGACTAATCTCAATTTTGTGAGTATGTTTTGCAGAAATATATATTTTCGGTTCAGTTTTCGTTCTGATTTTCGGTCGTCCCTAGTGAACAGTTATTCAATTACGAATATTGTGTTTGATAATGAAACCGAAGCTCCAGTGATAAGCCCATCACTGAAAATGGGATAAAATTTAATTTCGATGCCTACCTACGATGAATATTTCTAACATTTATGGATTTTAGAATTTTACGAAAATTTTATTTTGCATCGTAATTTTGTTCTAAATTTGGAAAATATTTAAATAGTGCCAGCAACTTGGCTGGTGACTAATGGATGGCTATATACTTTCTGTTTTTGTAGATATTTATGGAAACGATAGAGTGGAAGTAGAAAGTGATTCAAACTTATACCCTTAACTCAAAAAATCTCATAAATGAGAAGATCCTATTCAGCTCAAATCGGTAAAAAGTATAATAAATCGTACTATCAGCTTTTACTCCATACTAGAATATTGATCTGCATTTAAGTAAAACCTTATTGGTATTTCACATTCAAATTGATCGTAATTCGGGGAACGAATTCAAAAGAAATACTATGGTTGGATGCATTTCTGTAAGCACTTGAAATATTGTCCTCATTTATAATCAAATTTAGATTTGTTTGAGCTGCTGAGATGTGTTTTCAATAAGCTGTTGAAAAGGATATTTATTGTAAAATTTAAAATTGTATTTTTAATCATTTTACTGCAAAAGAAAGCCAAAAATTAAACATTTGCAAGCAACAAAGATCACCCATCAAATGTTACAAAAAAATTTACCCACGTTGGGCGCTCAATTGTTTGCTAAAATATTTAACGAGGATGACATAAGAGACATAACAAACTGAGACCTCGTAAATTGATCTATATCAGTAGCTTCTTTTCAACATCTTTTACCCATATTATCCTTATTTGAGTCGTCATAGGACTTTCGTCAGCAAAATTGACTGTATCATCACAACTACTCGTTTGTCACTGGCTTTGATTAGCTGGAAAAACTCATTTTCCCGGCTACACATTAAATGTGGATAAGTTTTCGCTTAGCTTTTTTCATATCAAAGAAGCTCGCATTACGCTTCCATCAAGAGAGAATATGAATCAACAGATAAGAAAGCTCATTTCTGTTGCTGAGAAAATTCGCTAAAAGTGTGCGCATTGGAAAATTTGATTGAAAAACATTTTTGCAGAAAATTGACTCTGCTAAAACATGTTTCAGGGGTAATTCCAAAAGCTTATGCAAAAACTTGAAGTTTAGAAGCTTTGGATGCTTAACAAAAATGAAAGCGGTTGTGCCAAGCTCGAAGGAACGAAAATTTTGAAATTTCATACGAAGCTTTTGCTGATTTTCACTAAGCTCTACTGCAGTACAAAATTTAGTTTGAAATGCAATCATGCTGCAATTTCGTTTGTTTGCATTAGAGAGATTTTAGTTTGAAAATTGATAGATATAAAAGATACTTACATACATGCCGGTCAAATTTAATAGTTAATATTTTATTGTTGAATAAATGAATGAATCGCAAAAGCTATTTAGTTCTAGTAAGCCAAAAAAAGAAAATTTTGGTTTTCAATAAGCTGGAACTACTAAGTATTAATATCTAAGGACAAATCGTAGCTTGTTTGACTATTTATGAAAATGATTTGTTTTTAATTTCAGTACTGAATCTTAATTAAGGCGTAATAAGGGTGTGAGCGTGGGCGAAATTTGAATATATTGATTTACACCTACCACGTGTTGATTTAAATTTTCATTTTCATCCTTTTGATGTCCAAATTTTGTAGAAACATTTTCATAGCACAGGTACATGCGGACATCAAACTAATTCACGAGTACACATTTAAAGCTATTTCCTTTATGGCCTCCGAAAACCCGAAAACCTAAATCAAAATTAATTTTGTGTATGCTTAGTAGTCATCTGGTCAACTACATACATATGTATGTAGGTCGACATTTGAGAAAATTTACTAAAATGTTGGTATTTTCATGCGTTGTACATATGTATGTGTATATACAGTCTGTCAAGAATGAGTTTACACATAGAGAAAAAATTCAATTTTTGATCTTTCTAATTATAAAATACTACTTTTTATTTATATAAATGAATTTTTTTTCTTAATTATAGTTATTTACATTATTTCCAACCGATATATATAAAAAAGTACAGCTTCAATGCAAAAAAAAAACGAAAAGAACAAAGAAAACAATTATTACAATTCTTGAAGTGTCAAGAAACTCTTTACACAACTGTTTTTGCTTGCATTACTGCAACGATGCGGTAAATTTACCGTAATTTTTGGTCTGTATTGTAAAGTTCTATAAATTTGATCATAAGTGTGTGATTAATGTTTGGCTATTGCGCATAAATAAGTGAGATATTGTGTTTTAAAATGCCAGGCAAAAGATTATCCTTTGAGTTAGTTCAGATGATATACTATAATCACCAATTAGGTAAAAGTGCGCAGGAACTGTCGGAAATGTTTTGTGTAGCACGAAAGACAGTCTATAACGTTATAAATCGTGCTGAAAATGGGGATAGATTGGAGCCAAAGTGTGGAGGTGGCCCAAAACCAAAAATATCTAAACGTGTAGAGCACTTTGATAAAAAACCCCTGGATTTCGATCAGAACACTTGCTAAGGAACTCAAGGAATAGTGTGATGTTGCTGTTTTCCATGAAACAGTACGACAGGCCATCCTACGAAATAAGTTCTCATCAAGAGCTGCACGAAAGAAACCACTGCTTTCTGCACTAAACATCGAAAAGCGTTTTTACTTCGCTATGATGCACCTTTCTCAACCCGTTGACTTTTGGGACGACGTCATATTCTGCGATGAGACGCAAATGATGTTGTACTACAATGATGGACCGACTAGAGTGTGGCGCAGGCCTTTAACATCGTTGGAAAATCGAAATATCATTCCGACTGTAAAATTTGGTAAGTTATCCGTTATGATTTGGGGGTGCTTCTGAAGCAGAGGAGTAGGAGACTTGGCATTCATCGAGTCAACCATGGACGTCCAACAATATTTGCATATCCTTTAAACATATTTAGCAAGCAGTGCGCAGAAATTCGGGTTTATGCATAACAACAAACCAAATTTTAAGTTTTGCCAGGACAACGATCCCAAACATAAGGCTCACATGGTGCGAATGTGGCTCCTACACAACTGCGGAAAAGTGATGGATACGCCAGCCCAGAGTCCTGACTTAAATCCCATCGAAAATTTATGAGCCTACTTAAAAAAAACAAGTCGCTAAAAGGCAACCAAAAAACCGAACTGCCTTAAAAACTACGATTCTCGAAGAATGGCAAAAAATACCAACCACGTATGACCTGCAAAAGTTGATTCTTTCAATGAAAAATCGGTTGCAATGCGTGGTGGATGCCAAAGATGGCCATACCAAATATTAAATATACCAAATAATATTAAATATCCTGTAAATATGTAAATATGAAATACAATAATAATTTGTGTAAAGAGTTTCTTGACACTTTAAGAATTGCAATAATTCTTTTCGTAGTTCTTTTCGTTCTTTTTTTGCATTGAAGTTGTATTTTTTTGTATATATCGGTTGGAAATAATGTAAATAACTATAATTAAGAAAAAAAATTCATTTACATAAATAAAAAGTAGTATTTTATAATTAGAAAGATCAAAAATTGAATTTTTTTCCTATGTGTAAACTCATTCTTGACAGACTGTAGGTATGTTAGATATCATATCCAACTTTCAGGCCCAAGTTTCACGTCAAGATTGCCTAGTTCTTTTCTTCAAATGATTATCAAAACCTCGGGTTGCATTAATCTTTCATGGCTGCTGAGTTTGAGTGACATCTCATTTAAAATTTCTTCGAATCAACAATCATTGAAATTATCTTGATCAAATATTCTCCGATAGGCAGCACATAAAGGACAGCCTCATACATTCATACATATTTCCGACAATAATATCCTAGAGCATTCTAATAGGAAAATGTTGACGTTCTAAAGAAATCTGACAGCATAGAAAATATTTTTCCTTCATTCGAAATAAAAGGGTTCGATATGATATATGTATGTTTTCTGAACAAACTTATGTATATATCATTTAAGTATAGCATTTCCACAGGCGAATTTTCAATGTTTGCGTGAATTTTGTATTCGATAGATTGTTTCTTGAACTGTCAAATATAATCAAGTTCAGATTATTTATAACGGCGAACTGGTTGAGGCAACAAAGAAGAAAAAAATGTGAAAATAATTTCATTTGAATATGACAGGAATGTCGCCTTTGTAGGTTTCGTCGGAAAATACCCCAGTTTGGCATGGAGACTTTTTGAAGAAGTATTAGGTAGATATAATCGTATTTATGTATTTATTCATAGCGGTAGAGAAATTTTGTGCTGGATATATCTTGTGGCGAAATTGCTTTGGAGAAGTCCTAATTTCAAAAGAGTTATGAAAAGGCAGCGAAGTGACATCAATTAATGTAGGTAGCCTACTTGCGATAGGATTGAAGGTAATTTGTAGGAGCTCCAATATTAATTACAGATTAAAATATATATGAAACGTATACTACACGTTATGAGAAGAAATTGAATATTCGTTTTTCTCATTTGAAAAACAAATTCTAAAAAGTAGCTCATGCAGCCATTTATGGAGATTACGCTGTATGTAGTGCAAATGATATTTTGTGAAACTATGTAATATTTGGTGTACTAACATATGGTGACTGTAGATGGTGTATGTTGGATGTCGCCATAGATACGTAATTTTGATAAATGAATATTTTGTGCTCATCAGTTTGTTTGAAATTGTAGAAAGGTTGTCATTTGTTGTTTGTAAAAGTAGATATGAAATCGAAATAAATTTAAAGACGGCTTTAGATATGCGGTGTTTGTCAAATACCGAGCACCTAGTTTGGCAAACTTCGCATGTGTGGTTGAGTTGCTCGCCTAGGCTTGCCCTAGGCCAAGCACAAACATTCGGGTGTTCGCTATTCCCGTAGTTTGATGAACTTTCAACTCACATCAAAGTAGACGAGCACTGTGTCGGATCCCCGCAGCTCGTTCATCTTCCAGATTTGGCGAACATTCGGCAATGCCCGAATGTCTAATTCACTGTGCTTGTCATTCCGCAAGTACCAAGCCAAATTACTTGACTAGATGTTCGGTATTTGGCGAATAGCAGGTGTTTGACAAACATTGCATATCACCGCATATCACCGCATGATTCAATTGTCAGAGGAGTTCGTTTTGGTTGACTTAATCAATCGAACCTCCGACAAAAAGACTCTACAGTGGTCTGGAAGACGAAAGGGCAGGCTTAATTTTAGCTCTTCCAAGTATATTTTTTTTTCTACCTCCTTCCTTCCACTCTCTCCATCACTCAATCAAAATGCACGGTCCGTGTGCATCAATTCTCCTCACTATAATATATGTTAATTTCGTACTTCCCAGACAATAAAATATTGGTATAAGGGAAAGCACTTCATTATAAACTAACGTCTTCAGATGATATCGCCTGTTTCTTGTCGTCAAGACTTATGCCCAGAGAAAAGTTTAAAAAAAACTCTGGTTGGCGTCTTCATTATCTTTGTAAAAGGAATGATCGTAGATTTTCCTTAAATTTAACCAAATTCACTGATTTTCTTATATCCTCAGGTAAGGTATTGTAATAAGTCAAAGACTGTTGCACTGGATCCATTTTCAAACGATCTGTCCTAGCTTTTTTGATCGCAAGGTTATTCGCCGATCTTGTGGCTGTCTGAGTTATTTCTCCAACATTTCTTATAACGTATGGCCATTTGAGTTTTTTGTTAAGTATCTTAAATATTAGCTTTCCTTGTTCAAGACACATTATTTGTTGTATGCTTAGTAGTCCTGTTTCACGATACACATGCAAGCTTGGAGTCAAAGTTGGCATTTTGTATATAGTCTTGATAGCCTTAGTGATTAGTCTTCCGATCAAATCGATGTTTTGTTTCGATGTTCGCTTCCACAAAACTGCTCCATAAGAGATGTTCGACAAAATAAAAGCATTGAATATGTCAAGTTTGATGTTGAGAGATAAAAAATTATATTTTTTTAGGATTCCTATCATAGGCGCTACTTTAAGTTTGATGTTATTTATATGTTGTAGCCAAGACATTTTCTCATCTAAAGTTAGTCCTAAGTATTTAATTGACTTGACCTTTTCCAATTGTATTCCATTGATTTGTAATGACGGATTAATTTGCTGCTTGTTTTTTTGTTGGAATACTAAATATTTAGTCTTTTGGATGTTTATTATTAATTTACTTTGTTCGAGCCAATTCCAATATTTTCCTAGGTCATCATTTATACTAGGTGGGGTGAAAAGTAACCTCCTTGACCTCCAGAATGCGCTGCAATCGCAAAAAAGATTGTTGTGCCTTATAGTCTATTCATATTTAGGCTGACATGTCAAATTTCAGCGCGATACAGCCATTTGTTTTGTTCTGACAGCCGATTTTTGTTGACTTGTTTGGCACCTTGGTGAGTATGGAAAAAAATGACTTTCGTTCTCTCATAAAACATTATTTTTTGAGAGGCAAAACGGCGAACGAAACAAAAGAAAAGTTGAATAAATATTATGGGGCTAGCGCTGCTTCAGATTACACCTTGAAATATTGGTTTTGAGAGTTTCGTGGTGGCCGAAACTCCACTGTCGATGAAGTCCGCAGCGGCAGGCCCTCCGATGCGGTTACACAGGACAATGTCAAAAAAGTACATGAAATGGTGTTGGCCGACTAGAAAGTGAAGGTGCGCGAGCTAACAGATGCCATAAGGATTAGTACTGAGCACACACGCTATATTTTGAGCAAGATTCTGCAGATGAAAAAATTATCCTGCCGCTGGGTGCCGCGCATGCTGACTCCGGACCAAAAACACGAACGCGAGCGCACTTCGCAAGCGTGTTTGCCTATGCTGATGTGGAAACGGGTGGAATTTGGCGTCGATTGGTGACTATTGATGATACCGTTATCCACTAAGTGACCAGCAATGGACTCAAGCCGGCACGAGTGCTCCGAAGCTGCCGAGAGAGGCTCAATGGGTCGGAAGGGTCATGGCGTCGGTTTTCTGGGATTGTCATGGGATACTCTTCGTGGACTACCTCGAGAAAGGAAAAACCATCAGCAGCGGGTATAACTGCACATTATTGAAGCGATTGAAGGCCAAAACCGCTGTGAAACGGCCTCACTTGAAGCGAAAAAAAATTTGGTTTTTACAAGACAATGCACCGTCACACGAGAGCATCGCAACAATGGCTAAAATCATCGATTAAGGGCTCGAATTGTTTCCCCATCCACCTTATTCGCTCGATTTGGCTTCCTTGGACTATTATCTGTTCCTAAACCTCAAAAGATGACTCATCAATAAAAAATTCAGTTCGCGCGAGGAGATCATCGACGCTGCGGGGGAGTATTTTGTAGACTTTCCGGAAATGTACTTTTTGGACGGGTTCAAAAAGTTGGAAAATCGCTGGAATAAGTGTATCGACCTAAAAGGAGACTTTATTATACATTGAATAAAATAAAATAAAAACTTTTAAAAAACATTTTTTTCATTCCCAGGGAGGTTACTTTTCACCCCACCTAGTATTTTGCTGGAGAATTAATTCGTTTTTATCGGAATACAGCAGTAGTGTGTCATCAGCAAATAAAACTATTTTTCCCAACAGATCAATGTCCTGTACGCTGTTAATGTACAGTAAAAACAGTAATGGCCCAAGGATTGATCCTTGAGGAACGCCGATGTTTATAGTGCATTCCTGACTTTTATACATGTTGTTAGTTGTAATAATCCGCCTGTTGAACAGATAATCCTTTATTAACAGCTTGAAGTTGTGGTGGATTCCGTATATTTCGAGCCTCTGAAGCAGGATTTCGTGGTTAATGTTGTCAAAGGCCTTTTTCAGATCCACGAAGATTGCCGCTACATAGTCGCCCTTATCCAATCCATTGTTGATGAAATGTACTGCATCTAATGTTGCTGCTAGTGTGCTACTGTTTTCTTGAAAGCCATATTAAATTGGCGTGAAAATGAAGTTAGTCTTAATAAATTGAAGCAATTGTTTTTGAATGGCTCTTTCAAATATTTTACTTAGGACACTTGTCACAGCTATTGGGCGATAATTTGATGGATCTGCTGGATCACCACCTGTGAAAATTGGAGTGATTTTCGCTAGTTTAAGACAATCAGGGAATGTACCAGCTGCTAGGTGCTTATTTATTATTGTAGTTAGAAGCTCCAAAATATGTTTTTTAAGAAATTTAATACCCTCCGATGTTATACTATCCAGACCAGGAGAAACCTTTGATTTAAGGTTGTCGATTATTTCAGATATTTCAACAGAACCCGTGGGATGCAAGTGAATTGAAGTGCACATATTAGGCTCAATATGAATACTCGAGCGTGATGAAAGTTGCAGTTGCTCAGTGGCAAGTGTTCCAATGGTAGTGAAGAAGTTGTTCAACTGCTGTGCTACTTCTTCGGGGTCTGTAATGGATGTTCCATTTATCAACAGTTCTTCTATGCACGTTGAAGATTTATTTTGTTGTTTAGACAAGAGCTCATTTACTAGTTGCCAATATCTGGAGGTATTTTCGGCTGAAGCTTCAAACTTATTTATGTAGAAACGTTTTTTGGCCTCCATAACAGCTCGATTCGATTCCTGCTTCATAGATAAATAGATCTTCTTCTTGGACGTGGAGTTTGGATCTGCTTTGTATTTTTTGTAAGCAGTTCGTTTTCGATTTGCAGCATCAATTACATTCCTAGTAATCCAAGATTGTACTCGTACACGAACTTGTTTCGTTGTTGTTGCTTTAACCTTAGCTTCGGTTATCTTCTCAATCAGCTCATCAAAGTCCGAAGTTGGAGACCCTTGGAGACTATCTATGAAGTTCCTTAAGAAATCTTTATTATTGGTTCTGCTCATCGGCATTTTTTGAGGCCGTATTTTAGCTTTGACGAGATTTTTGATGGATAAGTTGATTACTTTATGGTCTAAGCCGGGCCAGTCGTCATCATTGTAAGACATACGTTCACTCATGTTTGGATGTTTTATGATCACATGATCGAGTAGTGTTTTGGACGTCATAGTGATGCGTGTTGGCTTTGTCTTGTTGAATACAACTCCATTATTTGTCGCAATTATATCGAGATATTCGCTGCATATGGCTGAAGATGTTAAAATATCAATATTTGTATCTGCTACAGTGATTAATTTCTCGATAGTCGAATAGAATTCGTCGATATGATTGAGAAAGAGATGGTCTTCTTCATTTGGTGCTTTATAAAAGGTGCCGATGTTAATTTTTCCTGAACTAAGTTCAAGCTCAACTACTAAGGTGTTAAATTTATCAGACATGCTGACAAGCTTTGAGCGAATGTTTGACTTCACAAGTATTGCTGTGCCTCCTCCACGGCCCGATTGTCTTGTGCAGAAATAGCCTGTATATCCTCTCGGCGTATAGAGTTCCTGTTCGTTGATATATATCCATATTTCATTAAGAACTACAACATCGATGTTTTTGTTGGAACATAAATAAATATTGATGTCGTCAATTTTATTACGAATGCTTCTAACGTTTGCGTAGAAAATATTTGAAAGACAATTTTTTTCGTTTGCTGTTGATCTAATATCCATAGTTAATTCGCCTTTGGTTAATTTCAATCATTCTCTTAAATTCCGGGCACTCATAGCTGTCTGCGCGATGTTGTGTATGCAGATGATTTTTAATTATGCAATTATTGCATTTTAAAGAAGATACTGTACATGCATGGGTAAGATGATTACCAGCACATTTAGCACACACTTCCTTTGCCTGGCATGTTTGGGATTTATGGCCGAATCCTTGACATTTAAAACATCGCATTACGTTGTGGTCTTCAACAACGTAATGGGAGCCAAAATTGATATTGATGTATTGGTTCACCATTCTTTCAAATAGCTTCCCACCTACCTCCACAAAAGCTATCCATTTACATATTTGTTTTTTTTGCCTGCCTCATATGTACCACCTCAAATTTGCCATTAATGTCTATGTTATGGTTTAGACTGATTATTTCTTCTTTCAGCTCTTGCGTGCTGCATTTTTGTTGGAGTCCTCTTATCATCAGTCGAGGCAATTTCTCCTTGGTACACTCGATTTTGTATTGCGCTCCTAGGTTTTCTTCTAGGTTTTTTAATAGAACCTCAGTATTTGCCACGGCCAGCTTCATAATTTAGTTTTGAGCAAACGGTATACAAGTGGATGAGCTCGCTTTTGAAGGTGACATCATGAATTCATTCATCTATATCAAGAAGCTGAGCTATAAACGTCAAATCCAGTAGAATTAGACGACTCTTTTCTCTTATATAAGACCCTGTACACGGAGAACTGCAATCAGTTTCACACCAGCAAGATTAGCATGCTGTAACATTACTAGGTTGGTTTGAAATAATGAAACAACACAAAAAGTGCCTAAGTAGGGTCATCCGAAGGGCTCTTCTTACCAAGAGTGCAACCAGTTTTTGCACTCTTTCAAGCAAGTGCTGGTCAGCAACCTAAGGAGCAGTCTGGCAGCAAAACGGTACTGCAGACAGTAGTATCAAATCAACCGTTTCGGTCTCAGAACAGAGAGATTCAAGGAAATGAAACAAGCGTATACATATGTATACAAAATTTAGTGAAAACATTTCTCTACAAAGATAAAAACTATAAATAAAACAAATTGAAAGAACTAATACCTTAGATATTCCCTTCGGTATCTCCGCTGCTTAAATGCTACGAGCTTTTGGTTGTAACTTGTCAAATTCGCGTACACACGGCCTACTATCTCTGTTCGCGGAGTAAAAGACTGTCAAATTCCCCCATAGTGCCAATAGTTTTCCTTCACTACTGCTAACGCTAAAATTCAGGCAAATTGCTTCAATTCTCACTGTTGTTTTCATTTCCTTATATCTCTATGCTCTGATGCTGCGGTATAATGCCATATGACAATGTTTGCAAAACATAAATTGCTCCTTAAGCTTTTTTATGGCATTAAAATGCACCGAAAGCTTTTCGCGGATGTCATGCTATATTTTCGTTCCATAGTATAGGGTGATTTTTACAGGTGCTGCATTTGAAAACTCACCACTGTCAAATCACAGCTGTCAGTATCAGTGTCATTTTTATTCAATAAGGTTTGACAAATTGTCATGGGCAGATTTACACCGCAGCAGCATCTTCAAATCGTGGAAATTTATTTCCGAAATAAGTGATCAGTTGTGCAAACTCAAAGATCGTTTCGTGAGTTTTATGGACTGCATAATCGTCCATCAGCACGTGATATTCGCTGTGTGATTGCAAATATTCGGCAACCAATTCACGTTACCGAATCGTAGGCCAACGATAAGATTGAGAATTATGCGTTCCGAAGACCAGTGCTGCTGACAACTCAGATTTGTCAATTTGCAGGCGTGCGCAAGAAGTTGGATTTTGTCCGTCTATTTTGTGAAAAATTTTGCGCAAGTATCTCAGTCTAAAGGCCCACAAGATCCAATTAGTACAAGAATTAAAGCAGTGTGACCATCAAATACGTAGCGAGTTTGGGGAATGGGCCGAAAATTAACTGGAGCTTGACTCTCTGTTTTGTTCGGCGACAAGATTCATTTCTGGCTTGATGGCTACGTCAATGAGCAAAATGACTGCATTTGGAGCAAATAAAATTTTCGTCATAAAAATACCGTTGAATCCACAAAAATCTACTGTATGGTGTGTACTGCATGTTCGTGCCATCATAGAGCCATACTTCCTCAAAGATGAACAAAACGAGCGCGTTGCTGTGAATGACGATTGATACAGAGCAATGATAAACCAGTTTTTGCTCCGGAATTTGCGGCATATGCATAAGACAGGAATATGCTTTCAAAGATACGGCACTACGTGCCATACAGCGACCGCAATCATCGACTTATTGCATACCAAATTTGTAAACCACATTATCTTCAGTCATGAACCCGTCAATTGGCCGCTGAAATCATGTAATTTGACCTCATTGGATTACTTCTTGTGAAGATACGTGAAAATGTTGGTATATGCTAACAAAACAACTAGTCCGGGGAAATCTAACATGGTGCTTCGGAAAAATTAAGGGAAAGCTGAATTTAGGTGTGAACCTTAGTACTGGCGTGTTAAACAAAATGTCAAAAGTCCCCATTGATCCGAGAGTGCGTCGCTTTTTATACGGAGTCAAAGGTCACCAAAAGTAACCTTTCCTAAATATCTCAGTAACGGCTACGTCTTCAGAAAAACAATGTATGACGAACTTGTAGCTTAGTAAATTTCCAACAAAAAAGATTATATAGCTTTTTCCTGTAACCATAACCGTTTTTGAGATATATTGATCTAAACACTTTTTACTAACAGCACCCTCATTCTCATCGGCATGTTGATATTATCCGATTTTGATTACGACTTGGCATGTTTGTGAGTTTGTTTTTCTATGTTTAAGAGGCGCATAAAAAAAACATGTACACAAACTTATCTACCAGACTCCAGGGTAGGTGGAAAAGTGTGCTCCGAAAAGTTCCCCCGTGACCGTTACTGAGATATTTAGGAAAGGCACATTTGGTGACCTTTGACCCGGTATAAAAAGTGACGCAGCACTCGGATCCATGGGGACTTTTGACATTTTGTTCAACACGCCAGTACCAAGGTTCACACCAAAATTCAGCTTTCCCCTAAATTTTCCGAAGTTTCGCCTTTTTTATGTCAGATTTCACTGGGCTAAACGATGGCTGATGTTTCAGAAGCACACATAACTCGCGTCATCGACGATATACGGCCCCAGTTACTTCAAAAAGTGGTTGAAGATTGGACTACTAGAATTGGCTTCTTGACAGATAGTCGAGGTGGTCATTTGCGCGAGATTATATTCAAAAAGTAAATGTAAAGGGTTAAATTTCGCAAGAAAAAAAATAAGGCAATCCCACTGATACTTTTTGTTTTATTTAAGTTTGAGATCAGCACCCTCTAAAAAACACCCTTTAACTTCGAGTTGAAAATCAGCTTCAACTATTCTTAGCAAGAAAACAGATTCATGATTTCTGCCATTCATCGGGAGAAATTGTTTGTCATTGGTGTATAGCCTGAAAGGTCAGTTGTTAACAGCCTATCGTTTTTGAATTAATATTAACTCCTCCTTTATCTTAAATAAGCGGAGGAGCAAATAATCTCTTGCTACTTGCTTGCTTAGTTTATACAATCTTCCCCATTATTAAGAAGGATCAAATCGAGGTCCTTTTGCTTGAACGCAACAGCTGTTTCAACTCTTTGTTCTGTTTTCAAACCCAACAGGTCAAAACAGCAACCCCACTCACAGATAGTTCCAACACTGATCTCATCAGCGGAGAGGGATTCCACACCTGGTTCTTTCTCAGATATTACCTCCCAATCGTGATGGATTCCATGCTAAATGAATTTCCCTAGTTTCATGCTTGGCAAGCTAAGGTTCGTTCGATCGGAAGCGTTTAAGTCTGTCACATCCATAGAAACGCTGGCCTCGTTTCTTGACCCAGTAAATTTTGAGCTCTAAGCATGTCGTCGATTACTGACAGGTCCGATAATGATAACAACTCTCCCATCCTCCCTTGGTAGATTAGGGTAGAAAGTCTAATGTTCTCCAGAACTTCAACTGTATTAGAATGAAGTAGGGAATCCATATCCTGCATCTAAGCCTATAGGGTTTTTTGAGAGCAACTTTTCGGAGCATATTTTTCCACCTATCCTCGAGTGTGGTAGATAAGTTTGCTTACATGTTTTTTTATGGGCCTCTTAAACATAGAAAAACAAACTCACAAATATTCCAAGTCGTAATCGAAATCATATAATATAAACATGCCATTGAGAAAGAGGATACTGTTAGTTACAAAGGTTTAGACATATATCTCAAAAACGGTTATGGTTGCAAGAAAATGTTACAAAATCTTTTTTGTAGGAAATTTTTTAAGCCACAAATTCGTCATACATTGTTTTTCTGAAGAGGTGACCGTTACTGAGATATTTAGAAAAGGTCACTGATGCAACAACTCCCTAAAATAAGAAAACAATTATAGTAAACAAAACAAAAAAAAAACGATATTACTTACGCTTTGAAAATTAGCTTGATGCATATGTCCCATTAACGCCACTAGTGACATCTCTTCGTAAAATTAGTACTACATATACAACTTAAAACGATTTGAATTATGAATATTTATATTCGTCTTTATTGTCATTATCAAACTTATATTAAAATGCATTGGAATTAAGAATATATACAAATTAAAATCACAAATCATGAATAAAATAAATATCTTTCGTTTTTAAATTGAATATGGCGCCCTAATTCAAATCGTGCATGAAAACATATGGAAAGAAAAATACATATGAATCCTCCAACTTTATAGTAAATTGAAAGTGGAGACCACGCCGCCAAATATTGTGCGAATAAAATTATGGTAAACACAAATTTATATTCAATTTCAATTAAAAGAATTTAATTAACATGTAACACATTTAATAATGAATGGAAATTATTTTCAACAACTTTTGGAATAATAAGATAAAGAGTTTGCAATGTAATAGATTCGAATTTCGTGATAACCATAAGTGTGGAGAAATCTCCCCACTCACTTTGGAGAACAAAAAAAAACAATAAAAGGCAGAGCCAACTGTACAACTAGCCTATTGTAACTAGGATCATTTGAGCAATTAATTCTCAAGGTATTTTGCTTGTCAGATGCTAGTTGTTTCCTATTTTCCTATCTTTCTTCTAATATTTTTTCCGGAACTTCGGATACGTGTAAATACATGCCGATCAGGCTATTTTTACACAAACATTCAAGTTCCAGCTCTAATCACTTTTAGCACACTTGGTAGAATTAAGACGTGTAATAAATTGAGCCTAAAAAAAAACCACGTGTCTTAAAAAATTGAGTAATTAATATTGCCAGTGTAAGGTGCACCAAGAAATTACCGTTTCGTATGGTGTGTACGAATGCTACAAAGATCATAAGCATACAATATGTAAACGGTAGTTTTCATCCCGTATCATTTTTAAAAGAATATTTGTAAAAGGCACAAATAAATGGATTTTGTAAAGTGAAATTGTAAAGTGAATTGAGTAGTTATTTTATTTCAGTTATTGTATTTTGAATTTATTTTTAATAAAGTTTTTGGATAAGGAACCAAGCGATATTTTTCATCCGCTACACACCTCAGTTATACCGTTTTTCAGAATAATTATTTTGTGCACAAGTTTGTGGAACATGTTTTGGTGCCAGGAACGTTTAGCTTATCCAATTTTACAGTTTTTAAATCATTCAATTGTTCAATATGGTAGAATTAAAGTCATTGTTGCTCAAGGAACAAACTTTGAGAGCACGGTTAGAAAAGGTGATCGAAAACGGAAACAACACACCACGGGAGCAGTGCACACAGGGCTTCTACGAGGCAAAATCAGAAGAAATAAAGAAACTATGGGCAGAATATAAACTGTTATGCCGGGTTTACACACAGGGACGAGCGTCTTGTAAACAAGACTCAACAAGACATTGGACAAGACTCTGCAAGCCATAGGGTGAATTGTTTACTTAGGATATTGCACCATGCATCTTTCATAGGGTGAATTGTTTACTTAGGATATTGCACCATGCACCTTTCGACAGTTGTGAGCTGTTTTGTTCAGTTCAGTGAACGATGGCTGATGTACAGGCTGTGACTATTGCAACTGCCTGGTGTGCGTTGAGTTATTTCAATCTGGGACACGCAAAGACATGTTTGAAGTCCCGGCAAAAAATTCGAAAATGTAAATGAGCACATGCTACCCTCTCGAATCCCTTTGCCTCGATGCATAAAACCGACTTCGCTTCCAGCGGCTTCGAGCTAGGACGAGACGGTCATAAACACTCAGGCACAGCAATAAAAGGATCATTATCCCTTCATAAAACAAACAAGAGCCGACGAGCAAACCATTTACACACGCGTGCTTGCCATGAAAAAAACAGCCGAGAATAGACAAGGAGACCATTTACACACAGACCTTGTCTACATTTGGCATTCCTCGGCGAGAATGTAAATCCGGCAATAGATGAAAAAATACACGAGATTTTAAGCCAAGACACGCCAAAAACATCTCACATATACAGTTCAGATGATAGCTACACCAAGCTAGAAACAAAATATTGTCTGCACATGGGAAAAATCTTGGACGAATTACGACCTTATACTGCACTTACTGATTCAACACACCTGTTTCCACACCATACAATGATCGATCATGAAGAAAATGTGCTGCCAAAAATGTGACCTCTGACCCCGTATAAAAAGTAACGCAGCACTCGGATCAATGGGGACTTATGACATTTTGTTCAACACGCCAGTACCAAGGTTCACACCAAAATCCAGCAGTCCCCTAATTTTTCCGAAGTTTCATCTTTTTTATGTCGAATTTCACTGGACTAAAGATTTTTTAGGGCAATCGCCTGAAAAAATTTGAAAATTTTTGAGACTGAAACATTTACACCTATAAAAGTACGTCAGCTTTTATTCAACATACCTATCAAGTATTATTTGCAACTCAGACCTGCAAAGTAACCAAAATCATGTGGGGGTCATACAATCTCGCATCGACCAAGTACCTCCTCGAGTTAGCGCGGATTGACTGCAAACGACTCGTTGGTATCATTACTGGTCACTGTCTTGTAGCAGCACATGCTATGAAAATGGGACTCCTAACGAGCGACACCTGTAGAAGGTGTCAAGAACCGGGGGTGTCAGATACTATCCAGCATCTCCTGTGTCACTGCCCGGCACTGGGGAAAACCAGACTGCGATACTTCGGTGAGCCCTGGCTGGTGGATCTCTCGCACGTGGCAGAGCAAAAGCTGAAGGACATCCTTCAGTTCACGAAAAAGTCCGGGGCCTTTGATGGCCGCTTGGACTGAATTCCTTTCTCGAGGTCCATTTATCTGGTATCACTACGGACCGGTAGGTCTATGTGTGGCCATGTGCCAGCCAGTACAACCTAACCTAACCTATCAAGTATTAAAGACGAAGTATTTGTTCATCTCTACGAATGGGATGCAAATATTTCTATCTAAAGGCGGCTTTAGATATGCGGTGTTTGTCAAATATCGAGCACCTAGTTTGGCAAACTTCGCATGTGTGGTTGGGTTGCTCGCCTAGTGCTTGCCCTAGGCCAAGCACAAACATTCGGGTGCTCGCTATTCCCGTTGTTTGTGGAGACGAGCAATGTAGACGAGCAATGTGTTTGGGTATGTTCGGATCCCCGCTTTAGACATTCGGTATTTGTTGCGGCTGTTGATAAATACTGAAAATTGTCAAAGTGTGTGGCGCGAGTAAAAATTTTCAAATGTGGCACGGTAAGCAACATATTTTTTGCGTAATGTTGTTTTGAAGGTCGAATATTTTTGTGGCGATAATTTATTACCGCTTAGCATGACTTCACTTCACTTCACTTTATTTCATGTTGGTATTAGGTACATTTCATTAGAATATCTTAGGTTAGAGATATAGACTATTCTTGTCTTTACAACTATAATACATATTTTCAGCAGTTGCTACAGTATATGTGGAATCCAACTAGTAGAATTATTTACAAGGAAAAGTAGACAAAAACCTTGTATTTGACTAACTTAAAGCTACTTTTACCTACCTTAATCTAGACTTAAACTCCTCTTAACTCTAATGGTAAGCTCAAGCTTGTAAGTTTTAGCTAATATATTATAGAAAAGCTAGATATCCCTCAGGATTGATACAATAAGAGGGTTGTCACAATTGCCGCATTTAGTTAGAAAACTACGTTTCTGCTTTTCTGCTAGTTGTTCGATTGTTCTGATGTTAGTTATTCTATGAAGACGTTTTGTCGAAAAGTAGAAGGGTTTATTAAGCATCATTTTTAGGGTTTTGTTTTGATATGTTTGGAGTTTGGCTTTGTGACACTTAGCACACGAGCCCCAAACAGGTGCTCCATATAGTATGATAGGCTGTATGACTTGCTTATAGATCATAATCTTATTTGGGATTGAGAGCTTTGAATTGCGATGAATAAGTGGGTACAGTGAATGACAGCACTTCATTACTTTTGATTGGATATTATTGGTGTGATTTTTGAATGTTAGTTTTTTATCAAGAGTTATACCAAGATACGAAATTTCGTCTTTCCATTCTACTGCTTGGCCAATTAAATTTAATTGTTGAGAAGGGAGATATCGTCTCTTTCTTCTTTTCGAGAAATAAATTGCTTTGGTTTTATCTGCGTTGATTTTTATTTTCCATCTGTAAAAGTACTGGTATAACTGCTCGAACTGTCTCTCTAGATTTAGAGTTATTATCGAAGGGTCTACTCCAGAGAAGTAAAAACAAGTGTCATCTGCAAAACAGGCCATATTGCAATCAGATCCCACAGGTATATCCGCTGTGTAGATATTAAAGAGGATAGGGCTTAAGCAAGACCCTTGAGGGACTCCGGCAACTAGTGGGCGTCGAGATGAGCAGACACCATTCGTTTTAACTGTAAACTTACGATCACTTAGGAAAGATTGTATTATCTTCGTAAGATACAATGGAAATTCCATCAATGATAATTTGTAAAGGAGACCTTCATGCCAAATATTGTCAAACGCTTTTTCTATATCTAAGATGATCATACCTGTAGAATTCTTTGCAGCAAAAGATTTTTCTAAGTCTTTAGTTACCCTAAATAGCTGATGGTTAGTGGAGTATCCCTCCCTGAATCCAAATTGGAATGACGGCAGTAGATTGCTACTTTGAGTAAAATAGATGATGCGTTTTAAGATAATTTTTTCAAAGATTTTACCCAGCGAGCATAACAGACTAACCGGTCTATAGCTGCTTGGTTTGTTTGGATTTTTACCAGGTTTATGAATCGGTATGATTGTGGCATCTTTCCAAGCCGTCGGAAAGTAAGAAATTTGAAGACACGCATTATAAATGAAATTCAGTTGAACCGTCGCTTTCGTTGGTAACCTTTTCAGCACTTTATTCGATACTTCGTCTATACCGGGTGCTTTCTTATGTTTTAAGCTCCGAATAATCCCAGTAATTTCTCTTGGTTTGCAAAGGGCATTGGCGGGAAGCGTGGATCTTGCAGATAAGAAATCGATAGCCTCTTGTACGGTAGTCTTTGTAACGTGGTTGCTCATGCTGGCTGTTATTCGATGATTTGCCTCGAATGTGTCCGCTAACAAATTTGCTTTCTCTTCCTCAGAGTACACGACCTTGTCATTACTGTCTAGAAGATAGATGATCTGATTCCGGCGACCTCTTCGGAAGAATTTATTGAGTCTCCAAACCTGTTGAGAGCCACGTTCCAGGCTGTTTAAGAATTTATTCCATCGCCTATTGCGCAGCCTGATAATCTGTTTCTGAATATTTTTTGTCAAAAGATTGATCATAGGCTTTAATTCAGGATTTCTGTTCCGCTGCCAAGTGCGCCTCATTGCATTTCGGAGTTGAATAAATCGACGTATATCGTCATTGAGCACCACTGTGTGGTTTGAGGGATTTATTTTTGGTGTGCTAAACTCCACAGCATCTTTGATGATTTGTGTGAACTGGGCGATGAGTGTATCGATCTGTTGGCGGTTTACTATTTGCGACAGGTTCTGTCCACCAAGAGAAATATTCGAATTGATGAAGCTTCTAAAGTCGCACCAATTGGCCTGCTTGTAGCAATAAATTTCTGGTGGTGACCGATTTGCATAAGCTGTTTGCAAGTCTATGATTAGGCATACTGGTAAATGCGGAGAGGGGAGCGCCTGAAGAGTGAATGGAGATTCCACATGCAAGATACCATCACTAATGGCAAAGTCAAGTACCGATCCCGTGCCTCTCGGAGAATAGAATGTCGGATCGGCTGGGGAGTGAACAGAAAGGTTTCTTTCATGGACGTAATCGTATAACAGTCGCCCACTGGCATTAGATGCTATGCAATTCCAATGCCTATGACGAGCATTGAAATCGCCACACAATAGATATCTCCGGTTTTTTGCCGTGAATAGGTCAAGATCTGCCTTGAACAACTTTAATTTCTCTCTAGACATCCTCGTTCCAGGAAAATAACAGACGTAGATTTTTAAGTTTGAATTTTCGATTGTGACACCTAGCGATTCAATAACTTTTGTGCCTGGACTGGCCAAAAGTTTATGGCTGATTGTATTGCGAATGGCAATCGCGACACCACCTCCGGTTCCATCAATCCTGTCCCTTCTATAAATTTTGTAAAGTGGATGTGACATTTTGTCTTTTGCTGTCAGCCACGTTTCAGTAATTAATAATATGTCTGCTTTTTGACTGACAGCAAAATCGAAAGTCTCAGCAACCTTATTTCGGATGCTTTGTGCATTCCATACAACTAATTTTAACTTATGGTTCATAGATAAACTTACAAGTTAATTTTACTAGTACATTAAACTGGTCTTGTCTTGTTTTGCACGCCGCTAAACTAAGATACAACTCTTGCGCCAGCTTGAGCATTGTATCAGGCGCGAATAATTCAGTCTGCTGACTGTTCATACCGTCTGATGTTCCTACGTTGATCGTTCGTTGTAACGATGATGTGCTTTGTCTGGTCACAGCACTGTACGATCTTCTCGTTTGCTGCTGTGTCACTATCGGATTATTTGAATTCGGAAGCACAGGAAACTCGTTTTCGATGTTACGCAGTGAAAAATGTTCGTTTGTTCTATTTGCAGGGTTTTTTAAATTTTTCATTGCCAGTGATTGTTTTATTTGAATATACTCTGCTCTTTTCGCACACTGAGTATCATTTGATGGGTGGGCTTTAGAGCAATTGGAACATTTTATTTTGTCGCGATCATGCTCCCCTAGTGGGCATTCAGAAAAATGATGATCTCCACTACAGATCATGCAACGTGTTGGGAGGTGACAATGGGAGGAGCCATGTCCGAACATTTGGCAATTACGGCATTGAGTGACATTCTTCCGCTTGTTTGCATAAAAGTTCCATCTGACTACGGTATGCAAAATTGTTCTGATTGTGCGTAAATTACCTATTTTGGTTCCCTTCTCCATATAGAGTAGATAGTGGGTATTTTCACGCGTTCGGGATTCCGTCTCGAATTTTTTAACATCGTAGCACTTGATTTTGTACTCGGTTGCAAGCAGGTTTTTGAGTGCTTCCGTGGTCATGTCATGCAGTCCTGAAAGCACTATCTTGACTGGGCGACGATCGGGTCTTTGATGCAAAAAGTAATTCACTTTCTTGGCATTGAGGTGTTTAATTATTGTTTCGAAATCGTCGATAGATTTGAGAAATAGCCGCCTGCCGATCGACATTAATTTGATCTCGTAATTTTTAATTTTTAAGTGGTCCATCATGGCAATGATAGACTCTCTGGATAGATCGGTGAAAGTAATGGGAGGTGTTTTTACTTTGCTGGTTTCCTGGTCATTCATAGAGCTTTGGTCTTTGTCTGGGAGGTCTGCTAACGGCAGGAACTGGTTTCGCGAAGTAAGTGTCGCCGCTCGATCTATTCTAGGCATTTTGAAGTACTCCCTTAGGAGAGACTTAGCCGGGGAATCTTCCCGACTGCGTTTATTACTGTCCAGGGACAACTTTTAGGCACTTATAGACACTAAATTAACTTTAAGAGCAACGCAAGTATGAAGTTTGTAGGTAAAACTAACTAATTGGGAAAATTGAAACTATCGCTATGGAATTCACTACTGCCGAACGCGCCAGAGGAAAGTACTTGTGCATAGGGCAACAGCCAGTGCCAAACTGCTTAGCATGACTTTATTATTACTATTTTCAGGAAATGCTATTAGATAATTTTGGTACTTTTCATGAATAATTAATAAAAGAATTGCTTTTCTAAACTTTCTATCTTCTTTAGCAATCATTGCTTCAACTTTTTCAAGAAGGTTGAAAGTCTGCGGAAGACATCCTGCAAAAATTTTCGAACTGTCCACTTGGTTCTCTCAATAAGTCCACAAGTAAGTTTGTTGCATTGTACCTCCAAAAAGGTATATTTTACATAATATACGGTACACAATTTTCATTGATTTTGACAATTAATGAGCCTGTTTTAATGAGTAGGCACCTTTTTGAAATGTTGGATACTTACACTGTTATACTTTTGTTAACGCTCGTCATCCACCACCTTCTATTTCTTCTTTTCTTTGCATTTTGCAAAGTTAGCCCAGCACAAGTTACCACTACATATGCAACTACTTTTTCTACGTTTGTCAAATCCATATTAAATGACATAAATTTATTTAATTATTTACTCAGAAATGCAGCAACTATTTCGTAATTTTTTACAAGAAAATGGCGGGAGTGAACAACGACGAGCAGCTCGTACATGTTCCAGTTTTGGCAAACATTCGACAATGCCCGAACGTCTAATTCAATGTGCTTGTCATTTCGCAATCACCAAGCCAAATGACTTGACTAGGTGTTCGGTATTTGGCGAATAGGAGGTGTTTGACAAACACCGCATATCTAAAGCCGCCTTAAAGTGAGACCCAATTTTTCTATGTACATACTATCATTTTCATATTGAATCAACTACCCGTTTTTTGTTTTTATTTGCTCAGCTCAGGTAAGTTGAACTTAATATATTTATCAAACCATTATCAGATCTACTTGTGGTCTGTTATGCCTAAAGGGCCAACAAAGCTATTTTAGGTGGCTGTGGAATAAAGTCAAACTAGTTAACCTGAAACCTTACTAAATAAACTATCTATGTCTCCTTGAAGTAAACAGCACATATATACATCATACTCTACACGGCATCATACTCTACTTTTCGACCAAAAATCGATACACTAACTATAAATTCTCTTTTGTGAAACAAAATAATAGACATTAGCCTTTCCCATTTCGCCACAAACGAACAATCAAAGACACGAGTGCACTTGATCAGGAATAACTAAATCGAGATTACATCGAAAATGCCAGTCAACTCCCACTCGTACACTTCTCCGAAAACAAATTAATTCAGCAAATCTCCGTGTCCACTCATTTGCAACACATACCGTAAATACAGAACAATGGGTTGTGTCCCTTGAAAAGTCCCGACGGCGAAGCAAGCAACGACAGCAAAGCTCTTTCATTGGAAGACCTGTAAAACACAGTGTGGTCCAGTGACATCAACAAGAACTGAGTGCTGTGACGACAAAGAAGTATCATCTCATCCCAAATGAGTCCCCGTTCCTGCACAGGACGCGACATTACGAGACGAAGTGGAGCAAAACGGGAGCATAACGTAAGAAGAATGGTTCGCTCAACTCGAGAAATACCACAACAGAGAATTTATCAAATCCTCAAAAGAGTTGAAGTCTTTAGCCTCGAGGGCATAGGAATTCTTTGCGCACAGCACAAGATAACGATAGAAGGATATTATGGTTGTGTGTGGGCCTCGGCTCTGTCTATTCGGAAATGTGTCGGGCATGACGAGCCGGATAAGAGTAAGTACCTACTGAAATGTTTAGGCTGAGCAAGAAGAATGCTTGAAAATGTATACGCGGATACCTTCTTTTTGTATAAAATATTTCTGAAAAAAAAATCAGGGATATTTCCTTTGCTTTAGACGAGTAACACGCAATTTACATACGTATCCTGTGGGCTTGATTTTCAGCTGACCGTTCGCGCCAAGGATTTAACGAAGAAGGTTCAAGAAGTTCAAGGCAATTGTACCAGATAATTTTTTACGATATTCTCGGTCACAGGTTATAAACCACATTTATTATTATTGAACGGAATTAGATTCCGTTTTATTGAAGATTGTCAACGCGTGTCACGTGCTTGCTTCGCGTGAGTAGGTGCGAAAGAAAAGCGAACCAGAAAACCGCGTCGAGTACCTCTCGGCTTTTCTTCGATAAGTTTCCATGCTTCTTGATGTATACACATTAATGATTGATAGTGTGTAATATTGCCAGCACATGAGCCGAGGCGATCTGTTCGTCGGTTACCTGAAATGGAACAAACTACGTCATTTTCAGAATAGATTTATTCGAGCGAATTGCCCATAAGGCTCGAAGTACCCATTTCGTATTCAACACTCACACCTATTGTGTTAGCATCAAGCAGGAGAGGGTTTTTTTTTACATCGATGAACTGACCGATTCAAAGGTGGATGTTAGGTGAGATTGAGGTAGTATATATAATTCAGCTGTACCATTAGTCTTCGGGAAAAGTGTTTGTAAAGGCTGTCTAGGAGATAAGATAAAACAGCCTATTAGTTTCGTCTTGACACGGAAAATGGTGAAAATTGAAAGATGTTAGTTAGCGGAAGCTGTGAAGATAAGGACAAGGAACAGACGAGAAACAGATTTTTTTTTAAATTACTGGCAATGCAAGAGTACTCGCCAAACATCACCCTCATTCTGTCAAACTTTCATCTTTCCAATGAAAATATTTGCTTTCATCGCAACCAGACAATGCGATTCAAATTTATCGAATATCGAACGAACCCCTTTCGTACAAGCAATTCAATCCGCTATCGAAGAACAACATAGGCAAAGAAAAAATAGGCCGTTAGCGGGTCCCGGTCAACCCATGACACAGTCTGAAACAAAAGGCTCATGGATTTGCAGGCTTGACGAGACAGATGACTTGTGTTCCCACAAGTGTGTGTGTGCTCTGATTCTTCACGTAGTCAAAGATATGTGCACACGGTTTTGGTATGAACACACATGAAATTATTTATTGGGTCAGGTTATCCTAACTCGATTAGAATTTCGAAAAATAAATCCCAACATCTGTTTACTTGAATCCGTTGTTTCCGGTGAAATACGTGGATCTATTGTAAATAAGTTCCGATGACGATTTTATTGGCTATAAGTTTCGTCATTTAAGTAGAAGGAGTGCTTCGAACTGACATTTAATACCTAATAAATGATGAAATCTGGTTCCTTTAGTGGTTGATATTTTGTATTTTTTTACTTAAACTTTGTATGTGTGATGAGGTCTTATGATCTATTGCAGCGGCGGCTCTACCTATGGGGCTAGTGGCGCTTAGCTCCACCATCTTTTTTCATTCCAAAATGTAAAGAAATCTATCTGTGTTTCAATTGCAAGCAATTATAAAATTTTATTCTAGCGAATTAAATTATCAAAATATTTCATTTACCTACTGTTGTTAAAATCCATTAAAATTTTTTTGGTTTCGTTTCTTCAAAATTTGTATTTCATTACACAAATTCGTATGTATGATTCAAGAGAACTTACTTCGCTGATGCAATATGCGTGCGATACTCTTTTCATATTCTCTTTCTATATTCTGCTCCACATGCAAGCAATGCGCGCCGGACTAAGTCAAACTAGCCCCAAAAAAAAGAGGAAATGAATGAAAAAATTCAATGAGCGCAAAGTGTGTGCATGTTATACGCAATGATTAAAAGAGTAATCAATGGGCTATGTCCTAAATATAAGCTTTTATTGGTATATCGCTTTTTCGACATTCGCTAGCCGAATAAAGTGTGCGTAGTATTAGTGGGTTAAATTGAGCTAATTAGTTTTTGCAAATGAAGAGTAAACGATAGTTTTGGGTTTACAGTGCTTGTTGATATAATCGTTCAGGTGAAATTATCGTCATAGAAAAATTGTGTGCTTAGCTTAAATATGATTTGATATGATATCTACAGATCTGTACGTACGATATTTTATGCAAAATGTTGATTGCATTAAAAATGTGTGAGACAATTCGATATATACTGTTTTCAATATAATTGATCTTTGAAGACAATTCTTAAAAGTTTTCTTAAGTCAATCGCAAGAAGTGACAATTTTTAATCGTCGTGCTCTTCAAAGCATAAAAATTTATTAATTAAAATTTACCAAAGTCCATGAAGTACCCCAAGATCGATAGTTATTTGCTGGAATTTTCTGTTCTCGAATTATAGAATTTACTTTTGAAAGCCTGGGGCATTTAATTTATTGCTTTGATTTACTTCAATGGGATACGATAAGAGAAACAACCGAACTGTTTAATTATTTGAATTATGATAATTTTAATTTTTTCTAGTGTCTAGTCTTTTTAATAAAATATTTTGCCAGGTGAATATTCTTTATAATGTTTTACATTCACGCAGTACAAATGGCACCTTGATTTATGAATTCCATTAGAAATAGTTTAAAATTAAGAAAACCTAATCATCAGGAATGAATGGTGAAAAAAGCTTCCAACTATGATCCTCATGTTATAAGATCGATAAGCGTGGGTTATAATTATAATCCAGTTTAAACCAGTCAAAATTAATGCATATTGACAAAGTGTTCTAAAATATGTCATCTGGTACTGAGCTGTACAGCTTTTTTTTTTAAATATAATAAGATGTTTTCTTTCGTTTAACAAACAAATAATTTAATTAAAATACTTTTTGGCACTCCAGTAATAACTGTAGATTCAGAAAGATAATTTAGCAGTCTAAAAAATATTGAAACTTTTGAAACTTATAATTCAACAAAATAAATCAAAATCGTATCAATTTATTAGCAGTATTATCCATTAGTAAAAGAAAGCTGAAAATTCTAATGAGCAGATGATGGATTTACCTACTCAACAGAAAAATAGGCGCATAAAATACCTATGTAAACAATAAGCAGAAGCGAGTATTTACTAGAATTTTCCCAGAGGAATTTATTACTGAGTTTGCCTGGTATAAAAAAAATTCCCAATAAAAGCAAGTACTGGTCCTGGCAGGCTAGCCCCACTTACATTGATTCCCACGAGCCGCCACTGATCTATTGTAAGGTTCTAGAGAAGTACTATAGCAGCTTCGGTTTTGTTAATAATTTGGTTCTGAGACTTTCCATTTGGCTAAAACTCTGTGGGAGGGAAGGCCGAAAATGACTGCAGCCTTCTCTACTTTTTTTCGAAGTATAAAAAGAATAGAGCGTATTGTGATTGCCTTCCATACTTCGGTGCGTTTTACTAACGGAACGGTCATTGCACATCAGCAATTTGTCCCTACTACACTTCGCGAGAATTTCATTCATCATAAATATATAATTCAGCGCATTGCGGACTAATTTCTCCCTTTTAAGCTAGATATATTTCAATTTCCTAACTTACATCGATATTTCGAAGGTAATCTACTATCTTGTTTAGTGTCTTACTAAATAGCGAAATATTTGTCATCTGTCGAAATATAGTCGCTGATTGGTACTGTGTAATTCATGTGTGATTCATCGTTGTATGTTGTAGTTCACTCGTATTCACAGATACAGTGTATGGAGAGGAATTTCAAGTTTATCAAGTGATTAAGTAAGATTATCAAGTGATAATCTGTTTTCACTGAGAGGATTCGAGTCCAGCACTCGAACAGTAAAGTTGCAGGGCAGAGCTTAATGATTACTTGCTAATTTGTAGATAGTAAAACAACGAAATGTTAGATCACGAGTGCATCTAGAGTATTCGAAGACGAAAAGGTGAGAAAACTGGGTCAAAAAAAATAATGACTCGATTTACATGCGTTATTTTGGCTGTATGTAATTTAATATATAAATATTTGTTTTCTTGTTTATTTGTTTAAAAAAAAGATAGAATAACTATTCAATTTAAATTCTTCAATATTTTGTTACGGCAAACCCATTTCTTTGATTGGCCAAGGGCTAGGAAAAATTTGAATTGCACACAATTCAGACAAGCGTGGACACCACAAAAAGCAGAGGCCAGATTCAAGAGAATGTTAATTTCATGTAAATTGAAATCACCAAGAAGTTGAATAAACTGTTGGATAGGCTACGTAAAATTTCGAGACAAGCAGGCCGAGCACTGTCGTCTCACCTATTCAAAACACTCACTGCGCAAATGTAAAAAATATTAATACTTCCCCTCAAAACAAGAAGAGAAAGAGGATTCAAATCTCATCCTCCGAAGCGGGGTTTCCCTTCGATCTTTCAGAAGCCAGTAGATTAGGCTCTAAGGATACTTTCAGCTCCGAAAAAAACTTCTTTGATATGTCAGCTATTCTGGAGAACCAAACCAAACCAACACAGCCCATGATTTTCGAAAAACTGTTTTTTATACTACATTAGCAAATTTACTCATGAACGAAAAGTAATTTATGCAATATTGATTTTCCTAAAACATTTTTTGAGTATTAAAATGGTAAGCGATAAGGTGGTTAACGCGAAATACTACTTTCGATACAATTTGGCGAGTAAAAGGAATATCTCCGACACTTTTATCAGTGGAGGCTCGTGGTTTTGAGACTTAGGCTTGTTTCACACGTGGCTCGTTTCACACATATGAGGTTCCATTCGGTTTGGTTCGTTTTCGGTTCGTTTTCGGTCGCTGCCGACAAAACGATAATTCGGTTTCTTTTCGGTACCTAATACAAACCGTATAGAACCGAATACTCCCTGAGCACGAATAGGTTTCATCAGGTTTCTATTAGGTGTGAATTCGTGCCCAGGAAAGCAATCAAGGCGTTCATACATGCACGGTTTAGTTTCGGCTTTAACTGATTGGATCATATGAATTTTTTTTTAAATTTATAAATTTTCAGTTTGGATGCCTTAATTTGAATTATTTAGACGTTTTACCTAGTTAGTTTAGTCAGTTTTAGTTATTTTTATAATTACCTCCAATTGTTTTGAAATTATCAGTCGCAGTTTTTTGGATAAGATGATTTATAAGATGTTGAAGTGGATTGGCTGATTTGTGCTGTGCAATCTAAAGTAGCACTATGGGACAAGACTTGTGCAAAATATGAAGATAAATTTAAGACGCTAGAGGCATGAAAAAACGATTTTGTGGAAATTTTACGCAAAGTTGAGGAAGAAAACACAAAACCTAATATGAACCGTGTGAGAACCGTGTATGTGTGAAAGGGTTTCGTTCGGTTCGATTTGTTTTTGGTTACAACCGAAAACGAACCGAACCGAATGGGACCTCGTACGTGTGAAACAAGCCTAAGAGGTTCCATTCGGTTCGGTTCGTTTTCGGTTGCCGAGCAGACCGAACCGAACAGACCGAACCGAACAAAACCCCTTCACACATACACGGTTCTCTCACGGTTCATATTAGGTTTTGTGTTTTCTTCCTGAACTTTGCGTAAAATTTCCACAAAATCGTTTTTTCATGCCTCTTGCGTCTTAAATTTATCTTCATATTTTGCTCCTTACCAATCAATCGCGTACTTTCAGTGCTATTTATTAGTTATTATGCTATGCCAATAGTTTTACGTATCGTCAGAAGTAATCCAATGGAGTCAAATCGTACGATCTCGGTGGGCAATTGCAATTGCCTGCAATATCCGAATTTCGTCTTCAATAACTCAATGGTTGGAGTCACTGTGCGGCACGTAGCACTATATTGTTAAAATCATATATCGTTCACATCCATGCGATGCAAATTCGCGTACAAAGACTGCATCATTATCGTTCTGTACAGGTTACAGTAATGCGCTCGTCGTGCTCATCTTTGAAGAGGTATGGCCATAGGATGCCACCAACATGCAGTGCGCTCCAGGCGGTGCATTTTTGTAGATACAAATGTGTCTCCATAACTTTACGGGAATTTCACTCGCTGTAGATGCGGCATTTTCGTTTGTTGACGTGAAATGAGGCTCTTCACTAAACGAAATTTTCCGTAAATTAAAAGGTCAACTTCCAGTTGATTTTTGGTTCATTCTCTAAATCATGGTCCTACGATTTTAATTCTTGCGCCAATTGGATCTTGAAAGCCTTTAGACCAAGATCCTTGTGCAAGATTTTCCATACAGATTACTGAAAAACCTCAACTTCTTGCGCACGCCTGCGATTCGACAAATCTGGGTTGTCAGCAACATTGGTTTCTAGCGCTGCGATATTCTCTTCAAAACCCACTGTTTTCAATTTTATCGTTGGTCTGCGGTCTAGCGACGTGAAGTGGTTACGAAAATCTGCAATCAAGTGATGAATGACACTTATTGATGGACGATTATGCGGTTCATAAAACTCACGAAGCAATCTTTCAGTTTGCACAATTGAACACTGATTTTAGAAAAAAATTTCCACAATTTGAAGACGCTGCTGCGGTGTAAATCTGTTCATGGTGATTTGTCAGATTTTATGAAGTGAAAATTATAGTAAAACTGACAGCTGTCATCAGTTCAATTGAAAGTGGTGAGATTTCAAATGCAAAACCTGTAAAAAACACCCTTTACAAGCAAGTGATTAGACTGTACAAAATAATGCTATACTTCGGCATCCCGGCAAAACTAGTCCGGCTGACCAAAATGACCATGACGCCAACAGCATCACAAGTCAGAATCAACAACAGTCTGACTGACGCCTTTGACAAAATTTCGGACTAAAGCAAGGCGATGGATTGGCCCCTCTGCTGTTCAACCTAGCACTAGAGTACGTGACGACACAGGGGGTACGCTTCTGTATAAGTCGAAACAATTTGTTGCCTACGCGGATGACATTAACATCTTGTCACGTTCCTTTACATCTGCCAAAGAACTCATGTTGAAACTTGACCAGGAAGCTAAAGAAGTAGGCCTGAAGATCAATCAGACGAAAACAAAAATCATGACGCAAACAAGAAAGAAGACCTTCATTAGACGAAATATAATTCTGGACGAATATAACTTAGAGAATGTGGACAAATTTATATACTTAGGCTCGAAATTGACAACGAAAGACAGTGAAACTGATGAAATTAAACGGAGAATACAGCTCGCTAATAAAACTTTCTACTCCGTTCTGGCCCTATTGAAGACCAGCTGCATACACAGGAAGACGAAGCTCCAAGTCTACAAATCAATAATCAGACCTCTGGTGTGCTACGGATGTGAAACTTGGACCCTTACCCAAGCATCCGCAAATATGTTGAACGCCTTCGAAAGACGGGTCCTCAGGCGTATAATTGGAGCTAAACAAGAGTGTGGCCAATAGCGGATAAGGTACAACCACGAGTTGTACGAGGTTTTTGACGAGCCAGAGGTTGCTACAATAATCAAACTGCGGAAGCTGCAATGGGCTGGTCACGTGCAACGAATGGACAAGCATCGAGTACCTAAGAAGGTATTCGACGGAAGGGCCGAGGGTCGAAGACCAGTGGCAAAACCCAGAAAACGCTGGTCTGACTCTGTCGACGAAGACTGCGCAAAGCTGCTCGGTTTTCGACATTGGAGGACGCAGTCATTGGACTGAGACAACTGGAGGCGTTACCTGCGAGAAGCCAAGGCCCGAGAGGGGCTGTAGTGCTACGATGGACGACGGATTCTACGGAAGTGTAATTTTTGGACCATCAAGAAAAACTGATTTTAAAATTTACAAGGACCTCAGAAATGACTCAGTTAAAAAGTACATTCGATAGACAGCGCTTAATCTTTTTAAAACAATCGATCAGTTATTGGATATTTTAGGATTTCCTGATAGTTACGTCCGTCTTATCTTTACCAGCATACGGTAAGAGTTAAACGGAAACACTTCACTCAATTTCAAAAACAAAAACACAGAGTAAAACTAGTCATAAGGCCTCAGCACTTTATTGCTCACATTCAGGACGAAATGACTTTCATACCTCATACTCCATACAGGATCAGTCTAACGGTGAACTACGTTACTGAATGACATTGAACATTTTCACTCTCGAATCGTATGGTATTTCTTATGATCTGGTGTCCAGAAGTAATCTGAGTACTACTGTTATTTGATTCAGTTCTTTCTGTTTGCCGACCCAGTTCCCGGAATGCATTCAGCATAGCGTTTGAATTTGTGCATTGTATCCCGAACAAGAGAATTCTCTCGTGCTATGGTTATAGAGTTCGTTTACAGGATTGGAATTAAAAGCAAATATTTATTCAGAAATTCGAATTCTCGGCAGAAAATTTAGAAGAGTGTGTTACAGTGAATCAAAATGACTGAAAGCTTGATTAATCTTTTTTCTTTCTCTTCTTTGTAGAGCTGGAATCGCTATAGAATAGGATCGCAGCGTTTGTTGAAAGCATTTTTCAACTACATTTGTTTTTTGCATTACCATTTCAAACGTTTTTGATTCGTTCATTTTCTCTAAGGCATTTCAGTCAATATTATTTCATTCATCATTTGTGCATTCACATACATGTCGTATTCATGTCATAACACACACAAACAGTTACTTAGTTTCGAGAACTTTCCCACATAATTTTCATGATACAAAATACTAAGCGATTTCACATCAAGTTGCTTTAATGCTGAAGTGATAATCCTGTTACTAAACTAAACCAAATAACTGAGCTTTTGGGTATTTGAATTTTGTAGATATCTTTCTATGCTTTCAACGATGCGAAACTCTTCGTGCAAATTAGTTATATGGAGCGTATTAACTTGTCTGTGCATCCCATTGTTTACATGCTGGTCAGAGTGAAACTTCTGTCAACTTTTTCATGACGAGAAAATTTTATTTCAATGACTTGAGCCCCTGAAAGTACTTAAGTATGTACATACATTTAGGTATTCTAACTTTTGGAATTATTTCACTTTTGCGGCGAAGAATCACATTCATCTCGTGTTGTGAGTAGAAATTAGTGAATATGTGTCAGGAGTTAAATAAATAGTAATACCCACGCAATGGACTGCAAAGCTGCAATTCTAAGCAGTAATTCTATATTCTAGTACAATGCGACGATGCTGACAAATCTCAATAGGTTTTACTTCATGTGACTTTCATCTGTGCTTGATATCATCACACTCAAACCTGGTGGAGCTTGAAATGCATTTGGCTACAATAGAGTATTATTTAATGGTTCAACTAACAATAGTATTTTCTCTTCCCACACATGTCCATTACTGATAGAGTTCAATCACTCAAAAGTCATCAATCGAAATCCGCAGGCTTTTGAGGCTTGAAGATCAATGAGCATTGTCGTTAGACTCAATCAGTTTATCGAGTGATATGTGGGTCTACACCACTTTCAATACGAAACATTGACAATGTATCTATTGATAGAATTTAATGTTTCCATTCCAGAACTTAGCTCGCTTCAGGCTCGGTTGATTCAATAGCATACCTAATGCGATTAAATCGATTTGGATTCGCCTCGTTGCTGCCTGCGATCGAAAGTGCTGGGACATAATGTCAATCATCAAAGGATACGAAATGGCCCTGGATGATATGAACGAGAACCCGCTTCGTCCCTTTCTCCCAGGACAACAACAGATAATCTCCGGTAGCGAATTTATGCAACCGGAAAGTGAAAAGGACGAAAACGTGACCCGTTTACATCCTTCTTAATGTTGCGAAGTTGTGAAGAAAGTACTTTATCGTTACCTTTATTTGGTTCTTCGTCATTAATAATATAAGATAGATTAGAGTACTGTCGACTCTCGCTAGTCAAGCGGGAATAGCTAGAAGGCGTGATCATACTCTTAGAAATGTTTTGTAGCTGCTAGTTAGTTGAAGTGATGCACTGAAATATTGGCAAGCTGATTAGGAATTTCTGCGGTTGGGCATATTTGGATTGCCTGGACTTGGGTTTAATGAAGAGTTTTACTTAATTATTTCTTGTTGCTTGAATAAGCTAACGCTCATTGAAATAACGTAGTATCATAAATGATACTTGGGGCTAGTTAGTGTTATTAACGGTTTACGGTTTAAGAGTTTATGCATATTTTAGGCTAGGTTGACATATTTAACTGAATTTGATTTTCAGTTGGGGCAAACATTTTCCCGGATACGTATTACTACCGATTTTCAAGTTTTTTAGCCAGCATTAAACAGCTGCAGTCGATGAAAGAAACATCTTTCTTCGAGTTCAATCTAAAACGCGAAACATTAAAAAAGCTATTGAGATCGAACAATTTTGTTGTTTTGCAGGAAGTCCTTAAATTATTTATCCGGTGGGTATTCATTTCGAAAAATAGGAGTCTAACCTTGAACTACAAAAGTAAACGCAGAGCGGGAATTCCTAATTTAAGGAGGTCGTCTAGTGTACCAGAAAATAAAAATCCATTTTTTTCCATTTCCATTTCCATTCCAAAAATCCATTTGTTTTAGATGTTCATAAATAACATCTAAAACATGTATAGAAGACGTGGGTAAAATTTTTTTTCGAAATTTGACGCCGTTGAAAAGTTACAGCCGTAAACCATAGGAGGTATACAGTGTTACCGTATGAGGTATTCGCTGACTTTCGCATCGTATATTCTCGAGCCCAGCTCCTTGTCTGGCTCTTTTGTGTAACTTAATTGTACTAATTGTACACAGTACTAATTATCAACTAACGGGTACCCAGAACTGTTCGCAAACTCAATAATCTGGACTTTCGCTCCGAAGCATCTTCATTCTGGTGCAAAAGTCGTCGAAATCGCCACATTTCTGGCTGTGCTAATCTTCAACGAAGGATTCGAACCTATTCTAAAGGTGATGGAAGTCATGGTAGTAAATATTGGCCTAAATGCCCAAGCGTTCGTTCATCAACGGAATGATTCTCGCATCGACCGCTCAGAGAGATGCTTCAGCGATTTTGCCAAACAAGCCCGGATATCACACAGAGAAAAGAGAACGGCCTTGCATACCTTCTTTAAAGAAGTCTAATGTGTACTCTATGGTCCAGGTATAGCAGATTGGTGGTCAGACCATTTTTTTATTATTAATTATGTACAACAACTTTCAAACGCGTTTTTCTCAAAACACGATTCTTTCAAACTGCTGCCATGATATCTCAAAAACTATTTAATTGATTCTGCGCAAATTTATCCAGCATTTTTAGTAAATATATAACTAAAAGTTGACGAAAAATAATTAAGATTGCTTCATTACTTTGCATTTTACAAGCTATACAAACCCCAAAAAGACACAAAAAATCGATTTTTTTTCTAAAGCGTAAAAATAAAATAATTTTTTGAAATTCTTACTTAATTTTACTCTTATCTGGAGTCTCAAGTCTCACAATCAAAACTGCTTCAAGATTTTTAATTTCAGAAAAGCAAAATGGCCGGAATCATGGCAGCAGTGGAGCACCTCTTTTTATATATGTGTTCCTGTTGGGCTGTGTATTTCCAACTATTTTATATATGATGACTTCAAAGAATGCACAAAATTTGCTTAATTGTTAATAAAAATGACAAACAATTCATAAATTATTTTATTTTAATGGTTTGCCAAAAAAGATTCCCCAAAAACGCATTAAAAACGGCCTTCACACTAAACGACCGCATCCTTTTTTTTGCAAGGTTATAGTCATTATTTTTGAGTACAGCGGTTTAAAATTACAACCATGTTTAGCACAATGTAACTGCGATTATGTAAGAATATAATCAAAGAGCTGCAAACAAATTTGTTTGAATTTGCTTATAATTATCTTTATACGAGGGTTAGTCCAAAAGTGGTGACAATTGGTTGTTTACAGTTCGCATAAAATTAAAAAAAAAAAAAAGAAATCATACAACCACTAAGTCATATTCATATAAATAGGCCACTACTCCAGGGAGGCTCATTCATTTGAACATGAATGTTCGAGGAGATAGCATCAAAATGGAGAAAAACGAAATTAGAGTTCTCATTAAGTACCTGTATTTGAAAAAAATATCTACCAAAGACATAGACAGCGACTTGGTGGAAACATAAGGGGTCTCTGCTTCTCCATATTCCAGCGTGTCACGCAGGGCCAAGGAGTTTAAGCTGGGAAGGAAATCCACTGAAGATAGATACCGCGGAATGATATCCATCCACGTCCCTCCCTGAAGACAACGTGAAAAAAGTCGGAGATGTCATGTTGGCAGATCAAAGAGTTACTATCTGGCATGTAGTTGAGGTCGCAGGGATCTCGTCTGGCTGTGTTCAAAGAATCGTTGCCAACAAATAACATATGAAGAAGGTCTCTCTGCGCATTGGGTGACGAGAATATTAACCGACGAGCAAAAAGAGAAACGAGTCGACATTTCGAGTGGGAATCTCGAAAAGTTCCAGGCAGATCTGGAGAAGTTTTTATCAAGTTTCGTAACCATGGTTAAGACTTGGATGCACTATTTTTATCCAGAAACTAAACAGCAGCTAAAGACCTGGAAGCGACCCTGTTTAGCGATGTCGAAGAAATTCATGGTGTCGGGTTCGACAGGGAAGGTCATGCATAGGGACACGATATCGAAAGAAAGTATCGATACTTTTACTTTAAAGTAGTATCAGAACCAAGTATTGATATAAGTCCCGTACTCATTACGACAGTACTGATATGAGTAAATATCAAATGATACTTACTATAGTCAGCCAGTTTAGACTTCCAACGAAGCCAGAGATTTCAATTATAATGATAGGGCCGGGAACTGGTCTGGTGCCGTTCCGCGACTTTGTTCTCGGGATCAAGCACACAAAATTTACGTCACACATTCAGATCTAATTCGGAAGGTTATTTATTGGTGAGAACACATGGGCGGGTACGTTTGCTTCACTTGATTGTCCCTTTCCATCAGTGTGGCCAGATATTTGCAAGAAAATATAGCCCAATTTCAAATTTGTATAGCCCAAAATAGCCAAGATTTCTTATTTGTAGCCCAAAAACCGCCATACCAGATTTATAGCTAAATTAATTCATTTAAGCTGATTAAACTATAATATTTAAATCCGTAAAACTCGTGCGAAGTAACATAAATGCTCTAATTGTAGCACAGAAGTCCTTTGAAACAGTAAAAATGTTCGATACAATACACAGATAAAATTTTATTCACAACGTATTTGAAAAGGGAAAAATGTGAATAAATTACATTAACTGTGTGGTCATTTTAGAAAAGTCCTAGAATGTTCACAAAGAAAATAAGAGCTTGCAAAAACAACTTGCAAATTTGGGTGGCACAAAAGTTCAATTAGTACTCTGAAAAAACACATGGCGCCAGGTGCCATAATTTATAGACTTCTGGCGCCATGTACATAGTCGATTTAGGGATAGTGATAAAATATAGCGCCACACGCCATAATACATGGCGAAAAGTACATAGGCCGGCACGCCATGTACTATAGTCCTCCACGCCATGTACCACAGTCCTCGACGCCATGTACTATAGTCCTCCACGCCATATACTATAGTCCTCCACGCCATACACTATAGTCCTCCACGCCATGTACTATAGTCCTCCACGCCATGTATATGGCGTGGAGTATGGCGTGGACTATATTACATGGCATGGAGGACTATAGTACATGGCTGGAGGACTATAGTACATGGCATGGAGGATTATAGTATATGGCGTGGAGGACTATAGTATATGGCGTGGAGAACTATAGTATATGGCGTGGAGGACTATAGTGTATGGTGTCGAGGACTATAGTACATGGCGTCGAGGACTATGGTACATGGCGTGGAGGACTATAGTACATGACGTGGAGCGCTATAAGCATAGCGTATGCTCCTATGTACTATGGCGGGTGGCGCTATATTTTATCACAAATCGACTATGTACATGGCGCCAGAAATCTATAAACTATGGCGTCTGGCGCTATGTGTTTTTTCAGTGCACCAAATATAAATTCCACCAAATATAAATTCCACCAAATATAAATTCGAGTCAACATACTCACTATTGAATGTTCCTGCTCCAGTGTAAAAATTCACCGGTCGAAGTATCGAAAATATCGCAGCCAGTACTTCAGTTGAAAATGAGTCTATTATGTAGACACAAGCTCTAATGTCACTTGCTGACATTTATACGTTCCCTCACACAGCATGGCTGCGAGTTATAATTGGAGTGCCATGAGCCATATTACATGGCTCATGGCACTATGTAATATAGCGTGTGGGGCCATAATTTCTGTGCCATGTAATTATGGCGCTGGAAGCCATACTGCATAGCTCAGGGCACTATGTACATAGCGTGTGGGACCATAAATGCTGCGCCATGTTACATAGGACCACGCGCTATTTAGATTCTGACATTATGGCGCTGGGAGCCATATTGCATAGCTCAGAGTACTATGTACATAGCGTATGGCGCCATAAATAATGCGCTATGTTACATGGCTCTGGGCGCCATGCGGATTTTTTTCAGTGTATAAGAAACAGTCTTAATAGCTAGAAAGGCTGAATATTTTATTTAAAATATAAATATTTTATCCGATTTCATACATTCAAAACTATGAGCGCAAGTTTTGAAATAAATAATATTTTCGATTAGACGATCTGCTGTTAACATTATGATTAAACGTTTAAATACTTTCAAAAGGAGATATACGTCAAACAATCTCACTTGTGGGTTTCGAAGCGACGTTTTGCGAAAAATTGAAGTGTGCTTTGAAATAAAATGAAAAATTTTTAAACATTGAATTTGAAATGACTTCGATTTGAATTCACTATCGGAATTAACAAAAGCTGCTATGACTTCTTCGGTTTAAAGTTAAAAAAGACATCATCATCCTTTAAAAAAGACATCTACTCAATCTTCCGGGAGAGATTCGTTTGCGGTCGTAAATTGATCGTATCCTGCCAAATTTTGAATATCTGCTGAAGCAATTGTGTTCTAATCACTTTGAATTTGAATTCTCATCACTTTGAATTTGAACTCTCATCACGATTCCGCTTTCGACCCTCAGATTTCTAAAAACACGTTTGTAATTGTAAGTGGAGACTTTTTATTCCATGCAGATCGTAATTACCAGAAAGCTTCAAATATAGAAACTAATTTTAAAGGGTCTGGAGAACGCTCAGTATTTTGCAGAGCTCACAATATAAAGTTCATCATATAAGTGCAGTAATTTAGTTTTATGTTTGTTATAACTCTAAGGGCTGTAAATAGGTGGAAAAAATTTAGCTTGATGTCTTCCAGATTATCAATGCTATCACATTTAGTTTTATAAGATGGTGATGTTTTGGTTTTGTGTTTGCATTTCAATATCAAGTGTTCATCCATTCTTTAAAAATAGCACCCGTCAACTAAGATTTTATGTTAGCTCGCCAAGTTGTGTATAATGTCAATTCTTCCCAACGATCTTGGTCTTTCGGTTTCTCCTATGCAGCTTCCATTGCAACTGTCACGCGTTTCTTTCAAGGTTTTCCATATGTACAATTTTTCTTTTTAAGACGTAGTGATTTTTGAGGTGTTGATCTAAAAAATACTCCTGTCTCATCAAGATAATAGATATTTTCACATAATATTCTTAGTTGTGAAAAAACAAAACGTGCCTTGAAATCACTAAGTTTTAATTTTGTAGGACTCTACTATGAAGTATCTGGCCGGATTTTGGCACATTTTTGGAGCGTGTCTTAGAAGACCATTAATACCACAATTTATCTATCTGGTAGTATGGTAACCGCTTCAACCGCTTTCTCCTAGTGTCTTCATAATTTTCCAATGTTATTTAATACCCGTTTTAGTTGATTTTTTTTTTTTTTTGTAAATACGATGCACCTGACTCTTACTAATTTTAAAGCTATCGCCAGTTTTTCTTTGGGTGAGCAATTGTTTGTCGGATGTCTAACTTATTGCGAACAAATAATCGTTGCATTTTGCACTCATACTAGATTTTTTCAGTTGTTTTGACGCTGCCTGAACAAACGTTCAAATATTTACATCATAGCTATCAAATAAATTGCAGTCATACTTGCTTAAAGGGAAAACATACAACAATGCAGAAATAAACCAATGTTTTATTATTATCAGAATACCAATAAAATTCAAGCTATCTTTAACGTACCGAATTCTACACATTAAATAATTTTTCATGAGAAAGTTATGCAGAAATTATGCGAACAATTTTCTTGACCTTGAACAGATATTTTTCTGGAAAACTCCTTTTTGCACAATTTTTCATGCTGATCTGAAAACCGTTTTTGGTCCGATTACAAAGTATGTCCTAGTAAGCAAATTTTTGTGCAGCTAATCTAGTTCACGGTCCAATTTTAGAGGCTGCCCGATTACAGAGTGAATTTTCTTCAAGATTATTATGTGCGGTGATGTTATAGCTCAATTGCTCAGGTGGTTCGATCATACAGTGTCCCGATTAGTAGGTTTTGCTGTATAGCCCAAATATAGTTTTTCATAAAAATAGATAGCCCAAAAACCGCCAACCCGCGAAATGAAAAAACGTCCCGCGAATTCAATTTTTAGATAGCCCAATTGGCGGGAAATAGCCCAATCTGGCCACAGTGCTTTCCATTACTCATTAATCCCGTTCTCACAGCGACGCCAAAAATATGGCAATCGATGTAAGAATTATTCTGCTCAAAGTCAGCATCCAGCAAAGGAAATAAGTCAGAGGCCGAAGCACAACGGTCTATCAAGAAAATGGAGGCTCAAAAGCGCAACTCAGCCGACGTGTGGAGCTAATCGCAACTATTCTATCAGATTTAGTTTTGTTTGCTCGCTCAAGACGGGAGCAAGCAAACAGCATTCTTTGAGTCGGATTAGAAACATTAAAATAATAAATTTATTAAATTAAATTAAACTAGATAAAAGTTAATTTTGAAGAGGAGATAAGCGATGATAAAAAACAGTGATATGATGAGGATGCGCACAGAAGACCAGATATTGTTCACGAGGATTGTTGCACTCTCAAGTCAAAAATGTGTCTTTTTACACATATATACATATATCACTTTTGAAACTAATTTAATATCATTGTTATTCGCCCATTGAGAGGACATTAGGATATGAAAGTTGATACTAATTACAGTGTACCAATAATGTCCCCGTACAGCAGCTATTTGAAACACAAGTGATAAAAAACAATAAATTGTTGCAAGAAATTTGAAAAAGTTTTAATGCAGATTTATTCATTAAACATTTTTATTTAATTTAGAAACAAAAACAGTTCCATTTCAGTTATTCATTACAAAGTTATTAACTAAAAATAAAACAAAGTCAACAATATGTCTCCAATAAAGTCTTCGTACACTAACGAAACAGTTTATGAAAAATCTTAAAAACTATAGATACATTTTTTGTTAATGTTTTATTGGGTAGCCTTTATTTTTAATCACGGTTTTAAGACAGTGTAGCATCAATTCTACAAGTATTTTTGCAAAGCTTGGCTCTATTTTCGTCCATTTCTGCTAAAGAGCCTGTTTCAACTTAGGTTTTGAGCTAATATGATGAGGCCTAATCCTTTTTTCCAGCATGTTCCGCATGTGCTCAACGGGATTGAGGTCAGGACTTTGTGGCGGTGTTTTAAGCAAATGTAGAATTTTGTACGCCAAGAACATTCTAGTGTTATGAGCATGCACTTAGGATCATTATCTTGTTGAAAGTAAAAATCCTTCGATTCACCCAATTTGTCAACACTTGGCTGCAAATTTCCCTTGAGAATTGCAATATATGCCCGATGATCCATGTTTCCTTCAATTATTTCCAAGTTTCCAAGTTTCCCGCTGGCAGCCATACAGCCCCATACCATAACGCCGCCGCCACAGTGCTTTACAGTTTTCATGGTGTTTTTTTTTGGGTTGTAAGACACCCCTGGCTATTTCCACACTTTAAAAGGATGTTTTTGGCGTACGAAATTCTACATTTGCTTAAAACATCGCCACAAAGTCCTGACCTCAATCCCATTGAGCACATGCGGAACATGCTAGAAAAAAGGATCAGGACTCATCCTATTAGCTCAAAACCTAAGTTGAAACAGGCTCTTTAGCAGAAATGGGTGAAAATAGAGCCAAGTTATGCAAAAATACTTGTAGAATTGATGCCACTCTGCCTTAAAACCGTGATTAAAAATAAAGGCTACCCAACTAAATAATACCAAAAAAAAGTATCTATAGTTTTTAAGATTTTCATAAACTGTTTCGTAAGTGTACGAAGACTTTATTGCAGGCAAATTGTCGACTTTGCTTTATTTTTAGTTAATAACTTTGTAATGAATAACTGAAATGGAACTGTTTTTGTTTCTAAATTAAATAAAAATGTTTAATGAATAAATCTGTCTTAAACCTTTTTTAAATTTCTTGCAACAATTTATTGTTTTTTATCACTTGAGTTTCAAATAGCTACTGTACGAAGACATAATTCGTAGCTCAGTTTAGAAAGATGGGTCGATTTCCATATAAAAATGTTTCAGTCACATGTCGATACGATACTACCATCAAAGTATTGATATGAGTAAAATATCGAACAGTTTCGATTCAAGTAAAATTTTACTTGGTATCAAACGAAAGTATCGATACCGTACTAATATCAGTACTTTCATCGTGTCCCTAGTCATGCATCAGTTTTTGGGACGCTGAAGTAATTATGTTTACATTGACTTTGTTTACATTTGAGTTTGATTTCCCGCGCAAACGCAAGAGGCGCGAGGCGTGGGGAGGGGTCTAACGGCTAGCTCAATTCTTGAAAATTTAGTCGACATGGATCGAATCACGGGACCGCAGCGTGCCTTTTGCGTAAAGTAGTTTTATTTGAACAATGGTTCGCTCATCACTGTGCGGCGTTTATTTCGCGTCGAATATCATTTACACGACCTAAATGAGTGTCCAAGCTCAGTTTTAATAAAGAAATGGGTGAAGAAATTTGAGGAGACAAGATTGACGCTAAATGTGAAGCAAACCGGCGGCCCACGGACTTCACGGAGTGAAGAGAACGTACAGCGAGTATCAGCTTCGGTACGGCGCGATCCGGATTTATCGACGCGCAAACACTCGGCTGAATTGGGCATATCTCGCTCATCCTTACGCCGCATTTTAAAATCAGATTTAAAATTACATCCGTACAAGATCCAGTTAGTCCAAGAATTAAAGCCCAATGATTTGATTTTACGCAAATCGTATGCTGAAACAATGTTGGATCGCTTCCGTAGCTTTGACAACATCTTGTTCTCTGACGAGGCCCACTTCCATCTCAACGGGCACGTCAATAAACAAAACTGTAGATATTGGAGCAGCAAGAATCCCAGAGCTAAACATCAAAGGCCTTTTCATTCACCAAAGGTGACTGTATGGGCAGCAATTTCAGCTGCAGGAATCATTGGACCTTATTTTTTTGCGGATTATCGAGGCCGTCCGATTACCGTAAACTCCAGCGGGTATGTGAAGCTGTTGAGAGAATTCCTGACACCACGACTACAGGAATTTCTTGGCTACAATCGGCAGACGTGGTTTCAGCAAGATGGAGCCACTTGCCATACATCTAACGAACCCCTACCAGTCATCAAAGATATGTTCCCAGAAAGGCTCATTTCCCGAAGAGGCGACATTCCTTGGCCACCTAGGAGTCCTGACTTAACGCCAGCAGATTTTTTTCTCTGGGGCTATCTTAAACCTCGTGTCTATACCCACAAACCAAGGACACTGCTCCAATTAAAGACGAAAATAAGAGAGGAATTGTCAGCAATACCACGATCTTTACTGCGGCGAGTACTCGTAAATTTTCGTGCTCGTTTAGAGGAATGCGGAAGTCGCGATAGTGGACATTTAAATGATATTATTTTTAAAAAGTAATTTCCAGTGTATAAGTTATCTCCTAAATAAATAATTTTTGATGTAAACCTAATCGTTTTTTTTGATGATTTTTTTAAATGTCAACTAATTCCTGGCCCACCCTGCAATAAGAAAGTGAGCGACTAAATCAGGCTTTTACTACGCAGACCAAATAAAAACATTGCGGGAGGTTATTGAGAAAAAAAGACGCAGCAAACTGCGAGCCGGAGTGCTGTTTCACAAGGTTGCAGTTGCGATGGCTAAAATTTAAGAAACAGGATTCGAGCTGCTTGAACATGCACTTCATTTGCCAGATCTAGCCCCCAGTGACTTATATCTCTTTCTTGGGCTCCAGAAACACCTTCGGAGCGAGAAATTATTTGTTTTAATGTATTTGAGTCGAATAAGTACTTTTATCAAAATATTTGAATTTAAACACCAATTTCTGCATCCAGAAAACCAATTTTTTGAGGTTGATCTGCCTTCTTCCTCAGTGTCTCGACAGTAATACTGAAATGAGTCAAATCCGTCTTTAATATATTTATATCTGTCAAGAAGATAACAATTTAAATCAACATATTTGGTTTTGGTATTTAAAAAAAAAATGAATCAGATTGAATTAATTACCGTCTACCTATTTTCTCTACGATGCCCAAAATACCAATCAAATAATATCAAGGCGGACTTAATTTATTTTAAATTTGATTCCTCTTGGAAAAAAATAAGTAAACGTTTTTTTTTGCACCGTCTCCCAATGTCTAAATATGAATATTCTCAAAGTTTAAATTCCAACTTTCTTAAACCCTCATATTTAAATTGTTTTCTTTGCTTATTTTTTTTACATACAATATTACCTTGCAGCAAAGAGCCAAAAGGCTCAGAAGATTTTTTGTCTGTTCCAGCAGTTTCTGCATAAACTCATCAATTTCGGAAGTATACTATACAAAACCGTACAAATTACCAACTGCTTCTGGTTGGATCTCATCAATTCCAGCAAACACGCTATAATAAGATTACTCTGATACGTGACACGAGCTCATTAAAATCAATTTACTTGATTGAAGGCGAAACTGGCAAGAAATAAAAGGCCAAGAAGAGAAGCAACTATATAACGATTTGTATCGAACGATTAACCATTTACCAGCTAGGTAGCTTCAGAATGTAAACCGTTGCGAAATACTTTTAATGAATCGGACTAGATAAGTTAATTAGAGACAACTCTGTTGTCGAAAGTGAGAGAAGCATGTGCAAATGGAAATGAAGCTGGAATGATAAAATCTTCGATTCTCGCGAAATTCTCTAACCCGTGCATATTGTTTAGGATCGCTTTGAAACCGACACCACCGCCATCATCATTTTTCGCACGAAAGCGGAAATAAATCGATCCGTAAAGTAGCTTCCACTAATCAGTAAACAAACAGCTTGAAAGTGCCTTATTAAAAGTTAAAGGGAAGAACGATGGCCTCATTACCAGTCCTTTGACGCTATTAGATGCCACTCCAAGATTTCAGGGCATATTTGAGGAGGATTTTCACATCTTAGTACACCTCGCTTGCGTTCAGCATGCACAATTCAATTTGCCTATTTCGCCGCCGCACAGTCTCTACGGCCACGCACCAGGAGGACAACAAACAACTTGCACTGACAGACAACAAGGGACCCGACCAAACGGAAACTGAGAAGAAAGCCAAACAATGAGATTCTTCAAAGAGATTAAATTTTAATTAGAAGAAAGTACGCGGCGGCATCTACTGGAAATATCTCGGTGTTGGAAATTGAAATGAAAGTCGAGTGTCCCGGTGGCGATATTGTTCATAAGTATAAATGTCATTTGGGGGCAAAAGACGTGGCATATGAAAAGATGTTGAATGTTTCTAAGAAGGTCGTAGCGTATCGTATGGCAGACTGGAAAGTCTTACTTTCTTGACTCGTTCCGTTCATATCGAGCAAGCGAATCAAATTATCTGGATGTATGATATAACTGCAAATAATGAGTTCATGAGCGATTATTGTTGTCACATGAATTTCAGTGTAATTAGTGTATGAAATTATGAATACGTCGGAAAGTGAAACAAATGCATCGAAGTATTACTTGTATTTCATTTCCATTGAGTTACGCATCTAATTTACGTTTTTAAATTTGAAATAACTCTTGAAATAGTTCACATATCATAGGAATCATTGAAATAAAACTTACTATCGGTACCGAAACAAGCTCGAAAAACACATTTTAAATACTCTTATTCTATGAAATTTCAAAGATTTGTAAACATGAATATCGGGCTGGATGAAGTTAACTTGGGTGACATGGAAAATATTGATGATATTGATAGTCTTGTTATGCAGTTTATCAGAACCGTCCGCTGTGGCTTCGAAGCAAGCACACCAAAGAGATGTTTTGGGCGAAATAAGTTTGAGATCGATGGAAAAATGAAGTATCTTATTCGCCAACGAAACATGAACAGTAGGGATCCAAGACTCTGATATCTAGCTGCTTCTCTGTAACCAAAAAAAAACTGAGAAAGGCTACTTGTTTTGCGTAACAAACGTTGGAGTAGAATGCTAGCCAATCTCGAAAACATCTCCGGAAAAATTTGGAAACTAAATCATTTTTTTTTAGTAAAAGTAGGTACAGTAAATCCCTGCTCAATGCTGCAGAGAATATTGTTATGCTTATTCGAATGCTAATAAAGGAGATTTATTCGCAAGTACTTTTGAAAACCTTCATAGGACTACCGCCAATATTGTGAGTCGTATCGTCGAGACCATGGCTCAGTAATCGTTAAGTAGGCTGTCTGAAAGATCCAGATTCTCTGACAATGCAAAAGCTAAGCTTCTGGAACCTTCTGGAAACTAAAAGACAACAAAGCTCCGGAATAAGATGGAATACCTAACAAAGCTCTGAAGAAGTTGCCCCCAAAATCATTGATACAGCTGAGTGTGCCTAAAATATCATACAGTATCCCGCCATTGAATTATGACCGATCAGCAAATTTAAGGAAATTTAGCTTTTCCTTAAATAAAGCAGAAGAAATTCAATTGTTTTTATTTTGCAATAAAATATATTCATTGGCACATGATTATTTTAATAGTAAAAAACTAAATTTTGATTGAATTTTAATATTTTGTGCTTCCTCCTTTGGCCTGTATTGCTACTTGTATTCTACTTGGAATGTTTTCTACACATTTGTTTATCATTTGTCGCATTCCATTGTCGTTTTTCCACACTTCTTCGACATCTTTCTTCAATGTAGCGATTATGTTGTTTCTCCGGCTATACACCTTTGATTTTAAATAGGCCCAGCAATTCTCAATGGGATTGAAATCAGGTGAATTGCCAGGCCAAGGTAAAACCTCCAATTCTAGGGAACTTAAACAATCCATCCTAGCTCTCGATGTATGGTATGGAGCACCGTCTTGCATGAAGATGTATTCCTCTTTGGGATGTTCTAAGGTATCCAAATATGGCAGAAGAACATGCCTCAGCACGTCTATATACTGATTAGAGCGCATTGTTCCCTCAACGTAATAGATTGGGCCCGGACCTTCAGCTGTAATGCAGCTCCAAATCATCACTGAGGGCGGATGTTTAACTGTCCGAACCACACAATCTTCTGAATATCTCTCGTGGGGCCTCCTTCAAAGGATTTTTTTACTCTCCGTAACCGCTTCCAACCTACATTCGTCACTAAAGATAACCCAGGGGAAAATTAGTTTTAGAAAAGCTAAATGATTCGTGAGGCTGTCTCTTCCTTTGACATATTAAATGAGATATGCTAAACAAAGGAATTTTCCCTATTCCAGTATTCACTCCCGTAGCTGTTGTGTATTTTCGCCCAATATCGTCTTCGTTTGCGCATAAATTTGGTTAATTTTGGTTTTTTTCCGGGTCGCCGACATGAAAGGTTGTTTTCCTTGAATCGCCGTTCGAAAGTTTTCAGCGATATTCTGCGCCAGCTTCGTTCATATCCCTCAAAATAGCCCTAGTTGGTGCGTTGTGCTCTAGCAGAGCATTCTGCATGATTCTTCTACCCGTTCTCGGTGTTGTTCTTCTTTGTCCGCGGCAATTTCTTCGTTTGTTCCCAGGGACCATTGTTGAATCGGTTGAGCTACGCACAGTTTTGGCAATGTTGACCACGGAGGATTTCGAAATTTCTACAATCTCGGCAATTTCGGCATAGCTTGACATCTTTTCATTCAATAAAGCAACAACTTGTGCTTTTTTTTCTGACGAAATATCAGCCTTTTTACCCATATTGTCTAAATTATACCACTGACTTAGTAATAATAGTAACTTCACTTCACTTCTCAATTTTCCTAAACTTCCAATGTCATTTACTTGAATTTCACTCACTCACAGATTCCTACTTGTTTCTTTTTCACTTTGAATATTTATAACTTTGATAACTGTCTCGAACACGCTTCAAACTTAAAATGATAAGAAATGCACTTTTGCACTTATTTATAATTGCTGTTTTGTTTGAACATCTGGGAATTTTGGATTACCCATTTTATAGCTTACAGGTATAGGGAATACCCAACAGATACATAACTACCACTTTAACGAAAAAAATAGCATAAATGACACTCAGTGCTCATAAAATTATCAAAACTCTTCAGAAATGCAATCGGTCATAATTCAATGGCGGGGTGCTGTACTTCCCAATTGTGTGGAAACAATCATTTCTTAGTCCAATCCTCAAGTCTGGTGAAACCCGTGAATTGCCTGACAGTTACATATCCATAAGTTTTTTGTGTTCACTTGAGAAAATTTTCGAAAAGGTTATCTTAAACGTATCAACGCATTCCTAGATGCTAATAGCATTCTTGTTTTCCTGGAGGGCTTCTCAACCGCACATCAGCTATTTGGAGTAGCTCACCAACTCACCAAATTTTCTATGTCTCTGCGTTATGAAGATCATTCAATCTTTTCAGAAGCACCGAAAATTTATTGTCAAAATAAGAAGTAGCCAATCTTGCCTACGACTAATACATGCAGGCTTACCACAAGAACCCTGTCTCAGCCCAAGCTTCCTCAATGAATACACAACTGACATTTCAACTAACCCTAATAGCAAGCTAGCAAACAAGTAATTAAACAAACAATCACGTATGAAAAGGTTGAATGGACAATCAACTTCTTCGAATCCTTTAAATCAACAGGACCAGTCGGAATCTACCCAGCTCTGTTACAAAGATGCACGATTAAATTAAAAACCATTCTGGTACCTGTATTTAGAACGGGCTTGAAACTCAGCTTTACACCAAAGTTGTGAACACTCTCGGTGGTTGTGGTCATCGCTAAGGGTGGCAGCAAAGCGGCCGAACTGCCAAAAATCATACAGACCAATTAGTCTCACAGTTTACATATTAAAGACCATGGGGAAGGTGATTGACTTATACATAAGGAGAGAACTTCTGGCAAAGATCACAAATTTCAGTTTGCCTACCAAAAGTGCAAATCACTTCAAGTAGAATCAGAATTGAGTAGAGTCAGACTTGAGTCATCCAGTGGCTGATTAGCTTCCACCTGGAGATCGGGGCTGGTGAACCGAACTTCACCCGATGGCTCACGGTTCAAATTTGGGGTGTGCGAGTGGCGCCCACATCCATCTTTGATGTGATAATCAGACCCAAGCGAACCAAGCTGGCTCTCGACCTCCTTAAACCAGGAGGGTAACAGGCGCTTTCCCAAATTTTATCCCCATTTACCAAAAACAGAATTGGTCGTTACCATCAGCAACCTTCATGTCGTCCACTGACGTTGGCCATGACCCTACCTAGTGAAGCGATGACTACTAGAGCTCTTATCACATGACTTAAATATCTGTGAATTATTTCAACAGGCCAGCTTGTTGTCCAGTGTACGAGTACCTGACCGACATGCTGGTCTGGACCTCGACGGAGCCAAATGTCATGGGTATGGCAGTTGGTATCCTCCGCTTGATTAGAATTACAATCTCTGTTTTTGAGACCGCCAGCTGGAGGCGTTGCTGGGTTATCCACCACTCTTCCCTTTTGACTTAATTAAGTCTAAGTTGGGTGAAATAGGCAGATCTGGAAGTGATTACCGATGCGAGGTCATCAGCGCAATTTACCAGGAATACTTCTACAGTCGGAGCAGATCATTTATTTATTTATTCATGCAGATGACATTCCAATTGCATGCTTTAAATTATTTAATTCTAACTTTTAACATAGGTTTAAATATTTCAAAGCATTCAGGTAAAGAACCAAGCTGGAGAGAGTTATATGTTCTTGTGAACGTTGTTAAAGGCGAATTAAAGTAGACTGACAACCTCGCAAACGATACTTCAAAAGTTTCTGGGCACCGAGATTTACGTCCTTAGTGACGGTCTTTGATATCTTCACAAATACGATCATGTGAAAGGTGCGACGGATTTGAAAGAGAAATCATTGTTCGTGATAGATACGACGGGAAGACAGTGTATCAAGCTTGAGAAAGGAAAGACAATCATTGTAATCCAAACGGGCAATACCGTGCTTTTAATTTAGCGAACGAGTGAATTTTCTTTGTACAGTTTCAGGGGTTTTTTGTCACATTCTTATTGAAGAGACCACACAACAGAGGCATATTCTAAAGTTGACCGGACAAGAGAAGAATCTAAAAGTAAGGTTGGCTGCATTGATTCGAATGTTTGTGACGATCTTAATACAAAGCTTGACAGTTTAAAGGCTCGATTGACCAAATCTGAGATATGAACATCAAATATGAGCTTGTTGTCAAACATAGCTCCAAAGTTTTTGACGCAGGCAAGAGAAGTGCACATGGGTAATCAACGAGTAATTGAATACTGTTGGCTAAGTTTTATAAGAAAAATGCAGTTTGACATTTCTTTGTATTCAGAAAAACGTACTTCCCTTACACCAGTTTTAGATGATTTGAAGGATGAATTGAAGAAGGTTACAATCATCAATGGAATTTATGGTCACGAAGAGTTTCAGATCATCGGCATAAAATAGACATTCACATGCAAGAAGCGGTGGCAGATCATTCACATAAAATAGAAAAATGAGAGGACCCAGAATAGAACCTTATGGAACACTGGCTCTAGCCTCAAAAGGATGGGACATACAGGAATCATACCGGACATAGCAAGATCGATTGCTTAGCTGTGATTATATCGATTTAGTAATGCATTAGAAACAAGAAGATTGTGGTGAACATGATCAAAACCTTTAGAGAAGTCCGTGTATGCAGCATGAATTTTAAGTTGAGCTTCCAAAGCTTTAGCAACAAAATGCGTGAAATATATGAAATTTGTTAATGCTGAGCGACTTGGAAGGAAACCGTGCTGTTCTTTTGCAATGAGATGCCCGTATTGAATTACGATAAAGTCATGTAGATATCGTTCAATTATGTTGGAAAGACATGGAAGAATCGATATTGGGCAACAATTTTTTGCAGATGAGACATCATCTGATTTAGGAATTGGATGAATTAAAACGACCTTCGATTAGGCTCTTATTATTGATGATGGTCAAAGGAACACTTAATAAAGGGCTTGTCATTTTCAAAAATGTTGTTGAAAGTCCTTCAATATCTATGCTTGAAGAAGCTTTTAGTTTTTGTATTATGGATTTAACAATAGAAGGCGTAATGGAAGAAATAGGATAAAATGAAGTCGGTAATATGCTAGAGAGCTCAGCAGTTGGAGAAATTGTGGAGGACACAGAGTACGACGACGCAAAATACTGAGCAAGTGAATCACAGCTGCTTTGAGAGGAAGTAGAAACTTGATCCTCATATTTAATGGATGTCGAGGGATCATTTCGAATGGTTCGCCATTGTCTACAGTTTGACCAAAACGGTTTGAAGTTGCTACAACGCATTCCTTTTTTATGTTCGAAATATAAGAACGGTGCACATTTTTAAAAAGAAGCTTTATGTTAGCTCTCAGTTTACGGTAAGCTTCAAGGCCTTCAACTGAACCAGACAGTTTGTATGTTTTAAGAAGCTTGGATTTTTTTTAGATAGGTTCGAGACAATACATTTAGTAAACCAAGGGGAGTATTTATGATTCTAGGAATAAGTAATAGGCATCAATATAAATAGAATACAAACACAATCATCAAATGTAAGTTCTTATAAAATGCCGCTCCAATCAATGCTGGCTAGAAATGAATTAAAACCCAGAGCTGCCACCTTTGAAGAAGTTATATTTATTTGCAGTATTGTCGTGGATTGATAGGTTCCAAGAGGTGGATATGAACAATAATATCTAACGGAGGATGATCAATCCTTAGATATGGGAGCATGGAGTTGGAAATGGATAGACCATTGGTAGATATTATATAAAAAACTAAATCAAGGATGCTATCAAGGTAGCTGGTAATATGGTTTAACTGCTGAAGCGCACAGCTGTGCATAACATTTCTGATTGCACATGCAAATGACAAGGGAGATGACGTTGCTTTACGAAGACTAGGGGTAAGGGGCCAATAAATGGTTAAAAGACTGTAGTCATCGCAGAGAATGAATTTAGAGTTAGGTAACGATGAATTAATAATACCATCGAAAATCTCAAAGCATTCATTATAGTCGTCAAAGCTACTAGCACAGAGGAAATAAACTCAAGAAATGACAAAAGAGACTTTGCCAAAGGTTTTTCGGATAGTAACACTGTCAAAGGAATTGTTTTTTAACACCTATGAGAACACATCCACCAAAAGATTTAGAGGTTACAGTAGAATCCTGATCACAAAGAAAAATTTTGTGTGTCGAGAGTAACTCGGAGCTCAAAAAGCTTGAATTTAGCTATGTTTCCGGTAACCAGATAATATCATGCTGGGTTTCATATGCCGAGTGCTGAAATTCAACCAACTTGCTTCTTAGCCCTCTTACATTTTGGTAGTATAGAGATAAATTTATTTTTTTTGTTGTTCCATCATGTATGTTGCTCTAGAGCTCAGGTCCTAAGATTGACCTTGTGCCACACCTGGAGTGTTAAGCTTGCTTCTGACTCCTTCTTCGGTATCATAGAGCAACCTTCGGTCCCTAAGGTAGTCTTGCATCATGATTATTATTGACTAAACTTTTGCTTAAGGGCGCGAAGAACGTTTGTCAACCTCACCGAGATGCATGTGTTTTGAATGTCCAGCATTACCAGCAGGATGACTGGTCTGTCGCGATGGATGGCATACCTCGGTAGCTCTTGATACTGTCTCAACAACCTCTAAAATGACATCGACTGTTGAATACAATTTTATGAAAGCTGTGTTGCTTGCCGGTCGATTCGATTGCCGTATTATCCAACATGCACAGTGGACGGGCAGATGGGTTGCCCAGGTTATCTTTACTGCTGTTTATAAGTACCAGTTGAGCTAAAACCGCAACGGGAAGAGTAAACAAAAATTAAACAAATCTAACAAAAGACTCGATTGTTTTTCCGCTACAATTTTAAATTCTATGTCTGGCACACCATCTGGCTTTCGGTTCTTCCTTCTGGTCACTTTACTGTTTAGCTCTTCATCTATTAAAAGAAGGACATTCACCTGGTTGATGATGATGGGATCAAATTTCCCTGGGTGATATATTGGGAGCAACGAGCCAACTTTGTGCTCCATGGATGTCTTATCAATGAAAATGCTAGACTGCATATCTACAGGTGATCAATTTGTAGCTACCTCCCTACGAGTTTGAACTGATCTTTTCACAAGGAGCCTACCATTTGGCACGTTTGCCCCTCGTGATGGCCTTGAACTGCTCTTTTTTGCCGCAGTGTCAAGTTCAGCGTCGGAGTTCGGCTATATGATCGTTCCACTTTGTATTTAGTTTGGTTACACTATAATAAGTTTCATGTATATATAGAGTTTATTTGAATATCACTTAGCTACAGTATCCAAGTTGAACGGAACTTCGCTCTGAGTAATTAAAGTTTGTATTTTTGTATTACTGATAAAGTCGACTTTAACTAAAAACTAAAAAAACTCTTAGATTTTTAGTTTCTACATTAATGTGCAATAAATTAACCAACTGAGCAAACAATAATACATACACAACCATTGCGCTCGCGAAATCTAGCACTAGACTTGTAGTTATATTTAGAATAAATAATCAAGTGAAATGAGAAGAAAATGAGAAAAAAAAATACTGTGAATTTGACAAAATAGTATATACAAAATGTTATGCATAATATATTGAATACCAAACTGTTCCACAATTTTTTGATCAAATTCTCTTGTCTATCATTTCAGGTAAATATCAATTTTTTCGAAAAAAAAAAATTGAGTATGAAGAATGAATGAGTTTGCAGTCTAACAGTACATTCAAAATATATTCATAGCTCTTTAATTATGAAAAATGAATAGAGGTAAGTGATGAAATAATAACAAAATTCCTTACATTTTCATTAAAAACCGTTCATTAAAGGCAACGTTATTGAAATTGTTGTTGTAATTTCATTAAAGGCTACGTTATGAAAATGCCTAATACGATAAACGAAATTTATGAAAGTGAAAATTAGAGCCGAAAAATTATAACTGCCAATTAGTCGAATTTTCAAAGAAGAATTTCAGCTTGGCGTTGTTTCGATTGTAAAAGATTTCGATCCCAAAATTCAGTATCTAAAATGAGATGAAGCAAATTTCGGGTTTTAAACAAAACAAGTACTTTGGTCGACGCTTGTCAATCCATTTTAATGCTACCAATCAATAAATTTACTAATAATCTTTAAAAATGTGACAAGCTTGAGCTGGTATATATCAAGAAGATAAAAAAAAAAACTCTAGCGCACCTGAACCGCTAGAAACACTAATGTTCGAAGAACAGTAGAAGAATCGTGCAGGTTTTGAGTGCATATTCCACCACATGTGCTGCTTATTACGGCCAAACTGTTTCAAATGCCACGTTTTACTTTGGTCTCTAGAATGCATTATAACTCATATGGTAGAAGGTTTCAGATATTACCACTGGCATGGGTTTCAAAGTTTATGAAAGAAAAACACTTGTTAATTATATTCGTTATCAGTTGCTTATTTCACCAAACTTTGAAAGCAGCATCTCATATAACATCAATGAAGAAAATGCTCAGTGTCTGCAGCACTGTAACTGAAGTTGGTGTTCGGGGCTGCGATCCGAAAAATTTGCAGAACTTAGGGAATTGAAACATCGGTTATTTATTTTCATTGTAAATGTTTCCGGTATGAATACTAACTGTAAGCATTTATTGATACAAAAGTAGCACAACCGACTCGTGCTGGCAACCTTTCGCCAGTATCAAAGTCAAGAAAATATCAAATCTGCTTCACGTTGTTTAATTACATTCGAAGTTATAGGAGTATAAAGAAATTTAGGGTTACCTGCAGCGAGTTTTTTCAAATGATCGAAAGCTTAATATTTGCTGTTTATTGTCACTACAATATCATTATTGTTTGAAAATTCTACGATAAAACCGCTTAATAAAGATATTACAATAAAACACAAAACCAACAATAGCTGGCAACCCTATAGTGGCTTTTCAACCAAATTTGGTCTGAATAATGTTTATGACAGGTTTCATTAATTGTATGAAATTCGTATTGATTTCATGACTGCACTGGAAGTTATAGTGCAAAAAGTTTTATTTTCCTGAGCGAATTTTCAAAACCAAAGACACAAAAATTACCATAGCTGGCAGCACCAATAAAATTTTTCAACCAAATTTCCATCAAACAGAGATTAGAGTTAGGTGTGTCTACTGTGTCAATTTCATGAAAATCTGGTAACTTGTTCACATTTCATAGGGCAAAAAGCAGTTTTTTTTCTTTGTAATTTTTCAAGATGGCACCACTGGCACAGACTTGCCCACAATTCAAAATCGCTTCTATCAAATCTGGTCTTACTTAAGTCCAGTGCATTCTGTAAATTTTAGCTGTATCTGATTATTGGTTCGTGAGTTTCCGTGAACAGAAGTTTTTGATGCTAAAAATATAGGTTAACTGGGAGAGGGTTACCGTTCTTGTCCGACATGAAATTTATTTAGTTTTATTTTGAACGTGTAGATAAAACATAAGATTTATATACAGATTGGTTTTATTGTAAGAAGCGGACATTTTTTTGAATATTCGATGGTTTGAATGTTTTCACTTCCAATTTTTTTTTTTTCAAAATGAAGACACCAAAATTATCATAGCTGGCAGCTCCAACCGAATTTTTCGACAAAATTTCTACCAAACGTGGCTTAAAGTAAGGTCCAGCAATTGTGTGAGTTTCGTCAAAATCGAACGATTCAATCAGAATTTATAGGGCTAAAAACAGTTATCTTTTTTAGTGGTTTTTCAAGATGGCAACACTGGCACAGAATCGCCCGCATTTCAAAATCACTTCTATCAGACCTGGTCCTATTTAAGGCCAATACATTCTGTGAATTTCAAATAATTCTGCTCATCGGATCGTGAGTTTCCGTGAACAGAAGTTTTTGATGCTAAAAATATAGGTAAATTGGGCAAGGGTTACCAGGCGTTCCCGTTATACCATAACTTTTTTTTTTTTTTGGTTATATAAACAAAGCACAAGATTTACATATGAATGGCTGTTTTTTGAAGAAACGGCATTTTTTCAAGAGAGACGATGATTTGGAGGTTTTCACTTTCAGTGCCTGCCCTAGCTACAGGGTTACCAGCACGCTCATTAAAAGCTACACAAATCTACAACTAAATAATATCAATATGTCCTGAAAATTTCGTAATGATTGAGTAGCTCTGTCAAAAGTTATCGAAATTTAAAAATTTTCAAATTTTCCCGTCCTCTTTTTAGGCACCCAGCGCACACATAGGGTTAAAAAATTCCAAAGCATTATCCGATTCATATGTAAAATACGTTAGAAATTTATTTCGTTAACTTTATTTTTGCGAAAATCATTTGTGCACGAAATAATAGGTATATTAAAAATATCACTTAAATGGCCGCCGGCGCCAAAAGGTTAACAATAACTGACATTTAAAGAGACCTGGACCTATTCTGCATATACACCAATGTATCCAGAAAATTTCAGCCCAATCGGATGGCGCGTTCCCGAGATTATCTCACTGAAATTTTTTGTACATATATATATATATATATATATATATATATATATAGAAATATGAATTTTTGGCCGAATCGATTTTAATACTAATGTTCTTCGAACATTAGTAAAAACACTTTAATTCCATCTCTGGAAGTTTTTATCGATTTCCATAATTTCATAAAAGATGCAAGCAATCTTTGGTTTTCATTTGAGTGATCATCTTCACACGATAATAATGATTCACTTAAAGTTGATAAATTGCGCTGAAAAATGTAAAGAAGCTTTGGTTTGTTGGAATGATGCTTGGAAATTGTTTTTTCTTTATTTTTTTGCAACGTCGTCGCCGCGTCAAGCATCATACGCAAGAATGCCGGGAATGCGAAGATTCGAGATGTGCTAACGCGTGTTTGTTACATTGCTTTGCTATAATTTTTCATTGTGCGAAATATTGAAGTGATTTGAATTTTTTTCTGGAATGAAGTCTGTCTGGGACAGTTGAGATTTATATAAGAGATTTGATTGTAATGTAAGGAGATGATGATATTTTCTGGCAAGTTTTATCTGCGTGTTTTGAATTAAATTCAATTATACTCATTATTATACTACTGCTACTGTTTGTTATTGCCTACGAATACATTGAGCGTCCTGCGTACATACGTACATACAGTCAGCGACAAAAGTCATGGCACCTGAGTGCACTTATCGTTTTGCAGATACATATCTTCTAAAATATTAAAGCCATTCCGTTGTGTTTTAGAAATAACAAATATTCATTAATATAGATTATGAATATATAAAAACAAATCAAATTTCACAAAATTAATAAAACAAAACAACTTCGTTTACACAAAAATTATACTTTTTGCCGCGACAAAAGTTATGGCACTTGATTAGAAAATTGTACATTTTAATAGCAGTATATTGAAATTAATATTTAGTTGGATATCCTTTGGATTGTATTACCGCTTTCAAGCGCCTTTGCATTGATTGGACTTATTTTAGCGTATATGAATTGTTGATATTAGCCTATTCTTGCCGTATGATGTCCTTCAGTTGTGCTTTCGATGCTATGTCATGTTTCCTTAAGTTTTTTTCCCAATTCACTCCAAAGATTCTCAATCGGATTGAGGTCTGGTGACTGAGGAGGTGTAGCCAGCATATGGGAAGTGTTGTAGATTATCCATTGTTTCACAATGTATGCTGTATGCTTGGGATCATTATCTTGTTGAAAATAATAATCACCACTCAAACCCAATTTTTCCGCACTATTTTGCAAATGTTACTTCAAAATGGCTTGATATCCGAAACGATCCATTGTGCTTTCTATAAACTCCATATTTCCCCACACCGTTTGCAGACATGCATCCCCATATCATAACGCCACTGCCACCATGTTTTACTGTAGGATGTAAATGTTTCGGCAGTAAACTTTTGCCTTGTTGATGCCACACTCTTATGCGACCACCACTTCCAAAAATATTGAATTTCGATTAATCGGAAAAAATTAACTTGTTCCAGAAGTCAGCTGGTGCATTTAAGTATTTTCTGGCGAATTCTAGACGTTTTTTTTTTATTTTATTTACTTATGAACGGTTTTTTGCGAACGACATGGCTTCTAAGTCCATTACTTCGTATGACTCTTTGAAGACTCCGTGGAGAAATTTTCTTTCCAAATTCAACTGAAGCTGCCTGGCTTAGTTCACTTGCAAATATTTTTGGATTAACCTTGACTTTGCGCATTATAGTCCGTTTATCGTTGTCGGTTAAAACTTGGGGCCGGCCCGTTCTTGTCTTGTTTTTAATTCTGTTTTCTATTTCCTTTCGTTTTATTATTTTTCTTACTCTTGACTTACTCCTTTGTATATATTCTCAAATTTCTTCATAAGTTTTCCCATCTTTCCTCATATTTAACACAATTTTCCTTTCTTCACACGTTGTTTCTTTCCTTGACATCTTTTTTAACCACGAAACACTTAAAAAATTGACTGAATCAACGTAAAACTTTCTCAAACTAAAATAGATAGACCACCAAATTGATATTTACTTCCAACAGGCTACGCAGTTCCTGGAAATTACTGTTCTTGAATAAGCAACCACCTGAGTGCCATGATTTTTGTCGCGGCATTTGTGTACTACGCAACAAATTTTAGGCTTCATGGACAAACGCAATGCATTATTGAAATCCCCTAAATGGGAAAATATAGCTGCTATTATAAAGATAATATTTTGAGTAATTTACTTTTAAAAATTAAAAACCATACTGAATGGTACTTATTGTTTTTCTACACAATTAAAGGTGCCATGACTTTTGTCGCTGACTGTACATCAGCGAAAGCAGAGGCTCAAATATGTCACAATAATCCAATTTGCCTAGGAGCTCATAATTGGCTGAGTCAAAAGCATTGGGAAAGTCAGTGTGCATGATATCGACTTGATAGTAGCTATCCAGCGCAGAAGCAATTATATAGGAAAAGGCAAAAAGGCAAGTGGTTCTACTCAAGCTTCTTTAAAAACTGTGTTTTCTTCTTTAAAAACATGATGGACGGTCTCGTAGTCGCGATTATAAATAAAACTTTCACAAAAGATTAATGTAGGAAACTTTAGAAGACGTAAAGCTGTTTCACCTGTTTCAACACTTCCAATAACGCTCACATCGTTGGAGCCCAGTTTCCCAGTTTGCCCAGTTTCGTTATGCGATTCATTTCCAATTTCGAATTGCGATAACTTTAGAGAGGATTATCAAATTCTTATGAAATTTTGAGAACGTATTGAAATTATTATATTTTAGACGCACCTAGGTTTTTATGAGCGTACTGGTAGCTCTGCAACTATGGCAGGCACTGCAAGTAAAAACTTTCTGTTCTGTGAAATACTTTTATATAGCACTGTAAAAATTCAAAACTACCAAGCGTGCCAAATTCAGAACTCAGAATTGGCTACGACTATTTCGAAAGTGAGCGAAAGAGATAGAAATATAAAAAGCACTTGAAATAAATAAAACTATCGACTGGGGTGAGATTGTTCATTATTTTATGAGAAACATATGAATATTTGTTAAGAATCTCTTCTGAAGTCTGCAAGAAACAAATTTGAAATCATTCGGAATTCGTTGCGAATATTTCACTGATTTCGAGAAAACTACGAACAAAGTGCGAACGAATCTACGGTAGGAAAATCGTTAAGAGTTTGTTGAGAAATACGTTGGAATTAATAATAAATTCCGAACCTAATGCGATTAGCGTTTAGTTTAGTGAATTATGTATTAAAACGGTACTGAAGTCATTTTTAAAGGTTTGAAATGTTACTCAAGTTTTTTGTTCTCTATCAACTTCTCTCTTTTGTATTCAGAAGCTGTTGTGCGAAGATTTTCGTCTATAAAACCAAAGGCCGGCTTAACAAGAGTCTTAAAAAATGCTATTTAAGAACTATAGTATCAAGACTATATAATAATAATAAATAATGTATATATATATATATATATATATATATATATATATATATATATATATATATATATATATATATTTATATATATATATGATAAACAATAAATATCCATTATATATATATATATCCAATAATATATTTTATATGAAAATATCAAAAACGTATTGAAAGTATTCTCAAAGAACAAAAAATACAAGCAAACATAGAAACGATTCTATACAAAAAATTGCAAACGATTTGCAAAAAAATCGCAAATAATTCCTTAAGAATTCGCAAATAATTCTCTAAGAATTCGCAAAGAATTCGAAAAGAATCACAAAGAATTCACAAGGAACACCCAAAAAAGTCGTAATGAATCCTTAAAAAAAATTGATCAATGCACAAAAGCTTTTCAAGAGCTAAAGAGAGGAAAGTTTGAGCACTTTCGGCGTTTTTGTAACGTTTTCCACCGGTCTGAAAGAAATCGCAGCCCGAAAGTTTTTTTGAATTCGCTTCAATTTTCCGAAAGAATTATCAACGAAATGCCAAATTTGTCACCATGGGTTACTATTAAATTGCGTTCTTCTGTATAATGACTTAGTCGCCCTTAATATACCATTTGATATTGGCAATCTGGCGTTGTATTAGTGCAATTCCATGAGATGAAAAATTTCGCTTTTTAGAAATAAACCAACTTATATATAAATTGTATGTTTTGTCTAAATAGCCAAAGTAAAACTTTTGAAATTCCATATCTGACGAGAACTCTAGCACAATGTGTTTAGATTTGGTTGAAAAATTAGGTTGGGGCTGCCGGTTACGGTAAGTTTTGTGTCATGAATTTTGTAAATTTGCTCAGCAAAATCAAGCTCTTTGCCCTATAAATTCCAGTGCTGTCATGAAACTCATATGGTATATATACCATTTTATAGTAGGAAAAATTCAGTAAAAATCTGCTTGAAAAATCACGACACGATTAGGCGAATGACATACACGGCGGTTCGCCCGAAGCTTTTCCCGGGAGGAAAACCGAGTCGGTATAGTCGTGCTCGTGCATTACTTTAGCATTGTAATGATACGTATGAATGATACACATCGCGGTATGGGCCGTCTCTCGGTTTTGGAACCGAGTTGGTAGACGAGATAAATGACCCACCGAATCGGTTCTTCGAGCGTTTTTCGATTTTGTCATAGCTGCGAAACTCGATCGAGTTGAAATTTCCAGGATGCATTGATGAATGCATGGAAAATGGGAATATGGGATTAAAAAACTTGATTTTTTAAGAATGGCTAGGATACAGTATTCGAAATTGAAACTTTTGTGGGCGCTTAGTTTCAACATTTTCATTATGCTATAGATTTCAACACAATATTTCAAGGAGTTTTCCTCCGAAGTGCGTTTTTCTATTGAGCTAAAATTTTCAGATGATATTGGTGGACAGTATATGTTAAGATTTGGCGTCTCAGAAAAGTAAAGTTTTAACCCCGTAGTAGCAACGATTGTTTAAGTGAATTTCGAAGCACCCCTTTATTTCTTTGGAAACAAAGTGTTCGGAAAAAAAATATAAAAACCGGCTATGTTCTAAGCTTGATTATATAATTTTGTTTTGGACAATTTCAACCATATGTGGTACCAATTGCCGAAAGTAGACAAAGAACACTTGTAAAAATTCGAATTGTCATAGCTTCTCACAAAACTATTAGATAACACGCTCATAAGCACATGCAAATTTTCGCTACGGCGTTTACAAAGACACAAAACCTTTAAATCGTTGGTCCACCTGAAAAATTCTCACGGTTTATAAAAATATGCAAAAGATTTATATGCCTACAGTAAGTTTTTCAATATTCTTGCTTAATATAATACTTGAAAATAAAGGTTTTTGCCCTATAACTTCCAGTGCAGTCATGAAATCAAAGCGAATATGATATGATAAATGGAACTTACTGTAGGCATTATTGAGAAAGAATCTAATTAAAAAGCCATGATAGGGTTACCAGCTATTGCTGGTTTTGTATTTATTTGCAATATCTTTATTAAGCGATTTTATCGTAAAATTTTTAAACGGTAATGATCTCTAAATTTCTTTGTACCCCTATAACTTCCAATGCAGCCATCGGATCAAAACGAAATTCGCAGGGTAGGTTGATTTCAATGTGCTAGCAAAGGGTGGCCAGCGCGAGGCGTTTTTTTTGCTATTTTCCTATCAATAAATGCTTACAATAAGTATTCATATTGCGAACATTTACAATAAAAATAAGTTACCAATGTTGAAATATTCTAAGTTCTCTCGTTTTTTGATCCCAAACATCTTTCTATCCCTGTAACTTTTGACGAAATCATCGGAATAAATCGAGATCGATAGAGTTATTTGATTTTGACTTTAACAGCTTTGCAGAGTTTGTCTTTGCTATATCTTGAAATTCATGCAAGTGATAGTCCTGAAATCTTTTTCACCCTATGAGTTCAAATGCATTGTTAAGATCAATGTGGTTTTGCACTCGAAACAGGTTGGAGCACGTGTGGTAAATTATGCACTCAAAATCTGCACGATTTTTCTATTGCTCATCGAGCATTAATATTTCCAGCGGTTCAGGTGCGCTAGAGTTTTTTTTTAACTATGTGCTATTTTATATCATGCAAGGGCTCATCAATAGTGCTTATTGACATTGGAGTGAGATTCGAAGAATTGATCTTCATTTTTGCCTCAATTCCTTGCACAAATTTCTAGTACCCTTTTCTGTTCTTATTTCCAAAATCGGGTGAACCCACATCTGGAGATTCTTTCTTCGTTTTTTGGCTCGTTTTTTTTTTTAGCACACAGTAGTAGAGTAGTGACAGCAAAATAATTTCTTCAGCTTCATTAGGCATTTTTAAAGAGATTCCAAATTAAGAACTTTACCGGGTATATCTGACGCAAAAAACCCAACCACTTTTCTGACAAGTATCTACAGACATATATGATAGTCCGATGTAATTTTTAACTAAACCGACTCGATAAACGCTTCTGAAAACCGCTGTGTGTATCACCCACGAGAAAAACCGACGCGTTAAGGCAGTATTCTGGTCTAGAGGTTCGATTTTGAGATGATTTTACGGACGCAATAAAAAAAACCATAAACATTTTTTTGTATATGTTTTTTACCAGTCTTTTATCAACATTTTAAAAGTACAAAAATGTATTCAAAAAATAAAAAAAATTAAAATTGATGTAGATACAGGCCGGCGAAGTGAAGGCTCAAAAAAAAAACTTGTCTCATGGTTGACATGATTCCAACCTTCCTGGTGGTCTGAAGCATAAGTTTTTGCTGAATTCTGTAATAAGAAGAATGTAAATTTCGTCTGACGTAAGCGATTTGAATAATTTTTTTTTTTCATAAAATGGCGTCCATGTAAAAAAAAAGTTGGTTTTTTGCCTCATTTTTTCAACTTTGGGGATTTTTAATAAATAGTAGAAATCAAAATTTGAAAAATCCCCACGTCAGACGATAACCAATAGTGTTAAGAGGATTTGTGCAAAATTTCACGTAAATCGGTTCATTACAACTAGAGGTTTCGTTTCGGGCAGTTAGTTGGCGTGTTACAAAAATAGCGGTATCTCCAAAAATATTTCGAATTTCCAAAAATCCTTTTAAATGCTTATTCTCAAAGGTCTAAGCTTTGAAAATATGCAAAAAAAAAAAAAATCGATTTGATCAAATTTCTAGACCAGAATACCCCCTTAAATGCTTCGGCCGAACCGCCGTGTGTGTCATTGGTCATAGTGTTTCCAGCGGTTCTGTTGCACTAAAGTTTTTTTTACTGCAGCTTACGTGCTAAAGATATACAGAAACTACATTTGCAAACGTTAGTGTCCCTTAGAGTGAACATTTTGAATTTATCGACTGAAGTTCGACATTAAGTTTTTCACAGAGGCCTCATGAACGATTTTTTATGATTGTTCTCCATTTTTTTTTTAAATCAGATATATTTTTAGCTTTTTCATTACTTAATATCAATATTCGCTTCATTTGAGCCCAGTATCGTTCTATTGGTCTAAGTTCAGGACAATTTGGTAGGTTGGTATGAGCTATTTTAATGTTACCTGGTTCAGTTGAGTGCATTCAATTATTTAAAATATATAGCATTGTCTAATACAAAAGGTTTATTTTTGCATTTTCTTTCTTACAAAATCTGCTCTCAAAACCTAAGCAGTTCTATCTATTATTAACATATTGGACGTTACAATCGAAGAAAGTACCGTGTACGAAGGCTGATCAATAAATAATGATAATGAATATAAACCAAGGTGATTAAACTTAAAAGATATATTTTGTTTTTCAACATAGTCTCCTAACAAGTTAATACATTTAGTCCATCTTTTTTCCAAACCCAGGATACCCTTGGAAAAAAATTTATTTATTTTGACTCTCCCTCAACATCGGCCATCACTTCGCTATCATCTTCAAATTTCTTACCTAAATTTACCTACCTCTTGTGCCGAGGAAAGATGTAAAAGTCACTGGATGATGTAAAAGAAGTTTTCCGAGGAAAGATGCACAAGTTTGAATCCTGTTTTTTTAAATTGCAGCCATCGTAACTCCAGCCTTGTGAGCCGATGCGATATCTTGATGAAACAAAACTCCGGCTCGCAGTTTGCCACATCTTTCTTCCTTCATTGCCTCTTGCAATCTTCTTATTTTGCCTGTGTTGTAAGAGCCTGATATAGTGGCTCCCTTTTCCAAATATTCCACTGTGATAATTCCTTCAGCGTCCCAAAAAATTCATGCATAACCTTCTTTACCGAGCTCGTCACTTTGAATTCCTTCGGTGCTGGCGAAGAGGGTTGCATCCACGTCATCAATAGCTGTTCGGTTTCTGGTTCATCCGTTATCACGAAACCTGATATAAAATCTCCTGATTAGCCTGGAACTTTTTGAGATTCACTCTCGAAATGTCGACTCATTTCTTCTTTTGCCAGTCGGTAAACATTCTCGGCCCCCAACGCGCAGAGAACTTCTTCATATGTAATTTTTGGGCAACGATTCTTTGAACACTGCCGCTCAGCTACTTGCCTGATAGTCACTCTTTGATCTACCAACATTACATCTTTGATTTTTTTCACATTGTCTTCAGTGAGGGACGTGGCTGGACGTCCTTCGCAGTGTTCGCTTTCATTGGATGTTCTTCCCAGCTTAAACTCTTTGGCTCAGCATGCAACGGTGGAATATGGAGGAGCAGTCACCGTGTATGCCTCTGGTAGGCCATTTTTTGAAACAGAAGTACTTAATGACAGCCTTAATTTCGTTTTTCTCCATTTTGATTTTCTCTCTTCGACTGTTCGTATTCAAATCAATGTACCTCCCTAGAATTATGGTTTATTTATATGTATTTTTTATGCTGATGTAGGGAGTATATGTGGTAGTAAACACATTTTTTTTTGGGAATTTTATTTTTTAAAATAACCGATTATCATTACTTACTGATCAAACCTCGTATATTACGAAACAAAACATGAATAGCATGAAAAAATAACCTCCAATTTCAAACAACTATTTCTTCACTTTTTCAAATCAGTCTCTTCGACAGCTCTCATGTTTTGCCTTGGAAATTATATTTCATATTTACTTTTGTACGTTTGTGAAATTCAGGTTACATATGACTCAATCATTCTAGTCTGAATGCAAATTCAGAATATGCTCAGAATTAAAAGGAACTGAATACATCTTCGTTTCAATGTCCGAAGAAAATATCTTGGCTAACACTTCAAGGCAACACTCAAAAACTCCATTATTAGAAACTTTGAATAAGTATTATTTACTGCCGGAATTCTTTCACCGTTCTCAATACACTATCTATACAAACTTACAGAATATCTAAAACTGAAATGGAAATTGAAAAAACACCACTTCCGGTTTCCACGCGAACAATTCAAACGCGCTTTACATCCATAAATCCGATGGAAAAGAATTCCGACAAGCGTGCACAGCCCGAACTGTGTGCAAAGCTTTTCGTAACGCAACCGTTCCAACGCATGCATTTTCGAATGCGACCCACATGCTGGCGCCAAAAAGCTTTTTGGAGGTCATCGGCTAGGCGTGATGGGGTTGGGCAGACTGTGGACCATGTGTGGATCAGTTTTGCTTCTTCGCGGCATCATCTATTCTTGTGGCCCATTCATGATGATGTAAAATTGGAACGCTAGCGCGCGGCATGGTCTCCCGAAGACGGCCAACGTGTTGCTTGTTCGAGCAAGCAGTTTCAGTTGAACTTCTTCCACGCTTCCGTTATGTGGTGTACGCGACAAAATCGTGTGGATTGAGCTCTAGAAGAGGCGGAATCTTTTTTCTCGACAATCCTTTTCTTCTCTTTTCCCTTTATTTCACTCCTGGTTATGTAATTTGCTTAGAGAAATTGTTATTGATGTTGGTGCCGCTGTTACCAGTACCGCTATAATTGCCGATATTACTCCTGTGCCTATTAATTTCGTATTTGAGTGCCGCACCTAAATTCCCATCTTCTGATTTCCAATTCGTGTTCGTCCTTCAGAAAACCAACGACTGGTTTCGAACTTTTGTTTTCGATTACTGCCACGATCCCGTTATATTCGTATGTGTCCTTCGCCGATACCGTTCGTTTCTGATCAAACTCGACAATTCGGGGTGTTCGTTTTGTTTGACGCGACCGTTACCAAACTACCGGAAGACTGCGTCGCGGCAATGTGCTGCAGTCAGAGATGCATCCTGTAATATGTGTCACCACTCCCATTGTGTGTGTATGTAATCGCGACTTTTGATGAAAATTGGGTATTTATGCGCGCGTACATTGTCGTTAGTGTAACGGCCATATTGTCTTTTTTGTTTGACGCTTAGTATCTTGCACTTTGCACTTCCTGTTGCGTACGTGTGTGACAGTGTTTGCATCAAACAGTTGAAAGGTTTCACTATTGCATAAAGCATCGTTGCGAGGACATTTGTCGACGGTTTCGGGAAATTCGGCTGCTAGCTGGTTAAACTGATAAGAAGAGCTTAATTGAATCGAATAAACGCGCTTACGCAATTTCGATTAGCAGTTTGTATCTATTGTTTTTCACGGAATGGACGTTTCGGCAAATTAACGAAAGACAAAATAAGATAGAATCAATATTCTAACCAGTTGAATAATGTTAAATTTGTAAATACAAGAAAATAGAGTTGTTAATACAAATTTATAAGTCAAACGGTTTCTATTGTACGTTTAAATAAGGCAAAATAAAAATAAAGTAATAGAGTGTTTTGTAAGTGTTTGTTAAATCTAGCCCACCAAAACATGTTGAAAAGTTGTTTAAAATAATCACAAGTGTTTTTTTTTTTAAATATTTATATCAGAGTTGTAGCTATTTGTATGATACACAAAATGTCAGTATAATGCAACTAACAGTTAATTGCAAAAGTACAACTTCCAGTTAAAAAATTAATGCAAAGTCGTTTCGGGTAAAAAGTTTAAATAGTTCAAAAAGTTCTGGTGTCCGGAATTCTTGAAAACTACTATCTCAATAAAAGATGGAATAGTGAATAAAATTACATTCGAAAAATATATTGTTGAGCCCGCAGTGAAGGTCGATTGAAGTGTATTTTGATATAATAAATATATATTTGTTTAATAAAATCACAAAATCTGTTGTGCTTGCCATTGGAAGTGTGACAAGAAAATAAAAGTGAATTGATTTGAAAACTTCAAGGCATTACAGTGTTCCTAACGCAGTTCCGATATTTATCGGTCATCATGATTTTCATTCGAATTCATCGTCGCGAAATCATGTGTTTTGGATAATTTGCGAGCCATTAAAACATTGTAAGTCGAAAATTAATAATTATTTGTAAATTAAAAAAAATAATGTGATGTTTTCGATGCTGATTCAGAAAGGGTTCAATGAAAACTATATAAATACTGCGTATTTGTTGTTTAAAAAGTTAGTGAAATAGATTTCTTGACCAGAAAGATATCTGAAATATGATATCTTTAGTTTAGAATTGACGCAGTTTTGACCAATTCAGATAATAGGTTTAGTAACAGTGAATGATGAAGAAGATGCCCCACCCAGTTTAGTGTGTTTGCTATTGCCAATGGTTTGCACATGTTGTTACGGCCGCGTATTTTCGGGTAGGACATTGAAAAGAAATTATCTCCACCGTCCTCTAGGAGGTGAGAACGATGGAGATTGAGACGCGTTGGCGATGCACGAACATCAGATTCTATTTTTGTGTTAAAATTAGTTCAGTAGTACATTAGTCTAAGTTGTAGTTAGGCACGGTAGATGTAGAGTTAATGTTAGTACATGCAAACAACAACCCGATCTTCTTACAAGCTACGTCACAGTCATCGCGAGATCAACGCGACATCAGGCATCAACCATATAAAATCAAACGCTCGAGCCTGCTGTTTCGATATAGTTTGAGATGTTCAAACAAACCCGGACCTATGTCAACAATTGACCCAATTCCGACTGACGTGGGTCAGTCGCCACAGATAGTGGTTAGGTCGTGACCGAGGAGCAGACCCGAGGCGGCGGCAAAGATTACGAACTACCTGCACTGCAACACTACTGATTACATTCACTACAGCACTGACAACTACATGCACTTGGCACTAATGTTAATCACAACAAATCGTCGAAATGAATAATCTCGAAGACCACGGAGAAGAAGAGTGGTAGAACGCGGCGACGACGATTATGATTTTCTTTACTCACAATTTCCGCGGCCAGGCCAAACAATCGCTAGAGGAAATTCAAAGGGGAAAAATAAAGCACTTACCTTCACCCATAAGAGCGAAAAACCGAGGTCGACGAAGTAAGACGCGAATTATCATGCCTGAATTAACTTATGTTCAGTTGTCGCGGAGTCGGACGGTGTGTTTACATCGAGAAACGTCACGACTTGTCAACTGACGGCTGGAATGTGAGGTGAGATTATGTTGTCCCAAAAGTGGATCCCGTGGTGGAATCGGAACTCCAACACCCTGTTCGGTGAGAATGAACTCATTTGAGTTCAACGAACGGGTTTGAAAATCCCGCTGCCGCCAAAATTTTTTCCTGAGCCCGGGAAGGGCAGAATCGGTCTCTTTTTACTGCGAACCCGGTAAGTGGACGGATGTCCAAGGAAGAAGTGCCAGAATCCTGATTGGAAAACCTTTGTTCTTTTTTTGGTGTTCCGGAACTGGTGGAGATACTGATCGAGACAAAAGGAGTAGAACTGAAGTTGGAACTACTTGAAAGCAAAGTACGAGTCGGAAGGCGAAGAATATCCTAGAACGACAATCGAAAAGCGGATTGGAGCGCTACTACAGGCCGGGAAGACGAGTTTAACGATCGGAGCATTATTACTTGATACCAAAGTACGAGTCGGAAGGCGAAGAATATCCTAGAACGACAATCGAAAAGCGGATTGGAGCGCTACTACAGGCCGGGAAGACGAGTTTAACGATCGAAGCAGCGACGTCGGCGAAAGGGCCCCAACGAGACAGCGAAATCGAAATCAAGGTAGTGTGCACATTATTTTTTTTGCGTTTATGTTAGAATTTCATATAGATAGCCTAAGTAAATGAGATCGCTTGATTTTAGTATAATAGAATTTTAAACGCGTGATATTGAACTAGATTAAGATAGGAGTTTTCTCGTTAGAATAAATTCGACATTGTCATCGAAAAGTATAGTGCGTTCACAATTTATATCTTTCTATGTGAGTGATTGTGCATCGCGTCCGCAGTGTCGATCTACGTTTCTTTTCGTGCTACAGAATTCTTATAGGGAGGAACAAGATTGGTTCCCTACCGCCGTTCTCTTCTCGCTTCAGAGCGGTGGATCGGTTGTCAGCAGTTTCGGTATCAAGTGAAGCGAGTGGCGCCCCGGACCCCCCCTTCTACAGTGAGCCTAGCCAACCGAAACTGCCCCCTTAACTCCGAATTTGAATAAAAGGGGTAAAATCGCGACGGGTGAAAATAACGGGTAACAAATTGGCGCCCAACGTGGGGCATAAAACGGTACTAACGGGAAAAACGGGACTCGAGAAAATTTTAGGAGCCAAGTCCCAAATTGTGGGAAGGCTGATAGGCGCGTAGAATTACAGATAAAGTGAGCCGAAAGGCGTATCTGAAAGTAGTTTTACCGCGGAAATCGTTTTATTGTTGCGAAAAGTAAGCTTTCGAATTAATCGTTTTATGAATTACGTGGAGATTATTTATATAATATATTTTTGGATTGATCATATATTTTTGAATTGATCGGTCTGTGAAAATATTTTTTTTTTACTTTTATATATCTATTTCTATATATTCTACATTTATTTGAATTCTGAATTGGTGTGTGTGGTTAAAAGTAGAAAACGTGTGTGAGTGCATATAGTGACATTATACTTAATTGAATTACGGTTGAATTGTGGGTGCGTCATATGATAGGTTAGCAAGTAAGAGGCCATTCTTTTTCAGGTACCATTTGTGAACTCCATATCTTACTTCGTCATTAGCGGGTTTCAGGTGTATGTGTTCGTAAGAAAGTAACTTGAGTTCCACAGAAGGAATACAGTTAGAGATTTTTTTTTTTGGGAGTGTTATTGTTAGGGAGTGATTAAGGTAAATTTTCAGGATCTTCGCGCAAACAATTTCCGTGGTCGAGCCATGAAGATCTTGGTGGATCGACTAACCAAGGACGAGCTCACGTACGAGCTGGCCATTCGTGGATTTGACGCAGACACAGTCGACAATATGCGGAAGGCCCTGAGAGCGGCTCTGAAGTCAGAGGCCGCCATGGACACTTCCTATGTCGAAGCCGAATACCCTTTCGATTTTGAGGCGGATTTCCGGGAACTGCTAGCTAAAGTGACTGAGGCCGAGGAACTGGTGGAGAGGGTGACGAGTGGCAAGGAATCCCTGGAATACCTGAAGGCGAGATGTAGAATAGAGTTTGGATTCCGTAGACTGGGGAACATACGGGCAGTAACACGGGAGCAAAAGGAAGGTGCGAAAAAGCTCCGGAATAGGCTCATTATGACGATGGGGGCATTGGTGGAGAAAGTGGAAGACCCCAGCGACGACGAGGCAGAACCAAGTGGTATGGTTCAGGAAGCAGCATCGGTACAACAAACTAAAGCAGTCAGTCCGACGGAGGTGGCCAAATGGGGCCTTAAGTTTACGGGCGATTCAAGTGGATCGGTGAATGCCTTTTTGGAGCGCGTTGAGGAGTTACGGCAGGCCCGAGGGCTTTCGAAGTCACAGCTGTTTACGTCGGCGGTAGATCTCTTCGACGCAAAAGCGCTCATATGGTTTCGCGCGAATCGAACGCGGGTTAAGTGCTGGGACGAACTGATGCAAGAACTGAAAGCAGAGTTCCTGCCGTCTGACTACGAGGACCGTCTGTGGGACGAGATCCGGAAGAGAACGATGGGAGAAAGTGAGTCCATGGGGGTGTACGTGGCGACCATGGAGCGCTTGTTCAGTCGCCTTAAGGTTAACTGCACGGAGCAGGAAAAGCTGCGCGTTCTGCGACGCAACATCGCACCATTTTACCAGCAGAAGCTCTGTTTGACTCCGGTCGAGTCGATTGCGGAGTTAGTACAGTTGGGTCGGACTTTGGATGCTACCAGGGCATCAATAGCGGCTTTTGTACCACCAAACACGCGCTCTAGGCGTTGTTTGGAGCCCGATCTAGCGTATGTGGGCCCGGGAATCGCGGATCAAGTGGCAGCGTTGGCGGGACAGCGACAGGTACAGTGTTGGAACTGCAAGCGTGAAGGGCACATGTCCCGAGAGTGCAGGGAGCCTCGGCGTTGTTTCGGGTGTGGTCGCCAAGGGGTGATGCGATCTGCGTGTCCGAATTGTCAGGCGAGCGGTAGCAGCCAGGAGGGCCGAAATCGGGGTAGGATACAGGGGTCGGGAAACGATCAGCGTGCTCACTAGGCGGCCAAGGGAGCACTAAGAATAGGCCGCAGCGGTCGGGACATTCCCCAAAGGTAGACTACGCGCTGGCAGAAAATGACCATGATAGTCGCCCGCACTTGCATGTGGAAATAGAGGGCGTAATCATGGAAGGATTGTTAGACTCAGGGGCGAGTCGCACGATCATAGGGGAGAAGGGATGGTCATTATTAGCAGGGAAAGAATTAACGCTGATCCGCGATGGAATTTGTGAGGTACGACTCGCCAACGGCGATATGTGTTCGGTAGCAGGAGCGGTGAAGTTGAATTTCGCCCTGAACGGACGTCGTTATTTGCTGGAGGTGTTAGTAATCCCAAACATTCCTCAACAAGTTATTTTGGGAGTTGACTTTTGGGAGCGGTTTGGTGTCGTTTTGGACATGAAGGGACGACAGTGGACGTCGGTAGCTGCGGCAGAGGCTGGAACGAGTAAGTCGCTACGGAGTCAATCTCATCTATCGGAGGCGGAGGCAGAGGCTCTGACGGGGCTGTTGGAGGAACAGTTCCGATTGATGGGCGATGGTTTGGGCTGTGCTAAGTCAGTGGAGCATGTGATAAAGACGACGGCGGCCCCGATTAAACAGCGGTATTATCCGGTCTCTCCTGCAGTACAGCGTCAAATAAACTCAGAGCTGGATGAGATGCTGGAGATGGGGGTAGTGGAGCCATCGGCGAGTCCCTGGTCGTCACCAATTTTGTTAGTCCGGAAGAAGGATGGACGATATAGGTTCTGTGTGGATTTCAGAAAACTGAATTCAGTATCGGAAAAAGACGCGTACCCCTTGCCATATATCGCAGCAACGCTAGACAAGCTACGGAATGCGAGGTATTTGTCTACGCTGGATGTGAAGTCAGCGTACTGGCAAGTACCCATGGCGAAAAATTCACAGCCATATACGGCATTTACGGTACCTGGGAGGGGCCTCTTTCATTTTTTGCGAATGCCTTTCGGACTCCACAATTCGGGTGCAACGTGGCAGCGCCTAATTGATACCGTCCTGGGTCCAACTCTCGAGCCATACGTTTTCACGTATCTCGATGATATAATTGTTGTGACGGACACCTTTGATCGACATGTGGAGGTGCTGCGAGAGGTATTCTCACGATTGCGAGAGGAGGGGCTACGCGTTTCGAAAGAGAAATGTCAATTCTGCAGGCCGCAGCTTAAATATCTGGGATATGTGGTGAACGAGGAGGGGCTACAGGTAGACTCCGAGAAAGTGGAAGCCATCAGCGAGTTCCCGCGGCCTAAGATGGTTAAGCAAGTTAGGCAGTTGCTGGGCATGGTGTCTTGGTATCGGCGGTTTATCCCGAACCATGCCACCATGGTTGCGCCGCTAAGCGACCTTCTTAAAAAGGGACGCAAGTTTTGTTGGTCCACTGACTGTGAGCAGGCATTCGTCGAGTGTAAACGTAAACTGTCCACGGCTCCGATACTAGCGTGCCCAGATTTTGAACTTCCCTTCAAGGTTCAAACTGATGCTTCAGACGTGGGAATAGGGGCTGTGCTGAGCCAGGCGCATGCTACGGGCGAAAAGGTGATATGTTACCTTAGTCGCGCATTATCCAAACAAGAAAGGAAGTACTCTGTGACGGAGAGAGAGTGTCTAGCGGTACTGTGGGCCGTGGAGAAGTTCCGGCCATACATAGAAGGGACCAAATTCATCGTGATTACGGACCATCATTCGTTGGTGTGGCTGAGCCAGCTGAAAGACCCGACTGGTAGATTGGCAAGGTGGGCGGTACGCCTCCAACAATTCGATTTCGAGGTGATCCATCGTAAGGGGAAGGAGCATTTGGTTCCAGATGCGCTCTCTCGGGCAGTGGTAGAGGTGGATGACATTGCGGCGCCCCAAGCAACGGATCCGTGGTTGGAAAGAATGATTGAAAATGTTCGGAACGACCCTCAGAAGTATCCCAAGTGGAAGGTCACAAACGACACGCTGTGGAAACGGTTTTCCGACCACGGGACGGGTACAGCCTGGAAGAGGGTGGTATCGAAGGCTGAAAGAAGATCCATTCTTTATCGGTGTCATGATGACCCAAAAGCTGGCCATATGGGTGCCGACCGGACATTAGCGCGCGCCGCTCAGAACTTCTATTGGCCTGGAATGAAGAAAGATATCGGGGAATACGTAAAAAAGTGCAAGGTATGCCAGGCCTGCAAAGTTATGAGGAAGGCTCCGGTGGGTTTAATGTCATCCCGAGTAGGCGAAGCGAAGGACCCGTGGGAGATGATATGCATAGATCTAGTAGGGCCGTTACCGAGATCTACGCGGGGTCATTCCTATATACTGACCATTATAGATTATATTACGAAATACTCAGTAGTATTACCCGTAAGGACTGCAACAGCAGCAGCAGTGTTTCGCTTGCTGGAAGAACAGGTGTTTCTAGTATACGGGGTTCCTAAGGTATTAGTGTGCGATAATGGGGTACAGTTCCGAGGAGGCCACTTTAAGAAAGCGGTGGAAGGTTATGGCGTGCGCGTGATTTATACGGCTCTATACCATCCTCAGGCTAACCCGGCGGAACGTCGCAACCAAGATATTAAATGTATGTTGCGATGTTACGCGACAGACAACCATCGTTTGTGGGACGTACATCTAGCAAAGATCGCATGCGCCTTGCGAACCTACAGACACGAGGTCACGGGTTTTTCTCCGTATTTCTTGAATTTTGGAAGAGAGATGGTTACATACCGAGATGGAATAGAACCTCCGGTGGACCCGGGGGGCGAATTTCTGCCCTTGAGGAATGCGGAAACTCTTGAAGAGGTCCGCAAAGAAGTGAATCGCAGAATGCAGCAGGCCGCCTCGTCCAGTAAAAAACGCTACGATCTTCGCCGGCGAACAGAAAATTTCCAGGTAGGAGACAAGGTGTGGAGGAAAAACTACGTCTTATCCGACGCTAGTAAGCACTTCGCGGCGAAATTAGCTCCAACGTTCGTCGGTCCTTTCACAATAAAAGCGAAAACATCTGCCTGGACTTTCGAGCTTGTCGACGAAAGGGGAAAAGCGGTCGGTAATTGGCACGCGAAGGATTTAAAGGAATATTTAGGTGGCGAAGATAGATCGGTCGGTGCGGGCTAAGGGCGCACGAATCAAGCGAATTTAGGGTAGGATAAGAAAGATAGTTCAGATAGTGGTGGTGGGTTATATTTTAAGATCGTTAGGGTAGTAGGTACATTATAAGGTCGTTAGGGTAGGTAGGTAGCTATGCGTCATTGTGTTCTCAGCTTAGCTAAATATAGAGATAGACCCACGTGATAGTTCCACACCTTTATAATAATCGTTTGGGTTATTTGTTGATTTGATTGAGGCATTCGTGAAGAAATCTAGTAGATTGTAGAATAACATATACTTTCGAAAAGTCAAGGTATGGATGGTTGAATAATGTATGAAAAAATAATTATACTTTGAATTTACTATTTGGGAAAAGTTTAAGTTTAGTGATTTGCATTTAGCTCGGTATGTACCGAAAAATAGACAAACTAATGGATGAAAAGGAAACTAGATAGGCTAGATTCAAGCTTAATAGGGGTTCGGCTGCGAAGCGAATTGTTTTGGTGGTGGGATAGAAATTTATTTAAATTTAATGATTAGATTTTATGATGGATCTATTTTATGATTAGTCGTTTAGAATAAATTTATATAGGGGTTAGTTTCATAAATTGATATTAGTTCTTAGTTATAATCAGGATATAATTACCGAGTATTTGGTGGTGGGTTTTTTTTTGTTTCCTTTACCATATTTCGGGTTTATTGTTTTTTTTCTTTCCTTTCGGGTTTAGTGTTTTTTTCTTTCTTCTGGGTGGCGAGACGTTTTACTTGCGTTTTTTTTTATTTCTGTCTGCGTCAGCGTAGTTAGCCTAAAATCCAGATCACCCGGCATTAGAATCTTATAAAATATAGAGTAAACAAATACCGTCACCTTACAAATTTAATCAGAGTTACATAAAAGCATGCATGGGAAAAGTGTGTAGTGGAAGCGTAGATTGAATGTTCCGATTCAGAATTTTTATAGGACATGCTACATATTAACATGCAGGGAAAATAATGGTTAGAGGAATAGAACCATGTACGCAAGAGTATGTTTGAGTGTCAAGGCGGGAATGAGTGTGGTATGATATAGTGAACAGGAATTCAGAATTCAAGTACCGAGCGAGGTAATGCGAAACGATTTAAGTCGGTTTTAGTGCATCGGATGCCAAATGTTTTTTGCCTCGATAAATCGAGTGGAAATGGTCGAGAATTTCGACGAAATTCTCTGAAGCGAGGGGGGTGTTACGGCCGCGTATTTTCGGGTAGGACATTGAAAAGAAATTATCTCCACCGTCCTCTAGGAGGTGAGAACGATGGAGATTGAGACGCGTTGGCGATGCACGAACATCAGATTCTATTTTTGTGTTAAAATTAGTTCAGTAGTACATTAGTCTAAGTTGTAGTTAGGCACGGTAGATGTAGAGTTAATGTTAGTACATGCAAACAACAACCCGATCTTCTTACAAGCTACGTCACAGTCATCGCGAGATCAACGCGACATCAGGCATCAACCATATAAAATCAAACGCTCGAGCCTGCTGTTTCGATATAGTTTGAGATGTTCAAACAAACCCGGACCTATGTCAACAATTGACCCAATTCCGACTGACGTGGGTCAGTCGCCACAGATAGTGGTTAGGTCGTGACCGAGGAGCAGACCCGAGGCGGCGGCAAAGATTACGAACTACCTGCACTGCAACACTACTGATTACATTCACTACAGCACTGACAACTACATGCACTTGGCACTAATGTTAATCACAACAAATCGTCGAAATGAATAATCTCGAAGACCACGGAGAAGAAGAGTGGTAGAACGCGGCGACGACGATTATGATTTTCTTTACTCACAATTTCCGCGGCCAGGCCAAACAATCGCTAGAGGAAATTCAAAGGGGAAAAATAAAGCACTTACCTTCACCCATAAGAGCGAAAAACCGAGGTCGACGAAGTAAGACGCGAATTATCATGCCTGAATTAACTTATGTTCAGTTGTCGCGGAGTCGGACGGTGTGTTTACATCGAGAAACGTCACGACTTGTCAACTGACGGCTGGAATGTGAGGTGAGATTATGTTGTCCCAAAAGTGGATCCCGTGGTGGAATCGGAACTCCAACACCCTGTTCGGTGAGAATGAACTCATTTGAGTTCAACGAACGGGTTTGAAAATCCCGCTGCCGCCAAAATTTTTTCCTGAGCCCGGGAAGGGCAGAATCGGTCTCTTTTTACTGCGAACCCGGTAAGTGGACGGATGTCCAAGGAAGAAGTGCCAGAATCCTGATTGGAAAACCTTTGTTCTTTTTTTGGTGTTCCGGAACTGGTGGAGATACTGATCGAGACAAAAGGAGTAGAACTGAAGTTGGAACTACTTGAAAGCAAAGTACGAGTCGGAAGGCGAAGAATATCCTAGAACGACAATCGAAAAGCGGATTGGAGCGCTACTACAGGCCGGGAAGACGAGTTTAACGATCGGAGCATTATTACTTGATACCAAAGTACGAGTCGGAAGGCGAAGAATATCCTAGAACGACAATCGAAAAGCGGATTGGAGCGCTACTACAGGCCGGGAAGACGAGTTTAACGATCGAAGCAGCGACGTCGGCGAAAGGGCCCCAACGAGACAGCGAAATCGAAATCAAGGTAGTGTGCACATTATTTTTTTTGCGTTTATGTTAGAATTTCATATAGATAGCCTAAGTAAATGAGATCGCTTGATTTTAGTATAATAGAATTTTAAACGCGTGATATTGAACTAGATTAAGATAGGAGTTTTCTCGTTAGAATAAATTCGACATTGTCATCGAAAAGTATAGTGCGTTCACAATTTATATCTTTCTATGTGAGTGATTGTGCATCGCGTCCGCAGTGTCGATCTACGTTTCTTTTCGTGCTACAGAATTCTTATAGGGAGGAACAAGATTGGTTCCCTACCGCCGTTCTCTTCTCGCTTCAGAGCGGTGGATCGGTTGTCAGCAGTTTCGGTATCAAGTGAAGCGAGTGGCGCCCCGGACCCCCCCTTCTACAGTGAGCCTAGCCAACCGAAACTGCCCCCTTAACTCCGAATTTGAATAAAAGGGGTAAAATCGCGACGGGTGAAAATAACGGGTAACAATGTTTAACTGTGTTTTGGTCAGTTGTGGTTAATTGTAGGGATCAAATCATACTTATTTGACTAACGAAAGCTTGGACAATTTTTTTTAAGTTAATCTATGAAATTTGATATTTACAAAAAAAAATAAAATAAATTAGTAGATATCCCATGACGCTGAGTACTTTCGGTGAATCTAATTTCAATCAAAACAAAATCTACAAAAATAAATATCTTCAACTTTCCCACTACATTTTTGCACAGTTTGTTTCCTGAGAATTTTTTGAAAGCAGCTCGTATTTTCTCGTATATTGTAATATAAAATCTTTTGAAGCTCATTCATTTGTAGAAAGTTGGTTTCGGTTGGTTTAATTTGTTTTCTCGATTAATATTTTTTCTTTCCAAAACTAAGGAGAGGAAAAATTGGATGCATTTAATTTCTTACAGCATATTGAAATACCTATAGAAAGTTATTCCACAATTTTCATTTTTTTTTTCTCTCTGTAATCTGACTAAAAAAGTTGAAAAACTAACTGGTTTTCAGAGAGAAATTTTAAATTTCGAATCAAGCTACGGTAGCTATGGTATCTTCACCAGACTTATTTTTTTCTTAGGCTTGGCTATCTATGCTACGTTAATTCCGTTAAATAGGAGCTTTTATAAACCATGCCTTTGTTGGTATGCTATTAAAGCTCTTACGTTGTATTTAGCTGGGATTTCTTTACAGCCTTTTAGCTTTTATTGAATTTAACTATGCCAGTTTTTGTTAGTTGATACCCTTGTCTGTTTAAGTTAGTTTTTATCTAGATTTTATGCAGTTAATTTTTTGATACTGCGTTACATTAATAGCGATTTTATTTATTTGAAATTTAAAAAATATATTGTTTTATACATTATACAAAAAGAAACTTTAAAAAAAGCGTGTTACATTTATCGAAAATTGACAGCGATTTTCTGCAGCGACATGTAACTATGTTTGAAACATTACTTTTAAATTAAAACAACAATCCATTCAGTGGATAGAAGCCAACTCTGAACTCCAAAAGAGAAAAAGGTGGTGCTCTTGATAGAAAAAATCATGATGCCGGTTTTTGGGAAAATAGATTTGTTAATCAACTATCATGAAAAAAGTAAGTAGATAATTGGCGAAAACTATTCATACCCAATGGAATTGTTTTTATGAGATGCTTAAAAATTGAAATTTATCCAAGTGGTTAACTTACTTTCCAACGAAATTGGATGCCGGAGCCAATAAAAACAGAACCATCTGCCTGCAAAAGTGTCCTAGCGATGAGAAGAAATGCTGCAACATTCATCTTATTCCCCGAACTTAGATCACTTACACTTCTGTTTGCTCCGACACCTTGAAATTTTCAGAGTAATCAAGAAGTGATTTTGCTTGAACTCGCTGCCGATGGCTTCATCCTAACAGATTTGGCCTTACAATTTATGATTAAAATAAGATATTGGTCAAATGACCACCACTGCTTTTTTTGCGGACATTGATATGGTGGCGCCAATTTTCAATGTCTCTAGCCAAGTCATCAAGAATTTAACATTTATTAGCACAAATTTGTGATTTAACGTAGCTGCAGAGAAAATAGTCGAGAGGCGTTAAATCACTTGATCTTGGGAGCCAAGGGGTGAGGCCTCATCGCGAAATTAATAAGTTCCAGTCCTGTTTCCACCCTGTTTCATCAAATATGGGATGAAAAATTCTACCAGTATGGCTTTGAAGCGTTCAGCATTAACGGTGACAGTGGCTCTTTCGACTTTTTAAAAAATAATTTCCGATGACTCCTTCATGCTAAAATCTATGATTGCGATTTTTCACGTATGCTAAGTACTCTTATGTATTACGAGTGGACTAGACTCACGTCAATACCGAAAATTATGTTTATTAACAAAACCATTAATCCAAAAATGAGCCTAATCGCAAATAAACAACGAATACGATCGTCGGTGGGCTTCAGTTCTTCATACCATTTTGTATGTATGTATGTATGCATACCCAAATTCAACCTCAAACTTCGCCAAGTTGCCATCCGAGAGAGACCTACCACAATCGATGAGTAACCGAAACATTTAAATTTTCCCTAGCACTGACTTAAACAGCAGCAATATATCCAACACTTCTAGTTTTTCTTTGTCTTGTCTTTTAGAATGCAGGGTATAAGAAAAGAATGCAGATGGTAGTTTTGACGATTTTTATGGTCATATGTGGTGGCAATAATGTGTGAAAAGGGAATGATCGCTTGTATTTGATTTGCATCCACAACAGGTTATTAATCTGACTTGTTACCCTCCGCGTAACATTTGATGCCAACTAGCCATCGGTGCCTCGGGTGATTTGGAGTTACAGGTCAAGCCATAGCTGGAAAACCCATCATAAAACATGAACCAAGAGAAGGAAAACTTACGCGAAGATGAATCGGAAACCGATCATCATTATCAAAAAAAAAAATATATATATATATTCTAGCGCATCAAAACCGCTAGAACACTGATTTTTAAACGTTTTAAGAAAATCAATATTGTATAAATCGACATTCGTTAAAATAGTCTCTTTGGCCAAGCTCATGGATATTGCTTAGTGGGAATGAGAAACGTGTCTGATCGTAGCAGCGTTGCTTGGCGGGGTACTTTCTGTATTTTTTCAACTTGGACTTAGATATTGCTATCTATTTTTCGCAATCAGTGGGGAAACATAGCAAATTGTATCGCAAAATACGTTCTTTCCGTACTATCTATAGTGCTTATGCTATGACCATGCTCCAATAAATTCAATCTATTAGTACTGCTTTAGCGGCGATTTTGACACGAGTGACGAAGAGCACGAAGGATCGCCAGCAACGCTTGGAAATGCAGAACTGGTTACATTATTGGGCTAAGTTCAGTGTCGAACACAACAAAAATTTGCTGAAACATTAAGAATAACTTAGAAAACAAAGGAATAAGTTACTACATACTATATATGAACCGATGTTAGATATATTGAAAGATGATTCCCATCTCTGAAATGAGGTTTCCAAGATGTAAAGGAAAGTTTTTTTTGTATTGATGATAACCGGTGATCACAAATGGATGAATAAAGATAGTCCAAAATTCAAGAAATCGTACGTAAAGTCTGGCTAACCATTAAAATCAATGCTAGAACCAAGCATTCATGGCGCTTAGGTAATTCTTTGTACTTGATGGGATCACAAGCGTGGCATATATTATGAACTGCCAAAATCAGAACAAACTATTACTGGTAGAACTGTAATGACTTGAAACAAACTTTCAAACAAAAACGACGAAAATGGGAGATCAAACACGTGAAATTAGTTATTTAAATAAATGGTCCGCCCACCGTATTCGCGAAACCTTGGCTTCTCTAATTAATACTTGTCTCGGTAAATGCGACATCACCTTTTGAAAATTGCTTTACATCAGTTGAGGTGATCAAGAATTGGTTTGATTCGTTTACATCGTCAAAAATGACCATTTCTTTGAGACCGATCACATCTTTTTTCAGAGAGGTAGGAAAAAGCAGTGGCAAGTGATGGACAAAATTTTGGATAAACTTTATTTTACTAATTTTTAACAATAAAGCTTCAAGATCGTAAAAAACCTTTGCTTCTACATCCAATAGCATTTTGTTTTTCTATAATATTCACGATTTAGACTCGTCTAATTTTGCCATGAGATTTCGATTTTTTTTTCGCAAATAAAGCTTACAAGATCCATGGATTTGGAAAGTGTACTCTTGTCAAAAGTAATGTAAAAGGTTACTTTGTGAGTGAACACAGAATTACCGAATATCGAAACTATCATACATAAAAAAAACTCTAGCGCACCTGAACCACTAGATGTACACTGAAAAAAAATCCACATAGCGCTCAGAGCCATGTAACATAGCGCATTATTTATGGTCCCATACGCCATGTACATAGTGCTCTGAGCCATGCAATATGGCTCCCAGCGCCATAATCTCAGAATCTACATAGCGCGTGGTCCCATGTTACATGGCGCAGCATTTATGGTGCCACACGCTATGCACATAGTGCCCTGAGCCATGCAGTATAGCTCCCAGCGCCATAATTACATGGCGCAGAAATTATGGTCCCACACGCCATATTACATAGTGCCATGAGCCATGTAATATGGCTCATGGCACTCCAATTATAACTCGCAGCCATACTGTGTGAGGAGATCTATAAATGTCAGCAAGTGATACTTGAGTATCGTCGGTAGATCGACAACATTCTCAATCGGCTAAGGGCGCATATTATTAAATGGCTCCTTCGGTGACTCTAAATGCAGCCAGCGCCTGTTTGTTGCAAGCAAGTGACTTCTCCGTGTGCTCATTTATGGTAAGTAGCACTGTTTTGACTGATTTGCTTCTTCAATGTACTATAGTCTTCCACGCCATGTACTATAGTCTTCCACGCCATGTACTATAGTCCTCCACGCCATGTACTATAGTCCTCCACGCCATGTACTATAGTCCCCCACGCCATGTACTATAGTCCCCCACGCCATGTACTATAGTCCTCCACGCCATGTACTATAGTCCTCCACGCCATGTACTATAGTCCTCCACGCCATGTGTTATAGCTCTCCACGCCATGCACTATAGTTCTCCACGCCATGTAATATAGTTCGCCACACCATGTACATGGCGTGGAAGACTATAGTACATGGCGTGTAGGCCTATGTACTTTTCGCCATGTATTATGGCGTGTGGCACTATATTTTATCGCAATCCCTAAATCGACTATGTACATGGCGCCAGAAGTCTATAAATTATGGCATCTGGCGCCATGTGTTTTCTCAGTGTACTAATGTTTGATGAATAATAGAAGAATCATGCAGATTTTGAGTGCATATTCTACCACACGTGCTCCAAACTGTTCTGAGGACAAAACCACTTTGTTTAAACTCATAGGGTGGAAAGGATTTCACGGCTACCACTTGCATGAATTTCTAGATTTAGGAAAGTCAAACACTACAAAACTTTGAAAGCAGTGGGACATAACATCAAGGCAAAAAATACTCAGTGCTTGCAACACTTTACCAGCAGTGCAACAAAAAGTTTTCCACAACTGCCTCACGTCAAAATCAAATTTTAGAAAATTAAAAGATTAGTAATTTAAACATCAAGCTTGAGTAGCCTAGTGGGTAGAGCACTGGCTTCTTGCGTGTGGGGTCCCTGGTTCGAATCCAGGTTCGGACGAGGGCCCGCGCACCAAGCTTTGAGTTCACCTAGCTCTGATTAGGTACCTGATTTAAATCAGGGGTAAAGTGAGTCGTGGAATTAATCACTCCACACTCGTATCCACAATGATAAAAAAAAATTGTAATGGAGCTCTCTACCAGCTTCAACCCCTAGACCCGTACGAGGGTTGTCGTGGGATTGTTTTACTTTTTTACTTTTAATTTAAACATTGTTAACTTATTTTCATTGTGAATTTTTGCGATATGAATACTTAATGCAAGCATTTACTGATACGAAAATAGCTAAAACGCCTTATGCTCGCAACACTTCGCCAGCATCAAATCAAAAATATATTACACCTACATCACATTGAAACCAACCTACCTTGCGAATTTCGTTTTGTTCCGATGACTGCATTGGACGTTATAGGGGTACAGAGATATTAAGGGCTACCAGCCGCAAAAGTTTTCAAATTTTCGAAAACTTAATATTTGTTTTTTATTGTTACTATAAGGTAATTAACGTTTGCAAATTTTACGGTAAAATCGCTTAGTAAAGATATTGCAAATAAACACAAAACCAACAATAGCTGCCAACCATATAATAGTTTTTTAATCAGATTCCTTCTGAATAATGCCTATGGGGCATTTCACGTGAAGCGGACAACGAAAAAAAGCGGACAACGAAAGATTTGGTTTTGAATCTCAGAATCCGCTTCCAAGAAAACCTTTTATCCATGTCGTCAATTATTCAGAAGCCCATAACTTGGCAACTAAACCTCATAGAAACAAAAACTTGTGCATCCACATTCATATCTTCTAGAAGTACCATTATGCATAATATGAACGAAATCCAGAACTTCGACTTTTTTTCGTTGTCCGCCTCACGTGAAATGCCCCATATAATAAGTTCCATCTATCGTATGAAAGTCGTTTCGATTTCCTGACCACACTGGAAGTTATAGGGCAAAAAGTTTTATTTTCCTGAGCGATTTTTCAAAACCCGCGACACCAAAATTGCCATAGCTGGCAGCACCAACTAGATTTAAATTTCTACCAAACACGGCTTAAAGTAAGGCCCAGCTACAGTGTGAATTTCATGAGAATCTGGTAAGTGAATCAGAATTCATAGGGCAAAAAGTATTTTTTTTTATAATTTTTCAAGATGGCACCACTGGCACAGAGCTGCCCGCACTTCCAAATCGCTTCTATCAAATCTACTCCTACTTAATACCAACACTTTCTGTGAATTTTAGATATATCTGATAGCTGTGTCTTGAGTTCTCGTGAACAGAAGTTTTGGATGCTAAAAATATAGGTAAATTAGAGGAGGGCTACCGTTCTTGACCGTTATGAAATTTCAAAAGTTTTGCTTTGGTTGTATAAACATAGCATGAGATTTCTATGTGAGCTGGTTTTTATTGCAAAAAACGTAAATTTTTCAGGGGAGTCGATGGTTTGAAGGTTTTCACTTTCAATGCCTGCCACAGCTGCAGGTTTGCCAACACGTTCATAAAATTACTACAACTTAAGAACAACTGAACATCAATCTACAACTTAAGAACATCAATATGTCTTTGAGTTTCATAATGATGTGATAATCTGGTCAAAAGTTATCGCAATTCAAAAATTTTCAGATTTTTGCAATTTCATTTTAGGCACCTAGCGCACCCATAGGGCTAAGAGTTTCAAAAATATTATCATATTCACATTTAAAGCACGTGCTAAATTTATTCTGTAAACTTTATTTTTGCAAAAGCTATTTGTTGACACAATAATAGGTATAATGAAAATATCATGAAAATGACCGCCAGCGCCAAAGGGTTAAAGATTATTGACTTTTTGTGAGACCTGACACTATTCTGCATATACACCAATGCATCCTGAAAATTTCAGTTTAATCGCAGGGTGGGCTCCTGAGATTTTTTGATACATATATATACATATATATATATATATATATATATATATATATATATATATATATATATATATATATATATATATATATATATATGTATATATATATATATATATATATATATATATATATATATATATATATATATATATATCTATATAGAAATGTGAATTTTTGTAGAAAATAAACATTAGTAATAAAGAGAAGTAGTTTTCGATACTTGTTCTGAAAATTTCACCAGTTGTTCTGTATACATCTCATTCAGATACACACATAAACAAATCAGCACATATACCAGCTCTGACGCATTATGGTATCTCCACATTGTTTTGCGAATTCACGTAGTAAAACTGCAAACCATTCAATTTTGATCAAAAGCTTTGGGAAATTCCAACACAGCTTGCTTAAGTAAATGTAAAAATGCAATTGATCAATTTTATTTCGATTTTATTGTTTACGCCAACGCATCTTCGAGAACTGTTGAGAAATTTCCAAATATTTATTACTTCCAATCAGTACTTTATTTCAAGTTGCATCCTTCAGAAAACTAGGGTGAAGTATGAATAAATTATTATTTCCTGTTGCAAGGTAATGTGGACATAATAAATTAGAAATAAATAAAATGAAAAAGGGAAATAAACTCTCAAGGAAACTATTTGATATTATCGGAAAGATACACAGATTGTAGATCCAATTTTCACGTTTCACAAACGATCGAAACTTTATTTATTGCCGGTAACACTCAATCATGCGTAGCGCTCAGTGAAACATGTAAATTATCGAAAATATCCAATAAGACTTTCTGTGTAGCATATTGTGCTGTCTGAAATTTTTTCCGAATGAGATTTATCATGTTAATTATAGTAACGGAAATCGAATTTATTTAGTACGGTTTTCAATGCAAATAAGTAGCCAATTGGGTGTTGAAAGCCTTAGAAATTGTTTAGAAAGAAATGTCTGAGTGGGTTTGGATATGAAATCTATTTATTTATGCACAGTTGGATTAGGAAATCGTAGCTTTATGAAGTATTAAGGCCCGAATAGAATACATCGGAGAAACTGCCTTGTTTAAATGTTTTGTTAGTATAGACGATGATCGTTTTGACGTTGCAGTCATTACTTCAATCGAAGTTCAAGTGTTTATTGAGTTTTATCAATACTACAAGTTATTGAGGCAATGTATTGGTAGCTAGTAAATCGGAAGTTACATAAGGTTGATCATGATTTGTATTTGAGCTTCGGGCCTTTTAATGATTTTTTTCTTTCAGAAATTCTCTACGCATGTTCGGAAGAGTTTCTTTAACGCCCAATCGCATAATTTCTCTTGCAAGACATTCACCTCAATGTTACCAATATAAATAGCAATGCCTAATTTTTTGTTTCTTTTATTTTTCAAAGCAATTTCGTACGTTCTATTTGATTTGCTTGAGATCAAAGCATTGTTTTGATTTATTGAGAATTTTATTTTCATTTTTTTTACATGTTCATGACGTTTGAGTTCACAATAGCTAGTAAAATATATTAAATTGAGGAGAGAAATACTTTAAAAATCCGTAAATATAACGAAATTTAGCAATATTTAAGCTATGGAAATTGCTTATGTTAGAAATTTTCACCGAGGTTACAAACAATGTCACCTTTAACATAAGATACACCCTGTTAAAAAGAGTTTAAATTATTCATTGAAACTGAGTAGGGTAAGAAAGAAACTACCTAACGAATTGTAGGTGTATAGCTTTATCTAGGGAATAACTAGTGATGGTAACTGGAAACAGTGTTGCAGTCTTAAAAGTTGTTTACATTAAAATAAGCTAGGTTATTACTTAAGATAAAAAGAAGCCAATTAAGCTGCTTTAAAAGTAACAAAGCTTTATGTCAAGCAATGACGAAAAAAATGCATAGGAAGGTACACTTTATTTTTAAAGCGTACACTTTAGGTACACTTTAGGTACACTTTATTTTTAAAGCATTTAAACAGGAAGGATGAGTTTGATTTCTTTTAAAACGTAAATCTCTATATGATATAAGTTTAAAGAATATTCACTCATTGTACATATTGAGAGAAGAGACAAAATGAACAGATTGATTATGTTTGGTGCTCGAATCAAGCAAATGAGGAAAAATTATTTGACTTACGCCACCGAAAATGCAATGAAGCTTCAGAAAGTCAGCCCCAAAAGATTTTTTTAGGGTCTATATACTACAATAGCAAAACCAACAATTTATTTGACTATATGTACAATGCATATGAGAAGTTGTGCTATAATGCACTGAATATCTTCGGAGGATGATTTGTATTAAAGTGTTTGTATGATCAATGGCAAAATTGCAAGTCTTGCTTGACATCAGGCTGATGACACATAGGCAAGTTATGTCTCGGGATATATGTCAAGGTGTCAATAATGGTGATTGTCAACACTGGAAGAATTAGAGTATATGATTAGAATATATTGCAAATAAATACAAAACTAACAATAGCTGGCAACCCTATTATGTTTTTTTACGAGATTCCTTCTGAATAATGTCTGTAATAAGTTCCATATATCATATGAAGTTTGTTTTGACTTCATGACTGCACTGGAAATTATAGGGCAAAAAGCTTTACTTTCCTGAGCGAATTTTAACACACAATAACATAATGGGATCAGATTCATTGCAGAGCCTCTTCTTCCTAGCAGCAGTAAGCCGCTTAGTCAAGAAACAAGCAAATAATAATTATCATCATCCCCCAAAAGGGAATATGATAGGAAAGGAATCCCAAACCACACTCTCGACACATTTAATTTGAAATTAAATTATATAATAATCAAAAAGAAAACATCAATAGGATAACTGGAGAATAAAGAAAGTCAGATAGAGTTAGTTGATGGGAGTTAGTGGAAAAGATGAAAAAAAAGGATGCAAAGAAGAAGAAGAAGCTCTTTCATATTCAAAACTTAAGACACCAAAATTATCATAGCTAGCAGCACCAACCGAATTTTTCAACCAAATTTCTATCAAAGACAGCTTAGAGTAAGGTTCAGCAACTGTGTCAATTTCATGAAAATCCGGTAACTGAATCAGAATTCATAGCGCGAAAAGCAGTTTTTTTTCATTATAATTTTTCAAGATGGCACCACTGGCACAGAGCTATCCGCATTTCAAAATCGCTTCTATCAGACATAGTCCTAATTAATACCAATGCACACAGTGAATTTCATTTATATCTGATAATTGGATCGTGAGTTCTCGTGAACAGAAGTTTTCGATGCTTAAAATATAGGTAAATTGGAAGAGCGTTCGATGTGATATTTCAAAAGATTTCTTTTGGCTGTATAGAAAAAGCATAAGATTTTCGTATGAGGCTCTTTTCTAAAACTTAGTAACAACAATATGCTCTGTAGGTTTCGTAATGATTTGATAATTTGGTCAAAAGTTATCGTAATTCAAAATTTTTCAAATTTTCCCAATATCATTTCAGGCGCCTAGCGCACACATAGGGTTAAAAGTTTCCAAAAAAATTATCATATTCACATTTAAAACACGTTGGCAATTCATTCCATAAACTTTATTTTTGCAAAACTTATATGTTGACTGAAAAATAGGTATATTCAATATATCACTAAAATGGCCGCCTGCGCAAAAGGGCTAAAGATTATTAGCTTTTTGTGAGACCTGGCACTATTCTGCATATACACCAATGTGTTCGGAACATTTCACCTCAATCGGATGGCGCGTTCCTGAGATTTTTTCACTGAAATTTTTTTAAGATGATATATATATATATATATATATATATATATATATATATATATATATATATATGTATATGTGTATTCATATATATATATATATATATATATATATATATATATATATATATATATATATATATATATATATATATATATATATATATATATATATATATATATATATATATATATATATATATATATATATATATATATATATATATATATATATATATATATATATATATATATATATATATATATATATATACATATATTTATATATATATATAAATAGAAATATGAATTTTTAAAGTAAAGCAATTCCACGACAACCCTGGTACTGGTCTAGGGGTTGAAGCTGGTAGAGAGCTTCATTACATTTATTTTAATCATTGTGGATACGAGTGTGGAGTGATTAGTTCCACGACTCACTTTACCCCTGATTTAAATCAGGTACCTAATCAGAGCTAGGGGAACTCAAAGCTTGGTGCGCGGACCCTCATCCGAACCTGGATTCGAACCAGGGACCCCACACGCAAGAAGCCAGTGCTTTACCCACTAGGCTACTCAAGCTTCTTAATATGAATTTTTAGCCAAAGTGATTTCAATACTAATGTTCTTCCTCGAACATTAGTAAAAAGAGCTTGAAGAAGTCGATAAAGTTGAATGGGCCGATGCTAGCTAACTTGACATAACGCTTAAAGTTGCTTGATTGTTTCCATATTAGGTCAATAGTTCAAACTACGCTCAAAAGTATTTGACTAATATAAATAAATATAATTACATGAATATACATGATAGTTTCTGAATTCGACAGATAACGCGCAATGTTACAATTCGGGACAAAGAATGTACAAGAGCTATCAAGCTTATTATATTCGTTTTATATGCATTATTTAGTACTCATAGAAGTGTATCTCAATTCACTCAGTGAAAAGTAATGTTATGGATATCAAAATAAACTAAAATTAATGTATTCTATTTATGCTCAAAAAATATGTCTTTTAGATTGGATTAGAGTAGATGAAAAAGAGTTGGTAAGTATTATGTTGATTTTAAGTCTAAATAGTTTAATTAACTCTTCAAAACTAATCTCGCTAAAAAAAAAAAAACTAGAACTAAATTCTATTATTATATGAAACTTTTTGGAATCTGTCAGGATGATTATCTTCTAACGATTATTTATTTATTTATTTATAAACGGACAACTGTTTATAAAAATAATTATACAGTAGCTGAAGTATATGTTAAATTAAAGTTAAATTAATACTAGCAAAAATATTTACTACAGTCTAAAAAGGAAAATCGTTTATAACAACAAATCCAATATAAATCTCTTTAATCTACCCTTATTTACATTAAATATATCCAGATGAGAAGCAACAACGTTTCCAATAGCTTTCAACCGTTCAATTGGTGAATTTTGTGCATAATTGGTTCTACAACTCTGAATGTGGAAGAGGTCATTAGACCTTGTACTTCTTGCTGGTACCCTAAGTGAGATTTCCTGTAAGGTATCAGGAGCACCAACGACCCCGTTAACTATGTTCACCAAAAACAAGGCATCATAGTAACATCTACGGGCCGCGAGTGTATCCATTTTTAAAAGAGACAAGATGATGGGATACTCAAATGCCTCAGTAAAGATGTTGTTTATACACAATATAACGTAAAAATTTGCGTTGAACCTTTTCGATTGATAGGGAATGAGTTTTATAGTAAGGATTCCAAACGACAGAATTGTACTCCAATTCACTACGAACAAGCGAAAAAATAGAGATTTTAGTGCTTGAATATTGTTAAAATGATGTGTATTCCTAATTGTAAAGCCTAACATTCTGCGCTCTTGTTCAGTGATATCATTAATATGATCCGTAAAACTCAAGGAAGAATTCACTAGAATTCCTAAGTCTTTAATTAAGTTAACTTGAGATAAAGGTGATCCATTGATGGTGTATTTATGTTGAAACGTTGATCTAATTTTTTTAAAAACAATGTATTGACATTTAGATAGATTGAGAGGCAAGCAATTTTGAACACAATATAAAAGAAACTATCCAAATTAGACTGCAGGATCGTTGTGTCGTCATAAGAAGAAACTGCCCTAAATATTTTATAGTCAGGAAAAAATAAGAATTGTATATCCTGGAAAACTATATGTAAGTCATTGATAAAAATCAAGAATAAAAGTGGTCCCAAGTGTGAGCCTTGAAGAACACCTGAAGTATAAAAAATGTTCCTAGAGAAATTATTATTGACATTTATAACCAAAGACCTATTTCTTAAATAATCATTCAACCAACATAGTAAGGAGCCGTGAAAACCAAAATTACTAAGCTTCTTATAGAGAAGATTGCGATTGAGTTTGTCGAAAGCTTTAGAGAAGTCTGTGTGAATGGAATGGACTTGCGATGCATTCAAAAAAGATTTGTAAATATAATTATGGTAAGATATAAGATTAGTAGAGGCTGACTTACCAGTGCAAAAGCCATGCTGATTAGGTGTAATAAGAGAGCGAACAAGAGGAGAAATGCAATCACAGACAAGGTATTTGAAAACTTTAGGTATAGCAGATAAAATGCATATGGGGCGATAGTTCGTAACGTCAGCTTTATCTCCTGACTTGAAAACAGGTATCGCAAAGCTTGATTTCCATTGAGTCGGAAAAATTCCAGTTAACAGGGACCTATTTAATAAAATTAGAACACAGTATGATCGCAAACATTATTCGAATCAACATACACATTGTTCTCTATTCTCTATCAGGCCAGGAAAAAGCATTTTTGAACAAAAATGCATCTACATTATGACTGTGCAGCCTTTTCAGCACTTCTTCTGACTCCATTCCACATTCCGTCACCAAAATTATGATCGTATCGCTTAAATATTGAATGGCTTCAATTGCAATTATATATTTCTCTGTGGGTGATAATTTCTTATTGAAAATACTGAGCAAGAGATTTTTAGTTTTAATGAGTTTTCAAATTACTTGAGAGTGAAAAAAGACTGTAATCACTGAAATGAAATTGTTACTTATACTATTGACATCACATCACATGGCTCGTTAGACAGAATCATTGAAATCTGTAGTTTCATATAAAAAAAAATCATTGCTCTGTTGTGTCATCTGTCACTAGCAAGTCATAGTGACTAATCTTCATCAGCCATCCTAACATGACAACAGCATCTGCCTTGACACAATAGTTTAAACGAGAAACTCGATTCCGGTTTATTTGACCTGAGACTCGTAGAGGTCGAATCTTACCATTTATCTGAAATGCTGCAATTGTTCTGAGTAGTATTCAGTTCGAATTGTTATGTTGATTTTCGCTTGTCATCACAGAGAGTACCACAGTAACATCATTCATCTGTCACATATGTATATGTATGTATTTGCTTTATACCAATCGGTTTGAAAGAACTAAGGAAATGCAGTATAGAAATTCTACACTGTATGTTCTAACCTCTAGTGATTTTGGGGTGGAAAAAGTATTGTTAAATCTTTCTTGAAAATTTGAATTGATATTCATTGAGAAATTACTAAGATATTCATCAAAGCCAAAAACGGAGTAGCGTATAAAAATAAAGCTACCAACAGGAATAATTTTCTGAATTTAATCCGATTAATTTTTTTTCTAGCGCTCGGAACCAAATATTTTTACTTGAAGAATAATTTTTCCCATAGAAGCTAGATTTCTGACAGGCATTGATATTTTGAAAGTAATCTGCACTTTTGCCACTGAGATGGTGGGCTTTTTCAGTCAATAGATATGCAGTGAAGAAGAAAGCAGATTACCCTCGAAATATCAATTTCTGGCGATAATTAAAAAATATCCAGCTTCTGAAGGAAAAATTGGTCTTAAAATTCAAGTTAATAAATGATCAGTAGTACCACATTGAAATTAAGTACAGTTTGATATATTCTGTGCAATATATTTTATTTTTTCTTGAAAGTATAATATTTTTCTAGTATGATAGTTTCTTTGTTTTCGAAATGATCAAAGAACTTTATTTAGGAAATCAGTACATTACTTTTTGCATCTTTATTTAAAAAATGCTTTTCCTCAAACGCAAATATTTCTTCCTGCCTGCAGTACGTACCCAAAACATCTCCTGCTCACAATCAAAAATTAAATTGATTACTATCAAAAGTATCTTCCCAAAAAGTTCAGGCTACGAAAAACCCAGCTTTTAAAGAAGTAGCAAAATTGTAGATTGGAATCTTGCGATGTTGCCTTGCTGGTGTCATAGAAATCAATAGTCATAACTGAAAATACTTTTTGTATTGCAGTTGAAATGTAATAGATTTTTATGATGCTCACTTAACGCTCATCTCGAGCAATTGGCCCGGAAAGATGAAAGCATTTGATTGTTATCAAGTATCCCGAGTCGACAAGCGTTTTCAGGACTTGTTGGTTTTATTAGGGTACTTCGGGTCGGTCGAATCATTGCTTTATAATCGAGCCTGTTGCAATTCGTTTTCCGTTCTCCGTTTTTGATTGTGTGATAATGTAAGTGCTATTAAATTTGATTTTATTGGCTATTCGATTGAATGGAAGGCTAGCGTGTATCTATCTTGTAATATACATGCATAAATCCAATATTTAATGGTATCCGGTGGCATGTAACAACGACACTAAATATATGCTGTAATAAATTCCAGATTTTTTTTGATTATTGTTGCGATTAATGTACACGGAAATCACTTTATCACTGATCTGTTACCAAAATCTATCAATTTAATCGATTAACGGTAACAAGCATCGGATTAACTCATTGGAAATTTGTGGCGAATGGAATCTGTTTACTCTGCTTGTATATTCGAAAATCACTGATTCATTGAAAATTGCTGCGGTCGTGGTAGCCACAATACTTTGTGCAACATGGGAATATATATTTCAAAGGGACAGCCTGATAAGTGTGGCTCTTTCGAAATGAAAATTTAAAAGTCCTTGAAAATTTCCAATCATCCCCGGGTAAATATTAAATGCGAGGCGATGTAGTTGTTTAAGTTTTACACGCGTGTAATTTCCCTGGTGAAGGAAAAAGTTTGCCGCTGATTTAATTACAGTCTTAACTTTAAGTTCACCACCTGTTGATGCTGGAAAGTTATAAGGAAATATTAGAAATTTATGAAATAGAGGTAAAAAAATTAAACTTAGGTGATAGATACTGTATATTTTACCGAGTGATTGAAGAAGAAGAATCTTCTGTGTTTTAATGTTGATGAATTCGATGGTTTTTATTTTGCGAAATTGTGAGATTTGTGTTTTAAAGTAGTTTTTTTTTATAAATAGAATGGGCTTAGAAGCTTTATATAATGTAAGCACGTTTGTGGATGTGCATTTATGTGAAATAATTTAATTTAATTTAATAAAGTTTAAAGTTTAATTTAAATAACTATATTAGCTGCGTTCATCCAGAGTGGTCTAGCCAGTGCTGCCATTAATTCTATTCGAATAATCCTAGATTCAATTTTATTTAATGCTAAATAATACCAGATCTTCGAAAATTATAATGCTAATCAATGCTTTCTTATTTGATTAAAATAAACATGATTCGATATGAAAACAATATACATATACTTGTATAATAGAAACAAATGAGAAGCTTGAAACTTAAATCTCAAGAAGATTCTATATCTATTACATACATATCAGTTACATCTCAACCTTCTTCTTTTGTGCGAAGCCACTTTCTATCAATATTTTTCAAAACATTATTTGGAATCTTACAATCAAAACAGCAATATTTATTTATTTTTAAGTAAAAATATTAGTGTTGAATGACGAAAATTTTTCTCCATCGCTATTTGGGCGATCGTTTGCATATGAAGCCCTAGCAATTGATTATTCAGGAAAACAAATTTAACTAGAATGCACATACTTTGGTCAACTTGAACTCGTAGATGCCCGCGGATCCTGGGAGTCTGAATTGGATGGGACCATATCACTAGTTTTTAGCATTATCACGATTTAATGGAACGAGAAATCTAAACTAACCATATTTAACGCAGTCCAAAAGTCCTTCAATATTGGAATATTTAAACTTAATATTTCGCTTTTTTTGCAACATTAATAGCACTTGTGACTAGCGACAGGAATTTTCCGGAAATCGTACACAAAGACTAAAAGATCGACTATATATCCTTTGTTCTATTGAAAGCACTAACGTGTAGTACTATTTCTAATGTATTTTTGGCTTTTATCTGCAGCGGTATTATCTGCAGCGAATTCATCGTTAGCGGGTATTGATCGGTCGACAACGGTTTCGTTCGCTGGGGGTAGGTTTACATATGAAACTCTCAGAATAATCTAGCCTAAAAAAATGAGGCAGCATTACATCTGTCCGCATCCTCTATACATTGCCAGGATCTCATGCTCTTTCATGAAAGAGCATGAGATTTCAGTTGAATCTGAGCTTTCCAGATCCTGAAAAGTGTCAAACGGTGTGGGACGAATACATATTTTCAAATATGCGCTGCAAGGAAAATATTTTCCGCGCAATGTTATGAAATTCGAATATTTTTCCAGAAGTAAAAGTTGTTTGGTTTTGAAATGAATATGTGATTATAATGTCATCTTAAGCTGTAATAACTTAAGATGACATTATAATCACATCATCATTTCAAAACCAAACAACTGTTACTTCTGGTTGTCACTTCTAAGGAAATGCCATAAATGTGTTTTTGCACTTTTCATTAGGAGAGAACATAAAAATGGAGAAAAACTAAATTAGAGCTGTCATTAAGTACCTGTGTTTGAAAAAAATTTCTACTAAAGAAATATACAGCGACTTGGTGGAAACATAAGACCATTCAGTCCATGAACGCGATTGAAAGTACACGAACAGAGCTATTATTGAGAAAAAATTGATGGGGAAGATTCTAAATCAAAGATTGCCAGATTATTTCGAAATCTAAATTTAAATGCTAAAAATAATGCTAAATCCTAACTCCGAGTTTCTAATGCCGTTTTGGGAAAACTAATGCCAGATCTAGCATTCAAAATGCTAAAATGGCAGCACTGGGTCTAGCTATCCGACATGCATAAAAAAACGATCCGGAGTAGCAGGCAAGTTTACTTTATTCATACTCGGTTGTCAACAGTGTATGTTGCAGCAACTCCTTAAAATGAGAAAAAAATTATTGTAAACCAAAACAAAACAAACAAACTATACTACTTACGCTTTGACAGTTCGTTTCCTGCACATACATATATCCTATTAACGCCACTAGTGACATATCTCCGTAAGATTAGTACTGCATTTACCTCTAAAATCGATTTCAATTATGAATACTTATATTTTTTTATTTTTTTATCCAAACTTATTTGAAATGGATTGAAATGAAAAACATATACAAAATTAAAATTACAAATAATGAAAAAATTAAAATCTGTCGTTTTTATTAAATATGACGCTTTGATTCAAATTGTTCATAAAAACATGAAAAAGAGAAAAACATGACAACTTCCAACATTATAGCAAATCGAAAGTGGAGAAAACGCCGCCATTTACCGTGAGAATAAAATTATGGCAAACACGAATTTTTATTCAAATTCAATCAAAAGAATTTAATTAACATGAAACTCAATTAATAATGAGAGGATATTTAAATTTAACAACTTTCAAATTAACAAGATAAAGATTTTATGATGTCATTGAGCCGAATTCCGTGTTTATCACATAATTATGGAGAAATTTCCCCACTCACTTTGGAGAATTGAATCCCAATAAAAGGCAGAGCCAACTCTACAATCATTCTATTGCGACTATGATCATCGAAGCAACACATTCAAAGGTATTTTGCTTATTATATGCTAGTTGTTGCCTCTTTCTCTCTTCTCCTATTTTTTTCGGAACTTTGTATAAGTGTGAATACATGCTGATCAAGCTATTTTCTCACAATATTAAAGTTCCACTTCTAATAGCTTATAACAAAAGTGGTTAGAATTAAGACGTGCAGTGAAGTGAATGTAGAATAAAACACGTGTCTTAAATTTAATAAATTGTGCAATGAATATTGCCACTTTAAGGTGCACCAGGAATTACCGTTTCGTATGGTGTGTACGTATGCTAACAAGTTATCAGCATACAGTATACAAACCGTACTTTTCATCTCGTACCATTTTTTTGTTAGGTTATTTGTTGTAAAATGCACAAATATATGAAGTAGATTTGTCAAGTTAAGTGGATTAAATGAAATTTTGAATATTTAAAGGAATTTGAATGCATATTGCTAAGAAAAAGTTATTGTATTTAGTTAATGTTTGCTTTCAAATTTATTTGTAATAAAATGTTGGACAAGGAACTAAGCGATATTTTTCATCCGCTACACACTTCAATTATTCCTTTTTCCGAATAATATTTTTGTGCTTTGTGCACAAGTTTGTGGAGCAGTGTGTTTATTAAACATTTGCTAATTCAAAATTCAAGTGTCAAATTTTAAAATAATAAATGTATAGCTAGAAAATTAGAATCAGATTAATCTCTTATTAAAATATGGTCGCAAATATTTCGAATCATAGTATGGTAAATCTCCTGACAGCATTGATTTTTCAATCATAGTCATGCGATCAGTGCTGGTGCTGGCCATATTTCCGCCCGGCGCAGAAGGACATTTGGCGCCCTCTATATTTTGATTTTTATTTCTTTGACCCCCTCTTCCCCAACAGCGAATCCTTAGCAAGTTCCTACAGCACTTGCATGTATTTACCTGAGCATTGCTCAATATGAAATTTTCATGAATAAACTAGACATTTGCTCATACGAACAATGCAGCATAACACTTTTTTTCAAAAATTTTTTGTCAAGTTTTCGATATACAAAAATATTTTTCTTCTCCAATTTTTGGCTCTGTAATGCTGTTGACCGGATAGTAACAGTTTCTTTGCCTATCTGATACACACAACTTAATATTTCATTGTATTGTTTTAGTTGTTAAAAGCTTTCGGTCAAAGAAATAATTACTTGATCCAAAGCATTAAAAATTCTACTTTAAATCTTTGTTGAGGGTGTCGAATAGGCGCATTTCTTGCTTCATATCTTAATTTTGTATCAAATATTTGTTTTGGGTTAATTCACTTAGGACTCGCCTCAAATGTTCCCCCGAAACTGAATTGAATCTCGCAACAGCTTCTACTAGCTTCAAAAAATGGCTATTATCAGGTCCATATAATGCGTCTGATTCCCTCCTAAACACTAAAGATTGCGAGGCTGGAAATTGCACAAGAATCAATAATCGTTCAAGAACATTTTTCCAGTTTCCTTTGATATTTGATTTTGTAAAAAAACACTCTATGGTTTTCTCTGTCGTCAATTCTAGCTCTAAGTCCCTCCATTACTTAAAACTCGTCATGTGAACGACACTAGTTTCATGTTCCATGATTGTTCGACTTAAATGGCCCCAGCCAGTATAACCTGTACTAGAAAATGAATGACTGCTTTTCTGAAATGAAAATATAAGGCAGCAAAACCATTTGCATTAAATATAAACCAGCCATTGTTTAGAAGCTGTCTTGTCATTATTCCTTTGGTAGTGCTGTGGACTAAATTTCTTATTTTTAGTGACAGGAAAATCAAATTTTCTATTTGAACGGAGCCTTTCTGTACAATGATTTTGATTATTTTCTTTATCAGTGTGGGCCATGAATAAGAATTCCCAAGCTCTGATTCAATTGAAAAACTACACACCGCTCTTGACATCGAAGAGCACGGACTAGAATCATTTGGAAGTATACCATCCCGGTTCGTAAAAGTTTTTTGTCTCCCGATTCAGTTAGGGAAGGGAAACGACTATATAGCACAGTATTCGGCACGTTTGGAACACTATTCTTGAATAAACTACGATTTCTTTGGTTGATGAGCAGGTTGTTACGAATTTATTTCGTCATATTTGTTTAGTGCATTCGTTTAAATGCAAAAATTTACCGTTATACACTACCAGACAACTATTTTTTAGACTGAACTCATGATAGAGCTCAAGAACGAGCTCAATAACTATTTTTACAAAATAATTTTAGCGTAAAAACAATCAAAATCAAGTCAGAGAACATTAAAATATAATTTCAATTCGCTACAAATCAAACAATCCATATCAAACGTACTTCAGTTAAGTTTTGAAACTGAAAGTTCCACAATTTATGTTGCTCCTTAAACTGAAAATTTATCATCAGAAATTATTTTCGCGCCGATATTGCCAATATTAATCTGCTTGCTGCCGATATCAACCTGCTTATTCCCGATATCAACCTGCATACTCAGCAGCAGCTCAGTATACAGTAAAATGTGAAATCAACAGAGATATGGACTTAGGGGAATGAAGTAAACCTGGAAATACATAGAATGCTTGAAAAACATTGATACCGCTGGCGCAAGAATTCATCCCGCACCAAAATCATACACAAAAATGCATAATGCAAGTAGTGCTGAATTTGCTTTCTTCATACGAAATAAGCCCGTGAACGGAGCAATATAGATTTTCGCGCCAGGGCAATCGCTGTGATGGATTTTTGTGTTGAACAGTTTGAAGGTGTGGAAAAAACACAAATGGAGGAGAATGCAGCATACAAGGAAGTAAAATAATGAGCATATGAAGTAATCTAAATTCATTCATAAGCATTAAAGTTGTGAAGTATCTATTGCAAAGATTTGTGCCCCAAACAACGGTCGTATTTGTAAATATTGCTGTTGCAAGGTAAGTGCATTTTTTATGCGAATGGGGCTGCTTTTAAATCTAAAAGGCATGAGTGGGATCTGTGAGAACAAAGTTCGCATTGAAGAGAAAATAAAGGACTTTGAATATTTGTGTATTTCGATAATTTTGTTATTATGAACTAAAGATGATCGAAATATTTGCGCCCCTAATCACGTGCGCCCGGCGCATTGGCTCCATAGGAAGATCCGGCCTTGCATGCGATTTTATTATCTGCTGGCTGTTTGGCTGACAGGAAATTTAACGCACAGCCAATTATTTCAGTTCATATTACTTATCGAAATACGTTTCACAAAGTGCACGAGTACGAAATCCACTGATTTGACAAGTATTCGTACTCTGGATGTTGTTGTTATTCCGCTTGCATTACCTCTATCTTGTGCTACTCTGGATGCAAAAAAAGCACCAATTGTTGTTTTTTCCCACTGAAAATACGTTTCGTCGATTTGTGATTTTCTGCATGAAATAAAACACTTTGGTTGCCAGTACTAAATACACTTTCATTCAAAGCTGTAATTGTCACAACTAAATCATTTCACTTAACATTAAACACTCAACTTGAAACGATTCTTCAACAGCCGCATTTATATCGCTTTTACTCGCTTTGACATTATTTCGTCGAAAAGTTTATTCGATTGATTTCTTGAAAAGACAAGTCTCACAACAGGAATATTTATATTTCCTCGGGCATTTCGAGAATCGTCAATTGCGATTGCATGCTTCTCTAGACCTCCCACGTCCCATGGGAATGCTTTTATTCTTACATGTGTCTTCGCCACTAAAAGTTTCTTATAGGTCTTTAACATGGAATTTTCCGTTGTGTGGGATATATAAGATGTTTTGTATGGAGTTAGTTCGAGACAAAATTTTGCTATGTTTCTCGTTATTTCTGACAACGATAGGTTGAAATACGATTTGTGTTAGTGCGCAGTCAAACAAATGCAGTTGTCAAAAATATGTTCATACATATATTGAAGAGGAAAAATCAATAGAATAATTTTTTTTTTCAAAAGTGGCCCAAAATGACTGCCATTCTTCTTTATCGAGAGATTTTGTCCCACAGTACGGATCTGAAATAAGTTGAGTGCTTTAAATTTCATTTTAACGAATTTGATTTGAATTTGAACAAAAAAAAAACCTCCTAGCGCATTAGAACCGCTAGAAACACAAATGTTCGAAGAACAGTAGAGTAGAGGATTTGTGCAGATTTTGAGTGTGTATTCTACCACTAGCTTCTTCTCTTACTTAAGATTAATACACCCTAAGTAATAATATACCCTAAGCTTATTTTAATTTCGATGACATCGTCGAAAGTTACAGCGATAGAAAGGTGTTTGGTGCTGCCATCCAGACTTTAGAAAATTTAAAAATTGTTTTCTTATTTTCATTGCAAATGTTCGCAATGTGAATACTTAATGCAAGCATTTATTGGCACGAAAATAACAAAAATGCCTCGTGCTGGCAGCCTTTTGCTAGCGCCAAAATCAAAAATATGTCACATCTGCCTCACATTGAAGTCAACCTGCTCCACTAATTTCGTGTTGATCCGATCACTGCGTTGGAAGTTATAGGGATACAACGAAATTCAGGGTAACCACCCGTAAAAGTTTTAAAATTTTCTAGATCTTAATATTTGGTGTTTATTTTGACTACAAGATTACTACGATGTGAAAATTCTATGATACTAAAAGTATGCCAAAAAATACAAAAACAACCATAGCTGGCAGCTCTATGATTGTTTTTACAATCCGATTTCAACTGAATACTGCCTACAATAAGTTTGACTGTACTGGAAGCTATAGGGCAACGAACTTTATTTTCCTCAGCGAATTTTCAAAATTTAAGACACCAAAAATACCATAGCTAGCAGCTTTAACCGAATTTTTCAACCAAATTTCTACCAAACGTGGCTTAAAATTAAGTTCAGCTACTGTGTGAATTTCGTTAAAACCAAATGACTGAATCAGAAGCTATAGGGCAAAAAGAAGTTATTTTTTTTGTGATTTTCCAAGATGGCACCACTGGCAGAGAATCGCCTGCATTTCAAAATCGCTTCTGTCAGACCTGGTCCTATTTAAGACCAATACATTCGGTAAATTTCAACTGTATCTGATTATTGGGCCGTGAGTTCCAGTGAACAAAAGTTTTTGATGCTAAATATATAAGTTAATTAGCGAAGGGTTACCGTTCGTGCCCATTGTAGAATTTTAAATGTTTTACTTTGGCTATGTAGACAAAACATAAAATTTATTTATGAGTGGTTTTTTTCACAAAAAGCGACAATTTTTCAGGAGAGTCGATGATTTGTATGCCCTATCTACAGCATAACGCAAATCTACAACTTAATAATAACAACATGTCCTGAAAGTTTCATGATATATTGATAGCTCCGTCAAAAGTTATTGCAATTTAAAAATTTGAAAATTTTGCCGATCTCTTCTTAGGCACCTAGCGCACACATAGGGTTAAAAAATCCAAAATATTATCCAATTCACATTTAAAACATGTTGAAAATTAATTTCGAACATTAGTAAAAACGGTTGGGTTGCCGACTTTTGGAGTTGGCCAACATTAGCAGCATTCACCCTATTACGATTTCAAATTTTAATGGAGCGCAGATAGTGAATATATGCACGAACATGCATTTCAAGCCAAACTATGCTTTAAAGGCCGAAATATGCAAAATATACATGTAACATGTATGTGTTTATATATTTGAGCCTTGTTCATCACTGTTACGATTTTTTTATGCTTTCTGTGACAAAAAAAAACAAGGGGTAATTATTAAGAACTGCCGGCAGAAGTGATGACTTAAAACTATAAAATTAGACTGTGGATTTCATAATGGACTTTAAAATTTTATTCAATAAATTAATAAAAAGCTATAAAAAGAGTTCAATGATTTAGACCCACTTATATAATATTATAAAAGCATCAATAGTTTGACACAAGGTATCAAACAATCAATATCTGTGTTTAATGACCCCGCAAAAAGAGCACAACACCTCAAGGCAAGTTAGAATTGAGCAGCTGCCAAAAAAAGTTGAGCTAGTTAGAGCAATTAAGAGGCAATTCTCATTATTGATCACTTGCCAGAAAACTCTATTGACAAATAAAGAACTCTAATACAATCACAATTCTTTGTTGAAAGTCGGTTCCGTGACAGTTGACAAACAGCTAGTTGCTTGCCCGAACTTGCTCTATCAAAAAAGGTAGAGGAGAAATAGTGCTCTAAATTGCTCTCGTTCAGCTTAGAGGAGGCTTATGAAACACAAATCAGAGCAACTTCGAGCAAGTTAGAGCAGTCGAATTGCTCACTTAACACATTTTGCGGAGATATCCCAAGATAGTTCAACCTAGAGCAGCTCACTAAACACGGCTAATATTTTTAAAAAGTATCATATAAATCAATCAAAATGGAAAAAAACTCTAATGGATCAGAACCGCTAGAAAACTGAAATCATCTTTGAACGACTCAAAAATGTGGAAATACGTTAAACACTTTTTTTAGTAATATATCAACCATTTCTTACATAAGGCAAATAGTAGAGAAACACTGTTTTATGGCTACATATATCCTTTGAATTTTGTTTTCATCATTTTGCAGTATTTATGAAAATGTCTGGGGCTGGCAACTCTGTCTTTGCACCAAAGCCAAATATATACCAAATCTGTTTCACGTTAAGTTGAATCCATCCTGTGAATTTCGTTTCGATTGGATGACTGTTCTGGAAGTTAAAGGAGTGAAAAGAATTTGAGGGTTACCACCCGCAAAAATTACTCAAATTTTCGAAACCTAAATATTTGTTGTTAGTTTTCATTGCAGGATCATTCCCACTCAAAAATTTAATGACAACATTGCTTCATAAAGATATGCCAAATAATTACACGATTAACATTGCTGAAAGCTGCTTCATGGTTTTTTAATGAAATTGCTGTGAAATTTGGCTCACAATAAGGTCCTTTGACTACATGAATTTCATTTTGATTTCATGACTTTCATTTTGATTTCATGAGTTACAGGAAAAAAATTGTATTTTGCCGAAAAAATTGATAAAACTAGGAGCCAAAATTTACAGTAGCTGGCAGTTCTATCCAAATTTTTCAACCATATTACTACCATATTTGGCTTAAAATCGCGTTCAGCTAATGTGTGAATTTTGCTAAAATTTGTTGGCTGAATCGGAAGCAGTTTTTTCTCAGTGATTTTTCAATATCTCGATGATTTCTCTGCCAGAGGGCTGTCAGCATTTCAAAATAACTTCTATTAGACCTGGTCCTGGTTGATAGCAATATGCTCTGTACATTTCATATCGATCAAATTATCCGGTCATCAGTTCTTGTGAGCAGAATTTTCGAGTGCTGAAAATAGAGGTAATTTGGTGAAGGGTTGCCGTTCTTGTGCAAAGCGAAATTTTGAAAATATCAATTCAACATGGTGAACAAAGGTTAAAATTTTTGATTATTTGTTTTTTTTTTCGAAAGCAGGCGAAAATCTCTATAGATACTAGGAGTTTCCCGCGCGCGTGACTCATAGTAGTGTGGGACTGTGTTTGAATATTATTTAATTCAGCTCAAAAGTTGTCAATCTTTAAGTCTCCGTGTTATGTCGGTGATGTCTAGGAGTTTGCTGGCCTGAACATTCATGTGCTATCGAAGACTTTGTTGTTGTACCATTTTTTTTTAACTACTTTCTCTACAGTGTCTATTTCTAGATCGCTGTGCAAGTTTGTATTTTTTATATACCATGATGCATCAACCGTTGTATTATATTCAAATTAGTTTTTTTAGTGCAATCCCAAAGCTGGATGCCACATGTCCAGACAGGTTTTTTGTAGAGCAATAGTTTTTTTTCTGTCGATAAAGTAAAATTTCTTCCCAATAGCCAGTATATTTTCCTGTAGCATATGTCCAGCTCTTCCCTTTTCTTTGTCACGTGAATTTTCCAGCGCAACCAAGCGCTTATAATATGCCTTGGCACTTGGCTGAGCTGGAGTTCGGTATTTGTTGGCTATTGATAAGTGCAGGCTTAAGTGCAGTCCTTTTATTCGTGAAAACAACATGAACTGATTTAGATTCATTTAGTATTATCCTCCATTTCTTGGTCCAGTTTTCTATTTGGCTTATAGCTGTTTGAATGTTCTTGTGTTGAATGTTGTTGTTGTATTGCTTTCGAGCGTTGGAAGATCACTTGTGAACAAAATGTAAAGAACTGGTCCAAGTACACTGTCTTGGGAGACTCCAGCTTTTATCTCTTTCAGTTCAGCTTCATTCTAATTTAGCATAAAGTATCTTTCTGAAATGTTAGATTTCAATATGTCGGCGTACTGCTTCGGAAGAAGCGTTTTTATCTCCAAGTTTAATCCTTCATGCCAGACTTTGTGAAAGGCTTGAGTTACATCCAGAAAGATAGTAGAGCTGACTTGTTTTTTTGCCTTCCAGCGCTCTTTCGATGACATCCGTTATTCTGTGTACTTGATCCATTGTTGAATGTTTGTCCCTGAATCCAAATTGGTGATCCGGTATTAATTTTTTCTTTTCAATTATTGGTTTTAATATCTTTAGAAATAGTTTTTCAAAATTTTTTTTAGATATAATAGGTGGTTTCGAAATTGGCCTGTAAGATGATGCTTCATTTGGTGGCTTCCCCGGTTTAGATATCATTATTACTTTTGCTAATTTCCATAGTTTTGGTATATATTTTAACTTTAAGCAAGATTTGATGATATTCCTTAATCTTTTTATTGCTATCGTAGGTAGTTGCTTCAAAACATCTCCTGTAATTCAGTCATATACTGGAGCTTTGAATCCAGTTTTTTTATTTCTTTGATTATCTCTTCTGCTGTCGTTGGTTTCATGTGTTTGTCTTCATTTTGTGTAGTAAATTGTTCGATTGTTTTGTCATCTGATACATCATGTAGCTGAAATATGAAAAAAGCAAAAAGCAATCTTTCTGCTTTTTGTCCTTTTTTTCTTGCCTAGCTTTCATCGATTTTCCTTATTGGTGAAACTTGCATTATTGGTCTATTTAATTTCTTATTTGCTTTCCAGAGAGAATATGCAGTACTTCTGTCATTTGTTAATGAATGCAAATAAGCAATAATTTTTTTTCTCGAAAATTAAAAAAATTTCAAGAGGGTCCATGATATGAAAAACTCTTCTAGCGTGCTTGCCGCAGCTACAAGGCTGTCCGCACAATCTTAAAAGTCCATGTATGTATAGTTTTAGTCAACAGCAACACGTTCTGCAAATTTCACGGATCCAATCTTTTTGTCAAAAGTTATGACAAATTGAAATGTGGAAATTTTTGTGCCTACTTTTAGGCACTCAGCGCCCACATTGGGTTCATAATTTCCAATTTTTACTAATGTTCGAAGAAGAACATTAGTATTAAAATCACTTTGGCCAAAAATTCATATTTCTATATATATGTATATATATATATATATATATATATATATATATATATATATATATATATATATATATATATATATATATATATATATATATCATCAAAAAATTTCAGTGAAAAAATCTCAGGAACGCGCCATCCGATTGAACTGAAATTTTCAGGACACATTGGTGTATATGCAGAATAGTGCCAGGTCTCACAAAAAGTTAATAATCTTTAACCCTCTGGCGCCGGCGGCCATTTTAGTGATTTTTTTAATATACCTATTATTCCGTACACAAATAATTTTTGCAAAAATAAAGTTGACGAAACCAATTTCGAACGTGTTTTACATGGGAATCGGATAATGTTTTGGAATTGTTTAACCCCATGTGTGCGCTGGGTGCCTAAAAAACGAACGGGAAAACTTGAAAATTTTTAAATTGCGATAACTTTTGACAGAGCTTATCAATCATTACGAAATTTTCAGGACATATTGATATTGTTTAGTTATAGATTTGTGTAGCTTTTAATGAACGTGCTGGCAACCCTGTAGTTAGAGCAGGCACTGAAAGTGAAAACCTCCAAATCATCGTCTCTCTTGAAAAAATTCCGCTTCTTCAAAAAAAGCCACTCATATGTAGGTTAGGTTAGGTTAGTAAAGAGGGCTGCCGGGAAACGCGGCTTGCATTAGGCCACCAGTTTGGGCCCATTTGCCACCCTCCGCTGGCTTTTTAGAGCTGCCAAGTGACCGCTTCGCCAAACTGGATCAGCTGACTCCTCTGCTAACCCTTGAAAGTGGTATGCACCAAAAATTTTGAGGCGTTTATTATTTAGGGCCGGACAATCGCAGAGAGTATGCTCAATGGTGTCCTCTTCCATCTCGCACCTCTTGCATAAACTGCTGGATGTCAGTCCCATTTTCTTCGCATGAGATGCGGTAAGGCAATGCCCTGTGAGCAAGCCGACCGTGGTTCTCAAGCAGTTCCTGCTGAGCTTGAGCAGTTTCCTGCTTTTGCTTGGATCAGGTGATGGCCATAATGTCCTGGCCACCCTGCAGTCCAGCCTGTTTTCCCATTCGGACTTTAGTTTGGCCCATATGGCGGCATCAAGTTTGTTTGTGGCGTCCGCGATTGACCGAGGTACAGTGATGCAGGGGCAGTTGCTAGCTCCTGAACCTTTCCTCGCCAATTCATCAGCTTTTTCGTTGCCTATGACCCCACTATGCCCTGGCACCCACATAATCCGGATAGGAATATGCCTTGCCTTTTCATTGAGAGCCACTCTGCAAGCGTTAACAGTTTTTGAAGAACATCTGTAAGACGCAAGAGCGAGAATGGCTGCCCTACTGTCGACGCAAATGGTTATTGGTCTGGTTGATATTCCGCACTCATATGTAAATCTTGTGCTTTGTTTATATAGACAAAGAAAAAAATTGATATGGTATAACGGGCACGCCTGGTAACCCTTGCCCAATTTACCTATATTTTAAGCATCAAAAACTTCTGTTCACGGAAACTCACGATCCGATGAGCAGAATTAATTGAAATTCACAGAATGTATTGGTCTTAAATAGGACCAGGTCTGATAGAAGTGATTTTGAAATGCGGGCGATTCTGTGCCAGTGGTGCCATCTTGAAAAACCACTAAAAAAGATAACTGTTTTTAGCCTTATAAATTCTGATTGAATCGTTCGATTTTGACGAAACTCACACAATTGCTGGACCTTAAGTTTAAGCCACGTTTGGTAGAAATTTGGTCGAAAAATTCGGTTAGAGTTGCCAGCTATGATAATTTCTGTGTCTTCATTTTGAAAAAAAAATTTGGAAGTGAAAACATTCAAACCATCGAATATTCAAAAAAATGTGCGTTTCTTACAATAAAACCAATCTGTATATAAATCTAATGTTTTATCTACACGTTCAAAATAAAACTTTGGAAATTTCATGTCGGACAAGAACGGTAACTCTCTCCCAGTTAACCTATATTTTTAACATCAAAAACTTCTGTTCACGGAAACTCACGAACCAATAATCAGATACAGCTAAAATTTACAGAATGCATTGAACTTAAGTAGAACCAGATCTGATAGAAGCGATTTTGAATTGTGGGCAACTCTGTGCCAGTGGTGCCATCTTGAAAAATTACAAAGAAAAAAAACTGCTTTTTGCCCTATGAAATGTGAATAAATTACCAGATTTTCATGAAATTGGCACAGTAGCTAAACCTAACTCTAATCTCTGTTTGGTGGAAATTTGGTTGAAAAATTTGATTGGTGCTACCAGCTATGGTAATTTTTGTGTCTTTGGTTTTGAAAATTCGCTCAGGAAAACAAAACTTTTTGCCCTATAACTTCCAGTGCAGTCATGAAATCAATACGAATTTCATACAATTAATGAAACCTATCATAAACATTATTCAGGCCAAATTTGGTTGAAAAGCCACGATAGGGTTGCCAGCTATTGTTGGTTTTGTGTTTAATTGCAATATCTTTATTAAGCGGTTTTATCGTAGAATTTTCAAATGGTAATGATATTGTAGTGACAATAAACAGCAAATATTAAGCTTTCGATTATTTGAAAAAACTCGCTGCAGGTAACTCTAAATTTCTTTATACTCCTTTAACTTCGAATGTAATATAACAACGTGAAGCAGATGTGATATATTCTTGGCTTTGATACTGGCAGAAGGTTGCCAGCACGAGTCGGTTGTGCTACTTTTGTATCAATAAACGCTTACAGTTAGTATTCATACCGGAAACATTTGCAATGAAAATAAATAAACAATGTTTCAATTCCCAAAGTTCTGCAAATTTTTCGGATCGCAGCCCCAAACACCAACTTCAGTTACAGTGCTGCAGGCACTGAGCATTTTCTTCATTGATGTTATATGAGATGCTGCTTTCAAAACTATGTGAAATAAGCAACTGATAACGAATATAATTAACCCGTGTTTTGCTCTCATAAACGTTGAAATTCATGCCAGTGGTAATATCTGAAACCTTCCACCATATGAGTTATAATGCATTCTTGAGACCAAAGTAAAACGTGGCATTTGAAACAGTTTGGTCGTAATAAGCAGCACATGTGGTGGAATATGCACTCAAAACCTGCACGATTCTTCTACTGTTCTTCGAACATTAGTGTTTCTAGCGGTTCAGGTGCGCTAGAGTTTTTAATCTTTTTATTGCTATGGTAGGTAGTTGCTTCAAAACATCTGCTGTAGTTAAATCATAATTAAATCAAGTTTTTTTATTTCTTTGATTATATCTTCAGCTGTCGTTGGTTCAATGTTTTCGTCTTCGTTTTGTGTAGTAATTTCTTCCATTGTTTTGTCATTTGCTACATCATGGTGCTGAAATATGTTTTTGCTTTTGTAGCTGAAATATGTTCTGCTTTTGGTTCTTTTTTTCTTGCCCAGCTTTCATAGATTTTCCTTATTGACGAAACTTGCATTATTGGCCGGCTTAATTTTTTAGTTACTTTCCAGAGAGAATATTCAGTACTTCTGTCAGTTGTTAATGACTGCAGGAAAGCAATAATTTAATTTTTTTTTTCAAAAAGTTAAACATTTTCAAGAGGGTTCATGATTTGAAGAATTTTTTTCACGTGCGTGCCGTACCAACCAGGTTGTCCGTACAATCTTAAAAGTCCATGTATATATCGTTTTAGTCAACAGCAACATGCTCTGCAAAGTTCACGAAGATCCACTCTTTTTGTCAAAAGTTCTGACAAATTGAAATTTGGAAATTTTAGGCATTCAGCGCCCACATTGGGTTCATAATTTCTATTTTTTTTTATCATTAACGAGCACAAAAAATAACTAATTTTTGTTTCCAGTACTAACTTTTAACAAAAATTTACTCTGCATATAAATATAGGGGTACTTGAAAATTCACTAAAATGCCTGCCGCCACCAAAGGGTTAAAGATATCTTAATTTTAATTATCCACTACACTATCCCTTATACGCAACTATGTCCTCTGAAAATTTCAGCTCAACCGGATCACACACTCCAGAGATTATCTTACTTAATCTTTTTGCTGATATATATATATATATATATATATATATATACATATATATATATATATATATATATATATATATATATATATATACATATATATATATACATATATATATATATATATATATATATATATATATATATATATATATATATATATATATATATATATATATATATATATATATATATATATATATATATATAAAGAAATATGAATTTTTGGTGAAAAGAGTCTAATGATAATTTTTTTTCGAAAATCATTAAAAAGCTTGACTAGTTCAGCAAAATTTAAATGTTGTGGCTTTATTGCATGAGCAACAATTGATATTGCCAGCTTTTGATATTTCATTGATGTTTCAAATCGAGTTTCATCAAATATTTATTGAATTTTCCAATCAGTGTTTATCTAAATTTATTTATTTATTTCAACCAAACAAGGCGTAAAATTGAAGAAAACTATGGTTTTTCCAGTTCCATTCCAGCTCTGTTAATATCTGTTTTGGCTTTTCGAATGTCTTTCAATACTCCTTGCATAATGTTCTTGGCCTCTGGTACCGATCTCGGACCAATTCGATGCTGCTCAGCTAGATCCGTCGAGTCTGCATTGTTGATTAGAGCAACGACTATTGTCAGTACCGCTACAAATTTAACTATCTGTAATCATATATTTTCAAGCATAAATATTTATCAGCACAAAAATCTTTAGCACTACTTACGTTGGTCATGTTGAGCTTGTAAGTAAACGCACGAATTTCTACGGTTCAGGCAGAAGTGAATAGCTGATCAGAAGTGCTTTTCTTTAAATAGTAGTTGAACTGTTGTAATATTAATAGAGCAGATAAAATTTAATTTAACAAATCCAACTTGAACAAATCATGCTAAATACAAAACAGAGGCATGAAGTGTGCTATGATGAATTTTCTGTGGATATAATAAACTTTTTCACCGTCACGGCATCACATTGAGATCCACTTAAGTGAATACCATGTAAAAAAATTCTTAGCGTTGAAATAATGATATTAGCGTGGATTTTTCGTATCATCGAAAATGATACGTAAATGATGATATTAGAAAAAAAACCAAACCAAAAATATTTTAAAGAAGTTATTTCTTTATTTGCTTGAAATATTTATATTTATTATTTGTGTCAACCTATCTGAAGTAAACTTCGTTGAATTTTCAATTAGCAGATAGCCACTCTTCAAAAATACACGAAACAGAAGTGATAAAGATCCGTTGTTTTGAACATTAGTCGAGGATATGTTTGCTTTCTTTCGCATCTGCGATTTTTAACATTCGGTTGTTGTAAATATTTTTCTCTTTCAATTGTTTTTTCAGCAACAATATACTATTGAGCTCTTGCGACGCTACTTGTTATTGCTTCATTTTGATGAGGAGCTATTACAAAAGTTAATGGCAGCAATATTTTGTTAGCAGCATCACAGACATTTTTACAAACTATATCAAATACAGATGCATCTCAAAACGCTTGTCTCTTAAATCAAGGATTAAATATACAGCGCGTAAACAAAAAGTGTCACTAACGTATACGAGGGTTGATCCAAAAGTAATGATAGTCAATATAAACCAAGGTGATTAAACTTTAAAAAAATATTTATTTTTCAACATAGTCTCCTAACAAGCTAATACATTTAGTCCATCTTTTTTTCCAAAAACAGGATACCGTTAGAAAAAGTTTGCTTGTCTTTACTCTCCCAAAACGCTCCAACAGTAGCCATCACTTCGCTATCATATTCAAATTTATTGCCCGAAAAGTGTTTTTTGAGTCGAGGAGAAAGATAGAAGTCACTGAGAGGTAGATCTGGCGAATAGGGTGGATGTTCAAGCAGCTCGAATCCTATTTCTTGAATTGCAGCCATCGAAACTGCAGCCTTGTGAACCGGTGCGTTATCTTGCTGAAACAGTCCTCGGGCTCGTAGTTTGCTGCGTCTTTTTTTCTTTATAGCCTCCTGCAACATTCTTATTTGGTTTGCATAGTAATCGCCTGATATAGTGGCTTCCTTTTTCAAATACTCCACCATAATAATTCATTCAGCGTCCCAAAAAACAGATACATGACCTTTCCAGCCGAGCTCGACACTTTGAATTTCTTGGGCGTCGGTGAAGAGGGTTGCTTCTAGGCTGTCAGTTACTGTTTGGTTTCTGGATCAAAATAGTGAATCCAGGTTTTGTCCATGGCTACGAAACGTGACAAAAACTTCTTCAGATCTGCCTGGAATTTTTCAAGATTCACCTTCGAAATGTCGACTCGTCGTGGCAGCAATTCTTCGAACACTGCCATACGAGATCACTGTGACCACAGCTACATGTCTGATTGTCACTCTTTGATCTGCCAACACGATATCTTGGACTTTTTTCACTTTATCTTCAGTGAGGGACGTGGATGGATGTCCTTCGTGGTATTCATCTGCAAACGGTGTTCTTCCCAGCTTAAACTCCTTGGCTCAGCGTGCAACGGTGGAATAAGGAGGAGCAGAGTCTACTAGTGCTTCCACCAAGACGCTGCCTGTGTCTTTGGTAGATATTTTTTTTCAAACACAGGTACTTAATGACAACTCTAATTTCGTTTTTCTTCTTTTTTCTGTTCTCTCTTCGACTATTCGTGTTCAAATGTATGTACCTCCCTGGAATCGTGACCTATTTATAAAGTTTTTTCTTTCTACTGACTAAGTGAGTATATGAGGTAGTAAAAAAAATGACTCAATTACCATCAACCGATTTATCGATGCTCGATTGGTTCGATGGCGAGATGTTTATTCGATTCTCTCGATTGTCTCGATTGTCTCGATTCTCTCGATTGTCTCGATTCTCTTGATTTTCTGGATTGTTTCGATTGTCTCGGTTGTCTCGATTGTTCTCTCGATTGTTTTGGCGCATCGATTGCAATTCTCTCGATTGCGATTATCTTGATTGTTTTGTGGCACCGATTGCGATTATCTCGATTGCTAAAACAGCTCGCAATCGCCCACCACTAACACCAACGCTGCATTTACACTGATTGCAAATAAGTCAATTGTTGACGTCAACTGTGGTAAGCAATTGAAAACGGTATTTACACTAACGATCGAGTTGACGTCAAAATGTGCTTGACGGATTACCGTTAACTCCTGCTTGTTAAAAATTGACAACATAAATTGACGGATGCTCACACTGTTGCTAATAAGGGCAATTGACGTCAATTCTGTTCAAATTAGAAAAGTAATTCTGTTCAAATTGTAACGTCGTTCCCCGTTTGATCGGAGCTTCACTCGGTCAAGTCCAGATCATTTCACAATTGTATTTTAAGAAAAATCGATTCATTTTTGAATTGTGTGCATTGAGTGCAAGTATTATTTTGGCCTCAAACTGTGCAGAGGAAGAAAGTGCGGAGAAAAAAAACGCAAATACTGAGTCCGCGAATTGTTCTGAATTCGCTCTGAAAATATATTTGTTTGGAGTTGAATGAGCAATTGAGAAATAATGATCCGGAATTGATAAAAGTTTTGCGTGAATGACTAGATATTTGACGCCATTAATTGTCAAACAAGAAACACATATGTGACAGTCAGTGTCTTTTGCTGAGAAATTCGCTGTATGTCTGAGATTTCTTGCGACTGTTGGGAACTGTGTTCCACTTTTTAGACTGAACTCTCTAATACAAACACATGCATGTCAAGCAGGGAAAATCGACAACACCGATGTCAATCAAAATTGCGGCTCAATTGCTTGACGTGGACAGAAACTTCTTGCCGAAGTGGTGTTCACACTGCTGTCAAACTAATTGCTGGCAATTTATTGCCAACAAGCAATTGAGCCGCAGTTTAAGGTTCAACCAGTCATGAGTCTGCTTACGCGGCGATGCATATATGTCGAAGCATTCCACGCCAAGCATATGTTGCGCCCAAACATAGCTTTCCAAACTACCAGAAAAGTAGCATGCACATTGGGCAAGTTTTTGCTCAATAATTGCTATGAGTAAGAATTGTTGCGATGACCAAGAATTGTTGCTATGTAAAGTGAGGTACTACTTGGCATATGTTCAATCATGCACTGTATGGGTACTGATATTCACACGTGTTTGTGGATATAAAGTGCCTTTTTTTGTTCCTGAACCGGTCGGTTTTGACATTTGCTTATGCTCGCAGACTCATGTTTGGTTAGAGTTTTAAACACATTGGCATCAAGAATTGACCTATCTGAAATCAGTGTAACTGTTATTTAGATTTCTTTCGTGATTTCGGCTTTGACGCTCTTTAAACAGGACATCCTTGAATATGTTTTAATTAAACCCCTCGTTTTATGGAAAGATTTGAAAATTAAATTCCACATCTTGGTGGATTGTCTGGAAGAATTGTGAAAATATATCACGTCTAGCTTGATTTTTGGCTGCCTCTATCATAATAGCTTAATCACAGAAAAACATATTGTCTTTTAATTTTAAATTGCTTAATTTCAAGTCTACTTGACATAAAATGTTCGAAAACTAGCGGCTTTACTATTTTGGGCTGCTCATTCGTCTCATTTTGTTTGCAATTCTGAAGACTATATTTTCCTGGAGCTGGACTCTGACTTTCCTTCTCTGGGTTGGGTGACCTCTTTTGCAGATATATATATATATATATATATATATATATATATATATATATATATATATATATATATATACAGATATATAAATATACATATATATGTATATATATATATAAATATACATATATATGTATATATATATATATATATATATATATATATATATATATATATATATATATATATATATATATATATATTTTATTTATTATTCCGTTAGCTATCGAAGGTATGGAGATCTCTCGTTAAGTCGGGCTATGGTATTTATATATCAAATGTTTCATGGTATTTTTCAGGTTTCATGGTATTGTTAAGTTTTAATGTTTTGTTTCGTAAGTGTATCTCTAGAGTCCCAGCCATTAGTTCCCTATGTATGTCCGTATTCCTAACGTACCATAAAATAGAATGCTGTGGAGAGGACAATTTAATCTCGCTTGGCAGACTTTGCCAAATGCTTTGCAAACTTTACCACGCTCCTTATCAGGCTGACCTATTGCTCAGTAGAATGTAATGGTTTGAACCCAAATTGCACATCCGGAATGATGGATTTTTTTCCAGTTTTGTGGGAAGCGAAGGTTTTGGCATAGCTTGGGTGCTATCGTGATAATCACTGTTTTCCAGATCTTAGAGAAGTTTCCTGTACAAAAGCAAGTATTAATAATGCCGATCATGTTCGTCAATGTAGTGTCAAGAAGTTGTCCCAATCATTAATTTTCAATCGAGTCAGATGCAGGTTAGTTTCGCTCATAGAGTTCATTTATAAGTGGTTTGACCTCTCCGAAGTTTGTTTGTTTGGTTCGAGAGTCTCTTGTTGTTGCACATGCAGAATTTGGTTCAAAGACCCAGAAAACTTTTTTTTCTCGTCAACGTCTTCATTTGGAGAGCGATTTTCTCGATATTGAAGCTCTTGTATCTCTGCGTAAGCTCACCCTTTATCAGCGCTGTCATATTTCAGCCTATGTGGCCTGTTTCTGGGAGGTACAGTAATTTAATTTTTATTTTCGCGAAAATATTGATGTTTGGGACTGCCATTCGAACAATTTTTAAAACTCGGAAAATCTAAACATTGGTTCTTTATTTTTTATTGTAAATGCTTTGCATATGAATATATAATGGAAGTATCTATTGGTGCTTTATTTACGAAAATGACTGGTGCTTGTGACTGTGCTAGCAGCACAGACACAGAGCTGCCAGCATTTCAAAATCACTTCTATCAGACCTGATCCTAGGTCATACCAACATGTCCTGTAAATTGCAAAATGATCGGATTATCCGGTCGTCAGTTCTCGTGAACAGAAGTTTCGACTGCTGAGCATAGAGGTAATTTGGTGATGGGTTGCCGTTCTTGTGCAAGTCGGAGTTTCAAAAATTTCGAATTGACATGGTGGCTGAAGGTTAAAATTTATCAACAAATTGACTTTTTTGTCAAAAAGCAAAAAATTTGCAGGAGGGTCGATAATTTGAAGGATTTTTCTTTATGTTTCTGTCGTAGCTACAAGTTTACCCGCATAGTCTTGAAAACTCATGTGCGTAGAGTTTTAGTCAACATTAATATGCTCTGCACATTTCATGACCATCCAATGTTTCTGTCAAAAGCTATGCCAAATCGAAAATTGAAAAAAATGCTTGCTTACTTTTAAATATACCGAATCTGTGGGAGTGTTGGACCCTTCGGATGGGTCTGGCTTCTTAAACCTTGACTTAAAATAGTTTAAACATAATACTCAAATCTCAGACTTAATACTTTAACGTAAGTAAGCCAGGTTATTGCACACCTTTATTACCTTCTACCTGTATAAGCCACCGTTAGTCAAGGTTTTTAAATTTCTTGCCAATAGTAGTGAGAATACACACAGAAAATTTTAGCCTTTATACTTTGACGTATGTCTGGCAAGCGCTGGCTCCCACTTTATAAGTCTCGCAATACTTATGCCAATTATGCTAAGAAAACCGGTATAATTCGCGACCCGAAAAATGTCTAGAACCCAGCCTTTGAAATCCACAGAAGCAGACTCGAGTCCACACCAAATCAATTTTTACTTTTTGCTCTGAGGGAACTGTACAATCCTCACGTCTTCGAAAACTTACTCCATTTAAACTTAATTCCGTTCGCATCTAGAAGAATGATTTATTCAGCCTGCTTTACGTTCGATTCCGTTGTAGGCATTATTAGAGTTGAATTCCTGAAAAATAAGATGGTGACTAATATCTCTGTAAATACCACAAGGTCCGTTTGTTTGTTAAAAGAATATCTGCAGGATTTTCAATGGCTTCGCACAGTTTATTCCCCAAATGATTCTTGTTCAAGCCATTTCTACCACGCAATTTTAAAACTTTTTGTAAATTTAGTTTCAACTTTTATCCATACATTTATTTGTTATTTATTCATTATCAATTTGTAACTTATTTATTTATTTATTTATATATGTATGCGTTATATATTTGTTCTTTACCTTTTATTTGTATTGTATTCATTAGAAGTCTTTTCAAAATTTGTTTCATGTTTATATATATATATATATATATATATATATATATATATATATATATATATATATATATATATATATATATGTATATATATATATATTTATATATATATATATATATATATATATATATATATATATATATATATATATATATATATATGTATATATATATATATATATATATATATATATATATATATATACATATATATATATATATATATATATATATATATATATATATATATATATACATATATATACATATATATATATATATATATATATATATATATATATATAAATAAATAATAGTTGAATAAATAATAGCTATCGGGTCCGAAGCTGATGTTCCTTGGGGGAATTTTCACCAAAATTACCACGATCTGGAAAGGATCCGTGTTTACTTTGTTGGCGTTCGCTTATATTTGTTGACGCGTGGCAGTTTGAAGATGAAAGTGGGTTATGCCCTTTTCCACTAGGATGGCTGTACCTCCAACTCTACTTGACAATCTATCGTTAGAATATAGGTTCAAGTTTGAGATGTGGAGGCGATCAGTTGGTCTTAGAAATTTTTCTGGTTGAACACGATGTAAACCCTGTAGTCATATAGGAATCGCATCAGCTCTCCGGCTTTGGTGTTTGACAACGGTATTGTGTTTGGGAGCGGGCATCAATATTTGTTATTGGTAGATTGGAAAACATTGCGAGCATTATATATTTAAATGAGCTTGATATTCAACATACGATTTTGGCGGATTCGTAATTAATTTTAGAGTATTTTATTGACCTAGTAATTTGCGTCCTTTTGTTTGGTTTCTGGAACATAATTAGTACAGTTGACTTCATTTATTCTGCAAGTTTGTGTTCCATTTTAATAAATGTCTTTAATTTCTGTGCAACTGCGACTGGCCTCTGTATCGACAGTGGTTACAATGCCTTCATTTAACTTGGTGGTGGAAGTGGGGGAAACTCGTTTTCGGCCTGAATACCCCTGGCCGATGGAAGAGCGTTCTGAATTTTCACGTTCCCTGGGCAGATTTTGTTAAACCTTTTTTTCAACTTGAGTGTCTTCTGCCCCTGACGATTCTGGAGTTCAAAATTAATTTTGCATCTTCGTTTTCATTACGTCCATTGTTGTAAATGGTGCTGGAGATGTCATCTGTTTCAAGTACAGGTTCAATTTTTAATTAGTTCTTCGTTTTGTTGAAAGTTTTGACTGAGTGTCTGCAAGCTACCATTTAAATGTTCTGTCTGGTGTAAGAGCTCGAATATTTTCTTCTTTTTTGCCAGCTTTCTCTCCACAAAACAAAAACCAAGCCCCCCGGAGGCTTTAAACCCAAGTTACTTACCGTTTTATTATTTTTAAACCATTACCGTTTAAGCTGTTTATTGCGGTTTTTTATTGTTGGGATTTAGCTCTATGATATTCTGCCAGGTTTTTTTTTTGTAGCAACTACCAAGTCCGTTTCCAACACATTAATTGGCTGATGAGCAGACGGTCTTAAAACCATTAAAAACAGTCAAGCCTTGCTGTATTATTATTTAGGATTTAAGTGGTGCATAAGCGGGAATAGCATATCGCAGAACTGCATATTCATGCCTCTCATTAGCTGCACGTAAGAAATATTACTTTTTGTAGTTCGCAACGCTCTGTGTTACAAACTGCTGACGACCCTTTTTTCACTAATATTGACAAAATTTTTTTGATTTGAAACTTACCACTATGTTTTTCATATCATACCATCAGGACTGTGCTCCCATCTTACCCATTTCGTTCAATTTTAGCCTGAAGTATACGTACTCTGTGAAGAATTGATAAAGGTAGAAATTCGCCTCTCTGTGCATACATCTTACTTGAGGTTATATTATGCCAACTAGTTTAGCACCTGCGCTAGCCACTGTCAATTAGCTCCCCGAACTTTTTATTTTGGGACACATCTCCCCAAATTTGACCCCATATAGTAAGACGGAAACTGGGTCCACCAGTGCTGACCATTATTATGTGTTGCGACTGTAACTATTCAGTTTATGTATGACGATCATGTGGCACTGTTAAGCTCTAGAGCTACTATTACCGCTTCTTTGAGTGCAATTTTCAAACAAGGTCCCCAAAGAAAAAAAAAACCAATAGTGAATTTTGAGCCCATACACAGCAAAACGCAGCAGTATGGTTATCGTAGTGTAAAAATATTTTTTTACTAATTATATTTAAAGACACAACTAAGCTCTGATAAATGCAACAAAAAGTATTTCACTTGTGAAACTCGATTTTATTAAATTGGCGAAAAAACATTGAAAAACATAACATTTTATTAAACTTTTCTATTTGCCATATCGACATCTACCTCGACTCGCTCCAAAAGTTTCTCTGCAGCTCGTAAAAAAGCCTTAGCAACATCTTTTGGATCGGGTTTCCCTGTTGGACCGAATTGACACTGAGCAATTGCAATGAAGCATGCAAGAAAAACGAGCAAGATGACAGTGACCTGATGACATAAAATATGTGTGTAATCACATTTTGGTAATAAATTAAATTTACCTTCATTTTTCTATGATGACAATGACTAAGCGCGTTTAACGAGTCTCAATGAAATTGCTTACAAGCACTGGAACAATACAATCTATTGAAAACCGGTGCAAGTCTTCGAATATCGGTTATCTCGCGCAAAGTTTCCTATTTAAAGAAAATTTGTGCCTAGCTTTTTCAAGTCATGACATTTCTGAATTTCTTCACAGTGCATGGTTATGATTTTCATTGATAATAATGTTAAAGACTGTAAATAATTCGGAAGTCCACAGCCCATAAAACGTTTTAATGCTTGCTTATCTGAAACTGGAACATATCCACGAATAATAAACGAAACGAATGCATTTAGTCGAGTGTTTTCTTTCACAACAAACTCATTCGTATATCTGCTGGTTGTTGATTTGATCATCGTGTCAATTAAATGATGGTAGGTTATTGCCATGTAATATCCTTCGAAACGTTATAATAGGTCATTTCGGTCCCTATGAACAGATAATTATGAGCAACGAATGACAATTTTATGTAAAATTAATGGATGCTCACATCAGTAATGAAATAATAATTTCGTCGTAGAAACCAACGTTAACTAGGTCGTGGCAGTGACTCGCCCACACTGGGCGCTGTCAGCTGAAGGATTTTTGTTTGGGATATTTCACTATTTAATCTTTTTGAGCGGCTAAAAATGTTTGAAATCAAGTTTTCAAATATTTTTGAGCTCAGAAGTGAAATATTTTTATATTGTTTTACCATTTTTGTAAGAGTGTTTAGATATCGCACTAATAATCATGTGATTATCGTATCTGCTTTCAAAAGTAGGAAAGAACTTCGCATTTAGGTCCTTATGTTTGACGAGGACCGTTCGTATCTAACTTCAGTTAATTTTCGTTTGAAATTATAAATAAAATTGGATGGGACAATGAGTATGCCCGCGCCGATGGCATCGTTTTGTTGAAATTCAAGGCAAAAATTGAGGAAAACTTGTTTGAGTTATTTATTCTTGAGCGGATAATTTTTTTTAAATTTTGTTCGGAAAATACAAATTATTTGCCGGAAGAAAATGCTTTTATTTTGATAGGTTTCGATGGCAACTAGTGTAAATGTGGTGCTGAATTGTCTGAATTCACTCAGAGTGATGTTAGCACAGGCACAAACCAATTGTTTACATGCTTTTTTATGGCCTAAATCAGGAATCGTCTCAAAAGCATGTGATTTCCTGGAGATATGAATAGGCTATAGAATTCCAAGAAAACGTATTCCACATTAAAAATATTCCGTGAGATTATTTCAGGAGCGCGTTTTTTGATCAAGCTAAACATTTTCGTAACCTATGGCTGTATATATATGTATGTATGTATATATGTAAGCAGAAATTACAATTAAGATACCTTAAACTCTTTGGCGCCGGTGGATATTTTAGTGAATTTTCAGGTACTTTTATATGTGTATGAAAAAAAAACCAAGGTGCTAAAGGAAAACCAATTATGTGTCAATCTAACCTATGATTACGCTTTGATGGTTTTTTAACCCAATGTTGGTGCTAAAAAGTACATAAAGAATTTATTCGAATTTCAATTTTTCATATTTTGGACAGAATTTTCGGATTATTACCAAATTCGCAGTACATATTAATGTTTTCCAGAAAAGGTTTTTTTTTAGTTTTTTTTTTTGATAAATATGTGGATAAGAATATAGCAGTCACGTGCAAAAAGAATCCTTCAAATTGTCAAGTCTCTTTAAGATATCTAGGAGACAGTTAGATAGTTTCAAAATGCCGCATCCCGTAGGTTATCGTAGGTTACCATACCCCTTGACCAAATTTACTATATTTGAGCACTCAAAACTACTTTTCACGAAAACTCACGTCCGGGGTATTAGAACAAAAGGAAATTGACAGGATACATAAACTTAGAAGTAGGTCTGACAGAAGTTATTTTAAAATATCGATGACCCTGTAGCTGTGGCGTCATCTTGAAATAGCGTCAATCAAAAACACATTTGATTACTTTATTTCCTTCGATGCAGATTCATCCTGACATAAGCCGAATTTGACAGATTTTTGATTGCGAAAACTTGGACGGTGCTACCACCTACAATGAATTGACATTTTTGCGCTTAAGTATGCTATCGAATTCTCAAGCTGCGATAAGCACCATTACAATATAGCTCAATGTTGTAAATTTTTAAGCTCTAAGGGGTCAGGTACACTTGGGACGTCCACAAAAAGCTCTTTTTCAGTATTTTTTTTAGACACACCTTAAAGTAATTAATAACAAATGTTTTTTTACTTTAAAGAAAGAAATTTGTAGAAGCTATATTGAAAATTAGACGAAATAGAGTAAATTTTCGAAGGGTCAAAAAAAAATTGTTTTGCCGTGATGACTGTAGCTTGTCACTAGATCATCCGAAATAAAAAAAAATCGGAGATTATTAGTTAATAACATAATAACATGGACGAAGAACTTTGGCAGATTTTGATTTTTCGAAATATGGCGGTTGTTGAAAGTCTAAATTGCATTTTCGACCAACTCACATTTTCGGCTATTGAAAAAAGAATATCGTCCAATCGAAAAATCCTTCGTTCATCCGGAGGATAATTACATATCAAATAAGTGAGGAATATTTCATGCTGGTCGATGAAGCCGTTTTCAATTTACAGTGATCACCGACTTCGAAAACATAGTTTCGAGAAAAATGCTTTTAAAGCATGCGAAAAACGCTTTATGCAATAGAGACGACTTCATTCAAAGTTATTTATCTCCATGAAAAATTGTCCGATTCGTCTGAAATTTGCAGAGAATGCTCTTGAAATATGCTTCTTTTAGAAAATGTAAAGAAAATAAAATCGATTTTTTCAAAATTCCAAGTGTACCTGCCCCTTTAAGGGAATAACTACAAATTTTTCACCTCTATAACTTCCTATTCAGTCACCATATTGAAACAAATTTCACAAAGTGCATTAATTTAATTATGAAGTGAATTTGATAAATTTTTTGGTTGCGATACTGGAAAAGTGTTACCAGCACGGGGCATTTGCATCATTTTTGCACCAATAGTTACGACCAACAAATTCTTATATAATAAGCACTTAACAATAAAAATATGCTAACCCATACTGGTTTTTCCCAAATTTTGAAATTTTTGGGGCGCCCAATCTCAAAATCTTTGTATACTTACAACGTACAATTGAACAACATACAATTTACAACGTACAACGTACAAAAAAAAAACAACTTACAACATACAAAAAAAAAAACGTGGAGTAGATTTGACACACTTTTGAAGACTGAACTAGTTTCGGAAAGAATTTTACAGCGCCGTTGGCGTCGTTAGCATGAATCAATAGTTGGGTGAAGCTTATGAAAATAAGTTAATGCTCACATCAGCAGTCATGATCATTTTTTTGATGGTAAGGCGAAAATATATAGAAAAGAAAATGTTGGAATCGGTTTTGAAAATTAGCTACCTGAAACTAGCTTAACGGTGGTTTCTTTTTACCAAAATTGGTCCGGTTGCACCCTCTTGCCAGAAAAAGTTTTACTCTTTTACCATGATTTTTATATTAAAAATCCGGACTTAGAAATGCTTGATCGACAACTCATCTAATTTATTTTGATTGGAAAGAAATCTGTAAATGATCGAAAACATATCCTAAGCAAGATTTTGCACGAACCGTTGATGCATGCACGTGTTGATTTTCATGTCGGCAGTTCCTTCTGAAGCTAGATCATACTTTGGGATATACATTTATAGCGGATTCGTACCAAACTAAGGGGCTCGGTGGAGAGAGTCCGGTGAGCCAAACCTCATTTGCGGTGACTCACTCTAGGCTCATTATGGAGTGAGTGAGTGGTGCCGACGCCCATCTTTGATGACCTCTTGAGGTCAGGAGAGTAACGACCCCAAGACTAGGCATGTCCAAAAGATTTCTATTAGATCCACTTTCACGTTACCGAAATCCATAAGATAGTAAACTATCAATTTCCTTCCTCAGCACAGCCGAGTCGATGCAGCCCAAGCCCAGTGAGTTGAAGTTCTCAAAAGACTTGATTGCGTCGCTGGTAAGCATAGATCTAGATGTGGACCATCATTTTTTACTGCTGCGGCGAGTAGGTAATTTGGACTGAGGCGCACATTTGCGCTTCTGTTTCAAAGTAAACAAATTTTTGAAGTCTTTTTTTGGATATTGTTAAATCACCATCCGGTCGTCTTGGAGAGTCCAGCTTAGCTGATTGGCACTATTCATTTATTTATTTATTTATTTATTTATTAATCCCTTGCGCTATAAATATAATTCCAATTACAGTGTCAAGAAAGCAAAAATAAATAAAAATGAAACATAAAAAAGGAAAAGAAATATCAAAAATAATTGAATAATTAGAAAACTAAAATTAGGACTAAAGTAAAAAGCAATTCAAGGTAACATTTTCAATACATGCTTGAATTGTAAAAAAAGATTGCGGGAGAGGACCAAGCTGAAGGGCATTGTGCGTTCTGGGTAGACGCAGCAAAGGTGAATGGAAATAGACTTCCGTACGTGCAAAAGAAACATAGAAAACCTCAGAAGAACGACTTGGACTACTGGATACACGTCTGGTTATCTGTGAACTGAGATCTGTCAAGAAAATGCCTTGGCAAAGTTTGAAGAGGAAACACTCATCGAGGAACAAACTCCATGATTGCAACGAGGACATACGAAGGAGGGAAAGACGGAAGGAGTAGGGATGATAGGGGATATTAAATTTAAAAAGAAGTGAGCGAGTGAACCCTGGATGTCATATTCATAACATGAACATCAAATCTTAATTTTGAATCAAACACCACACCCAGGTCTCTAAAATGCTGGACAACTGACAGGGAAATACCAGACAAAGAATCAGAGTACACATGTATAATTTTAAGTCATCCGCATATAACAGACAAAGAGAATTGATAACAGAAGGAAGGTCATTGGCAAACAAAATAAAAAGTAGCGGGCCAAGAATAGAACCTTGAGGAACTCCGGATGTGGGAAATATAGAAAAAGAAATGGAACCATTAAAAGTAACTCTGCAGGGACAACTATGAAGATAAGAGGAAACACCGAAACCATTAAATTTAAGGAGCAGCAGGTTATGGTTCACAGAATCAAAAACCTTCGAAAAGTCTGTGTAAATTACATCAACTTGACGTTAACAATCGAAGGCAAAGGCTACAAAATTAGCAAACTCCATTAGGTTGGTCGATGTAGAGCGACCCTTGATGAAACCGTGCTGCTCAGGAGCAAGTAAGGGCTGTAGAGAAGGATAAATTATATTGTAGACAAGACGTTCAAGGATTTTACTGAAACAGCAGAGGAGGAATATAAGACGATAGTTGGAAACAACGGAAGGATCACCACATTTGAAGATTGGGAAAATATTGGCGGATTTCCATAAAGAAGGGAATACACCAGATGTAAGGCTAATGTTGAAAAGGAAAGCTAAAGAAACACAGAGCGATGATGAGATGGATTTGACAAGGATATTAGGAACGCCATCAGGACTGGAACTGGCATTAGAATTTAAGGTATGCAAAAGGATTTCAACTTCCAAAGGATTGGTACTAAACATAGAAAATTTAGGAGATGTACGAGAGACAGTGGGAGCTATCGAGGTATTCAGTGGGTTTTTTTTTAAAGGAAGAGGAAAAAAAGGCAGCAAACAAATCACAAATATCCTGAGGAGTGGAAGCTGTAACATCATCAAGAGACATAGAATCAGGAACTGAAGAATTGGATTGGAGGGTACGGATGTAGGACCAAAAGGATTTAGATTGATTAGAACAGATTGAAGCTTCGATGTTCGAAGAGTAATCACGGCATCAAAATCATCAGTAATCAAAATCTTCCACAGCTTCGACGTCTTTTATGCACCTTCCAGATCTGAATAATTATCTCTTGGAAATTTTCACCAAATTTTTATAAGTTCTGCGTGAGGGTCTGTACTCGATCCAGTCAGTCTCTAAAGAGAGAAACAAGTAGCGATGATCATTGTGATGATAGTAATACATCAATAACTGCCTTCCTGTTAGAAGTAACAGAGGTGAAAAAGTCCCAGTGTTTAAAGTCATTAGTCCCGCAGAAGCTATAAAATCAAAGAGTCTGACTTCTCTAGCGTTATATTTGCTGCTGCTGTTACTGGTGTGCTGATCGCATTGCAGTCCATTAAAAGTTAAGTTAGTAAGTTAGCTAGTGAGCTGAATCGACAATCTTGTGTCTCAGCCGTCCATTTTCAAAGTACTTTAAGACAAGTGCTGGTTTGTCCCGACTTAAAAGCTGTCTAAGCATGGTGGCACTAAACAGATTGAAACCTAGAACACAAACTCTAGGTATTGTTGATCTTTCATAATAAAATATTTTTGTCCCCTTAACTGAGCCTGAGTACGTAAATCCTGCTGCCTTGAAGTCACGACTTCTGAACAAGTGCAATGTAGGAAGAAGCGTGCAGTTTTGTTAAATTTTAGCTTAAAAAATAGGACGAAGCATTATTTTACCTACAGAGATAGAAATGTCCAAATTGATGTCTGTGGACCCAATTCCAGAGATTCTTAGACAATGTCCACGTGGTCTTAGTGAGAGAAACTTAATAGCAAAGAAGATTCACTACACTCAAAAAAATTTTGGTTGAATTTTACCTTTCTCATAGTAGGAAACTGGTTTCCTACTATTAAAGATGTATATTTACAAAAGTGCGTACAAAGAATATATTACGTCATAAATGTGTATTTTTTTTACGAGAAAATCGTGCAATTTTACCCTAAAAAGACGTAAATTTAGGACGAAAACGCATGAAATGTATGTATCAAAGGCTACTTTTTACAAGTCTTTTAGGGTAATAAGCGCAATTCATTCGTGAATGCCCATAAAAATGTTTCAAAAACGAAAATAGACGGTGCGTTTTTTGCACTCCTGGGCAGGGTAAATTAAGTTAAATTTAATTTTAATTTAATTTAATTTATTTATTTCACCAAACAAGGAATACAATTACTTATAAATAAGATAAAAATAAAAATATAAATTTACATTACAATTCAAAATAACAAAACTAAACAAAACAGATTAATAACAGGTAAAAATACACTGAAAGCAATGCAAATAAATAAATTAACATTCTATTAAAAAATATGACAGCAATATTACATGTAGGGCACAAAATTATTAAATCCAAAAAGGAAATTAAATTAAATATTTTGTTAGTCATGAAAAGGGTATTAGGCCGGTAGACTAGAGAGGGTAGGATAAGAGAGCCTTGGTAACTCTGTTTTTAAGGGGTTATATACAGGTAGAAGGCCGGAAAAAGAAGTTTTTTTATTAATTTTTTGTGAAAAGGTAGTTTACTTTACAAAAACCAAAAATATATATGCATTTAGTGCCAACATTTAAGTTTATAATGGCACTAATAATTTGTAAAAATATTGATCTGGTGCGCTCCTCCAGACGATCTCCTGAAGGTCTTCCAAAAAAAGGTGTTCGGCGGTGACCACGATTTCTCCGGTATAATTCATCTGAAGTCAAAAAACCAAACAGATTCTTTTAGTAGATAGACAAAACTAGGTATTGATCAAAGGAACAATCGAAATTTAGATTTTCGACAAAATGGCAGCTTCGTAAAAATAAAAATCGAATTTTCGACCAAAATTGCCATTTGAAATTGTTTAAAAAAAACAGAAATAATTATCCGAAATCTTATTCCTTCGTTTAATACCTGACGAATATATCTGGGAAAGTTGTGTTAAAATTTCAAACCGTTTGGTTGACCCGTTTGTTAGAACGCTTGGTCACCGACTTGGAAACATAGTTTTGAGAAAAACGCGTTTAAAGTTTCGGAAAAAGTTAACACATAGATCATATTTTTTTTAGTTACATGGAGTTATCTGTTCTAGGGCCATAAGATGTACCCTTTGTAGCCTCACCAGCTTCTAAGACTTCGATTTGATGCTGTCTACGAGTCATTCGTCCCTCTTGCTTACTCCCATGCGCTTCGGCATGTACTCCGCCTACTTTCTAACAGTCCGAGATGTGACTGCAAATATGCGTATATCTCGGAAAAAAACTTGTCGGATCGATTTGAAATTTTCAGGGAATATTATCAGTTAAATATACATTCTGAAAATGCAAAAAATAAAAAATCGGGTTTAACTGTATATAACCCCTTAAAGGACGCTTTCGAAATTGTGGGGGAATAGTGTTGGCTCATGCTGTTGAATATCTTGCAGCACCTATTTATTGGCTCATTATCAGCATATGCGGTGCTATGCCTATATTCTACTAGTATTTGTTGGGATCTAGTGACTCTTACGGGCTGGTTAAGCACAAATCTTTCCTGAATGAAGTCGACATTAACAGCGTCTCTAATGACATCGAAACTGAAGCAGGCAGATAACATTAATCTTCTGGATGCAAGTGGTGACAAATTTAGAAGTCTAAGGCGAGATTCATATGGCGGTAAACTGCTAAAATCACAGGGATGATAAAGACCTCTAAGAGCGAATAGCAAGAATTGTTTTTGAACAGATTCTAACCTGTGGCTGTGTATTTCGAAAATCGGGTTCCAGATAATGCAAGCATACTCAAGAAGAGGGCGAACGAGCGCGGTGTATAGCGATTTTGTAACCCAAAGGTTCTGAAACTCCCTGGCTTGCCGCTTAATGAAGCCTAGTCGTTTACTTGCTTGAGAGATAACTTTATCGTAATGAAAATTAAGGCGGAGCTTTTTATCCAGCACAACACCGAGGTCTTATATATTGTTAACCCTACTGAGTGTCGTATTGCTTAAAAGATAAGTATGATGCACGAGCGTACTTTTTCGAGAGAAGCTAATCACATGACATTTTGCGATATTGAGAGGTAGGTTGTTTACGCAGCACCAATGATCCAGGGAATTTAGTTTTAGTTGGAAAAAGTTGGCATCAGATGACGACTTCATAGTGTAAAATTTTTTCAGATCGTCCGCATAGAGTAGATGAAGTACATCAGATAAAACCTCCGACAAGTCTGATATAAAAATGTTAAAAAGGGCCAAGATGGCTACCTTGAGGTACTCCAGAGTTAACCTGAATTTTTTTTAGAGATAAGCCCTTGGAATTTCACATATTGTGAGCGGTTCTGGAGGTAAAAGCTAAACCATCTCAGTAAAGATCCTGCAATTCCGAACTGCTGCAGCTTGGAAATCAAAATGGAGTGGCTAACACGATCAAACGGTTTGCTGAAGTCAGTGTAGACTGCGTCAATTGGACCACCTTTCTCCATTTCGCAAAGAACATGAGAAACCAGCACCATTAGGTTGGTAATGGTATAACGACCTTTCCTAAAACCATGCTGCTGTTCGTTAAGTCGAGCATCAACCTGGGGGGATAGCTTATCACATATGATTTTTTCAAACAGTTAAGGAATAGTTGATAAAATGGCGATGCCTCTATAATTTTGAATTGATCTTCTATCACCATTTTTGAATATTGGTGTAATGTAGGAGGTTTTCCAATACGATGGAAAGTGCCCAGAAGAGAGAGATGTATTGAATATGATGTGAAGAGGAGAAATTAACTGTGCGACACATTTAATAAGAAAAGTCGGAGGAAGAAAATCGGGTCCAGGGCCTTTGTTACTATCAAGCTCCAAGATAGCTTTAAACATATCATCTCTGGAAATAGTTATAGCCTCAGCGAACATTATTCTAGATACTCCAGGGAGGTGACAGAGTGATGGAGTACGGACAGGGCTAAAAACCTCTTGAAAGTCATCTGCGAAAAAATTACAAATTTCTTGAGGAGAAGAAGACATTGAGGTTCTATTGCACATAGAAGAGGGATAACCTGTTGTTTTCCGCTTCATATTCACAAAGTCAAAAAACTGTGGTTATGAATTATATTCTCGCCGGTAGTTTTAATGAATCTATCATATGCTTCATGAGACTTTTCCTGGAATTCTTTGGCCACTGCATTGTATTCTTCTTTGATACGATGGCTAGAGTCGACATTATTTTTTATTGATTTGTGAAGCTTATTTCTGTGATTTCTCAGACGTCGAAGAGTCTTATCAAGCCAAAGCTCAGAAAGCTGATCTTTTCTCATAAATTTAGGGACATATCTTTCGACCACGTCAAACAGTATTAGCCCAGTGAATTCCGGCATAAAAAAGGCGAAACTTCGGAAAAATTAGGGGAAAGCTGAATTTTGGTGTGAACCTTGGTACTGGCGTGTTGAACAAAATGTCAAAAGTCCTCATCGATGCGAGTGCTGCGCCACTTTTTATACGGGGTCAAAGGTCACGAAAAGTGACCTTTCCTAAATACCTCAGTAACGGTTACGTCTTCAGAAAAACAATGTATGACAAATTTGTAGCTTAGCAAATTTCCAACAAAAAAGATTAGATAGCTTCTTCCTGTAAACATAACCGTTTTTGAGATATATTGATCTAAACATTTGTTACTAACAGCACCCTCATTCTCATCGGCATGTTGATATTATCCGATTTTGATTACGACTTGGCATGTTTGTGAGTTTGTTTTTCTATGTTTAAGAGGTGCATAAAAAAAACATGTACACAAAATTATCTACCAGACTCCAGGGTAGGTGGAAAAGTGTACTCGAAATAGTTACCACCACCCCCCGTCCCCCTTTGCCATAAAACTTGTAGGGACATCTGTTCGCTATTCTCTTCTCCGAAAAAAACTGTATTGCGGCATCATTTATGGGATATTCCACGAAAGAACAGGACAAAACAACCAAATTGCAGGTGGAAATAGGTTTTGTAACATATCATGGGCCTAGGAGCATGAAAAAGCAAGATAATATCATGGCATAATTCTGTAAACGCTCATTCCTGACATTATAGGAGCTCAATCCGATGCAGATTATCCCCGAATAATCAGTTTTTTTACCAATCCTGTGATGGCTGCATAACGCCAAAGGGATATGACACGTCTCGAAACCAATTTGCACCTGAAATTACGTGACCTTGCCCTGATCTTTCATGGGATAAGACGGTATGGAAAAAAAAACTAAAAAACCGGGTATTTCGGGGTGTTTCGTTTGCGGGGGTGGGTAGGGTGTGGGAAGGGTGTGGATGTAGGGCTGGTCGTGCGATGAAGAATAGGCAATTAACAGGATAAAAAGTGATCCTACCTTGTTTAACAGTGGGCAAAGAGTAGGCAACGAGCTCATTTCTGAAGATTTGGGATGGATGCTCAGGGATACCGTTTTATGGCAAAGGGGGAAGGGAAAACTTTTCGGAGCACACTTTTCCACCTACCCTGATGTCTGGTTGATAAGTTTATTTACATGTTTTTTCCATGCGCCTCTTAAATATAGAAAAACAAACTCACAAACATGCCAAGTCGTAATCAAAATCGGATAATATTAACATGCCGTGAGAAAGAGTATGCTGTAAGTAACAAATGTTTAGATCAATATATCTCAAAAACGGTTATGGTTACAGGAAAAAGCTATATAATTTTTTTTGTTGGAAATTTGCTAAGCTACATGTTCGCCATACATTGTTTTTCTGAAGACGTAACCGTTACTGAGATATTTAGGAAAGGTCACTTTTGGTGACCTTTGACCCCGTATAAAAAGCGACGCAGCACTCGGATCGATGGGGACTTTTGACATTTTGTTCAACACGCCAGTACCAAGGTTCACACCAAAATTCAGCTTTCCCCTAATTTTTCCGAAGCGCCATGTTAGATTTCCCCGGACTATATTTTGTAGAAAGAATTTACATTTTCGTCAAGAGATTGAGATGCAAGCGTATCTGTTCAATCGACATTGTCAAGAGAATTGTGAATGCTATTGTAATCAGCATTGCGGAAATCGTATACAATAGTATTATTGTAAGTTTGAAAGATATTAGAATCTGTAGTGGATAAATCAATAGTAAGAGCGGAATGGTGTAGGCTATTAGAGAAAAGATTCTCCGCGTCGATAGTCGGGCTAACCACTACTTTGTCATAAACGTTTATAAACATAAGGTCTAACCAATTACCATTACGGGTGGGAGTCGGAGCAACCTGCTGCAAATCATAACCATACAAAGTACTCACAAGGTTAAAGTCAGAATAATCGAGATAGTTAATAGGTAGTAAGTAATTGTCAGTTTCATCAATAACGAAACGTAAATTAGGGCGATTAAAATCTCCTAGGAGTATAATTTGATCCTCTGTCTTACGAGATCCCATAAAGTTAGATATAAATTCACATATATAATTGTAGACAGAGTCGTCAGATCTAGGCGGGACACAAAATAAACCGATATATACCGATGTGCTATCGAATGATATTCGGATAATTTTATGCTGAAACAATTTATGCGGGGTTTAGTCAACAATTTCGCTTGAGAGGGTGCTACTAACAGCAAGTAAAACACTACCTCCTCTTGTCTGGCCAGTGGAGTAACTTACCCTGCCCAAGAGTGCAAAACACGCACCTTAAGAATATTTTATCAAACAAATGTCATCAAAAGGTATTTATTCCGAACAATTTTAGGAAGTTTGCACTACTGAAGCAGGAATTTCAGCTAACTTCTAGATAAGTTTCATTTTCAATAAAATTGAAAAAATTTTATGATCCAAAAGTCAGCCCCTCAAGACAGGTAACTGCCATAACATAAAATATTACCCCAAAATTAAATATCACTAACAAAAGCCTGTAATAGATAACTTTAAATGTTAAAAAAGACGAAAGTCCTATAAAATCAAGTAAGCAAAATATAAATATTTTTATAATTTATTTTAATTTGACATATGCACTATATACACATTATACACATTAATTTATAGCACTTATTGCTACACTTCTATTTAACTTATAGCTACACTTCGAATTAACTTATAGCTACACTTCTACACTTATTATACGAAAAGACTGACACTTAACTGCTGCTATTATAAATATCAGACTCGTTTGGTCTAGGCAAATCACCGTCTTTCGTCACAAAGTTACAGTCAAATTCGAGCAGATGATACAAGTTTACAGCTTTGGTGTAAATGAGAGTAGCAAAGTAGTAAATTTACACTCTTTTTGCGAAGGTTTACAAAACACTATTTATTATTCAGCTGATATGACGTAAAAGCAAAAAATGCACAACCAATGTGTAAAAAAATTGTGATTCGTTATTTTAAACAGAAAAATGAATATATTTACTTTTATCGAAGAATTAATTTTAGACCCACTTTTTAAAGTGTAGATCTTTGCGTTTTTCTATGTGCCTACCAAAAGTTGATGCTTCATTCGTCTTGGCTTGGCTGAATTGCATCGCATACAGTAGCTCATCACCATACGGTATATATCCCTGAGCACCGAGAAACTATTCTGGTCAAGTATGATCACCAGGTTGAAGCCATCGGATTCAGCTTACCGAACATGTCAGTAATGTCACCTGCACTCTTGAGAAGACCATCGAGGCATCCAACAACGAGTTTATCTATTCAGTTTATTTTGAAGGCTATACTCGTGAAATAGTTTGCACTAATTTGCAGAGCAACAACTACAAAAAATCTTGAAAGAAGGCAATAAATTTAAAATGAATCCACCTTCTTTCCACGAAAAAAACTGTCTTCTCTGATAAAATCAATGCATATTTTTTGACATAGACTTGATTTATGTAACTAAGCATGTTTTAAAGCATGTTGATTGTGAAAAGCAGCTGGAAGCCGCAATAAGAGTTTTCTTGATGAAAACTTTGCATAGCTCCTTTAAGACTTCATTATTGTGAAACTGGGAAAATTTTCAAAAACATTCTACTCTGCGCAGGTAGGCGTATTATCCAGCGTTTGATAAAACAAACAAATGAAAGAGCCATATTTCATAGGCTTCTATTTTATGAAAACTTTCCCTAGAATTTTCGTGTAATCAGTTTTGGGAAAGTTAGTCTTGCATAAAAATTTCACGTAGCAATTACCTGAAAATGATGGAAAAATTCAATCCCAAATTCATTAAATGGCAACGTCATTCACGTGACACTTTCTATTTTTCCCGTGTCTAAAAGAAAACGTCACGAGAAAATTTCTTCTATGAATATCAAATTCTTGCGAAATGGTGAAAATCATAGGTTTGTGCTTTTACAAATCGAGCGCGACGCTGAGCAGTAAGAGAATCGACGTCAACATGAAAATGCTGTTGTAAGCGAAATTCAATTAATGGTCTTGATAATGACTACAAATCTGTGTGCGAGCGAAGTAACTAGATAATAAATCCTTAAGCAACGAATTGTGATTGGCGGAAGCTACTGTTTGACGCTTATAGATGATTATTCGATTTGATTTCCATGCTCGCTCTGTGAAACTAATTGATTTTTTCGGTCCTTGCGGCTCATGGAAAGAGAAAGTGAGCTGTGAAACGTTGCAGTTAGTAATGTACAGTCAACTCCGGTTATAACGAACCTCAAGGGACCGGGAAGATTCGTTCGGTACAGCCGATGTTCGTTATAGACGGAGGCATAAAAATACACATAAGAGTAGTTACACATACATATAATTTTTATTTATGCATCAATATTCAAAAACAAAAAAAAGTAAAATAAACAACATTTTTCGAATAAAAATATTTATTCTTAAGTAATGCGCGTACATATATTATTTATACATTCTGCTGTCTCGTCTGTATATGCTTCTAATTCAGCCAAACTATTTAGAATAGTTTGAGATGCATCGCGCGATTGAAGAAAGGTACGAAGTTCACTTAAATTTTGTTTTGCTGCACTACCAGTTATAACCGGTGCTCTATGTGGCATGTCAAGTTCATTCTCAGTTTCCGAATTGTCACGATAAGTGCTGGCACAACCTCTTACAGAAGAAACGATGTCATCGTTGGTTAAAAAATCAGATGTGATGAGGTTATTATCTACGGTGTGTAGTCACGTGAAATGAAGATATTGGATCCTTCGGAACCTATGGTCCTCGATTCCTGTTGACCTTCTTCGATTGATATTTCATCGCTAGCATTTGGTACACCTTCAACATTAGCTAAATAAAAACTAGCATGCTTAAAACAGTTTTTTATTGTTTGAGAGGATACTCCTTGCCAAGATCTATGAATAAGATTGATCGCGTCCAGAATAGTAGCAGTAGCTGTTGTCCCAGCATCAATGTTTTGCATAGTATTTAACAAAAGAGCTTGCCGATAGCGACTTTTTAGGGCATGTATAACACCCTGGTCCATGGGTTGAAGTAACGAACTAGTATTTGGCGGCATAAAAACAAGCTTAATGGATCTTAACTGGTCAACTGTTGGGTGCGCTGGGCAATTACCCACTAACAAGAGAATTCTCCGTTTGTTTCTAGTACCATCTACATCCCATTTCCGTAAGTAGTCGGTGAAAATTTCAGATGTCATCCATGACTTGGTGTTTGGTAACATCCATGACTTGGTGTTTGGCAACAGGTAAACTCTTCACGTTTTTAAAACATCGCGGATTTTGTGCTTTGCCTATTACTAGCAGCTTTCGTTTCTCTGATCCCAACATGTTGCCACATACTAAAAGTGTTATTCTATCCTTAGCTTGCTTTCCCCATTTACACTGCTCTCCTTTAAATTTTAAAGTTCTGTCGGGAGTTAATTTATAGAAAAGGCCAGTTTCGTCGGCATTGAATATGTCACCAACGTGGAATTCTTTTTTAATTAATGGCCAAACAGTGGTAATCCAATTGTCAACAATAGATGTTTCTACAGCGTCTGCTTCGCCCACAATTTTCCTGCTGCATACATTATGACGTGCCTTCCATCGCTCGATCCAGCCTTCACTGCAAACAAATTCGTTCTGTATTTTCCTGGCGAAATCTTCTGCTTTCGTTTTTAAAACTGCAACACTGATACTAATATTATTTAATCGCTGTTCAGTGAACCATTTGAATAACATTTGACCGACATCATCGCGCACGGATTTCCAATTTTTTTTTCACTTTCACGTTAGTTTTTTCGTATGTACTAAACAATAAATTGTTCCTACTGTAGACTTGCACAAGCCTCTTTCTCGGCATACGACACTCTGCATTTTCCCACTTTCAATTTCACGAATAATTTCACATTTTTCCTCTAAAGCATAGTACTGAGTTCGAGTTCACGTGAAATTTTGACATGTCTCAATTATCTGGTCATTCTTTCGAGCGAAAATTTTGGCAATGGAGAAAAGCAGAGACAATGCTCATTTCTGACGGATAAAATGTCAAGAATTTCACTTTTCGATCGATTTTCTTATTGGAAAGACATTTGCACTGCTCCATTTTCAAATTGAAACACCAAATGTCACTTTTTCGCTCGAAAGAATGAACTGCACAAACTAAATTGGCGTGAAATGATTGGAGACATGTTTCAGTGCCATCTACGTTTTCAACGCGAAAGCAACTTCAAAGCAATTTTTCATGCTGAGAACTTAGTACAACTCTTGCTTATTTTCAAGCTAAATTTTCGCCGAAACAGATTTCACGTGAAATTTTGTATGAAAATTTCACGTGAAATCGAACTCAGTACTATGCTTAAGGAAAAAAGCTTTTCATTTCCGAGCATCACCCATTGTTCTTTACGTTCTTCACTGCAGAATATTATTTCGTTACTACATAGACGAACAATACAACCACATTCGGGGATTCCCCAATTATATCGAGGTGTTCTAAACGCACACTCATCACACTCATCGTACACATCGAAGCATCGTTCATAGATTAGTGTCAAGAAGTTCGTTATAGCCATGTTTGAAGCCAAATCGGATGGAAAATTAGTTCGTTACATCCGATAGTTCGTTATATACGAGTTCGCTATAAACGTTTATTTTTAATACATTGGTCACGCGCCGGGACTTAAGAATAGGTTCACTATAAACCATGGTTTGTAATAACCCGTTCCGTTATAACCGGAGTTGACTGTATTTGGTTATTCTTTTTCAATATTTTTTTCTCGATATTTTGCAGTGGGCAGAGGTCGTAGGCTATTCAAGACACTTGCTAATTTCAATGATATTGATTTGTACTGGATGACTAATTAGGAGCATTTCAAATTATGAAATGACAACCCTCGAAAACTTAGTCTCCAATATGAACTTCGCGCTCCCGCATTTCATCATCTTCGGAATTCATTTCCATGAAAGTTTTCTCATGGTCATTTATCAAAGAGTTTCAATACCAGCGACGGGTTCTCTGGATAGCGTATTCTGCTTTGAAAAATTCGCCAGTACGGTCTAATAAAACAACGCTACTTCATTTGGCTGGGACGAAGGATCTCAGATCTGTGGAATGTTAACGGTCTGAAAACTTAGCGTAGTATCCCAGAGTCCATCAAAAGCAGTTGTTTAACATTATTGGTTTCTTTTCTATTTCTTCTTTGTTCCGTAGACAGTTTTTAAAAAAGCAATTATCGAACAGTCAACTAATTAGGACTATTTGTTAAATTGTTTCATATTTGTTTTGAAAATAGTGTAGTTGTCATAATAACTTTTGTTCCACAAAATTCAGAAGATTGATAGATTCATAACAACTTTCCCCTCATTTCTAAAACTCATCAGGATAATAAACGAACCATTGGTCTTTAGCTTTAAAATCAAATTCTTTGGTTAAAGCTGGAAATTATTCTCAAAGTAGGAGATCCAAAATTCATACATATAGAGGTGTACTTAACCAAGCGCGAAACAGAGTCGAGTGACTTCAAAAGATTTTCACTTTCGAGAAGATTGATTTTGTTTTCATTACAAACAAGACCTCAAAAACTGATGAGCAAATATTGCTTTCTACATTATGCACGCTACGATAACTTTCGCCACGTACATTTAACACGGTTCGAAATAACATCCAAAGGCTCTTCAAATATGAACGAAACGAAAACAATACCTAAATGTTTTCGGGAGTGAATATGATGAAGGCTCTCAAGATTTTTATTTCGTAGAATATAAAACGGTTGTGTAAAGATAATGTGGGATGTGTATTGTATGAATGAAAAAAAAAAATGAAAACCAAACTGTAATATTTATAAAATGCGAAAACACACAAACTCGAATGTCCTATATATACTTACATATATGAGCATATGTTATATATGAATATTCAATGTAGTGTCTGGATGGATGGGATCATTTACAATATTTCCATTATAGGATTTTTTCTCGTTTGCCCCCAGGGTTATGCGATTCACTCCGAAAGTTAATATTTACATAGGTTCAATGTTAAGAAAACCTTTTTATGCAATTTATTAACTATTATTAACCCAGAATTCATGATTGGTTTCAAAGATAACGGTGCTACCTACATCGAACAATAAAAATATACTTTTGTTCAATAGAGTAAATACAGTGATATCAGTGATTTAGTACTGAAAACTTCGCTGCTGTGTGTATAAAGCTACCATTTAGTATTTTAATAAAAAAACCGATTTTTCCTTTCGAAGCTAGATATTTTGAATTTTGTGACAAATATCGATATTTTGAGGGTAATCTGCCCTCTTCTTCAGTGTCTATCGGTTTAATCTTAATCTAACTTAGGCATGTTATTTATAGAGCTTACTTTTAAAGTATTGACTTATACTAATTACCAACTAATTGTTTATTAATTACTTTACTTAAATACATTTAATGATCTATATTAATTAAATTTTCTTCCTTACTATCAAAAGAATGTTCAAATTAGCCTGAGCAATGGTGATGCACAGTTTCCTTGGTCTGTGTTTAGTCTTCTATTCATTGGAGTTTTCCATATGTTCAGGCTTTCGTACGCATCCAGTTTTCGTACGTGGTGTACCTCCTTAATCACCTCCACGTTGTCCCATGTTATGTTGTGATCCTCCTCCAAGATGTGTTTCGCTACTGCTGATCGTACTAATGTTGTATTCCGTTTCCTCGCTGAAGCTGCTTCCCGTTTATGTTCCGTTAGTCTAACACCAACTAACCGTTTCGTTGGACCGATGTATATTTTGTCGCATTCTGGGCAGGTAATTTTATAAACTCCACATTTTTGCTTTTTATCCTTTTTGTCTTTCACGTGACATAGTATAGTACCTAATTTTTTAGTTTTACTGGTTGGAACTGCTTTAATATCAAAGCGTTTAAGAACTTCCCGAACTTTTTTGAATATTGACGAAAAAACAATTGGAACTCTTATGGTTGCTGTTTGTTTTTCCTGCGTAAAGAGCGTCGTTAAAAGGTCACGCTGTATTCTATATTTTTTCTTTTTGACAAGATATCCAATTATCCTCTCGTCAAACCCATTTTTTCTCGCCGTATCTTTAATATATTTAACTTCTGAGATAAAACTTTCCTGATCCATGGGCACTGTTAATAGCCGGTGAATCATCGAATTAAAGGGCGCCATTTTTTGGGAATGCCAACGATCAGACGTGGATGGTGTTGTCCTCTGGGTGTGTGGGCTTCGGGTGGATATTAAATCTAAGAAGACCTTCTTTATGACCATTAAATCCAAGAAGGGTAGTTTTTCATTCTTTTCTATTTCCATTGAAAATTGAATGTCTTTATGTGCTTGGTTCAACTTCTTCAAAGTTTCTCCCAAAGCATCTGTTTTAACGATAGCTAGAATGTCGTCTACATATCTCAACCAAACCCGAGGAAGCGAGCATTCTTCATAAAATTCCTTCTCCAGTCTGTCCCTAAATATCTCACTCATAAGTGGAGATAAAGGATTTCCCATTGCAACACCTTTCATCGCTTTAAAGTATTTCCCCCTGAAAGCAAAATAACTTTCATTCATGCAAACCGAAGCGAGTTTCAAAAAGTCTTTAGCCCTCTTCCTTCCCTCCGGTGTGCTATTCCTCTCTAATAGCCAGTCCTCAAAGAACATGAGTGCTTGTTTTGCTGGCACGCTTGGGAACAGAGCCTTGACATCAAATGATACAACTAGCTCATCTTCCCCTATTGATGCCACTCTTTCAAGCCGCCCTATTACCTCGTCTCTATTTTTAACTGTTCTATCGCTAATCTTCCCTAAGGCCCTTGCGATTTTTCTTGTTGGAGCATTTGAAGCGGTGACAATTTCCTTAAGTTCACTTCCTTCCTTATGTATCTTTGGAAGGCACCTAATTCTTGGCAATGACGGGTTTGGGACCAGCAGCTTGTTCACCTCTCCAATTGTCCCTTTGCACTCTTTCAAGACTCTTTCAACTCGTTTGATAGAGTCTGGTAAGGGATCTTTCCTAAGCTCATGGTAATCACCGTTGTTGAGTTTTGCCATAACTAATCGGTCATATTCGTCTTTGTCCATTACGACCACGGTATTTCCTTTATCAGCTTTGGTATAAAAGACCGGTTTAGCAGCCAACTCTTTGAGCACTCTTTGTGCCTTCCCAGTGTTCCCCCTCTTACGATTTTCCTTCCTGATGAGTTTAGCCACATTGCCTCTAATCTGTGCTTTTTCCTCTTCAGGAAGGGTTTTAACCGCTGCTTCGATGTCTACTACCAAGTCTTCTGTTGGGAATGTTTTTTCCTTGACAGCAAAATTCAGACCTTGGTTAAGTAGCTTCATTTGCTCTCCTGTGAATTGAACCGTGGACTTATTCACCACATAGTTGAAGATAGTCTCTACGGCATTCTTTTTCTTTTCCATGGTATCCTTTCCTCTCGTCAGCTCCTTCAGTTTCTTTGTGAGAATTTTCCTCTTTCTATCTTTCTCACATTCAAAAGCCCTGTTTGCTTTCGCTACAATATCTAAAATATCTCCTTTTCGACCTAAAACAACTACCATTTAGGTTTGATTGCAATCTTTTAATATCGATGTTATAACTGGTCAAATGACTGAACTGGACAGATGTATTGACAGGTCATGCCACTAACTTCGATCTTCAAACAGGTTTGGTCGTTGCTCTGGCAGCAAACAGTTGCATTTTGATACTTTAATAGACCATTTTGAATCTGGTGCGTGTGTAGATGTTAAAAATTTGGGAGATTGCGCCGGTTCCACAGTCGAAGTTTAAACTTGAGTTTGGTTATCCAAAGGGTAATGCGGAGTTTAACCTTGACCATAGGCGTGCCGTGGCCTAAAATCTGGCAGGGGCCAGGGACCAGGGACCGAAAGGTTCAAAACATGCGATGATTTTGTCTCCCATAAGGTACACATACTGTTCATACAACTTATATAATTTACAAATACTTTATATGTTTGTTAATTTATTCTTTGTTATTTGCTAATGCATTATGCAATATCAAATAAACTTCGTGTATGTGAATACATATGAGCTACTACCACATGCATATAATGTGAATGGTAAGTATGAACTACACAATCATGAATCATCTATGACCGCTAAGAAAGAACGCTTGTATGAATTATACGGGAACAGAATGGAAATACTCTACTATTTTTTCGTTTAGAAACTAAATATATTTCAATTAAAACTTGAAGAAGATAATAGCTTAGTTTCAAAATATCTTTGAAGAAATTGGAATATTTTAAGCTTAGAAGGAAGAAATTGATCTCTTGCCTCAAACTTTTGTTACCTAGAAAACCTAGAAAAAGCAAAAAAAAATTTGCCAAGATGAAGAGTGCTGTCACTTACTCTTTTCGAGCCATTTGATTCGCAGAGATATTTTTGTAGCCCTAACTGCGTGTCCGAAGCTAGATGAAACAGCGAAACCTTTGAAACTAGTGTTTTTCGTTTTCGTTTTAGTGATCCTCTGGGAAATGTGAGATCCAGACAGTCCTTCTCTGTGAATGATTTAAGTTTTTCTCAAACTACATACAAGTTTTCTTGCTCACTTAGTAGTGTTTTTACTGTTCCATTCACAAGATCTATCCCATCCCTAAGAGTTGAATTTTTAGTTTGAAAATATGTGCTTAACATGTTCGTTATAGAAAGAACATTCTCTGAAGCCTCTTCCATAGTCCTATAGCTATAGGTCACATATTTGCAATTGTGAAATCTCATTGACTAACGAGTCGAGTTTAAACTTCTCATTCCACGCCTTGTATTTAGACCAATTGCCTCTTCAAACAGCTTCAACAATTCGTGTTGTGATGGCTTCAAAAAGTGTAGGTAAAGTGATTCGATGGCATGGAAAAAGGATGTACACGTTTCGATTGTGAAAAATGTGTCCATCACAACAAGAATAATTTTATGAACTACAAATGTGGCTGAAGGGTATTTCATCTTAATTTACATTTGTTCACCACTTTTTTGTCCTGACATGACACTAGCACCATCATAAGACTGTACAACAACAGGCAACTCGCTAAGTCCGTAGCTGTCTAGCAGGCTCAAAATTATATCTGCTAATACGAGGCATTTCTAGCTCCTAAACAATCTACAAAGCTTAAGAACCTTTCTTCGACTGCTAACTCTTTCGCAAATCTGACAACCATGGAGAGTTGTTCCTTTGTGTGGATAATTGCTTGGTCTGCCATAATGGATATGAGTTCATACTCTTTTATTTCAGCTGTGTTGTTCTCGTGAACGATTTCAGCAATTATTGTTATTAATTCATTTTGTGTTTTGCCACTACAGTAGTTCCCAACCTTGTTTTCAAAATTATTTTCAAAAGTTGAATCATGCTTCGCGAATAATGCACAAAATTAAAAAAAAAACTCTAGCGCACCTGAACCGCTAGAAACACTAATTTTCGAAGAACAGTAGAAGAATCGAGCAGGTTTTGAGTGCATATTCCACCACATGTGCTGCTTATTACGGCCAAACTGTTTCAAATACCACGTGCTACTTTCGTCTCAAGAATGCATTATAACTCATATGGTGGAAGGTTTCAGATATTACCACTGGCATGAATTTCAACGTTTATGAGAGCAAAACACGGGTTAACTATATTCGTTATCAGTTGCTTATTTCACATAATTTTGAAAGCAGCATCTCATATAACATCAATGAAGAAAATGCTCAGTGCCTGCAGCACTGTAACTGAAGTTGGTGTTTGGGGCTGCGATCCAAAAAATTTGCAGAACTTTGCGAATTGTAACATCGGTTATTTATTTTCATTGTAAATGTTTCCGGTATGTATACTAACTGTAAGCATTTATTGATACAAAAGTAGCACAACCGACTCGTGCTGGCAACCTTTCGCCAATATCAAAGCCAAAAATATATCAAATCTGCTTCACGTTGTTTAATTACATTCGAAGTTATAGGAGTATAAAGAAATTTAGGGTTACCTGCAGCGAGTTTTTTCAAATGATCGAAAGCTTAATATTTGCTGTTTATTGTCACTACAATATCATTACCATTTGAAAATTCTACGATAAAACCGCTTAATAAAGATATTGCAATTAAACACAAAACCAACAATAGCTGGCAACCCTATTGTGGCTTTTCAACCAAATTTGGCCTGAATAATGTTTATGACAGGTTTCATTAATTGTATGAAATTCATATTGATTTCATGACTGCACTGGAAGTTATAGTGCAAAAAGTTTCATTTTCCTGAGCGAATTTTCAAAACCAAAGACACAAAAATTACCATAGCTGGCAGCACTAATCAAATTTTTCAACCAAATTTCCACCAAACAGAGATTAGAGTTAGGTTTAGCTACTGTGCCAATTTCATGAAAATCTGGTAACTTATTCACATTTCATAGGGCAAGAAGCAGTTTTTTTTTCTTTGTAATTTTTCAAGATGGCACCACTGGCACAGACTTGCGCACAACTCAAAATCGCTTCTATCAAATCTGGTCTTACTTAAGTCCAATGCATTCTGCAAATTTTAGCTGTATCTGATTATTGGTTCGTGAGTTTCCGTGAATAGAAGTTTTTGATGCTAAAAATATAGGTTAACTGGGAGAGGGTTACCGTTCTTGTCCGACATGAAATTTCCAAAGTTTTATTTTGAACGTGTAGATATAACATAAGATTTATATACAGATTGATTTTATTGTAAGAAACGGACATTTTTTTGAATATTCGATGGTTTGAATGTTTTCACTTCCAAATTTTTTTTTTTCAAAATGAAGACACCAAAATTATCATAGCTGGCAGCACCAACCGAATTTTTCAACCAAATTTCTACCAAACGTGGCTTAAAGTAAGGTCCAGCAATTGTGTGAGTTTCGTCAAAATCGAACGATTCAATCAGAATTTATAGGGCTAAAAACAGTTATCTTTTTTAGTGGTTTTTCAAGATGGCACCACTGGCACAGAATCGCCCGCATTTCAAAATCACTTCTATCAGACCTGGTCCTATTTAAGACCAATACATTCTGCAAATTTCAATTCATTCTGCTCATCGGATCGTGAGTTTCCGTGAACAGAAGTTTTTGATGCTAAAAATATAGGTAAATTGGGCAAGGGTTACCAGGCGTGCCCGTTATACCATATCTTTTTTTTTTTTTTGGTTATGTAAACAAAGCACAAGATTTATATATGAGTGGCTTTTTTTTGAAGAAACGGCATTTTTTCAAGAGAGACGATGATTTGGAGGTTTTCACTTTCGTTGCCTGCCCTAGCTACAGGGTTGCCAGCACGCTAATTTAAAGCTACACAAATCTACAACTAAATAATATTAATATGTCCTGAAAATTTCGTAATGATTGAATAGCTCTGTCAAAAGTTATCGAAATTTAAAAATTTTTAAATTTTCCCGTCCTCTTTTTAGGCACCCAGCGCACACATAGGGTTAAAAAATTCCAAAGCATTATCCGATTCATATGTAAAACACGTTAGAAATTTATTTCGTTAACTTTATTTTTGCGAAAATTATTTGTGCACGAAATAATAGGTATATTAAAAATATCACTTAAATGGCCGCCGGCGCCAAAAGGTTAACAATAACTGACATTTAAAGAGACCTGGACCTATTCTGCATATACATCAATGTATCCTGAAAGTTTCAGCTCAATCGGATGGCGCGTTCCCGAGATTATCTCACTGAAATTTTTTGATGATATATATATATATATATATATATATATATATATATATATATATATATATATATATATATATATATATGTATAAAGAAATATGAATTTTTGGCCGAATCGATTTTAATACTAATGTTCTTCGAACATTAGTAAAAAAATTAACGGTTATCACTGGCACCACTTTCATCATGTCCTCTGAAAGCATGTCTTTGACGACTGAGACACGTCGTAAGGTCGATGCCTTTTCTAAATAATTTCGGTTCTGTTCAAGCACCATATCACTTAGAGCCGTTTCACACGAGACACTCGGTGTCCGGCCACTGAATCCTCAGCCACTGTTTTTGTATAGAATTGTGGCCCGGACATTTTGGCTCTGTGTGTATGCTCTCATTTATTTCTATGCCCCGGCGGTGGCTAGAGACACAGTGGCCGGACACCGAGTGTCTCGTGTGAAACGGGCCTTACTCTCTTCTAAGCACTATTAGTGTTTTATTATTGTATAGTTTTTTTATTGTATGCTATATGTCCTTCAACACATTGTGCATGAATTTTACAATCCGGATAATTTATCCAGATCGCGAAGTTTGGTCAAGCTGAAATTTTGGTGTATTTTTGGCGACAATGGAAATTCTATGGAAAATTTTGCATTGCGATAACTTCACATTGAGTCATCAAATCATCACAAAATTTATAAGACTCATCAATGGGCATAAAAAATAAGTTTCTGTCGTTTTTAAATAATGTCTGGGCTACATTGTAGCTACCATAAGTAGGTAAACACAAATCTATCACACCATTGACTCTCTAGTATTTTTTCGGCTTTTAGAATAAAATGTAAATGATTGATGAATTTGATACTATATTTATACAGTCAAATCTAAACCTGTAAAATTCTCAATCGGTATATATTGGTATTGAATACATACAGGTCTGAAAAAAGTTTAATGAATATGATAAAAACCATGTGGCAGTTATATCACTATGAAAAAACGATTGGTGAAATTGAAGTGCTAGGCCTTTTAACTTCCGATGCAGTTATCGAATTATAATAAAATTCACACACATTTAACGCGAGTGTAAACTAAGTAGTTCATAGATAGCTTTATTTCATAGATAGCTTTATTTTTTATTTTTATTTTCCAAATGACTTCGAAAATTGTATTTTACGTTAATTACCTTATTGCCTACAATTTTAATAATCAGACTATGTTTTGTGAAAACCATAATTGCATAAAACGCCAGTTTATAAAAGTGTTTTCATCTAAATACCTGTATATTTCCAAGTAGGAATGGACAGATAATCTTAATAAAAAAAGGATGACTGGCGAGGCGCTTTTTGTTTCTTAGCGTAAAACTTGTCGAAATTAAATATTGCCGTCCATTTCTCGAGATAAGTCCCATAACATCGAAATTAATACCGGAAATAGCACAGTCTTTATGTTATAAGTAGTGTGTATGCTTTGGTATAAGCTTACACTACTGCATTACACAACTCTTGCTGTAAACACAAAAACCTAAGAGGCGAAAAATTAAGTGTCTGTTGTTGGAAATATTTAGTTTTCTGCGAGGGGCGAGGGGAATATTGTGAACTAAATAAACCAAAGAAAGAATTTACCTTAACTTTTACTTTTTGTATGGCACTTTGTTTTGATTTGGTTCGATATTGTGAGGGTTAAAAAGTGTTTTCTGTGTTCAGAGGCATTCTGAAGTGTTTTGTAGTTACAAGTAAACAGTGCGAATGGAAATCATCGGGCGTGCAATTTCACAAATGAGGAAGTGAGTTCATTATTGCAATATGTGAAAAATCATAAAGATATTGTAGAAAGCATATAGTCAGATAAGGCCAAGGGGGATGAAAAAACTAAAATTTGGAGAACAATCGAAGAAGAATTTAATGCCGCTAGTGGCAGGGTTTATCGTAATAACGATATATTGAAAAGAAAGTATGAAAATGTAAAAAAAAGTTGCCGAAAAAAATATTCTGCCAAAAAACGGTCAATTTACACCACGGGGGGTGGTCCGACACCGAAGTCTACCTTAACTGCAATGGACGAAACTGTTCAAAGTTTGTTGCAGTACGAAATAAATGGTATATATTAAATATAGGTACAGTTAAAGAAATTTATAAGCATAATTTGTATATATTAATTTCTTTGCCTTATATTTATGAAGGCATAAGCAGAAACGAAGAGGCAATACCGGGCCCCATTGGAATTTACGACACGCAGCCAGATGTTGGATTGAAATATGTCCTGGCTGAACTAAGTAGCTCGGAAAACGTTCGCTGTACCGCAGCACCTTTATATATTGACAAGACCAACAACTCTTGTCAAGGTACTCTATTATTTATTCTTTATAACCTACTACTATAAACTAAACTAAACTTAACAAAACTTCGATTCCCCCAGATATTTAAAAAAAATCAATAAAGTGGGACAAGTAATGTTCGTCCATGCTGGAGACTCAGGTTTCGGCCCGTTTAAGGCAAAATTATGTAAAAAACAAAGTCTAGCGCATCCGAGCCGCTAGAAAACTAATTTTCGAAGAAATTGTCTTTGAGTGACAAAAAAATGTGAATAGACGTAATACACTTTTTTGTAGAATCATATCAACCATTCCTTATCCAAAGCAACAAAACTCAACTATAACACAAATGATGAAAATGTTCAGTGCTGGCAACACTTTCCCAACGAAGCAGAATAGGTTTACCATAATGAGCTCATACTTAAATTAACTTATCCTTTGAATTTAGTTCTCATCGGAGGATTCCATCAAAAGTTTCAGCGGTTAAACGTTGTTTGAGGCTGCCATCCGAAAAATGTTCAAAACTCGGAAAATTTAAAAATTGGTTTCTTATTTTTATCGCAAATGCTTTGCATATGAGTACATAATTTGAAGCATCTGTAGGTGCAATATTTACGAAAATGTCTGATGCTGGTTACCCTGTGTCAGCAGCAAAGCAAAATATATACCAAATCTGCTTCACGTTAAGTTAAACCCAACCAGTAAATTTCGTTTCGATTGAATCACTGCGCTGGAATTTATACGGGTGAAAAAAATTCTAGGGTTACCACCCTCAAAACTTTTCAATTTTTTAAAGCGTCAATATTTGTTGTTCATTTTCATTGCAGGATCATTCCCATTTGCAAATCAAATGACATAATCGCTCAGTAAAGAAATTCCAAAAAATTACAAAAATGGTCATAGCTGGCAGTTCTTTCATGGTTTTTGTACGAAATTCCTACGACATTTCGTTCACATCAAAGTCTATTTACTGCATGAACTTCGTTTTAATTTCATGACTGGACCGGAAGTTATAGGGAAAAAAGCTTTATTTTGCTGAGCAAGTTTGCAAGACTTGCGAGACAAAAATCACCATAGCTAATTTTTCAGCCAAATTTTCATCAAATGTCTAGAGTAAGATGCAAATATTGTGTGAATTTTGTTTAAATGTGATGGCTGAATCGGAAGTTATAAGCCAAAAAGCTGTTTTTTTCTCAGTGATTTTTCAAGTTGGTACCACTGCCAAAAGGTTGTTCCCATTTCAAAATCACTTCTATCGGACCTGGTCCTAGCTATCACCAACATGTCCTGTAAATTTCATAATGATCAGATAATCCGGTCGTCATTTTTCGTGAACAGATCTTTCGAGTGCTGAAAATAGATGTAATTTGGTGATGGATTGCCGTTCTTGTGCAAAACGGAATTTTCAAAATTTCAATTTGACATGATGCACAAAGGTTAAAATTTATCAATGATATGAATTTTTTGTCAAAAACCAAAAATTTTGCAGGAGGCTCAATGATTTGAAGGATTTTTTTTCAGGAGCCTGCCGTGGCTACAGGGTTACCCGCACTATTTTGGAAATCCATGCGTGTTAAATCATAGTCAACATCAATACGCTCTGCAAATTTGACGATGACCCAGGGTTTTTGTCAGAAGTAATGACAAATCAAAATTTGAAAAAAAATCCTTCCCTACTTTTAGGCACGCTGCACCCACACACAGCTCAAAATTTCCAATTCTTTATCATAGGCAAGCTAAATACATAATAAATTTTCATTCCCACAACAAAACTTTACGCCGCACAACAAAACTTAACAAAAATTTACGCCGCTTGAAAATATTGGAGTACCTCAAAATTCACTAAAACGCTCGACGCCGCCAAAAGGCTTAAGATATCTAAATTTTAGAAAGTCATTGACCTACCTACTATATACATCTACGTCCTCCGAAAATTTCACCTCAATTGGATCGGCCACTCCAGAGATTATCTCCCTTAATCATTTTGCTGATATATATATATATATATATATATATATATATATATATATATACATATATATACTGATATATATATATATATATATATATATATATATATATATATATATATATACATATATATATACTGATATATATATATATATATATATATATATATATATATCGTCGCTGTGAAATCAAACCGGCATATCTGCAAAAATTGAGTTTTTGAGTTTTTGGTATCAAAAAATTCCTTATTTTCCCCTCTATTTTTATGTCGCACCGGCATATCGTAACGTTGAATAAAAACCCGTCTAATGGTGTTTTGCCGCTTTGAATTCACGTGGAAATAGCCCACATGCGAAAACTTTAAAGCGCTCTAGTGAAGAATGTGTATTTTGCAGATATGCCGGTTTGATTTCACAGCGACGATATATATATATATATATATATATATATATATATATATATATATATATATATATATATATATATACACTCTGACAAAAAAGTATCCGGAAATTGGAAATAAAACGCAAAAATGTTAAACTTCCTCAATATTTATTAAATCTCCTTCAAAATATGCTCCATTTGAAGCGATACACATGTGCCAACGTTTTTTTCCAATCATGGAAACATTTTTAATAGGCGCTCTCAGGGATGGCCTTCAGCTCCTTCTGCGAATTTTGTTTTGTGGCGTCTATGGAGTCAAATCTGGTTCCCCGGAGCGGCAATTTCAGTCTGGAGAAAAGAAAAAAGTCGCACGGAGCTAGATCAGGCGAATAAGGTGGCTGGTCGATGGTATTTATCGAGTGTTTGGTCTTAAAATCGTTAATAATCGTGGCTCGATGAGATGGCGCGTTATCGTCATGGAAAATCCACGAATTGTTTTGCCACAAATCCGGCCGTTTACGGCGAATATTTTCACGCAAACGTCTCAAAACAGTCAAATAGAAGTCCTTATTGACTGTTTGGCCTTGCGGAACGAATTCCTGATGAACCACACCACGAATATCCAAGAAAACAATAAGCATCGTCTTGATTTTCGAACGACTTTTGCGAGGTTGTTTCGGTTTCGGCTCATTTTTTCCCACCCATTCCGATGATTGTTGGCTCGTTTGTGTATCGTATTCATAGACCCATGTCTCGTCACCAGTTATGATCCGTCCCATGAACGTGGGATCAGAATTCGCACGATCCAGCATGTCTGGAGCTACCTGCATCCGGTACTGTTTTTGTAGAAAATTCAGCTCTAACGGAACGAGCCGAGCGGCGACGCGCTGCATGCCCAATTCGTTAACCAAAATCAAACGAGCGGTTTTGCGAGACAAGTTGAGATCACGAGCTATCTCTCTAACACTGGCATGACGATTTTCCAGCACAATTTCCTTGACTTTTTCGACGTTATCGTTGGTTGAAGAGGCCGACGGTCGCCCTGAACGAGGCAAATCTTCGACGATCTCCCGACCGTTTTTAAAGGCTTTGTACCATTTGTACACTTGAGTTTTTGATAAAACAGAGTCTCCATAAGCCTTTTCTAGCATTCGCAACGAGTCAGCACACGAAATTTCGTTCAAAACACAAAATTTGAGACAAACTCTTTGTTCAATATTTTTATCCATTGTAAAATTCGCAGACTACCACTGAGATCGACTGGTTTCAACAGCTGTCGTAAACAAACTAGATGCCTGACCGCGCTCATGTTTGGCATAGTAATTACGGACAGTCTTACCAACATACAGAAATTTCAAATACTTAAAAATACTCAACGCGGGCAATTTAAATGAGAATTTCCGGATACTTTTTTGTCAGAGTGTATATGTATATATATATATATATATACATATATATACTAATATATATATATATATATATATATATATATATATATATATATATATATATATATATATATATATATATATATATATATACAGTGGCTCACAGCTTATTTGATACAGTGACTTTTTAAAAATGCAAATCACTGTAACGTTTAAATAAAGGACCCTATTCAAAAAATTTAAACGTATTTGACTAGATGCATGTTCAACAAATACAATGCAAACCAAAAATGTTCCAGTAATATTCCTCGGCGTCCCTTAAAAGAGAAATACCACTGGCGCAGAAAAATTGCAGCTCACAGCTTATTTGATACAGACACTTCAATGCGAATAAACTTCTATTTCTCGCGGAGTTAATCTGTGTTGTTTTTGTTTCTTGAATTTTTGATTGTGTTTAGACATTGGCTTAGGTAATTTTTAGCAAGATCTTGTAAGCTGAAGTGCCAAAATGAGCCAAAATTGTAAAATGGGTCATCGCACCACAATTGAACAGCGAGAATTGGTATTAAACCACTTTAGAAAAGGACTAAGTGTTCGAAAAATTGCTGAAAGTGTGAATTTGAGTGTCTCTACAGTGCAGCACATAATTAAGCGCTTCGTACACGAAAATTGGGTAAAAAATAAGAGGAGAAATACGCCAAACAATATTTTCACCGTATCCGACGAACGATACATTGTAAGGAAAGTGACAGCAAACACAAAGATTTCCGCCTCAAAATTGGTTACTGAGGTTCATCGTGAATTAAGGAAGTCATATAGTGCTGAATCCGTCCGACGAGTGCTTCGCGCCCATGATTTCACTGTCCGACTAGCTCGTAGGAAGCCATTCATTTTCAAAAAAAATACAATAAGCCGATTTGCCTTTGCCAAAGAGCATGTGTGAAAGCCATCCGCGTTCTGGAATACGGTTATTTTTGCGGACGAGTCCAAGTTTAACATTTTTGGCTCCGACGGAATGTCATATGTCTGGCACAAGGCAACCACTGAGCTAAAAAAGGAGAACCTCAAAGCTACTGTGAAGCATGGTGGTGGTAATGTGATAGTTTGGGCCTGCATGTCCGCAGCCGGAGTCAGAAATTCAAAGTTTATTGAGGAAACAATGAGCCAAACAAAGTACCTTTATGTACTCAAAAACAATTTCCTGCAAAGTGCTAAAAAACTAGGTGTTCGCGACCAATTTCGGTTGTACCAAGACAACGATCCAAACCACAAGTCGGGAATTGTGCAGTCCTGGCCAATTTGGGAGTGCCCTCATTTGATGTCTCCGCCGGCACAGTCACCAGATATGAACATCATTGAGAATCTGTGGACTTTGTTGGATAACAACATTAGAAAACACAAGATTTCTAATAAACAAGACCTGAAGAAAGCACTGCTAGAGGTATGGCAAAAAATTACTCCTGACATCACAAAAAAACTCGTTGATTCAATGCCGAATAGGCTCCAGGCTCTGCTTAAGTCTAAGGACTATCATACAAAGTATTGAAATCAACTGGAAACCTCATAATTCACAACAATTTTAATGTTTAATCAAACTGTATCAAATAAGCTGTGACATGAAATTTGTTATTATTTTTAGTTTTTTTGTTTTTTAAGATGTAAAACAGCAACTTTGTAACAAATATAAACTTGTTTAATAAACAACAAACAATTGCCTTCAAAATGGTGTTCAAATTTTTTTGATGTTGTTATTATGTTTTGAGTTATTGCAACTTAATTTTTTATTGAAGCACTGTATCAAATAAGCTGTGAGCCACTATATATATATATATATATATATATATATATATATATATTAGGGCGGGCCAAATTTTGTGTCGATTAGACCTGCCCCCTAAGATGATTATATGGACAATTCTAAGCAACTTTGCCGAAGGAACCATAGGTCTATCTCGATTTTCGAGTCTCCCACTTTTCAAAAAAAGATTTTTTCCCTATAACATCATTTTGATTCAAAATTCGTTTTTTTATTCATCGTTATATTATCTTTTTTATGTGTATATGGGGGGGTTTTTGGGGTCGAGAAATTCATTTCTGATCTTTATTTTTACCTATAACTACCGCCAGAGGGCGTTTCATGCATATTTTAACTATTTTTCGTCTATTTTCCGAGAAAAATTACAAGTTTTTCGGTAAAATTGATCTTTATTTTATTTTTTTCAACAAAAATTCAACTTAAAAAATAAGAACATGTGTAAAAAATAAAAAAAAAAATGAATTTAGTGGAAGAAAAGCGAAATAACTTATTTTTGAAAGTCTTTTTTGCTTTCAAGTCGGGGGTATTTTGCACGGCTTTCTGATGTAACTGCCATAACACTGTGTCGACTCTTTTCTAAAACACGTTTAGAAACGCTAGCCAGCAATTGAACATGTCTTTCCGTTGCTTGTATGTGTACCGGAATTCTTGGATCAGGCAATGGTGGATCATCGCATTCTAAATATTGTTCCAAATGATCATACGGAATGCTATACGTAAACGGTGGTTCGAATAAGACATCATCTCTATTTAAATCAATCATATTCGTATAATCTGTACAATTGAAGTTTATCAAAGGTTTTTGATAAACTCTAAGATGTGCCGGGTCGTACAGATTTCTTCGGTAGTGTAAAATTTTCTTGATTGCGATTTTTCGTGTCTCTTTTTTATCATCAAATAACATCGCTAACAAAATATTTTCGGAATGTGCGTAATATGAATTGTTTTTAATGACATTATTCACAACTCCGCGTAGATTTGTATCCAAATATTGTGTCCAACGAATGAATTTGTAAAATAATACACTACCGAAGACCACCGAATTATAGTACTTGATGTTGAAGTACATCGGCACATACACTTTCATTATGTATGTTGCCAAAATTTTCAAATTCCTTGATAGATTTTCAGTTGACACATACAACCGCAACAATCTATTCGCCTTGGTGAGCCAACGTGAATGTGCTATTGGTCCTGGTTTATTGTGAGATAAATCCGCAGGAACAACACCATTCGAAATTGCATTGGCCATTTTGTATAAGTACTTTGAATCGGTGGATAATTCAAATGGATCTAAATCAGGTGGCATGTTCTCTAGCACGATTATCTCGAATTCATCTACAAGCTGAAAAAAAAGAAATGAGATGAATTAAATTTTACCATTTAATAATGGAAAAAATCGATGAGAAAAATGACAAATGATACATACCGGAAGATTTTCACAAGTTTCAATTTGTTTGCCCAACGTTCCAGTTGTTGTTCGTGGTCCAGTGGTCGATGATCTTTCCAAAGTGTCAAACAAATGACGAAATGGCAGCTCGTTAAAGTGCAGCATGCACACAAACCAATGCAGCGGTCTATTCAAATGCAATTCAAATCGACGCAAAATCCCATTTCTTACGCCAGTATTTGTTGGCTCACCATCACAGCATATGCCGATTAATGCATCGAGAGCAATTTCTTTTTCGACGAAGAATGCATTAAATGTCATCAATTTGTGTTCAGCATCTTCATTTTCGACTTTTGTGTAGCCTATCAATTGAGAATTTGGTTCCTTCAAAACAACTAGATGTGGTTCTTTCACCATCCTTGCATGCAACTTCTCATCGATTTTTTCCATTGTTAAAGCATCATTTTTTCGGCCGTCGAATGAAAATGCTATCAAATTGGATGCATCATACTGCTTACGAAGCAGTTCTTCTCTGCATTTGGCCTTTTCTCGACGCACTTTATTTTTATCCATGATGATAGGATTGCCATGTGCATCTTTTACGTCAATGTCTTGCATAAGAGATGTTGCGAGTGCTGCTGCTATTCTATCAGACACACCAAATCGATCACACATCGCAGCGAAGTTCGAAGCATCGTATCTGGGAGTATACGGTCCTCGTATCATTGGCGGAATATCTTGTGGATTTGAACTTGGCTGATCTATATCAGTACTTGGTTCATATGCTGAATGGCTCTGTTCAACGCTTGTTGGTATTATTGTTGACGTTGGTGCTGGCTCTTCAACTTCTAGCACGAATTCCGGTATCGTCAATCTTCTGTCATTATTTTGATCTCGCATGAACTCTTTCAAATGATCTGGAATCAATCCACATGAGCATAATTCTGCTTTCAAGTCACATTGACATTTGCCGATGTAAAATAATTCTTTTGTAGATTGCTCGAACGTTCTGAATGAGGCGATATTTGAATGTTTAGTTTCGATTTGATACTTGTCAATCAATGTACCCAATTTTCTAACAACACTTTGTTTGGTTAGAATTTCAACATTAAGTTGACTCCAAATTTCAATCAATTTGTCTGTTACGTGCGGTACGAATGTTTTATACGAAAACATTTTGTTTTGGAGTTTAGCACGTTCGGCCAAGAAAAAAAAACATCTTAAAATATCCTGTTTCGTTGGCAGATCGAGTCCACTCAAATCACAAGATGCACCAAAAACAGCAACATCGTGCGAAGGCAAATGCTTCAAATGACTTTCGGTACTTGTTGATGTTGTTGCGGTTTGAGATGTAGACGGCAATGCATTTGGATCCATTGTATAATTTTACTAAAAAAATTTTAAAAAACTGAAATTAGTATATTTCAAAACATTTGGTTCGAATATATTTTTTCCACCTACAAATTGGCATAACTCATATGTGATCAACAGCATTTACTCATATGTCAACCGACATTTCGCCTCTAAGGACCAGTTAATACATTATTCCAACGCACATTATTCCTACATGCTATACATATAAATACATTACAATGTATTACATATTTCAGAAAAAAGTAACCAAGCAAGAGAACAACATCGATGCCTATGTGTATTAAATTACAAAATTTTAACACATACCTTTTAATTCTTTTTGAATTTCACAATTATTCACTGGCAGGAAATTTATAATTCACTTTCACTGAAATGATGCTCAAACACTAATGAACTGAACACTCATAAATGTCATTGTGTTGTGCTCTTTCACAAAATATGTCGGTAATGATGTTTTACCGATGTTTTTTTTTAAATAAATGCGTTGTTGACTTGAAAGCAACAACACTTTGTCGCTTTTTTTCTCACTAAATTCATTTTTTTTATTTTTTACACATGTTCTTATTTTTTAATTTGAATTTTCATTGAAAAAAATTAAATAAAGATCAATTTTACCGAAAAACTTGTAATTTTTCTCGGAAAATAGACGAAAAATAGTTAAAATATGCATGAAACGCCCTCTGGCGGTAGTCATAGGTAAAAATAAAGATCAGAAATGAATTTCTCGACCCCAAAAACCCCCCATATACACATAAAAAAGATAATATAACGATGAATAAAAAAACGAATTTTGAATCAAAATGATGTTATAGGGAAAAAATCTTTTTTTGAAAAGTGGGAGACTCGAAAATTGAGATAGACCTATGGTTCCTTCGGCAAAGTTGCTTAGAATTGTCCATAGAATCATCCTAGGGGGCAGGTCTAATCGGCTCCATACAAATTGGCCCGCCCTAATATATATATATATATATATATATATATATATATATATATATATATATATATATATATATTTATATATATGTATATATATATACATATATATACTGATATATATATATATATATATATATATATATATATATATATATATATATATATATATATATATATATATATATATATAAATATGAATTTTCGGCGAAACGAGAAATGGCTTATTATAATTTGAATGACAATGTTGTTTTAAGTGGAATTTATAAGTTTCAGCGTATCGGGCAGTGGTCGTCTGGACCTATACTTGAGCACTTTTACATAATTACTAAATGTATTTATTTGATTCCTCTGTGTGTTTTTCGTTTATCAATTTTTTAATTTTCTCACTTTTTTCAAATAATTTTTGATGTATTTGTATACTAGAATAATTATATTATGATTTTCATTTCTTTAAATAATTTTTGAAATTTGAATTGAAAATTTTTATTGCATGGCATTTAGTAACAATTTAAAGATTTTAATAATTCTTTTTCTTTATGCGGGTTCATTTTTTCTCCCGTTGGTTATTTCTGTGCTGCTGGAAAATAGGTCGACAGATCAGTAAATCTTTAAAATTTAAGTTCATCATAGATGTGGATTTCCAATTTTTGTTCTTCCTTTACGTGTTCCTTAGTGTTTATCATTGATTCAATGCACGAAAGTTTCACAAATCTCCACCAAGAAAAAAAACGAACAGCCAAAATCATATTTCATCTGCCACTGTAGCTACATATTGACTGCAAGTGTGGTCACTAGGGACGACTTTGTAACAATTTCACTTCCATCATTTCGCATTTTCTGCGAAAGTTCAAACTTTTTCAACTCGCTAATGGAAATTCCTGACGGAACGTTAAATAAGTTTCTGAATGTAGTTTCGAATATGCTGTACATTGTATGTTTTTCGTAATGGATGGTAAAGTTCGTGAAAGTTCCGAAAATGCACAATTAGTAAAAGTGAAAATGCAATTTACACTCAAAGTGTGACAGCAGTAACGGACTAATTACTTATTGTAACTGTAGGTACATATTCTTTTGGATAACGGAGTTGCAATGAAGTTGCAAGAGTTGCAACTCTAATCTTTTTACATGCAATTATCGGTGCAGATGAGCGTGTACATATAGAAGAACATCCCGTTGATACATTTCGTTGATTCCCGTTTTGAACTAAAATATATTTGGGGTGTTTAAAATGCGAAAATTTCCAAAACATCAGCCACAGCCATAACTGAAAAAAAATACTTTTTGAACACAAACAAACCCACATATTAGAAATGATGCAGGACAATTAAACCAATACTTTTGATCAGATATTTTTACAAAAGTTCAAAAGTTTTCACAAAACACAAAAGCTGAATAGTTACGGCAAATATGGGTTGGTTTTCATAAAGGAGCTTACAAATAAGATGTTCCAAGGCTTTTGATGATTCTGGGTTGGTGTACCTCTTTCTTTATTTACGGGCTGCGAGAAAATGGTTTTTTGTGTTTCGAAAACTACGGATTCGCACATAGGACTTTGTGGGAGAAGTAGCTATGGAGTTCTTTTTGCTGAAATCCTGTATATTGTTCTTTTACTCCTCTAAAGGCGCCGAAAAACTCAAATAGATTTCGGGAGCAAAGGTCCGGATTTTCATGTCCTATGTGGTGAATAAGGTATATATCAATATCCTATTCATATAATTATCAATGTCTAATTTTCATAAACCTTCAATGCTGAGGATAACTTGATTATGAAAGCTGCAAGACAGAAATGCGTTGAAAAGTAACAATGAGTACCTTGTTCCTTAAGATGGTTTGATTGATATCATAGCTTCAAATGCGTAGTGTGAAGGTTTCAAGGGACCTCGTTTGTCTAAAATATGGCTTCCTTGGGTATCTGAATCATCTTTTAATTGAACTTTGGCCCTCACTAAAAGTAGTAACAGCAGATATTACATCATTGATGTTTAGACACTGCCATTCTCTGGTTGTGAACTTCATATGTTTGCTATTGACTCGAGTAAAAGTTGAAAGATTTTATAAATAATGGTACTAAGAATGGAACCTTGCAAAGCTCTTGGGCCTGAGATAAGGTGCCTAGAGCTGCCAGCTTTGCGGTCAAAAAAATCTTGTTTGTTGCGAAGAAAGTTAATGAAAGATTTAATAAGGTCGGAAGTTATTAGTTTCTAGATCAGAAAGAATCACGTTCAGCCAAAAACTTTAACTACATTAATGAGGCAAACCATATCAAATGCTTTGGACCATCTTAGTTTAACTGCCAGAATCTTGAAGAGAGAAGAATGTACCGAACGGCAGCACCATTTGGTAAGCATAGACCATGACGATGACAGCCGTCACCAGACAGTGAGATAGTAGAAACGGAGTGGACACGGACGGTATAACTTTCCACCATTAGCCCCTTCGATCCCCTCGCGCACATAGCATATTAAAGCTGCCTTTCCGCCATTTCGCTTTGATTGTCAAATTGGAGGGGAACTACTTGGATTTGACCAGATTTGACGTTCAGCGGACAAAAAATTACTACCATCCCCTTCAATAGGTCTGTTCCCGTACTTTCAGTAACTGAATTTCACTGAATTTTCCTGAATCATGTGGTGGGGAATTTCATGAAAAGTACGGGAACGCTCTCATTGTATTTCCTGAAAATTGGCAACCGAAAGTGTCAGTTTTCGATTTTTGGGAGAACAATAGTGATTATAAAGTCATCCTAAGCGGTAATAAATTATCGCGACAAAAATATTCGACCTTCATAGCAACATTACGCAAAAAATATGTTGCTTGCCGCTTACACTTGACACTTTTCAGTATTTTTCAGTAGCTCAGACATTACTGAAATTTGCTGAAAGAGGGGAAATTTTCAGTTTTCAGTAAAACGGAGTACGGGAACAGCTTCATTGCAATTAATCGCGATTAATCGCAATTAATCGTAGTACGGGAACAGACCTAATGTAAATCTTATGGGCATGTCCACTCCATTTCTACTACCTCACTGTCACCAGAAGCGAGAGTCCCATTTGAGCGAGTGATGGCGCAAGAGGTGCGAAGCGCGATAATATAGAACGGTGTGATTAATGATTATTATTAAATGCAATGTAGTACAATGTAAGTACAATGTCAAGACCAAAGAAATAGTGCGAATAAAGGCGTGACGGTAAACCGCTAACCATGTGTTTTAATTAGTAGGCGCAGGGTGCGTATGAATGTGCCACACGTGTGAGGATTATACAAAGAGTATTTTGCTGACAACAGTACCCAACGGGAAAAATAATACTTACGGATATATTCGGTAAGCATTTTGCGTAATGCGTGGAAGCATTACCGGACCATTACATGTTGTTTCTTTTTAACATTGCATGTCTAGGCTGGGAAGATTTATACAAGGGGAAACTCATGCTTTTAGCTCTATAGCTTTATGTATAAGAGCTTTTTGGAAAGTACGACATCGTATTCTCGCATTTATACGCATAAATACGAATTAAAGCTTTGGCCGGCGGCCGATCGTATCTCTGCATGTGTGGTTTTTGCATGCTGAGTGATTGTGACGCTCGTTGGAAATTCCAATAGCGCATGCTCTTTGCTACTAGGGGGAATTGTTTTCATACATTTTACTAACCTGTGATGATTTGAAATGCTCTGAAATTTTCATCTTTCCGCTTTATATAGCAGACTACCCATAACCGATGTATGCTCGCAAGTTCTTTTCCCCTTGTTTCTGAGAGTGATGTTCATTGGCCAGTCTTGGGCTCATAACATATGAGCTTTCTCCCTTGCAGCATTCCCCATGCTCCAAGTCATGTATACGAGTATATCTTATAATTGCTGGAAAATAGCTTTGGAAATAGGAAATTCGCATTATTAGCATTGTTTAATTGATGCATTACGCCAGAATACATTACCGCAATTCCCGTTGGGTAGTTACTAATGGTTTACGACAGATACATTAGATGAGTCTTGCTGAGCTTTGTGTTACCAGAGTCTTTTCAGCTTCAAAGTGCCGTTTCCAGATAAATATCTTGTCGAAGTGCATTTCGAGATACTTTGTTACTTTGAGGTATAGATACATTGGTTCGATATACTAGAGAACTAATCAGTTTTAGCGATGTGAAAGTAACGTGAATGCATTAGATTTCGTTCATTCTGATTCTCCTCCATTCGTCAAGAAGTGAGATGTAGGCTTGCAGTGTTTGGGATGCCATAACTGGATCTGAATCAGTACATAGAATAGAGAAAAGGTGGGTGTAGTTGTTTTGTCGCTGATTGGGAGATCAGATTTGAAGATTGTCTAAAGTACCGGTCCCAAAATACTTCCTTGAGGAACACCAGTATGCACAAAATGTTAAGCGGTAGAATAGCTTTTGTATTTCACCTGTAATATGCGATTGGTTAGGTAGTAGGGGAGTATTTCATGGATGCTTTTCGGAAGCATTGATTGAATTTTGAAGATCAATCCTTCATGCCAGACTTTATCGAAGGCTTGAGAGAAACGGTTAGGTAAAAGGGGAGTATTTCATGGAAGCTTTTCGGAAGCATCGATTTAATTTTGAAGCTCAATCCTTCGTACCAGACTTTATCAAAGGCTTGAGAATCGTCCAAAGAGATTGCTGAGCAATACTTCTTGAATTCGAATGCTATTGTCATGCTATTGTCTTGTACTCAAATGCTGTTATAATGCCTGACGCGGTTCGAAGGACTTTTTGAATGGTGCTGTGATGTCTTCGAAACCCGAATTGATGTTCTGAATTTTTTATTTGCATTTTTTAGTATTGACAGTATCTAGCTTTCTGAACAGAACTTTCTCGAAAACGTTGGAGACTATATGATCTCACTTGAGAAGAGTCCTTGCCAGGCTTTAGGATCATTATGATCTCGCCTGTTTTCCAAGCGTCAGAAGAATATCCGATTCAAAAGCTAACTTTGAAGGTATTAAAAAGCCAAGAAAGTATGATTAGTGGCAACTGTTTGAGTGCAGCATTGGTGATAATATCAATGCCCGGAGTTTGTTTGACTATGTTTCATGGATGATTATATTTTACACTTCCTTAGCTAAAGTCTTGATTGATTGTGAGTGCTGAACATTGATATTAAAATTAAAGTCGCATGTTACCGAGGTGAAAAGTGTGAAAACCTGTTCTAGGTGAACTGGGAAGGCGGTGGCTTTCTCTGTGTCTTTTCTGGCCCATTGACCGTTGGCAGTTCTTAATGGGGCTTCGCTCATTGTAAGGTTGTTTATTTTTGGACCGCTCTTCATAGCGAATAGTCGACATTCTTAGTGGGAGTGAGTTTCTCCAAGAATGAGTAGAACTTTAGAATTTGTTTCGCAAGTGACAACTTGAGCTCACTAGAAGCTTTGTTGAGTCGTGTTTTACTTTAAGGAGATCTGTACAGCTACAAATTCCTTCGTGCCAGTCTTTTTTCCTGTACAAGGATTTTAAGTGATGAAAAGTATGTTGTTGTTCGAGCTGAGGGATGCAATTCAATTTTACGTCTTGCGGTGGAAAAAAATAGCTGCAGAATTTTTCTTCTTCTATGATAATGCCAAAGCTCAGAAGATTACCTTTTGAAGCGAATGTTTAGCTATGGCGGTAGGAAGACACATATGGGAGAAACCGTTGTCAATTATTCAATTTTTATTTAAGTGCCACATTTTTTCTTATTTTTTGAAACGATGTTACTATGCGCCTATTATCTACTATCAAGCGAAGTGAGGTGACATGTCTAGAGTAATGATGACTGGAGAGATCAAAAACTGGCTCTCATTTGGTGGAGTTTGTAGATATTCGCTTTGAGGTTACGAATTTGATGATGTCCAAAATTATGTTGGTGACTGACGGTCAATATATTGGCTGGCTAGTTGAGCTATGCCTCAAACCATTGGTTTATAGTGTATCGAAGAGTGGTTTGCCATTAAGTGCTATGAGTTGAGATCCCCAAAACGGGTGTTTTGCGTTAAAGTCACCAATCACTATGAATTTGGTTCCCAGCGATGAAAAGAAGCTTGAATATTGCCTTTGAAATGTTGTGCCTCGATAGACAGTAGATGGCTGAAATTACAATCTCGATTGACTGATCACGTATATAAATGGATATCGCATAGATCTAATCTTTGCTGAGTTTTTCCAAAAGATGGTGGTGCAGAAATTTTTTAGATGCAGATATCGCTTAGCCCGTGATGTTGAATTTATAATCTTTATCTGTGAGGTGAGTTCTCAATATGAGGGACACATCAACGTTGTGAGTTGATGTAAAGCAGGCTATTTCCGTTTTATGCTGGTCAGTGCGCACGAAGAGAAATTTCGGCAGTGATTTTTACTGAAGTGGATAATAGAATTTACTATTTCGCAAATTCCAGATCAAAAGATGAATTTTATTACAAATTTGATGAAAATTTACTATTTTCCTGCAAAAAATAGTCAATTCCATTACATACTACAGCTCACTCATATTTATTGCGCTGTAGTAAAGACTTTGATTAAATCATTTGGCAGGCAGCAATATGCATTCGAAGCATTTGCCAAACTACGTAATTAACGAAAACAGACTGTGGTAAATATTACTACATTGACTAATGAATTTTTATCCTGCGTAGTCAATACCACGTTTCCTCATTACCATCGCAATGAAAATCATGCACAGTTTTGAATTTTCAGTGTGTGACTTAGAATTGTGTTGATTAGAGCAATAAATTTTGTGCGTAGCATTGCAAATCATACCGGGTACAATTGAGTTGTTTGGTGTAACAAATTTTTTAAGTGAATTTTAAAAGCAATGGACATACGCGTTAATAATTGTGACGGTTTGAGCTATTTTGTTTTGGAAGCTGTCGCTCCAGAAGTAAATATAGTGAGTGATTTGTTAAGAGGCCTGTTGGAACTCGAAAATAGTTTTAAAGGTACGTACACATTAACACATATCTATTTGAAATTTGTGCGTTGTTTGAATGTGAAAATGTAACTACAATTTTGTGTCACAGAGCACAAAATCGATGAAGAATGCTTGGTGCATGTAACTATCTCCGATATTGATTCTTTGATACCATTATCACCGCTACGTTTAAGAATATACAGTTACTCAAAGTGAAAATGATCCACTCGGTGCAAAACAATTGCAACGTAATTTAATGATAGAAAATAAATTAAAAATGGACTGTTGCTACTTAAACATGATAACTTCAGATGTGCAAAATCAGTTTTATATGTGAAGTAAGTAAAAAATTTATTGGATTGGAAAATATAATAATATAAACAAAAAATGTATATTCCATAGTCAAAATGAAAATGATCCATCAAAATACAAAACACAAAAAAAATATAAATCAAGAATTTTCTTTAACAAATTAATATTTAGTGTGAAGGTCCTTAGCGAGCCTAACAGCTGATAACCTCTTTGGCATTGAAGCAAAAAGTTTTTTTGTGAATTCTGGGCAGATTTTCGACCACTCCTCCAGAATGACCTCCTTTAATCGATTTCGACTGGATATTTGATGCTTCCTAATACGCTCTTCTAAATGGTCCCACAAGTGTTCGATAACGTTTAGATCTGGTGATTGTGCTGGAGTTTCCATAACTTTGGGACAATGATAGAGCAGCCATTCTCGAATGAGTAACGACTTATGTTTGGGGTTGTTATCTTGATAGAACTGGAATTTGTCTTTAAGACCCAATTTTTCGGCGCTGGCAGGTAAATTATCCTTCAGAATTTGGAGGTACATAAATTTATCCATGTTACCGTCAATAACGTGAATATTCCCGACCCCATTAGCTGCCATACAGCCTCAAGCCATTATCGAACCTCCACCATGTTTTACACTTGGACGAAGATTCTTCAAATTCAGCTCTTCATTCTTCTTTCTCCATACTCGAACCTTCCTATCCGATCCAAAAACATTGAATTTGCTTTCATCAGCGAATATAACGGTATTCCAGAAGTCTGGGCCATGCGAATAGTACTGAGTTGCAAGTTCTAGCCGACGTTTCTGATTGTTCGCACTTATTAACGGTTTTACTCGTGGGGAGTGACTGTTAAATCCTTGTTTTCTTAGAGCAATTCTTATTGTTTCGTCGCAGACCTTGATACCTTAGGCCTTTTCAACGTGTACGCGAATTTTTGGCGCACTAAGCTTCGGATTTTCTTAGATAAAGTCTACTATCCACCGTTCGTCACGATCGGAAAACGCTTTTTTGGACTTTTTCGAACCTTATTACCGATGCGATTGTCTTTAAATCGTTCAATTATATGTTGTACAGTTGACGGACTCTTGTTGACAATCTTTGCTATTTCGCGTTTACTTTTCCCGAGCTTGAAATGATGGATTACCAACTCCCGTTCTTCGTATGTCGTATGGGGACCCATTTCGAAAAAAAACTTGCTCAAAACGATAAATGTGCAACAGGTGACTGCACTCAGCGAAAGCCTAAAGTCAACTAAGGAAATGTCAAATACATGTCAACAGCTGATTATAAAATCTTAGTAGTGAACTATATGAAATAAGTACAATAGATCATTTTCATTTTGACCCCATATTCAGCCTTCTAGCAAAGATTGACCTGTAATTTCAAAGGCAATGTAACCATTTCGCGTATAACTTGTGTATTTGTTGCTTACACATTAGGAATTACTTTTGCCTAGAAACAAAGTAATTTCCAATAATATAAAATTGTATGCGATGCACATTAATTTATTTTTATTGGGTGGATCATTTTCACTTTGAGTGACTGTATTACCGTTTAATAAGTAGCAGCGAAGAAATTTGTATAATTTAAAATTTAGGGTCATGCTTCGGTATCAATAGCAGAAACCTTAACCGATAAAACACAAATAAGCTATCAAATCTTGAATCAGACGAAAAATAATGATTCGTTGCCAAATTTATCTCCATCTGTACCAGAAAATGAAACAAATCCTCCCAAAGTTGAAAATTTTGTAAGTTTTGGGAGTTGATTCTAAAATTATTTGCAATACTGTCTGGCCAAAATGTTTCTAATGTGATCTGTTTTAGGATATTAACAGAATTCTAAATTTAAATTCGCGCGGTAGAACTATTTTATTGGAATTTAACGCTGAGAGATCATTTAGTCATTCTAAAAGGAAAGACTTAATCTCTATCTTGGTGGACTACTGCATAGAAAACCATGTTGTACTAGGTACAGAGCAATGCGAGATGTTAGCAGCCTAAATACAAGAACGGTTTCCGCTAGAGTTAAAGGTTTGGATGTACTGATTCATTTGTAAATGAAATACAAAACGGTAGGTTTTTAACCATAGGAAAGCTATTTTATTAATGGAGGCTCATCCAATGACCGAGCACGAGTTCCCTTATATACATGTTTTAATAACAAAACAAAATATTTGCGAAAAAAAGGTGTAATAAAATCCTGCAATCGGCGTCGTGATTCACATTGCTCATCATTACGTCCTACACCACCAGAGCCTGCTGACCGTAGCCGTCAGAAATATAAATGCTTGTAAAAGTAAACTAATGTTCTTCTTTCTTCTTCTTTTAATTGCGATCCTTGGGAAGTGGTCGAAAAAATGGGTAACAATATTTTCTCTACGGCGTAGTGAGATTATTTTGTAGTGAAGGAGATCAATGATAAAATAATTCATGAAATTATCAAAATTATGATTCATGATAAGAAAATATTGATAACATCAAAAAAATATAAATTGGATTACAACAACCATTTAAATGCCTACATACTAAGAGAAGATGTGAATAGTTTTAGTTTTAATGAAATAAGTGATTTTCAATTTTATCCCACTTTACCGCACATTTTATTAAATGAAATGAATGCTTTTCGTTTTAAAGAAATTTAGTAAAAATGCTCATATTAGATTTTTGAAGAATATGAATTGTTATGTTTTTACACATATGCTTTTGAATAAATTTATGTTTTTGAATATTAATTTTTTTTTTTTAATCATGAGAATAATGAGAATGAAATTGAGTGAAAATTTATAATTCAAAGCTAAACTATATTTTTAGTTCAACCTAAATACATTCTTTGTATTTTGGGTTAGGTTCAACTAAGAGGCGAATGGAATCAGCATCTATATTTGCGGTGAAATTTTCTCTTTTAGGCCAAAACGCAAAAAAATCATTCAGTTTTCAGTTTTAATTAAACTCATTAAACTGATTAGTTCTTTTTATCAATGAAAATAGTAAATTTCATTACGAGTGGTAATGAATTCCATTATTATTATTTTTAAATTTATTGCTGAAGTATTATTACTTTTATTACTACAATCAAATGTATTACAGTGTATTAACAGAGTTCACAGCACAGTAGTAAAATGCGTTGTGCAATTCATTACAAAGGTAATGGGCCAAAAAATTGCTACTATTGCAATAAAAATAATTGCAATTTTTGTAGAATTTCATTACACTTTTCTCTCCGTGCGGTTTGCATTCCAATGGGCGATCTTGAATGAATTCATTTGTTGTTAATAAGAAATTGGAGCAATATGTTTTGATTTTCAAGTAATTTTTGTATCATATTACTCATTGTCGTCATGAATCAATTCATGTTGTCTGAAAGCGTTGACAAAATAGAGGAGAGTTCGTTGTTAGAGCTGCTTTGAACAGTGGTGTCAGTAGAGCCGTCTTCATTTGGTTTGATTGCATTGGAGTATTTGATACCAGGAGTTACTAGTGATGAGAGTGCAATATTTCCCTGATGAGTGCGGTTTTGAGGTAGGACCATATATACTTCCAGAGATTGAAATACCGCACGGAGAGAAAAGTGTAATGAAATTATACAAAATTTGCAATTAATTTTATTGCAATAGTAGTAATTTTTTACCCCATTACCTTTGTAATCAATTGCGCTACCAATTTTAATACTTTGTAGTGAATTATGCATATATGAATGTCTTTACTACTGCACAATGAACATGAGCGAGTTGTAGTATGTAATGGAATTGACTATTATTTGCAGGAAAATAGTAAATTTTCATCAAATTTGTAATAACATTCATGTTTTCTTATGGAATTTTCAGAATAGTAAATTATATTATCCACTCTAGTAAAAATGACTGTCGAAATTTCTCTCCGTGCGGGCAACCTCTGGAGTTAACAGTATGGTTGTTACCACAATTGCTACATTTTTTAATTGCAAGATCTTGCTTACTCTTGCGACAGGACTTGGTCGCGCAAAACTCGCCACATATAGCACACACATACATTAGAGAGTGAAAAATAGATTTTGTTGTGTCCGTATTCCTGGTAATTCACTCATCGCACGGGACTTTTTCGTTTGATTGGCTCTTTGACGGTATCTCTGCGGTGTATAAAATATCGCAGGCTATAAATTTTGTGAATTACACCGCTTGTGCGCTTTCTGACTTCAGGCTCTTGTTCTACTTTGAACACTGGCTGCGGTTATTTGAATTTGTTAAATATATTTGTGTTTTGGTTAGGCTTACTGAAACACAGCACAAAAATTCCGTGCAATCAACAATCAGAGAGTGATTTCAGAATGATACTAAAAACCAGTTTTCAATAAAATTTCAAAGCTAAATTCTAGGAACAATGTAGATCACTGTGGCATATATTGTAAATTTCTGAAATTCATATCTATCATTATCGTAACTATTTATCACCATAAGACACAAAATTGTGATTGAGCCAGCATTTCGCGAAAAATATTAAATGTGGTTGAAGAAAATATTACTTTATTCTGAATCCAAAAAATATTATTTGTACAGAGGACCAGTTATTGCAGCAAGATATTTTGACATTAAGGCGGAGAAGATGTGCACATATGTATGTTGTGTGGTATTATAGACTTAACCTAAGCTTTTCATTTTAAAGTCCTGAACGAATCATAAACGAACAAATAATGTTCTCCAACTAGAGGAAATATATTTATTTTTGTTACTATGAATACGATTATGTGTTCCTTTTTTGTAAAGAAATATATTTTTATGTTGACTAAATTTAAGTTCTCATAAGTAAGTGATCGATTTTGGGATGTTCACAATATTTAGACACATTTCAGAGAATTGATATATTTTATTAGGAAATTCATACATTTGTTTTTGGCTTAACAGTAACATTGGTCTCTAGAGCATATTGTACTGTATCAAACTGAATAAGCGAAACAATCTTTCAAGTACATAATAGTCTTATTTACAAGAGGCCTAGCAGGCTCCTTACAAGGACACAAGCTTCAATGAAATTTTTCTTAACATACATTTTTTGCTTGCTTGTTATCGATATCATTGAAGAACGCTTCGTCTTAATTGAACACTGGGTTGGTGGAAGAGATTTCATAGAAATTTTGATTTCGTGGGAACTCCTAGAGATCTACGCTTCATAAAAGCACTGACAGCGAATCAAATAAGTCCTACATACATACATATGCATTGCGTTATGCTGGTTGAAAGGGCACAGAAAGAGCTCGCTCAGTTGTTTCGAAGAGGCGATGGGGTCGCCATTGATTCAAACGAATCTCAGTCAATTCTGCAACAGACATTTGAATACCATTAGGCATGAATTAATTCGGTAAATAAAGTATGTTGTAGTCCCTAAGTGATTGTGAAAATTTGATTTTTCCAAGTTGATTTTGAGCTCTGCAGACAATGCCGGGATCGAGCCCCTACCTTGGCGCTTGTTCCATCCGCATGTAGTACATCATTTTCAGATCCCAAAACACCGCAGTTTGTACAGAAAAAAAACAGCCGCTTATGTTGACTTCTATTCTCCTTTCAATTAATTCCAACCACCGGAGAAAATATGCGTGGGTAGGCAGTTCAAACAATGGCAGAAAGGAAAAGAATGTAGAAGCAAATCCATTTAACTCACACAGGCCAACAGTCTGGCAACCGGCGAGAAATTGTCATTTGCATACTCATTTAGCCTTGGAGTGAAGTAGAGAAATTACCCGACTTTACTAGAGCAGCCAGGCGTCGAAAGCATTGCCATAGCCGAATCAGTTGGAGGAAGAGTTTTGATTTGGAATCCAACGGCGAAATGATGATGATTAGATCGCCCAAGCCGGAAGCTGACTGAATACAAATCGAAAAATTCACGGAAAGCGGTGTGTGTAATATCAATGAAAATTCTCGCAAGTAGTACCTAATTTGCGTACTCGTTTCAAAAGTATTGCAGGTACATAGCAATGATGAATTTCCTGGCCATCTGTTCGTAACGCACACCAAAATCACGTTTCTAGTAGCGTTTGACTACATTCAAAACATCACATTTTCAGATACTAGATAAAAAGCTCCCAAACCATTCAGACATATTCAGATGTGCGTTCAGGATTCGGAAAACGTGACGTTTAATTAGGCTGGCTAAAATGATAAAAAAGTATTATTCTCTAGCACTTGCCACGAGAAACTCTCTGAACTGAATTTTCTTGACTAAGTTTTGCAACCGTATATCATCGCATCATAAAGCAGTTTGGTCAAAACCTTTTCCATGAGGGCATGCAAGCATATTGCGACAAATAGCGGCACAGCAAGAAAATGTCCCACCCGCTTAACATCTATACTGCCACATGTATATATTCACGATGCTTAAGCCATAGACTTGTATCTTTTTTGTGCACTTACGGTTTTACTACAGGAAAAAGTTTTCATGCCTTTTTGTTTGTCTTTTTCTTCTTAGGATAAGATAAAGGATAAGGATTTCGTATTTACTTGGTGTTGATATTTAAACGGAAGAAATGAAGCGACGCTTTAGACGAAGATATTTCGGTTTTTTTTCATTCAGAGACTGTGCTGGCAAAATCATAAAATGTCTCTTCACATGTCGACTTGGATTTCGTGGATGGTAACGAGTAATAAATATAATTTAAGTGATGAAAATTTAGCATGTCTACGAGAACGCACTATAGATTTGAGCTGACTGAAAATGTGTGCCAAAGGATAATTTTATGCTTTTACTTCCATGGTGAGTGCTATTTAGTTTGACATTTATGAAATTTAAGGAAGCAAGACGGTCCTTGAGTTTGCATTTGATTTCCTTATTATACCATGTTAAGTATTGTTTGTTGAAAGGATGAAAAATCTATCATTTTGAAGAGTTTTGTGTCTTTGTATATGTATTTTTTGCTATCGAAAAAAAGGTATCACTTTTGATTCATTTGTATCTAAACGATAATCCTGCTATGAACTCGATTGGAAATAATTTCAAGTAGCAAGCTTAATGTCTTTAGTGATACTCTGTACTTTTGATGAGCAACGGTAAACTTTTTCCCTTTTTTACAAATTTTTCTCTTTTTTCACCTTTTTACTTGAATGATTATGCAAATTGACCCAAATACAAAACGAAAGATCATTATTATTGAAATAAAATACTATTTTCTGACAAAATTCTCATGCAGGTCATGAAGTCCTACCGTAAGCCTTGCTTGCTTGCCTATGTACTTCGAATACTTGTACTTTACTCTTTTCGCGGAATCTTTCTCTAGTTCGAATGTCGCGTGCCTTTGATCGGAACACTTCTCATTTCTGCATTGTTCGAAACTAGCTTCAAGTCTAGCACTTATTGCCTTTGAGCTGTTATTACTTACCTTTTTGCATTTTGCTTTATCCTACTGGAACCATATATCGTTCGTATCAATTAAGTCCATATGTTCGAAAAAATAAAAATGGACCCACTTAATAGTAATTATGAAAGCATTCACCATCATCTCGACTCTATAGATTGGACGAATACTCATTCAACGTTGTATCTTGAGGAAGCCATTTTCACTTTTTATAACAAAATGTTTGACGCCGTTGAAAGATATGTACCTGAGGTAAAAAAAAGAAGAAAAAGTTGTCTGAGCCATGGCTTGATAGGGACCTTAGGCATTTGCGAAATCGTAGGAACAAACTTTATAAGCGGATTAAAAACAATATCGACGTTAGTTCTGCTATTCAGGATGAATATAATGAAGCTGCTAAGTAATTTTTGGCATAGTCTCAGGAGGCTTATGACAAACGCATTAAGGCAACCGGCGAAAATCTTCTTCATCCAACTTTCTTGCGCAAATGTGTAGAGCTGCTTATAGCTCCCTTTAATATTTTTTTCAACAGATCCTTTTCGTCTGGAGTTTTTCCATCCTGTTGGAAACTTTCATATGTCACATCTAACTTCAAAAATGGTGATAGACGCTATACCGGAAATTATAGGGGCATTGCCATCTTATCTTCAATTCCGAAACATTTGAAAAAATTGTCTACAATAAACTTTCTGCACTTGTCGATTCCCGTTTGAACGAGCAACATCTTAGTTTTAGAAAAGGTCGCTCAACTACCACAAATTTGACAGTCTTAATCTCAGACGTTCTGTGTAAAATGGAGACAGGATACCAAATTGACGCAGTCTATACAGACTTTAGTATAGCTTTTAACAGAGCTGACCACCTTAATTCTTAAGCTTCAGAAATTCGGACTTGGTGGATCTTTGCTTAGCTGGCTGACTTCCTGCTTAGCTGAAATCGAACACAAGTTGTAAAATTTTGAGGAGTTTTTTCGAAAAATATTTCTGCTACTTTTGGTCCGCCACAAGATAGCCATTTTAGCCCTCTTCTTTTTAGTATATTTATTTCTGACCTATCTGACGTCCTAGCAAATATACCTCATCTACTATATGTCGACGATCACATAGTTTATCACATCATTAAATCTAAACTTAATTCACTTGATCATTGGTGGAATGAAAATAAGCTCTCTCTCAACATTGCTAAGGTTATAAGTTTTTCCCGAAAATGCACCGTCTCACATAACACGTACTTCGTCGCCAATAATTTGTTAGCTTGAGTTGAAAACGTTGTTGACTTTGGTGTTATCTTGGATGAGAGACTCCGCTTCGTCTTGCATTATGATAAAATACTTTCCCGTGCAAACAAACAGCTAGGCTTCATCAAAGGCCGCCCAATAAACAATTTGTGCCCATCTGTTACTAAATGCACTATTTTGACGCGAATACGTCGTGAATACTATGTTGAGTCGGAATTGTTTCGTCATTTTTCCTTCAAAGTAAAATTCCTTGATAGGCGAAATTTTAGTAACGAAGTGGTAAAGACTATTTCCAACGCGTCTTTACAGGCATTGTGTCCATTAGTGATTAGTTCCTTCAGTACGACTTAATCAAAATCCCAATAAGGCACATTGTACGTCAAAGTTACCACACATAATTCCTTTAATACGCCTATGCCTATCAAGGAAACTCGCATGTAATGGTTACGTACTGGCGCCTATGCCCATGATGATTTCGTTCTGACAATTCTTTAAACGTCAATATGGAATCCCATAATGCCTTTTATTCCTTTTATCGAAAAACTAAAAAAATATAGAGTGCGGCCTAATACAAGCTGTTCGAATCAAGTCGAAAATCAGTTTTCAAATAACACTTTTGATTTGCAAATCAACAAGAAGAATTTGAATTCCAATGAAATTGTTTCTCATCCGATAATAAATGACCAATATCAAAATTCATTTCAAAATGAAATACCAGAAAAAGATGGTGATAGTGTTTGTGAAAATTACTGCCGAGAATTGGAGAAGAAATGCAACTTTGTAGAAGCATTGAAAACTTGGGCGTTAAGCAAAAATATTTCACAGAATTTCATAAATTATCTTCTTCTACTCCTTCGTGAATATGGTCTTGATTACCTACGAAAAGATAGTATAACACTTTTGAATACTCCTACTTGTATTTCAAATTTAAAGGAAATGGGGAATGTAAGTTAATAGCACAATAGATTGGAGAAAAGTTTGATAGATTTGTTATCACAAGTTGATTATCCACAGAGTATATCCTGACACATTAATGTCGATGGTTTGCCCGTCGCAAATAGCTCAAAAATGCAATTTGGGCCTATTCTTTGTGCTATTGAATTTTTTTTACACGGCATTTTAAGCCAATCGATTTTTGGTACGCTTTCTGCCATTTTCCGCTCTTTTTCAATGTCCTACGATTTCATATGAGATGGCCAGTAGAGAACATTTTTCTTTTCCCACGCTTCTGGGACAACAGTGTACCGTTTGCCATTTTTTTCTACGGTCTCTGTCACAAGATGCGTTAATTTGGCGTTTTGATAGGCACACTATGGGCACATCTCCGTTCGATGTTACTTTGAGGGCACTATTACAGTAACAGTATTCCCGAAATGAGACTTAGTGAAAAACCAACAGTAAGTGAATTACACTTTCGAACGCCTGAGATATGGGCATTCAAAAGTCAGAGTGTTTGCTTTCGGAGATCAGAATGGGGTAATGTGTTTAAAATCAAGTCAAAGAGTAAAAAATGAACAGTAAGACAGAGAATACTGCAATGGCAAAATTATTAAGAGGGTTTAACAATAAAATATTTTGCAAGTTTTGTTTTATCCTTTGTGTCGCAAAGTTTTGCAAATATTTTTCTAAGTCTTTTGAATATAATATCCAACTGTTGCCAATTACACAGTAAATTGTATGCTGTATATTTAAACTTAAATGAATGTGCAGATTTGCTTTCAATTAAATTTCATTACAGTAGTAGCATTCTTTTGTGCCTCTATCGAGAGCGGGCTATGAAGTAGCAAAGCTACAAAGTACCAAAGCTACTTTTTTAATTAGCTCTTGACGGAGGCACAAAACAAACGCAAACAGCAGTGGCCAAATTTATGTTAAACGAACTGTTTCGCCTTGGGCTTCGAGCACCTTTCAGATTAGAAACTAGGTAGTAACGACGACCTTTTAAAACTACTATGAAGGTGCGATATAGTCAAAATTACCATTCGGTAACATCCAATGGCGCAAAGAGTCAACAGTGCCTTGAAATTACCGGTATAGGCACCAACTGGGATTATTTCCTTCAAAGAACAATCATGGCGAACAAATTTGGACAAACATGGCGGCTAAGAATTGTAAACTATTTTGAAGTTAAAAATATCCATAATAGTAGCTTTGCTTGATGTAATAAGCACAGATCTTTCATGTTTGAACATGCTATACGTGTTTTATAGTGCGGAATTTAATTTTTATAAAAAATTTGAATATTTTATCAAAAATATAAAAGACTTACTTTAGCTAAAGCCTGATACAATCGCAGGCGCGTGGTACTTTTAGGGAGTATCAACACCACGTTTGCAGTAACGTTTGAATCGTTCGTGTTTTATCTGCATAGGATTCAAAATATTCAGTCACTATAATAATTATTAAACATATGCTGAAATACAATATTGTCTTCATCATATAAATACTTAACACGTACATAATCATTTTGAATAAACTCTTCGTATATCATTCAGATAGCTATGAGCGTGAAAGAGAAAGATATTGGGTATCGATAAGAGGATTGTTTGTAAATTTGAAACACTTCCAAACGAGACGTCGCGATTACGAAACTTTTTGAAAATTGTGACTGAGATTCTACGTTGCTGCTACGTCATTGCGACTATAAGTGTCATATTCTTAGTCGCACGTTAGGCATAATGTTTCGAAACCATTACTAAACGGTGTCGCGATAATGCCGTCACAAGGAAGTAACTACAACGTAACCCTTTCCATGCAATGACTACTTTGTTTCGGTGTCATTACTGAACGGCGTTGCTCCAAATTCGAACCTACGACGTAACCACGAACTCGCTGATTCGAAACATTGTTTCTTTGTAGGCGCAACCTTAGGAATGGAAACGTATCCACGCCCAAAATGTTCAACAAATTGTTAGTTGGGCGTGTAAAGGAATTTCGTAACCTGTGGATCACAAGATCCTTATACATTTCACTTGTATGCGCCATTCTCGAGTATGCATCCATTTGCTGGAATTCGGCTTTTGAAACCCACAGTAACAGACTCGAGTCGATACAAAAGCAATTCTTACTTTTCGCATTGAGAGAACTATACAACCCTTACGATTTTAATACCCTTCCTCCTTATGAGTTTCGACTGGGTCATCTAAACTTATTGACACTTGCATCCAGAAGAAAGATGATTTCGGCTTGCTTAACATTTGACGTCATTAGAGGCGTTATCAGAGTTGAATTCCTGAATAGTAAAATAGTGTTAAATAACCCTGTAATGAGCACCAGGTCCTCCCGTTTACTTAAGGAATAGCCACATTCCGCTACTTACGCAGCTAGTGAGCCGATAATTAGATGCTGCAGGATAGCATAAGTAATCTCTATTCTCCAACGGTCTCAAAATTATCCTTTAAATCCCGCCTTTTCCAATCCATCCGCAACCCCTTATCCTAAGCTATATGTCAATGTTTTATTTATTTCATTTTTCGTTTTATTTTTATGTACTGATATTAATTTTCAATTTTGCTTTTTATTGCTTATGTAACTTATTCCTTGCTAGGTAATAAATAAAATAAATAACAAAATAACATATTTTATTTACTCTGAGAACCGGCTTCTCTAAAAAAAAACTCTAGCGCATAGGAGGCCCTATAAACACTAATGTTTGAAGAAAAGTAGAGGGATCGTGAAGATTTTGAGTTCATATTCTTATTACAGCCAACCTACTTCGAAGGCAATGCACTACTTTGATTACAAGAATGCATTGAAACTCTAGAGGGGGAGGAGGGTATGGAAAGGTTTTATGGGGACCACTTGCTTGAATTGCAAATTGTAGGAAAGTCAAACACTTATTTCTTCTATTCATTATCGGATGCTTATCTTACAAAACTTTGAGAGTAGCATTTGCTACAACATTAATGGCGAAAATGCCAGCACTGCAACTAAAAATCTACCTCAACTGCTTCATGTTAAAACAATTTAATTCTGTGATACTCGTTTTCGTCCAGTAACTTCATGGAAAGTTACATACGAGTAGATAGACAAATGCTTCAAGTTGCCATCCGAATGATTTCTTATAACTCTAAAATTTTAACATTGGCTACCTATTTCTATTGTAGATGTTTATCATATAAACATTTAACGGTAGCTTCTTTTGCCTTAGGAATAACAAAAATGTCTGATGCTGGCAATCCTTTGTAAGTTTAGCAGTAAAGCTAAAAGCTACGTAATCAGCTTCTTTTTAAAATCGACTCACCTTTTTAAATTTGTTTCAATCCAATGACTGCATTGAAAGTTATAAGGGTAAAAAGAATTTCAATATTCGTTGTTAATTGTTACAATAAGGTCATTCCTATTTGAAAATTTCATGATTAAATCGCTTAATAAATGAATGACAAAAAATTAAAAACGACCATAGCCTGCAACCCTATCATGATTTTTCAAGCGGAACAGTTTCAGGAGGGTTGTTGATTTGGAGAATTTTTTTTCGAGTGCTGGCCATTGGTATAGGGTTGCCTGAACTTTCATGTACAGTTCTAGTTATGTAGTTTGAGTTAACTTCAATGCGATCTGCAATACATGCGATGACCCAATGTTTTTGTCAAAAGCTATGATAAATCTTTACCTATTGTTAGGTGCTCAACGCCCACATTCGGCTTGAAATTTTCAATTCTTTATCATAAACAAGCATAAAACACCATCTGTTTTAATTTTCATTTTACAAAAAAAATCATTGCAGAGAAATATAGGGGTGTGCATATTAGAATTCACTAATTTGCCCACCGCCGCCAAAGGATTAAATATATCTTAATCTTTCGAAATTCATAATTTTCATCTTACTTACTGACATTTCCATTGTTTCAGCTGATTTTTCAGCTTTTTCGAAAGTCAAATCTGGCTCGTTTAATAAACGGTCTAGAATTTTATAATTTTTTAAATCTACAAACCAGTTTGTTCCGTAACGTTTTTTCAAAGTTTTTTTTTTCTTCAAAATTATGTGTTTTCACCACATGTTTAACTTCATGGTGTTTCATTTTTTTTTTCACGTTTGCATAATTGTATTTTTAATAATTGTATGTTAGAACAGAAAGTGTCTAGGCGATGCCTGGGCGGAGAGAAATAAGACAATCGTAGCTCTTGAGTGTAACAATCGGAAAGCGCTTTATTTTAGTGGTACTGAACTGAATTGACAATTGGCATTATTGACTGTATAACATGAAGTTGTTTGAAATCTATTGATATCATTTGATACATTTCTAACACTCTCTTTGAATTCAAAGCAAGCTCAAATTCTTCTTTTCTAATTTACTTTTATGTTTTGGCTTCGATACAGCTTTTGTGAATATATCCGCAGTCATAATATCCGTGGCTGTGTATTTGAAATGCACACTGCCGTCCATCATTCTTTCACGAATAAATTCCTTCTTGATATCAATGTATTTGGTGAGTGACGAATAAGCGTTGTTTTCAGCCAAATGGATTGCACTTTTCCTGTCACAATATAATACGATTGAATTTGTTAGCGAATTTGACAGCTCACTCTCGAGCTTTGTTAACCGTATATCCTCTTGAATTCCTCCTACCATGGACATCAAAACCGCTTCTGCTGTCGATAGTGCTTCTTATACACAAATAATATTTACACAAAAGTAGAATATACTCTTATCGTAAAAAAGTAGAATATTATTATTAATTCATATACAAGACGCACTATTAACTACCTTTACAAGTCAAACCCAAATTATTACCTAGCTCATGAGCTTTATTTGTGATAGTTCCTTATAAGATCTCCGATCTGACCCTTCTTCATCTACTATTATTCAAACTATCAGTCTTTAGATAAGGCAAATGTTGTTAGGGTCACATTCATTAACTTAAGATGTATCTTTAGGGTCCAATGTATCTAAACTTTAATAATCTTATTCTATCATCCTTCAATGTACGTCTAGAAACTTTTCATCCAAAACTGTATCTAGTATCCGCAAATTGAATTCTATCACACGTGAAACAGACCATTAATCAAATTCTTATGAGAATTTCATTTCAGTAAAACCGATATAGTAATTTGCAAGAACACATGACTTCACACACAATTAAAATTAATGTGCGAAAATATCCTATCCTCCCGAAAATAGATTTCTCGTAAAGATCTGCAAATGTATGGGATGCTTGGGCTGACTGGCTAGGCGGTGTTGTACTCCCATGTACTTTTGCACATTGCACAGCCAGCCCGCTAGTTCTATTTAATCGATCCACGCCATAACTTCCTGATGATTTGAAAGCTATAATCGATTAGTGTTTTGCTTATTTTTCGTTCGTTTCCAGTTTATGGTCGTAAACCTATCAATAATTTCATATGTGGTAGTATGCTTGAATGGATCTGCTTCTAATGCTAGCAATCGGGTGGGTGGCTTCGTTATGGAATGAAAATAATTTGCAAATGTAATTAGATTCAGATGAAAAATTAATGAGCATACTTAAGCGAATTTTGCTGAGAACCAAGGCATAATTCATTCATTAATTTAAAATTATGAAACTTGGATAAAGTCTCAACAGCCTGCAAGAATATTTAAATTGAATTGTAAAAATTTGATTACTTACTAATGTAAAGAGGAAATTTCTCATAAAATCATAATCTCGAGTACCAAGAGCTACAGATGAATGTAATATATTTTGTTTGACTAGGCGGTTGAATAAGAAAAAAGTCTAGCGCACCAGAACCGCTAGAAAACTAATTTTCGAAGAAATTATCTTTGAGTGACAAAAAAAAATGGAAAGACGTTAAACACTTTTTTGTAGAATCATATCAACTATTCCTTACCCAAAGCAACAAAACTCAAAACTCAAAACTGTTCAGTGCTGGCAGCACTTTCCCAACGCAGCAGCAATAAGTTTACAATAACAAGCTCATACTTAAATCAACGTATCCTTTGAATTTTGCTCTCATCGCAGGATTTCATAGTAAGTCTAAGCGATTAAACGTTGTTTGAGGCTGCCATTTTTATTGAAAATGCTTTGCATATGAGTATGTAATTTGAAGCATCTGTTGGTGCAATATTTACGAAAATGGCTAGTGCTGGTTACCCTGTGTTAGCACACTCAGAAAAAAACTTTGTAAACTTTGTTTCACTATGAAATGGCGCCATAGAGGATTCTCTATGAATTAACTACTACATAGTAATACGTGCGTGAGTTGTATTGGCAACAATTTTCTCTATTGAATCAACAAGGGCTGCTTGTAATTTTGAAGCCGCGAATAGGAAATCCAACAACTAAATTGGATCGTAATAACATGGAAAGGAAAGTGTGGCTGCATACTTAAAATATGAACAAAAATGTCGTAAATCGACTTAAAATACCAATGCAAAAAAGACACTATTTAATGCTTTGAATAGTTGAAAGACCCAAGAATTTCAACAATTTATAATTCTCGAAATTCTTGGGTCCTTCAACTATGTAAAGCATTAAATAGTGTCTTTTTTGCATTGGTATTTTAAGTTGAGCTTTTTGAAACATCTTGACATTAAAATTGTGCTGTTTTGTGTCTTATTGCTGGCAAGCAACAGCTCTTTACAAGCTTTATCGCGTATATTGTTTAATAAGTGTGGCGAGATTTTGGTCTTAAATGATGCCGATTTCGCAAGGAGCAAATTTTCATTTCCTGGGGCTGGGTGTAATAGCCGAAAGTTGATATTTATCTGGAATTTAAATTATAACACAATTTGAGCCTGATTTTATAAAAACTATCTACCTATTTGATGTCCTTCGGTATCTTTATACCCTTGGCCATGCTTTAAGATTTATTTCTATCTGCCTTAGAAGAAAAGAATTCTCCCATTGCTTTTTCACTTGTTCCCAATCACTGCAGCTATGACTAAAGGTAAGTAACAAAAAATAAACTATTCAGCACACCGAACGACACACACTGCATGCACTACAACTTACATATGTATATGCGCGATTTGTGTCTTGAAATGAATGCTGCTAACGTAGCAAATAGATATTGGCCGAGGCCAGGCGAGCCGAAGTCAGACGAGGCCGCCAACATGTGGACGGCATTTGACAGCTCGTCACGAATCGCCTTGGCTCGTGCTCAACATCCATTCCGATCGGATGTGGCACGAGCGCCTGTGACACCTGTCAAAGTCGCTCGTCTGGACCGCCCACACACTCGGCTCGCCTGGGCTCGGCCAATATGTATTTTCCACATGAGATTTAGTAATGATCAAACAAAACAAAAGAAATTGAAGTGCATCTATTCAAATCAACAGATCAAGTAGTTGATTTGTGTTTATGACTAAAATAACCGATAATGCATGTTGTATTTACAACATACGTATTGAATTTACATTAGTCGTTTTAATTCCATAAAATTCGTTGTTATTATGAAAGAAACAGCAACGAATATACAAAGAGGCTGTACGTTTATTATGGCTCTGGCTTTTACATTGATAATTCTTGATTTTACTATGCGACTTTTTTCTGAGTGCAGCAAAGCAAAATATGTACCAAATCTGCTTCACGTTAAGTTAAACCCAACCAGTAAATTTCGTTTCGATTGAATGCGCTGGAAGGAGGAAGGAAGACACTGCGCTGGAAGGTGAAAAGAATTTTAGGGTTACCACCCTCAAAACTTTTCAAATTTTGAAAGCGTTCATATTTATTGTTAATTTTCATTGCAGGATGATTCCCATTTGCAAATCTAATGATATAATCACTTAGTAAAAAAATTCCACAAAATTACAAAAATGGTCATAGCTGGCAGTCCTTTCATGATTTTTGTACGAAATTCCTATGACATTTGGTTCACATTAAGGTTCATTTAATGCATGAACTTCGTTTTGATTTCATGACTAGAACAGAAGTTATAGGGAAAAAGCTTTATTTTGCTGAGCTTTATTTTGCTTTAGTTGAGCCCTGTACGTATGTGTTGTACCACTCTTGCGAACTGGAGTTCAGTGGAATGTAGTGGCTTAAAGCCGAATTATACCTCCGGGATTGCTGATTTTTCCACAATTATTTCTTCTAGCCGGTTGAGAAGAAGGCGCTCAGCGATTTTTCCTACGGAGGACAGGAGACTTATTGGTCTCCAGTTTTGTGGGAATTGGAGGTCTTTGCTTGGCTTAGGCACCACAGTAATAATCGCTGTCTTCCAGACCTCTAGGAAGATCCGCTGTCTTCCAGACCTCTAGTATAGAATGTAGCGTTGGTTATATCCGTCAACGCCTCCAGCGTGTTGCCGGGAAGATATTTTAGCCATTCATTGCCAATAGAGTCTGGCCCAGGTGATTTCGGCTTGTCTAACCCATTGACTATTTGTTTGATCTCTCCGAAGTCAGTTGGTCTGATTCGAGAGTCTCTTGGTGTCACAGAGGCAAGGAGCCGATCAACAGGCTCAGAAACTTCCTCTTCCTCGCTAAAGTCATCCTCCAGAGAACGGTTTTCTTGGAACTGCAGCTCCAACACCCCGGCAAAGGCCTCAACCTTGCCAGCATCGTCAAACTTTAGCCCATGTGGCCCATGTATGGGGGCACAACGGTTTTATTTTCTTGGCGAAAGTACTTCGTCATGCGCCAGTAATTGTTGTCTCAAGACTCCATGCTCTCTAGAAAGTCACCATACTTCTCATTGCGGAATTGCGAGATCCGACAGCTGATGGTATTTGTAAGTCGGTTTGCTTCCATTCTAGTGCTAGGGTCACCCGTACGCCTAGCTCTTCTCCGCATTCTATTCCTCCTCCTTATGAGACTTTTTATTTCTCTTTGGAGTTTGTAAGGGTTGCTACCCTTTGTCGGAGTATGAATCGTATTGTCCTCTTTTGTCTGCTTGATTTTGGCTGTCAGAGTGCTGATTGCTCTGTCAATTTCGCTGGTGGTTTCAAGTGTTTCTTCGAAATTTTCATTCGCCATTGCGTCTCGGAAAGCATTCCAGTTTGTTCTCTTCATCATTCGAATTGGCTCGTCAACGAAAACATCTTCTATGATAAAGAGTACCGGCTTATGGTCGGATGGTAGTTCATCGAGGACAGTCAGTCGCAGATTGTGATGGAAATTTTGCGGCAATCCTACGTTAACGATATGACTATGAACTGTGCCAAAGTGTGTGGGTTCATCGGGGAAATGCAGGCTTATGCAATTTTCCATGATGAACCTTTGTAGCTCGATTCCAGCTTGGTTGCTTTCCACGTCTCCCCAGTGACGGTGGTAGGCGTTTAGATCTCCTGCGAGAAAAACAGGACCTTCGTGCTCAAATAGTTTCCTCAATTCCGGACCGAAGTTGTTTCTCCCGGGTGGGATGTACGCAGAAATCACCAAAAACTCAAAGGGTTCCATATGCACTTTGAATGAATGTACCTCCCTGAATTCGTGGCCTATTTATATGTTTTTTTTTATGTTGCCGAAGTGAATATATGTGGTAGTAAAATTTTTTTTTTTGAATTTCATGCGAGCTGGAAATAACCGATTATCATTACTTATGCAATGATTCATTTCATCGAAATTAATATGAGTATTGTATGGTCTTGAGTAATAAATTTAATATACGTATACGACTTCAATTTAATCTGACTGGCTTTCACAGTATTAATTCACATAAGTAAAACGATTCATTTATTAAATAAAAGGTTCTTTATTCGATATTGTCTAAAAGCAATCAACACCAGCCTCTTAAAATATCAATTGACTTTTGTCTAGAAAGTCATGTAGTTTTGTGCTCACATGTTAAGTACGTCTTTCATCAACGATACTATGAAGTAATTTTTATATGAAAGGAACTCGTTTTATCGATACACCTACCTTTTATAGATTCATCTACAATTCAGATATGGTATCCTTGCTGTGATATAATGTTGCTTATCATTAAACAAAGTGAATTTTATTTTGATTGCCGGAATGCCTTATTACATCAAAGTCCATGTGTAGGTACATAACACTATTTCCACCCACATTGGGCGCGTAAGATGACTAAAATACTGAAGCTATTGCCTGACTTATTCAAGTAAGTTACACTATATAGAAACCCAAACAACATGTTTCTAACCCTGTTGTGTCATTATACCTGCTTTTTGACTCAAAAAACAAAAACTTTTTAAGATACTCTGACAAAAGAATTTTTCATTGGAGTTCCTTGCCCTCAGAATTCTTACTTGAAAAATTAAATCATTTTTTCCAAGATAAGTCCGAAAAATTACGGTTCCAAATCAACCAAAAACTTTCTGGAAAAGATTAAAGCAAAAACCTTTATGCATCACCGAAACTGCGGAGGAGTTACTTTGAAAATACTTTTCGCAAACTAGACTTTCTTTCGGGCAGAATTACGGAGACAGAAATTTTTCGAAATAGATACTTACTCTTCAAACTTTTGAGTGTTTCGAAAATCCATCTTGACGAGAATTTTATACACGGCAAACAGTGGTAGCTGGAGCGCGTGAGGTGAACTATCAAATCGCAGAGCGAATGATAAGTGAACAGTTTTATCTGATTTGTGGTGTGGTTTTATCTGCTTCATTTGCATTTCGTGAATGATGAAAATGATTACAGATTTGATTAACATTTGAAAGCTTAAAGTAACTTTAGCAATCTGAAAATGAAGTAAAACAAGTGAAATTTCAGTGTCTGCTTGAGAAAATAGATAAAAGAGCCGAATGTGTGCGTGGCTTAATCTTTAAAGAAATAAGATAAGACTGTCAATTCGACATGGGTCAATGGAAAGACTGGGATATAGTCAAGTGCAGTCAAGCGCAAGAATCTCAAAAAGCAATTCATTTTCTCGCCAACCGTACGGAATTAAAATTGCATTACGTGACATGAAATCAATTTTCTTTGGAGCAAGTCATGATGAATACGGGGTAAATCCATTTCGCCTCGAAAGTGGTAAAGTTTCAATGATGCGGATGAAGTAATAATCAAGCAGATAAACTCGGAAATCTTCTGCTTTAAATGGTGGCGGTTTTATCGATCTTCGCAGTCCTGCTCTTTTTCACAAAGTGCCACAGGGGCGGTAGTGTCTTTTGCGACGCTGTTTTTATAGAATGAAAGAAGAAATTAAATGTAATTGAAGACGAAGTTTAGAATTGTTTCCAGTTTCATTTCAATATCCTGTGGCGCATTTAACCCAAGTGAGGTTCGTTTTGTGTGTTCGGCTAAGTGTAAGCTGTAAACTATTTATATTTCATAGTTTATGGAAAAAGTCAAAGCAGTTTGGATACTAAATTGGTAAATAAACAAAATACTCGGTTGCAATGATCATAGTACCGGAAACTACCTTCTTTCAAAAAATGTGTTGTCACATTTTCTCCCATGAAACTCTCAGAATTGTTGAAACAGTTAAGACTATTTCTACAACTTAATTGAATCAAAATGTTCATCCTGTTTCGCGATTCGCATGCTTTATCTACTTTGCTTTGAGAGTCCCCGAGGGTTAACAATCTTCTTGGCTACTAGTCTGGATGCTGGTTTCTTCTAATATTCACCCTCACTAATATCATTCTGCATAGAGATTACTGGGCTGCGTCTGTTGAAAGTGGTGTTTTTGGAATAAATATTAAAATTGAGTCCGGAACAACCTATTGCATGTCCCTGCTAGAAAATTGAATGGAAAACATTTCCGTCTTTTCTATTAGATAATAGACGAAAAAGCGACACAAAAGTATATTATCAAGGCCCTTTAACAAGTAAAAACTTTAGGAATTAATAAGAATTCAAAGAATAGGGATAAGTAATGAAAAAATGCCCTGTTTTTTTTAATGTAAATATGGCGTGAACTGAAATAAATTGCATTGGGTAGATTACGTGCTAAGAGACGTGTGAAAATCATACAATTTCCATTTATTTACAAGTTTAAGTTCATAAATGATTCAACACCCCCAAGCTACTCAGTAAAATTTTAGTAGATTTCAATATAATATAAAAACAAAAGGAAGTAACTAATGTAAAGTAAAAATATGTAGGATGCTGCTAAAATTAAGAATCATAATAATCAGAAACAAGAAAATAAATAAACTAGGAGCATATATATTATAACAAACTTGTGTTTATTTTTTAAGTCAAAAAATACATTTACGATTAAAGATTTTTAAATAATATTAATAAGTATTAATTTAAGGTATCACTTTCAACCTTATATGTATGTATATCAATTTCAATACGGTATGTCAAACGCAATACTGACAATTTTTCGCAGAGTTAAATGATCTCTGAGTAGAGCTTTCAACAGTTAGGTATCAATTACAAATACGCGGGAACAGTTAGTTGCGTCTGCGTTTTTGTAATAGCCCGTCCAGACTACGGATACTTAAGTATCCGCATACATAAGTATTGTCCACACTTTTCATTGATTTTCATGGCAAGGGTAAAATGTATCTGCAGATGTCGCTGCAGTGAGGACAATACTTATGTATCCGGATACATAAGTATCCGTAGTCTGGACGGGCTATTACGGCTTTTTTATTTGTTTTCATTTACGGCTTATCAAAAAAAGTTTAAAAACGGAATTTAACAGTTACAAGTACTCTTTTTGTGGTCAAAATAGTATCCAACTTTCAAGGTTGTCGCAGTTTTGAACCTTTTTATCCATCAAATATGAAGATGAACAGAAAAGTTAGCAGGGCTTGATACCAAGTAATCAGGGAAGGAAAGAAAATTGATGCTCAAAAATAATTGTGTGATTTTTGCACCAAATTTTCTTGAGTTTGAGAACCTGATATGGCATTATATAGATATAGTATGTTAGAACTGTCGCTTAACAAAAAAAAAATAGTCAATCCTTATATCAGCAGCACTTTGAACATTAATATGATGATTGAAATAACTACTAAAAAAATCAAACAGCTGCTAACAAACACTAATTTTCCTGCAGATATTTCTCAATGGAATTGTCGTCTCAATTCCCAGACACCGAATTCTCAAATATAATGTTTATGCCCTGCACAAATTGTTCAGAAAACAACTGGTTTAAGCGCTTAAAAAAATAGGAAGTTCCAGCTTAGTTCATATAATTTCCAACGCAACAACTCATTAAGAAAAAAATCAGTTTTTCACCGAAGAATTCCCCCTTTTGACTGATGATTTTTAGCTTAGCAAGGTTCTTTCCAAGTGAATGGCTAAACTCGCTTATCATAATTCTATCGATTCCCAGGGTTTAACTAAAACAGCCTTTGCTGATATATTTAACGATATTTTGTAACTTGAAAGTAATAGGGGTCCAAACCTAACCTTCTTGCTCTGTAAAAAACTGATATTGATAAAATCATTGAACTCAACGCCCAATCGTTGCGCGTTCCGTCCTATAAGACAATGGCTTGTGAGGAGAACCACTACACAGCCTTTTTACTTTTTGTTGAATTGTATAAATTGAAACACTCGGTCAGATGTGTTTAAAAAAAAAATTTTATTCAAGTAATTCAATCCGTTCATACCGTACTGAAGTTGATTTACAATGAAAATGAAGTTACCAGTGTTTAAATTTTCTAAGCTCTAGAAATTTTTCGGTTCCAAACATCCTTCGTTTTTTGACCCGAAACATCTTTCTATCTCTGTAACTTTCAACGAAACCATCGGATAAAATCGAGATCGATAAAGTTATTTGGTTTGGACGTGAGGCAATTGTGGGAGATTTTTGGTTGCAGTGATGGTAAAGTGTTGCAAGCACTAAGCATTTTCTTTGTTTGCGTTATGTTATGCTGCTTTCAAAGTTTTGCAGTGTTTGGTTTTCCTAAATCTTGAAATGCATGCAATAGTAGTCCACCCTATGCGTTTAAATACATTTGTAAGATTAAAGTGGTTTTGCACTCGAAACAGGTTGGAGCACGTGTGGTAGAATATGCAATCAAAATCTGCAAGATTCCTTTATTCTTCATCGAACATCAGTATTTCTACCGGTTCAATGCACTACTGCATCTCAATGCATTGTGCTATTGCACTTAGGAGCGTTCAGTGGCGTGCACAGCCTTTTCACCTAAGGTATGCATCTGTCAAAATATACTCAGCCATAGAAGTACATGTGTATTTTCTTGCATAAAAAAGTAAAAACAAATTTTTAAAATACACTACTGTACCAAAAGCCGCGCATTAGATTGAACTATTAACTGTTTGAGCACATGTTTGACTACATGATTCCACATCATTAATTTGTGTGAACACTCCCCTTTAAGTGTGATACGAGCCTGTTGAAGTTGATCTTTTAACACAATTAATCTTTAACGTATTTCTTTTATTTTTTTTTGGTTTAATTTGTACAAAATCTATTAATTTCAAATTCAAATTTTATTTTTATTCTATTTTTATTTTTATTCTATTTATTCTAGATTTAAAAAAGTAGTTCTTTCACGTCAAAAATTTTTATATATAACTTGAACAATTTTCAATTTTATGGCACATAAAATTTCTCGTCGTACTGTAGCAGTCAAATAATTCATTCACAAAAGTGCAAATCTTTTAGCAGCGCCGTCCGCGCACCTCTGCTTGAACACAGGAGCACAGCGAAGATGCAGCTAAAATCGTGCTGAAAAGTTCGGCTGAGAGACATGAGACTTCATCGCTAATATCGCTGCTCGAATCCCAAGCCAACGTGCGAAGAAGCATCCCAACGGGAAAAATAATGCTTACGGATATATTCGGTAAGCATTTCGCGTAATGCGTGTAAGCATTACCGGACCATTACGCGTTGTTTCTTTTTAACATTGCATGTCCTAGGCTGGGAACATTTATACAAGGGGAAACTCATGCTTTTAGCTCTATAGCTTTATGTATAAGAGCTTTTTGGAAAGTACGACATCGTATTCTCGCATTTATACGCCTCAATATGAATTAAAGCTTTGGCCGGCGGCCGATCGTATCTCTGCATGTGTGGTTTTTGCATGCTGACGCTCATTGGAAATTCCAATAGCGCATGCTCTTTGCTACTAGGGGGAATTGTCTTCATACATTTTACTTACCCGTGCGTGATGATTTGAAATGCTCCGAAATTTTCATCTTTCCGCTTTATATAGCAGACTACCCATAACCGATGTATGCTCGCAAGTTCTTTTCCCCTTGTTTCTGCGAGTGGATTTCATTGGCCAGTCTTGGACTTATAACATATGAGCTTTCTCCCTTGCAGCATTTTCCATGCTCCAAGTCATGTATACGAGTATATCTTATAATTGCTGGAAAATAGCTTTGGAAATCGGAAATTCGCATTACTAGCATTGTTTGATTCATGCATTACGCCAGCATACATTACCGCGATTCCCGTTGGGATGCTTCCAAGTTACAAATACACATGCAAATTTGATATCGCCTAAGCATGGAAACCAAACAATGGTTTATACACTATACGTGTATCTCCACGGTATAATTGTCTCGTATGGCAGTGTGCGTAAGGTGGAAGCAAAGCGATCTGTGCTTACCTTACGTTACGAGTGGGTGCAGCAGAGCGTGTACACATAACAATTATGTACATAAAATGCCGAGTTAGTATTAATGTATACAGCACAACGCGAAAATTAAATTCAAGAAAAAATATTATGAACGCTATGGATTTGGTTTGTAAATTTTTATAATTTTGTAGAGGGTATACAATGCTTCTTTGCTTCTATGGAGTGCACGCCACTGGGTGCGTTGAACTTGATGATTCTTTTACCACAAATATCGCTTGGCAGTCCGAACCGAACGAAGACTTTCTGATCTTTCCAGTCGGCTGAAACTAGCGCCGTACCCAGCCGCTTGGAGCCGGCCTTGTCACTCGTTCAAATTTCTATCAAATAGATTTTTTGCCATAATCTAGAGTCTACATTGGCCATGAGCTCTGCCATATGCGATGGCGACGAATGTCAGTTTATGGCATGTCATCTGGTGCCTGGGCAACGGCATGTCATGCCATATCATTTTGAAAATGTCGCTCAGCAGTGAACATGTGCGCGCTATATGGTGTTTGAAAGCACTGCAAAGGTTAGAGAAAGATGAATATGAGGAAAGGCGTAAATTGAGGAAGAGGCGAACATATAATTCCATAAGCAATCTTTTTTTTGTATTTATTTAATATTCGTAGCACTATTTCCCTCGACGTCGCCATTTTGAAAATGAGCAACTGTCAGAATATGGCCATACTCATGGCCAAGCAAATGTCTTGCCATATGGCTTGACATTTATGGTATGCCATCAAATATGGTATGCCATGTATCGTCTACATTTTCCATTTCCATGGCAAGTCGAATGTTATGCCATCTCCCATGGCCAATGTGGACGCGGCGTAAATAACAGGTCGGATGAATATTGTTTCTAATTTTAAAGCTTCCATGTTTCTTCTGCCTAACAAGCCTAAGCCTCATCATCAACACGAATATCGGTTAGTAAACTCGTTACTTTCGATATCTCAGTCAGTGTACTATGGGGGGAAATGGATCATCCATATTTAAATCATTTATTAAATTGCAAGTTTCTCACGTATTTTCTTCTCAAAAATATTATTTTCAGATTTAGAAAGTATGAGCTGACTGTTTGACTTATAGAAGCTCAGCATTCGGACAACAAACAGCTGGACTGTCGAGTTTCTTCTTTTGGTAGTGATACGGAGGTTGCGATATTGAACAACTAGACAAATTAATACTAGTGACGACATACCACAATTGAAATCTATAGTTGACATAATAGTAGTGCTTACTAGTTTTTGCGATTGATTTAATTGTGATTCCGATTGACTTTATCGTCATTTTGATTGATTCCGTCGGCTGGGGAGCAGGTGGCGGAATGTCCACAGAATGGGCTGGTGCTGACGCTGGTTACTTCTTCGATGCACGATCTCAAACTTATTTAGGAGGTGTTGTTTTGACGCTAGAGAGCTACTATCCCTTTTCATTGACTAATAATACATTTACGTTTTATTCAAGTGATCGCTGGCGTTACAAGGGGATTCAACAGCATTTTCCTGACTAAGATCCTTTTCTGCAGCCTAGTTATACCTGTTATCGTATGCAAAAGTCCTATATGGACTTAAAGATTACATTGAAAAAATTGAATCAATTTTTTAATAATAATAACAATAATTTTATTCATTGAATAGTACATAGATTACTTAAAGGGAATTTAAGAAAAACGATTTTATATTTAGCGGCTATTCTATTTTGACCTGCTGGCTATTTTTGGATTTTGATTATATGTATTTTTCATTTATTTTTTATTCGTTCAACACTTATAAAATGTTACCCAGGTAGTACAACACTTGGGGTTGGCTTAGCTATATAATAATTAAATGCTAACTTAATTTACTAAACTAAATCTAGCCTAAGTCTAAATACAATTAGCTTAGCCTACTTGGATCTTAACTATCTTCTCCGATTTGTTGGAAGGCCAACATAATTGAACAGCATGTCCATGAGCCGCCGCTGTCCTGCTTTCCGCCGGACGCATAAATGTTCATTAGAGCCACTCATACGTCCGATACCGCGGATCACTCCGTTTACATGTCTATCTGTCTGGGCGTAAAACCTTGTCATCAGTTCTACAACCCGGTCCCTTAGTGGCTCAAGTCCTGTCTCCTGATCTAGGAGAGAGTTCCTCGGCCACGTTTTAGTTACCGGTTGTAAAGCCAGCCAGTGCAGAAACGCAGAATTGTGTTTTATAGCAAATGGATCTGGCCTTTGTCGTAATGCCCATCTTTTTGGCGAAAATGCGGACTTGGCTACTTTAATTCTATGTCGAACATAGGGGTTGAATTTCAAGAATTCATGCATATCTACTCCAAGGTAGCGCAATGTAGGACTAGGAGCGATTCTACAAGCTCCGAACAAGACAGTGACTTTTTTGGCCTTATTGCGGATGGTTTGGGATCCCCGATACTTGGAAGGGTTCCTGAATACAGTCAGCTGTTTTTTTGCAATTATTTAGCTTGATGTCCCATTCATCAAAATAAAACTTAAGGTTGAACAAATAATCTTCAAGGCTCTTCGCAGCTTTGAGCGGGTCTTGGCTCGACGCGAATAAGAGCGTGTCATCTGCATATTGTAGGACTATTAGTTGAGGACTGCCCGCTGGAGGAGGGAGGTCAGCAGTGAAAATGGTGTATAAAACAGGTCCAGTGACAGAACCTTGTGGCACTACTGATGTCACAGGTCTCCGGAGTGAATTTGCTCCATTAACGCTAACATGAAATTATCTGTTGCTAAGGAAGCTTGCGGCGATTCGTATTACTATTTCTGGAAATCCAAACTTGATCAACTTGTATAGAAGACCTCCGTGCCATACACTATCGAAGGCCTTCTCAATATCTAAGGCACAAACAACCGTCGGAGTATGGCGCTCATTCAGGTGTGACACAATCTGATCGTGCAAGTACGAGATAGCGTGCTGGGTCCCATGCTTACGCCTAAAGCCAAATTGATATTCTGGTATGATATTAGCGAGCTCGCAGTAGATGGGAATTATTTCTAACCAAATCTTTTCAAAGAGCTTTCCCAAATTAGGAAGCAGAGAGATCGGGCGGATGTTGCTGGCCTCATTATTTTTGCCTTTTTTGTAAATGTGAACAATCTTAGCAATTTTCCATGTGTCGGGAAAGTAGCCGTTGTTCAAGGCATTATTGAAAACTATGGAAAGTAATCTGAGCATAGAGATTGGAAGATGTTTAACAATAAAGCTAGACACTCCATCATGCCCAGATGACTTTTTACTTTTTATACCACCTAAGAAGTGCACCAAGTATTCACTATTGACAAAGTGAAATTGGTCACTTGAGAGATGCGGATCATCCGATGGATTTTCGGATGAAAATGTGACCAGCGGATCGTTATGACTATTGAGAAACGAATTAACTTCCTCGAGTACATTTTGGCTATTAGAAGCAGAGAAGATGGGCGGAACAGCATTTAATTGCGATTGAAATGTTTCTGCGAACAGTTCGGCCTGCAGATCAGGGTTGCACACAGAAACATTGCCAGTCGTTACCGCTATCTCCCGGTTGATGTTTTTACCAGAAAGCCGATTAATTTCCTTATAGATGTTGGAGCCTGGCCGAATGGCAGCCAGCCGCTGTGCAAGACACTCACTGCGAAATTTACCAACCATTTCAGCAATAAGCTTGCTGAGACAGTTGATATTCGAAAGGAGTGACCTGTGCAGCGGGTGATCCCTCCCATGTCTATGAGAAATCCTCTTTAACTTGCAACGCCAAATATGCCTCACCTTCATGTGCTTAACAATATCCGGCGGTAGTTCGTGACCCTGATACTTATCAAGTTTAATCAAAGTGGAATTTCTGTCAACAGTAGAACTTATGATGTCGTTGACGCTCTAAAGATTACATTGACCAAATTGAATGCAATCAAAAAAGGTTTTTATTTTTTTACTTTTGCGGACTTCCGTAGCCAGGCTCACCTACATTTACGTCGTTATTAAGACCGTTTAAATCTTTTACGAATGGATACCTTAAAGTCCCGACGTCAAAACTCTAAAATCTTATCAATGTAACCTTAATACTAATGACAAACGTGTCAGGCTGGTGGGCCTGACACGTTTGTCATTATTTGGACGTCATATTTGGGGCAAGTATTGACTTTTTTTTAAAAATGTCCTTATCGGCTGTATATACTATTTCAAGCAGCATGGACCTTAGTTTCTAGAGATAAGCGACCCAGGATAAACGTACCTTTTGATTCGGAGGCTAACTTTTGGCCTTGGAGATATTTTTCAGCTACATAGCTATTGATGCTGTTATATTGAAGTTTGTTATGCTGTTATGAAAATCAAATGTTCTTAAATTCCTCTAAAGAGGAACATAATAGCAACCATAATCCGCTTATAGTTGATTTCTGTTGTGATGATTCAATAGTGTTAATTTGTACTAAATTTACTGTATTCTTCTAAATTACCTTGTAAATTTAGAAATCCACATTTAAAAATCACGCTACATCTGCAACGAGCTGCAGATGGAAATCATACAATACTCTTCGAATTTCAAACAAACTTCCTATGTCGTTCTTTTGTAAATCAACATTACATTCGAACTGTCCAAATTCATTATTTTCACTTTCTGTATTTCTTTTTGGTTCTCTCTTGCCAGAAAGTTCGCATACTGCGTAGCGTGAAACGAAACATTTGCAGCGCTTTGAGCGAAAAAGTTTTTCTTTCACACAAAGACATCCGACCTCGTTTGCATGCATGTTTTATCGGAGCCGTCTGGACTTCGAGTACATTTGGTGTGTATATCAATGAGAATGAGGTCGGTTTCAGTGCGATGTGATTACTATGCAAGGCGATACTGTAATGTGTTTCAGTTACTTTGGAATCGGAACGTCCTTGGACTGTATAGAATCATTGGCTGGTTTGATTTGTTTTCAAAGATACCTCAAGAATTACAATTTTTCAGCACATGTATTTCTATAAAGCTGTATTTAAAACTAGTATTGGCATAGTAGTGCTTTATTATCAATTAACTCTTTAAATGCTTTCGATAGCATCAACGTATTGTAGACAATTAATTCTAAGCTAAGTAATCCTAGCTTTAATATTGTCAGGAACGATAGACAGAATGCAACTGGAGGTGGTGTTGCTATTTGCATTAAAAAAGGTATCAAGTTTAATCGTTTGAATAATCTAAACAGTGAAATTTTAGAAACGGTTGCAATTTACCTGGAGGATATAAATATTACTATTATTGTGGTATACGTCAGTGGCACCAAACTGAACGCTTACAAACTTTCATTATTTCAAGACGACATTAAAATGTTAATCACCCTCAACTCTCAAACAATAATTTGCGGTGATTTTAACGCACGCTATCGCCATTTGAACTGCATTAGATCCAACAAAGCGGGAAGCATTCTATTTGAACTAGCGATGAGCAATAACGTATTTTTTTACATTCCCGATAGCTTTACTTGTTTTCCTCCCAGGGGATTCCCGTCTACAATTGGCCTGATAATGAGTAAGGGAAATTTTTCTTTAACACAGCCAATAGCTATTAACGGCCGGTCCTCCATTCACTTACGGGTATTCTTTGAAATAAATGATCCCGTTTCTATATCAGCTCAATCAAATTATATGTATTCTAAAACATCCTGGGATTTTTTTCGTTAATACCTGCACGAAAGTTTATCAGTTGTTGATTGCGACTTATCCAAGACATTAAATCATGCACAGATTGACGATAGTGTGTCTAATTTCGTGGCTGTTCTTATGTCAGCACGTAACGCTGCCACTCGAAAAATTAAATACAAGTATCCCCAAACGAAATTCGATAGCTCAATAACAGTACTCATCAAGCATCGAAATAAAATTCGCAGGCAATGACAAAGAACTCGGTGCCAACACCTTAAGGCTTACCTTAATGAGCTGAATAATCAGATCTATTTCACTTTACTCGCTTTGCGTAATGATCGATGGAACAAACTCTGGTCAACTCAGGAAACTGGCTCTCGCAAACTATGGCAGCTTCATAAGTTATTAAAAACCAAATCGAGAACGGTTCCCCAATTGCAGCGTGACGATGGATCAATTGCCTATTCCGAAAAATAAAAAGCTGACCTTATAGTCTCTAAATTTCATGAAGCACATACCCTCACGCTACACTCTCAAAACTATGACTTTTCCGATATAGTTGGCAACGAAATCTCCAATCTGAATGTCCAATCATTTGATTTCCACCCAAATTCCTACTGTAAACCTTCCGAAATTCGTTCTATCTTGAAAACATTAAAATTAAAATCCTCCCCTGGTATTGACGGATTGCCCAATGTTATACTCAAGAATCTTCCTAGAAAGGCAATTGTCATGCTTTCTTATATCTTCAACATCTGCCTAAAATATGGACACTTCCCTTCGGCCTGGAAAAATGCGTACGTTGTTCCAATATTAAAACCTGGTAAAAATTCTAAGCACCCTAGGAGCTATCGCCCAAAAAGCTTATTGCCGTCATTAAGCAAACTATTTGAGAAAATTATAGAATCGGATCATCCATAGTGTCGTCCGCAACAATACCTGATTTTCAATTCGGATTTCAACCCAAGCTTTCGACAACGGATCAACTGTGTAGAATAGTGAAATATGTGCAAAATAACTTCAGTGACAAAAGATTTACTGGCTTAGTTACAGTAGACATCGAGAAAGCATTCGACACTGTTTGGCATGACGGTCTCATATATAAGCTTATAAAATCTTCTGTTCCTGTGTACTTGTGCAGGATTATCCAATCATTTATTTCGGTCAAGACCTCAGTTAAAGCCAAAGTCTTCTTCAATAAATACGTAATACCAGCCGGAGTTCCACAGGGGTCAGTTTTAAGCCCCACTCTCTACAACATTTATATGTCTGACTTAGAAAAAGCACCCCAATGTCACATCGCCATGTACGCAGACGACACTGCCATATTTGCTAGTGGGCACAGTCCAGATGTGATAATTAACACCCTGCAACAACAGCTCTTACTTATTAATAATTTCTGCATCAAATGGAAAGTAAACATTAATTCGGACAAGACTCAGGCAATGTACTTCACTAAAAAGCGAGCATTAAGACACTTGCCGAATCCCCAGGTAAATATCCTGGGATCCACCATTTCTTGGGAAAAAGACATTAAATATCTTGGCATCCTACTCGATCAGAAACTTACTTTTCACGCCCATGTCGAAGCAATAAAGACGACAATTTTGAAGAGCCTTTACTACTCTTATCCGCTTATTAATAGGAAATCCAGGTTCTCAACTGCAAACAAACTGCTGGTTTTTAAGTCTGCAATGCAGAAGGGCGGTCATTGATGTATCGCTATGTTCATCTGGAATAGTTGGATCAATGACTGGATGGAATGTATCAGATGAGGATTCACTCTCTGATCATCGCTACTTGGTGTTCTCTTTAGCCACGGATCTAACACCCGTGGTGGAAAGAAGAAACCCAAGAAACACTGATTGGCCTAAGGTCAATCGGCTTCTTGCAGACAGAGCGCGGATGATTAAAATGGCCAAAGTCAATAGAATCCCGGTTGAGCACTCTGAATAGAGACCTAATAAGTAGCTATGAAGAGGCCTGCCCCATCAGTAAGAGCAGATGTGGCATCGGGAACTACAGAAGCTAAGGAAAAGTACCAGGAAAATTCTCAACAGAGCTTGTAAGAGCAACAATGAGGATGACTGGATCGCCTACAGAACTTTGCTGATAACGTATAAGAAGCTGGTGAGGATCTTTAAGAGGGAATCATTTAGATCTTACTGTGAGAGACTGGAAGGCGCACGGGAGACGTCTAGGCTTTGCAAAGTCCTAGAGAAGGATCAATCAGCTAAGCTAGACTCTCTTAAACGGTCGGATGGTGATTTTACCAAGTCCAAAAAGGAGTCTTTGCAGACTTTACTTGGGACTCACTTCCCGGGAGCTCCGGTGTCGCAAAAGGCAAATGCGCCTGTGACCAAAATCCCTGCTCCTCGCAGCAGTAGGAATTGCTGGTATGCAACTAGATCTGTGGTCACTAGTGAAAAGGTCAGGGATGCAATCAAGTCTTTTGAAAATTTCAAATCGCCGGGCCTGGATGGTATCTATCCGGTTATGCTTAGGGAGGGAATTGACCACTTGGGGGCAGACCTGAGAGAAATCTTCTGGGCATGCCTTTCCTTGGGGTATGTTCCGTCACCTTGGCGAGAGGTTAAGGTAGTTTTTATACCTAAACTGGGGAGAGATGACTATTCCGATCCAAGGAACTTTAGACCGATCAGCTTAACTTCGTTTATGTTGAAATGCCTAGAGAGACTGGTCGAACGACACATACGTACTACGGCGCTTAGGTTTAACCCTTTGAATGATGAACAACATGCGTACCAGCGAGGAAAATCATGCGAGTCGGCCCTTCATTCTTTGGTGGCCAGAGTTGAGGGAGCGATCTCTAATGGCGAGTATGCGTTGGGGGTATTTGTAGACATTGAAGGGGCCTTTGATTGCGCGCCCTTCGTGAAACTATGTGATGCTGCGAAAGGTCATGGCGTGGATGATGTCTTAGTTAGGTGGATTCATGCCATGCTGACGCAGAGATGGTTGCTGGCGGAAGCTGGATCCGACTGCTACTTAAAAACAGAGGCGACAAATGGATGCCCTCAAGGGGGCGTCCTATCACCGCTCCTGTGGAGTATGCTAGTCGACTTCCTACTTAACGAACTGCAACGAGAAAGGCTGCACGCACAGGCTTATGCTGATGACGTGGCCGCACTGGCTGTCGGTAAAGATCTGAATGTGATATGCAGAAATACACAGCGTGCATTGGATCTGATTGGCAGCTGGTGTTCGAGGCACGGCCTAACAGTGAATCCTGGTAAGACGAAAATTGTTTTGTTTACCAGGAAAAGAAAAGTGGAAGGGCTAGTGCTTCCAAACATGAAGGTTGTAGCACTTCAACTTTCAGATGAAGTCAAATATCTTGGAGTAGTCTTGGACAAAAAACTTCTCAGGAAGAAACATGTAGAAGTGAAGCTTACTTGTGCCTTAAAAGCTTTCGGGCAGTGCAAGAGAGCTTTTGCTATCACACTAAAGCCTCGTGTAGTGCTGTGGATCTACACAGCAATAATTAGGCCGATGTTCACGTACGCATCGGTGGTGTGGTGGACTATCGGAAAAAGTTAGCCACGCTGCAAAGGACGGTGTGCCTGGGTATCTGTGGTGCCATGAGCACTACTCCGGGTGCGGCCTTTGATGCGCTTCTCAATCTGCCTCCTCTCGACATTCAAGTTCAGAGTGTTTCGATGAGTTCTGCTCATAGACTAGCTCAGCTTGGCTTATGGGTAGGTGAAGATTGAGGCACTGCTCTATTAGGGGTTCGATGTGTGAGATCTCTCCGATTCTCACTATGCCTTGGGACGCTCGGGTGCCCTTCCTCGACTTCAGAAGAAGGTACGAAGTAATCCTCTTAAGCAGAAGTAACTGGGACGATCCAGATCTGTGTACGAGGAGATATTCTGAGGTCTTCTTCACGGACGGCTCGAGGTCAGATAGTAGATCTGGAGCTGGTGTCTATCTACATTCATCGAATGGCAGGTGGGCTTTCTCTCTTGGAGAGCAAGTTTCGGTTTTTCAAGCAGAAATATTTGCTATCCTGAGAGCTGCCTGTTGGGCAATTGAAGAAAGATGGAGGGGAAAGAGCATTGCTATTTGCAGTGACAGTCAAGCTGCACTGATGGCGCTGCGTAGACCCCTGACAAACTCGAAAATTGTCCAAGAGTGCAGAGCACGATTGAACTCTGTCGCCAGATTCAATAGGGTGCATTTGCTCTGGGTACCGGGGCACTGTGGTGTTGAGGGGAATGAAATTGCTGACGTCATTGCGAAGCAAGGTTCGGGACTTCCACTACGGGGCCCTGAACCCGCTTTGGGTGTGCCGACCGCATCTGCACGTGCCATTCTTCGAAAGTGGGTAGATGATGGACGGCTGCCGGTGTGGCCAGGCACACGAAGGTCTTCCTTTCAGAACCCAACCATGTGACTGCAGAATTTTTGCTCAATAAGAGCAGGAAAGTTTGCAGGGCCATGATAGGCATTCTGACTAGACACAACTGCCTAGGAGGACATATGTACCGAATAGGTGTTGTACGGGATGACCTCTGTTCATCCTGCCTAGAAGAGGCTGACTCTGCGGAGCAGTTGCTCTGTGAATGTCCAGCGTTTGCGCGTCTCAGATATCAATGCTTTGGCTGGGATGTTGCACGCATGCAGACGATAGCCTCTTTTCCCCTATCAGTGATCCTAGACTTTATCAAGAAGTCTGGGAAACTATGGTAGGCAGGGGGAAATGAGTACAATGGGTCCTTTAGCCTGAGTGCTTAAAGGTGCCAATGCGCCTCTTCCCCAACTCACACACACACACACACACACACACACACACACACACACACGCACCCAATCATTCTCTATGGGTGCCCTGTATTGAGTAACTGTGCAATATCACATATCAAAAGTCTACAAATATTACAAAACAAATGTTTAAAAATTATTCTTAACAAACCCTTTTATTACTCAACTAATCGGCTGCACGCTTCTGCAAAGCTCAAGAAAGTACTGGATATCTCTAAACACTTGACCCAAAAATTTCTCAACAAATGTGCAACATCCAATGAACCTCTGGTTGCATCTCTGATCGTTAATTTGTAACTACAGTTACTGTATACGCAGTTGGCTTAAGGGGGGGGTATGGTCAGAGCAGCACATTTTATACCCATTTTCAAGATTTTTTTTTAGAAAACTGTTAATAGTAACTTGATTGGGATAATACCTACAGTAAAGAACAACCTTTGAAGAGTATCGAAAAAAAAATTTATTGAAAAATATCGAAAATTAAGCTCGTGACATGAATTTGACATTTTCATTCAGGACAAAGAGTTGATTTGCGGTGAGACACATAACTAATGACAGGATCATCGTAAACAAAAAAACCAAAAATATTTCGTTAGTTTATGAGTTTTTTGAGGTAACGCTGTCGAGTTTTTCCAAATATCTAGATTATTGAATTTTTGGTATAAATTTGAAGTCAAAAAAACGAAAAAAACGGAATTTTTTTTTACGAAATTTCTGTTTTCAGTTGTAAAAAATTCCATAAATAGAAAAAAAGCAGGAAAATACAAAATATCTCGACAGCGTTACCTAGTAAATTGCCTACAAAAATAGTGTGCAAAATTTCAGAAAGATCGGTCGAGTAGTTTTCGAGTTACATGTCTCACCGACTTGAAAAATAAAATTCCTCAAAAAACGCGTTTTAAAATTTTAATTGTGCAACAAAAGTGCGTGAAAAATTACGAAACACGTGTGCCGTAACTGCTCGATGAAATGAATGTATACTACTAAAAGTCACATATATAAGTGTTTTTACACAAATATAGCACAGACAGGTGTGGATAGAGTGGGAAGACTCTACTATCACGTATATGAGAGCTGCGCGCGGCTAATAAAGCAGGAAAGGAACGCGATTTGCGCGAAAATATGAATTTGAGTTGTTTGTATTGTTAAGCCGATAGCTTCGTTAATTTTGCTCGGATCGACCTGAAATTTTTTATGGACACTCCTGAGTCACTATACACTAGTCACTAAACAAAAAAAAATAATCGATTTTCTGACCATACCCTCCCCTTAAGTCATGAGTCTTAGTTTTTAAATTTTATTTAATTTAGGTTAACCACAACATTAGGTTTTAAGCTTGTTTTTCCTATATAACTATACTATGCAACTTTCTGAAAAAAAGCTAATTTAAAATCAGAATTTAGATGTAAAGACTTTGTCTAAACACTAACCTTAAGATATTGTACCACACAACACAACACAACACATAAACTTATTCAATAATGTTTTGATTATTATTATTATAGTTCCAAATAACATAAGCTTATGCAAACAGATTCTTAAACAAACGAACTTAACTATATAAACAAACCCATATATCAACTACTTGACCATAAATTAATTTAAGTCAAAGGCCAGTTCGAGCATAAGCAAACGCTCGAGCCATTCTTTTCTCCGGCCGCCCGAACAAATACTTTCGTAAATAAACTCCAGCCTTACTTATCTAATCATCGAATCGCAAACAAAAGATTTTCACTTTCAGAGAAAACAATTTGCACTTTCTTCCCTTTTTCAAGTATCACTGACAACAACAATGCGATTTTCATTAAAACAGGGTGTTTCATTCAGCCGCGGCACGAATTGTCCCTAGTCTGGGTTAACTCGGGTCGTTCCTTTTACACTTTACCTGCGATGATAATCAATCTCAGGACAAAGCTTTAGCAAACATTTACCTTGATTTTGACTAGGAAACGGTATCATTGGGAGATTTATCGGAAAATGTTAAGGGGGTGTATTTTGAACAATTTATGGGTATGAGAAATCTGATTTGATGGTTTAGTGGCAGAATAATATGACTGAAGAATGGCACTGGATTTGAGAAATAATTAGACCTGTGTTGTAACCTTTTGAGATTAGATAGTTTGCATGAGCTTAATGAACGGTATGCAAATGTTCTAGCAGCTAATAAAAAAGATAAATTTGACGGAGCGGAAACTGTCATCGAATCAAGATATGTATGTAGTAAAAATTCTGTCAAGCGTTCAGTGTGCAAACTATCTACGCTCTAAAGATTCAAGGAATGCCGCCATATATCTTCAACAGGAATGCTGATCATTCTATTTATTTAAATTAAGCACAGACCTATTTCAAATCCTGCCGGCTCTAGAAAATGAATAAATTCACACATGGAACTGAGATTTGACTTGAACAATTTTCCGTGATTCGCCGTCGTGGAAATATTTGAAGACACCGCTTCGAATGAAAGTCCTATACTCATTTATTCAAATTCACGTCAGTGTGCACAAGTATGTTGATACGTACTTTCACGGAATAGTTTAATCATCGCGCCTATACACAATAAAACACTGAATCACATGCACACAGTTTTACGAGAGAAATATTACAAGGGACTTTTGCTTTCGGCGGCGAAACTGTTGTATCTCCTCACCCTTAAGTAATTTGCGTAGCTTCCACAAGCTGACTCTGCAAGCAGCTTAACAGTTACGTCTCAAGCTCTCACTTTTGTTTCACTTCGCACCAACGCCCCCCAATGCATCTTTGCCGTTTGCCTCGCTGGATATTATTTTACGAGACCATGAATGCAGGAAACTGCATCTGTTGCGAATCTACGAGTGAAAACCAAAGGCAACGCTCGAAATAAAAGCTGAAAGCGGGGAAAGGGTGTGCGCTTTGATTTCAGGATTTGAGAATGTGGGATACTGTGACAGTGTACGACCTAAATAGTTGAAATGCTCAGAAAAGTTTGTGGGAAAAATAAGAGATCCTTGTTCAAGGATTTCCTAAAGATATTTACAATGAGGCATTATGGAATGTTGGGAGTGAGAGAAACGATGTAGTTTTGAAAATATATGTGACTGTATGGAATCGGTGAAAGTAGTTATTAGGAATACTTCTAATAATTGAAACGAAAAATGTTCAGAGTTGTTTGCATTTGGTTGAAAAATGTAAATAATACTGACAAATATTAGATAAAGACCCGGGACTTTTGTGTTGATTTGCCATTGCTGATTTGACATGGTGTCCTACAAATTGGGATACAAAAGTGATTAAGTGTTTAAATATGAAACGAAACTTTTCTTCCTCGTAGTTTCGCAAAAAAAAGTCCCGTTATCAGTCCACATGTTGTAACAAAAACTACGTTTTGTATAAGTCTTATTTAGATAATAGAGTGCGATGGAATTCCTTTTAGTTTAGCCAAAACAAGTTTAACCTCCGAAAAAATCCGAAAGTTTTGAAACTTTGCACATTGATTTATACGCACCAAAAGTCCTCATACATATGAGACGAGCTCTAGCGACAATTAGCGAATTCAGGGCACTTTTTTTGGTTTTTCGTTAATATCTCGAGAACCGTTGGTTGAAGGTACAAGTTATAGGACACTGAAGATAGCGTTTTTTTGAAAAACAACGTTAGCGCGGTACAATATGGCATTTCTAATAATATTTGACAATGGTTTACTTACATGTTTGATAACCAAGGATGATTGAGGAGATTAACTTCACAGCTTTGTATAAAAATAAAGACATGATATATATTAAACAAAGAAATACACAGAAAAATTAATCAAAACTTGATTGCTTTTTGGTAGAAAGCCCTGCAATCTGAAACACAATGAAAAGAGGTTACTTTGCATGAGATGATGGTGTGATCTAACCATTATACAGATAAGAACATGACAACCGATTTATGTAGACTATTGCCAGGTAAATTAATATGAAAAAACCCCTAGCGCATCAGAACCGCTAGAAATACTAATGTTCGAAGAACAGTAGAGGATTTGTTCGGATTTTGAGTGTGTATTTTACCACTACTTACTTTTCCTACTTAAAACTAATACACCCTAAATAATAAATGAATCTTAGCTTATTTTAATTTCGGTGACCTCATCGTGTTTGGGATTGTCATCCAAGAAATGTGCAGATCCTAGAAAATTTAAACATTGTTTACTTATTTTCATTGCAAATGTTTGCGTTGAAAATACTTGATGCAAGCATTTATTGGAACGAAAATAACAAAAATATTTAGGAGCACCATTCGCAAAAGTTTTCAAATTTTCTAGATCTTAATACTTGGTGTTTATTTTCACTATCAGACCACTACGATTTGAAAATTCTATGATGACAGAGAATTCTATGAAAGTTCTATGATACTTATGCCAAAAAAATACAAAAACGACCATAGTTGGCAAATTTATCATTGTTTTGAAATTAAATATCTACTGAATATTGTCTACAATAAGTTTTATTTGCCATTTGAATTTCGGTATGATTCAATGACTGTACTGGAAGCTATAGGGCAAATAGCTTTATTTTCCTCAGGAATTTTCCAAATTTAAGACACCAAAATTACCATATCTGGCAGCTCCAACCTAATTTTTCAACCAAATTTGTACCAAATGTGGCTTAAAGTAAGGTTCTTTGTGAATTTCGTCAAAACCAAATGACTGAATCAGAATTTATAGGGCCAAAAGCAGTTATTTTTCTTAGTGATTTTTCAAAATGGCACTACTGGCACAAAATTGCCCGCATTTCCAAATCACTTCTATCAGATCTGGTCCTACTTACGACCAATACATTTTGTAAATTTCAATTAATTCTGATTATCGGATCGTGAGTTTCCGTGAACAGAGTTTTTGATGCTAAAAATATAGGTTAATTGGGCAAGGGTTAATAGGCGTGCTCGTTGTAAAATTTCACATATTTTACTATGGCTGTGTAGACAAAGCATAAGATTTATGTATGAGTGGCTTTTTTTGAAGAAGCGGTATTTTTTCAGGAGAGTCGATGATTTGGAGGTTTTCACTTTTAGTGCCTGCCCTAGCTACAGGGTTGCCAACACACTCATTAAATAATACCAATATGTCCTGAAAATTTCGTAATGATCAAAAGTTATAGCAATTTAAAAATTTTGAAATTTTCCCGTTCTCTTTTTAAGCACCTAGCGCACACATGGGGTTGAAGAATTAAAAAAAATGTACGGTTCGCATTTAAAACACGTTCGAAATTTATTTCGTCAACTTTATTTGCAAAAATTATTTGTGAATAATAGGTATATTAAAAATATCACTAAAATGGCCGCCGAAGCCAAAGGGTTAAAGATAATTGACATTTAGTGAGACTTGGACCTATTCTGCATATACACCAATGTGTCCTGAAAGTTTCAGCTGAATCGGATGGCGCGATTCTGAGAAATAGTCACTGAATTGAATGATATATGTATATATATATATATATATATATATATATATATATATATATATATATATATATATATATATATATATATATATATTATATACAGTATATGAAAATATGAATTTTTATGTGTATATGAAAATATGAATTTTTGGCCGAATCGATTTTAAAACTAATGATCTTCGAACATTAGTAAAAATACAATTGTTTAATCTCACATGACTTCTGGTTAAGCGTTCCAGCAAGCACAAGCACAGTGTTTTGATTTTCATGTATCAAATGTTCAGTGTTTGTTATTTGGACTGAATGGTCTGTTTCTTCAAGGTTTATGACATCAGGATCATCAATGTCATCAAAGTCTTCTTCGAAGGTGTAAATAACACCATTCATGCATTCGCCATTGCAGTTGTGACAAATGCTTGTGCACATTATGCCTTTTGGCAGCCTGATGGTGGTGGTACACTCGAAATTTGTTTTACTGCTCCTTCTGGGGGCGACAGAGCAGAAAGGTCGGGCTTAGTATTGGATACTGATTTGATGAAAGCGTTATAGCTGTGCATGTTAAGAGATGTTTGCTTCTTGGGCGCATTGTACATTGACAAGAATACTTTGTTTTCAGCATTAGCTACAGACACACGAGATGAATCTGGACTGTTAAATATTTCAGCAGCATCTTGCAATACAGCTTGTTTCTTGATAAATTTAAAACAGGAAAGTTTCACTTTTCGATATGCAGCTGAAGTCGTATCGGATCCACTGAACGCATGCACAAGAATTATGCTGTTTTTCATTCCCAAATTGCTGGCTTGAATATTCTTTCTTTGCTACTTTGCCATGGCTTAGTTTCACAAGTAATATATTTTTTTCAGTCGTAGTTAAGGTCGTGAGGAGAACAATAAGAACAATAAGATCTATATTTCATCTCAAATGAAAGATTCAATCAATGTATCAGCATCACTGGATGCTTATTTCGTTTCAACTCCATGGATAGTAACAGCAGTTATGAGGAATAAAATTAGTCTCGATTTATTCTTTTGGTTGGAAAGAAAATCATCCTGTTTGACTGTTGCTACTGTTTTCTCTCCAAAGTTTATGTCAACTGTCCTCTTTATTTTATACCTTCGGCTCTGTTCAGCTCTCTTGGTACTGGATGGGACGACTTAATAACCATCAAACACCACCATGCAGCTACTGCCACCATAAAGCTTAAGAACATAGGCTACATAACACTGGCAAATGGTTAAGATTGTCGACAAATATTTGCGCCACACCACCTTGCGTTATCATCTCCATACTTCTACAATAGAATGCATCTCTGCGGGCTTTAATAGGTTTTTTAATTGTTTTAAAATAATCTTCATCAATAACATCTCCATAGAAGAAACATTTTGTTTTGAATCCAAATAATGTTTTCACAGACGACCTTATTTGAACTTAGAACTCAAATTATATTTTCGTCGCTCACTAGCTAGCAGTAACGATCTGATTCCCTTCAAACCAACAGTTGTTACACCAGAAGGTGAAGAAAGAAATTTGTCGCACAACAAACAGTTCACTAGTCAATTATATAAACACGTCATACATCTACTATGCAAAACACTAGGCACTGACCGAATGAAAATGATAAAAACGCACAAAGCATAATAAAGAAATGAATTACCGCACATCACACTCACGCAACGACGCGGATAGTAGTGACACCTGATTGGAACTAACCGCCGGCTTAGTTGTGGAAGCAAGAAAAGGTAGTTGGGGGAGACATAGCAGCAATGACGCGCTCCTCGACCGTTTTAGAAAAATCCCGTATCTTTAGCGCCCTATAACACGGGAACCATTGCAAATACAAGAAAAATGTGTATAATCATTTTTGTTGTAAATCTAATAAGCTTCCAATAAGCGACCAACAGTTCTCGAGATATTAACGAAAAACCAAAAAAAGTGCCCTGTTTTCGCTAATTGTCGCTAGAGCTCGCCTCATATTAATGAGGACTTTTGGTGTATTCATCCCTACGTGCGTATAAATCAATGCGCAAAGTTTCAAAACTTTCGGATTTTTCCGGAGGTTGGATCATTTTTTCAGATTTTTTGACTGGACTATACGTGAACTAATTGTTTAAAAATTTATTAAAGGAATGAAACCTTGTGAAATTTTTTGCGACCTACGAAAGGAAGAAATAAAGCAGAACTTCATTAATAAAGCAATCAAACGTTACAAGAAAACATCCTCGGTTAAGGATCGTATGATAAGTAGACATCCACGCACTGCACGTTCCTACAATGCATTAAGATCGTAAGAGATCAGATTCCTAGAAAAAAGGACGTTCGATGAGAAAAATAGCTGCAAATTTGAGAATCTTAAAGTCTTCAGCACAGTTAATAACTCACCAAGGATGCAGGAGCAAATCCTTACAAAAAACCAGAAAATCCATGGAGTTTCAGCATCATTCAAGGAAAAAAGAAAAAGAGTTGAAAACATACTTGCTTGGCGCGGTGGTGATGAGTTCGTGTTTTCCGATGAAAAACTATTCATTTTCAAGCAACCACACTATCCACAAAATGATCGTTTGTGGGCAGTCAGAATAGAGGGCATTTCCGAAAATGAAGTTAATGTGCCCAGATATAAAAAAAAAACATCCTAAGTTATGGTTTGGTGCGGTTTTGTAGTTGTCTTCCCCTTGTTTTTATGTAAAAAAGGTCAACGCTGAATATTACCAGAAGCAAGCTCTTGAAGCAGTTATCTTTTCAAGCTGCAAAAAGTTGTTTGCATATGATTACTAGTGCTTTCAACAAGATAGAGTGCCTTTGGACACCGCGAATATAGTTCAGAGATGATGTGCTGATAACTGCCCTACTAAGCATAAACGTTCTATCTACATGTTTCGCATATTTGAGTTATCACCGGATTAGAAAACTACGTACTCTATTACATTACTCTACAAAATTTGAAAAACCTATCTTTTGTGGCACTCTCCATATATCTCCAGTACAAATCAAAACACAAATCATTGAATGTCTCGAAAGTACTCAAATGTAGATAAAACGTTTATGCTTAGTAGGGGAGATAACTTAGCCGACTTTTTACCGATGGATCAAAGGCCTCCAAGTACCCCAGATTTAAATCCTTCGGATTTCTTTGCTTGGAGCTATGTGGTAGTAAAACTCAAAAACCAAAAAATCAATTGTTTAGAGCAGGTCAAGCAAGTTATCTCCGAAATTTGGGGAAAATGCCCATGGAAAACGTTCGTGCCACCTGTAACTTATTCGAAAAGAGATAAGTATTGATAAAAATCCAAAACAAATGGAGGTATTATCAAAAAACATTCATTGGAGGTTTTTAACTATTCATGTGCCCTTAAATTTCAATAAAAATCTTGGCAAAATATTGAATACTTTTTCTTATATCTTGTGGAAGGTTGCACCTCTCCGTCAACGCCCATGTCTCAGTCTGCTGCTCAACCTCTACAGATACGGATGTGTTCATTTTCAAGTCGCTTACATGTTAACCTTATAATCTTATAAATAAAACTTTATTATGTTTAATCTGCGCATCATATCTCAATCTATTTTTCTATTCAAATATATTTTGTACATAAGATTCAGTATTATATAGATCGAACAAACGATTATATTTTTATTCATATTTGTAGATAGTACATTCCACAACCAGCAGGATTTCAGAAAAACTAATTAGAATACATTTTTTGAAATTTTTCAGAGGCTAGCTTCTTAAAAGCAAAATTGAGTCGATTCAGTCGATTATCTTTGCCTTTTATCGGTTTAAAGGCTGAAATATTATTTGAAGAAAATGCTTAGTGCCTGCAATCTTAATGTAAATAGGGGCAAAATCTAGCAAGGAAGACTTTTTACCGCATTCAAACGTCAGCTTTAATATATTTCGATTTCAAAATATTCCAAAGGTGACATCAAAAAATTAAAAACTTCAATTTTTGCAATATCATTCATTTTAACAAACGAATTGAAACGAAATACATAAAATGTCCATTCACTTTAATACCTGCTGTCACACGTAGCAATCGAATCAACCCATATCTCTGAACTCATCAAAAACCACCGATATGTATCTCTGTTCGAAAAATAATCCTTGAAATGGATACATTTATCCGAGAAGTGTCAGTCATGGAAACAAAGGCCACGCGGGTCACATAAAGAGGAATACAATTAAAAATATATTATTAACAGAATGTTTTATTTGTTTGATATTTTTTATACATCCTAGAACTATCGATGTATGCTCAGATGTATAATGACAAGTGTCCTGATTCAAAATAAAGGGAATATTAACAAGCAAAAATATAATAAACAACTTTCAACAACAAATAATTACGTGAGATAAAAATTTGATTAATACTCCTAGAAAGGCAGACGTATCGAATGAAGCGTCAATCACAGAAAGCAAGAAAGTGTATGCACGTTTGCACACTCATAAAGTGCGTTTGACATGACTTTTTCTTTTGTCTGGAAAGTTAAAATAAAGTTTCTTGACAGAAGATAGAAGTTCAAAAAAGTTCATCTTCGAAAAGTAGAAAATAGGAAAATATGTCAGGCTCAGCTTCATCAATTATGATTTATGTTAAACTGATCTTTTTCTTTGGTGTATAGTAGTATACGCAAATAATGTTCCAAATCAGGTAATTGGGTGATTTTCATTAGCGTTAAATATTGATTATTAGAACTTTGAAATTTTTTCTTTAGTATTAGTGGAGCTTATAGGCACCCTTATCTTCCAAAAATTTCAGCTCAATCGACTCCAAAGATAATCTCACTGAGTCTTTTTGTTAATATGCAAATATATATAAATACAATTATGCATGTATTATTTTCTTCGCAAATTAGTGCAAGCGTCAGTAAAAAATCAAAGTCAACACTCACCAAGACAAACTCGGAAAGAAAAACTCTAGTATGGTAAATCAAATCAATACAGCACTTTTCTAATGAACCAAGTTTAATTAGGTTTACATTGCACTTCAGCCAATATAAAATGTCATGACTATTAAACTCTTTTTTGAACTCATAAAACTGCTTTAATCAAAACTAATCTGAAACTGAAATTACTTTTGTGTGAATAGTATTTCTTGCTTAATAACGGTTTCAGTGTTTTTTTGCGAGTATCAAAGCAAATTCTTTAATTAGATTGTTTTTGCAGTTTCAGTGAAATAATAAAGTTCACTAATTATCGATGTTTGATGAGTGTTTGCTGCAATAAGAGCATATAACCTTGGTTCTATTTCTTAAAGGTGATTGACTACGAGCACTTCTTATCTTTCCCATGTAAAAGTTGAAATCTTCGGAACCTGTTTTCTTGACAACCAACAAATCTATTTAAATATGGCTCGGTGATGGTAAAGGCAGATTTATGATGTAGCTTTAAGATAGAGGGTTTTATGTTTTTCATTCCATTTCTCAGTATATATTCCATTTGTTAGGACACTAAAGTATCACCCATTTTTCATTTACCAAAAAATTATTATAATATAAATTATTTGTTCGTAGTTTAATTAATTTTTTAAGATTTCCTCTGTAGCATAGTTTCATTGCTACCACAAAACTGAGAGATCTATCTATAGCCGTTTTCATGAAAATGAGTCAACGTGTACGAAAGCTTAACTTTCTGGGAGAAGCATAAGTTTACAGGGGTGCATTTACAGTAGCATTTTTACTAGTGATGGGCAGCACCTGTGCGTGCTAGCACACTTCGGTGTGCTGTGCGAGTGCGACACTTTATAAGTGTGTCGGCAGCACATTGACACACTGACACAGTGCCGACACACTGAAACTGCCGACACACTGACACTGCCGACACACTGGCACTGCCGGCACACTTGTACTGGCAGGCACACTCCACACTGATGTGCTTGGGAACGAATGCTGTACGAGTGGCGTTGACTTTGCCCATTAATATGATGTGTTTCGGTAACAAGGCGTTGTTTGCATTGCAGAATGTGTACACATTTTGCGGTTACGAAAGCATTAGCTATTGAATGCATTAGCTGATGAATGAGATAATTAGGGAACGAAAAAAGGCAGATAAGATTTGTTGTACACTACTGATGATTTGTGTTTTTCTAAATGCTGCGGACGACTACAAACGGGATGAAAGTTTAAACAAAGATAGAAATACGCTTACGTGCGGTACATCTGAAAGAAATGCTTTCACGTTGAAAATATTTGTGGAAAATAGGTTTTGAGCAGATAGAAGGGTTTTGTCGTAACATGCGACGATAAAATGATAGCGATAAAATGATCTGCTGCAGGTTTATGCTATGTAGTACTATGTTTTTAAATATTCAAATATTAAAAAAGTTTTTAGGGCAAAAGTAGCTGGAATCGGCCAATTTTTGGTTAGGGTGGTTTCAGACATAACGGGCCAAGACCTAATGCTGTGATACAAATGTTTCGGTTTTGTAGGGGAGTAAGGGGTTTTTTGGCCATAGTTTGGCAAAAACTGCCTTTATGGCGCTTTCGATGATTGAAAGTGTTCGGGGAATGCAATAGTGGTACTTTAAGGACGAAAAATTGTTTGATAGGGAACATTAGGCAAAAATGTCCAATTTTCCCCAAAAATTTTCCCCAAAAACGCGCCATCTGATTGAACTGAAATGTTCAGGGTACATTGGTGTATATGCAGAATAGTGCCAAGTTTCACAAAAAGTTAATAATCTTTTAACCTTTTGGTGCCGGCGGCCATTTTAGTGATAGTTTAAATATACTTATTATTCTGTCACAAAATAACTTTTGCTAAAATAACTTTTATGTAATGAATTCTAAACGTGTTTTTAATGCGAATGTGATAATATTTTTGAAATTTTCAACCCTATGTGTGCACTAAGTGCCTAAAATGAGATTGGAAAATTTGAAAATTTTTGAATTATCAAATCATTATGAAATTTACAGGACGTGTTAATGCCATTCAGTTGCACACTTGCGTTATGAACGGACTGGCAACCCTTTAGCTACGGCAGGTACTGAAAGTGAAAACATTTAAATCATCGAATCTCCTAAAAAATGTCCGTTCCTTACAATAAAAACCAACTTGTACACAAATCTTATGCGCTATCTACACAGTCAAAGTAAAATTTTGGAAATTTCATGTCGGACAAGACCGGTAACCCTTTCCCAATTTACCTATATTCTTAGCATCAAAAACTTCTGTTCACGGGAGCTCACGAACCAATAATCAAATCCAGTTTAAATTTACAGAATACATTGGACTTATGTAAGTAGGACCAGGTCTGATAGAAGCGATTTTTAATTGTGCGCAACTCTGTGCCAGTGGTGCCATATTGAAAAATTACAAAGAAAAAAAAGTGCTTTTTGCCCTATGAATTCTCATTTAGTTACCAGATTTTCATGAAATCGACACAGTAGCTGAACCTTACTCTAAGCCGTGTTTGATAGAAATTTGGTTGAAAAATCAATTGTTGCTGCCAGCTCTGGCAATTTTTGTGTCTTTGGTTTTGAAAATTCACTCAAGAAAATAAAGTGTTTTGCCCTATAACTTGCAGTGCAGTCATGCAATCAATACGAATTTCACACAATTAATGGATTCTATTATAGGTATTATTCAAGCCGAATCTGGTTGAAAAGCCACGATAGGGTTGCCAGCTATTGCTGGTTTTTGTTTATTTGCATTATCTTTATTAAGCGATTTTATCGTAAAATTTTCAAATGGTAATGAAATTGTAACACAATAAACAACAAATATTAAATTTTCGATTATTTGAAAAATTTCGCGGCTGGTAGCCCTAAATGTCTTTATATTCCTATAACTTCGAATGCCGTCATCGGATCGAGACGAAATTCGTAGGGTAGGTTAAGTTCAACGTGAAGCAGATGTGATATATTTTTGGCTTTGATACTGGCAAAAGGTTGCTAGCACGAGTCGGTAGTGTTATTTTTGTATCAACAAATGCTAACAGCTAGCATTCATACCGGAAACATTTACAATGAAAATAAATAACCAATGTTTCAATTCACAAAGCTCTGCAAATTTTTCGGATCTCAGCCCCAAACACCAACTTCAGTTACAGTGGTGCAGACACTGAGCATTTTCTTCATTGATGTTATATGAGATGCTGCTTTCAAAGTTTTATGCAACTGATAACGAATATAATTAACAAGTGTTTTGCTCTCATAGACTTTGAAATGCATGCCAGTGGTAATATCTGAAACCTTTCCACTATATGAGTTAGAATGCATTCTTGAGACCAAAGTAAAACGTGGCGTTTGAAACAGTTTGGCTGTAATATCCAGCTCGTGTGGTAAAATATGCACTCAAAATCTGCACGATTCTTCTACTGTTCGTCGAACATTAGTGTTTCCAGCGGTTCAGATGCGCTAGAGTTTTTTTTTTAGTTTTAATTGTGAGACCTTTTGTGTTAGTAAGACAAAAATAATACTCATAAAGGTTATTGATTTGTGATCACGGTTCCCTTCTTGCCTATAATCGCATAGACAACGTATATCGTCTCTAAAGCTTATTAGAGAATAAGCAGAGCAAGCAGAGAACAAGCAGAGAATAATTGATACGGGAAACTCGATCGTTTTGCGGAATAAGCCTCCGAAAGCAGAATCAAATTGGAATTGTTTTTGCGGGATGATTAAAATTGAAATAAATAAAAAAAAAAACAAATAAAAATTTTCAAGATAAATAAAAATTTTTTCAATTTAAATCATCCCGCAAAAACAATTCCAATTCAAAAATAATAGCTTAATGAATGGTCTGTAGGTTCCATCCAAATCATAGGAATTCCGAAAGGCATAGATCGAGATATTTTTGATCATCCCGTCAAAAGTCCCACGCACGTTACACAACACTGTTTATCTTGTTGTCCGACAGGGAAGCCAAAATTATTTTCTTACAATTTTTTTACTAATGGTGTTAAATTTCTCCGTTGACTAAAAGTAACTTGTCAGGATCATTTTTACACTTTTTTGATATAGTTTAAGAATCACTCTACTCAAGAAACACGAAACACAGTCACTTTACTGAAAAACAAAACAATCTGAATTAGTGAAAATAAGTAAAAAACGATTATTATTGAATTTAAGCTGCAACACAAAAACCAGATCGGATCAAATAATAATTAATATGATTTGGTATTCAAGTTAGGTAGGTGTTTCAAAATTAGTAAGTATTTTTCTTGATATAAAATTTTGTTGACCGGTGTAATTGGCGTGAAAAAGAATAATTTAGCTTGAAGAAACTAAAAAAAAAGAGATTAAATTTACAAAAGAATACAACAATATTCGTTTTGCGCAATGACTTTTTAATGAAGAATAATTCGTGTTGCATATATAAATGTCATCTCCACTCGTTTTTTTTTATCTTGTAGCAACAAAAAAAAGGTTTCGTTTTCAAAATTTCATCACTGTTCTTATCACTTTTTCTATATTATACCGCTTTCATTTTCATTTTCTCCGCAATCTACCATATTGATGCAAAACGATACAGAAAAAGTTAAGTAATAGAAAAGGCATGATTTCAAATTCTACATGCATAATATTTAATCTCTAATTTTATTAAACCTTAGATAGAGGTGTGCAGTGAAAATATGCTGGCATCAAATATCAAACGGGAGGGGTGTGAGAGCTGTAAATAAAAGCGAGAGCAATAAAAGAAAAAAAAAAGGTCTAAACAGTTTCAAACGATTACTTTTGGTCTGGATGATTCTGATTGTATCCGTTAATTATGTGGGTCGAGATAATGCCGGAGAAGCATTGTTGTTTTCAAAACAATTTGTTGAAAGTGAATTTGGAAACAGTAGAACATAAACTCAATTGAATTTTCAGTAAAAAGAGTTTCCTTTTTTGCACTTCAATCATCAACAACTTTTTTTGTAAATCTTTGTGATAATATACTGATATACACTCGGCAGAAAAATTCTGCGTACACACTCAACACATCAAACATATCTATAAAAAACATCGTTTCTAACATATTATTGCGAAAATATTTTTTTTCCCTATTTTTCATTACTTCCTTATCAACATAAAACAAAACAAAAATGAGAATTACTGCACTCTTAAACAACGATAAAATTCGGAAACCAAAAATAGTCTGAAATTCCAGGAATAAAAAGTCTGCGTACAAAGCGTATAAAGAGAAGTCAAAGTCACTGAGTTGCAGTTAAATCAATAATAACAATAAAGTTTGTGTAGAAAAGATGATTTACGTGTTTTTATCTAAGGTTTGCGTTAAAAATAATTTCTAAAAAGCTTTAAGTAAGAGATGTCTAATAAAGGAAAGGAAATTGATTTTGGGGAAAGGGAAATTATCGTGGATTTGTGGAAAAAAGGTACGTCATATCGTGAAATAGGTGCAATAGTCAGCAGAAGTCATTCAACTGTCCAACGAGTCGTAAAAAACTTCAAAAACACAGGAGTTTTGGTTTCAAAACCCAGATCTGGCCGTCCTCCAAAGTTGAGCCCTCATGAAACTCGAAGTTTGCTCCGAACGATAAAGGCTAATCCTAGATTAACTGCAGCTGATATGGCAAAGGACATCAAAGCAAAGTACCGCAAGTCTATTTCTGATGATGGTGTTCGTAAAATTCTTAGGAAATATGAGTATCACGGACGCGTTGCCCGTAGAAAGCCATTTATAACAACAGTCAACAGACTCAAGCGGCTGGCGTTTGCTAAGGAACACATAAATAAGCCCAAAGAATTTTGGAAACAAGTTATTTTCTCAGATGAAAGTAAATTTTGTATTTTTGGAATCAAAGGTCGGAAGATTGTATGGAGAAAAACTGGCGCGGCCTTCGACGTAAAAAATCTCTTTCCAACAGTAAAGCACGGTGGTGGCGGTGTTATGATATGGGGGTGTATGGCTAGTGGAGGAGTAGGAAAAATGGAGTTTATTGAAAGTATTATGAATAAAATAGACTACCTTAATATTCTCAAGCGCAATTTGAAGAAAAGTCCAGAGCATTTGGCTTAAGCGACAACTTTTACTTCCAACACGACAACGACCCTAAGCACACTGCGGAGGTAATAAGACTCTGGTTGCTGTATAATGCCCAAAATCAGCTTCGTACACCGCCCCAATCTCCTGACCTTAATCCAATAGAGCATTTGTGGCATCACTTGGAACAAAGGATTCGAGCGCACACAATAACGTCGAAGGTAATGCTGAAGGAAGTCCTGATCCAGGAGTGGAATTCAATAGCCCCAGAGTTCACTAAGAAGCTGGTAGATTCCATGCAAAAACGGTTGTGGGAAGTAATAACGAGACGAGGATATCCCACAAGCTATTAACGAGGAAAAACAATTGTTTTATTTTCAAAAGAAATATTTGTACGCAGACTTTTTATTGCTACAATTAAGGATTTGTCTTCGTTTTTTAATTTTAATATTTTTATGGAGTACAATAATCATCATTTTTGTTTTGTTTTATGTTTGTAATAAAGCCATAAAAATAAAGAAAAAAAACTATTATGAAATAAATTACTTAAAACGATGTTTTTTATAGATATGTTGGATGTGTTGAGTGTGTACGCAGACTTTTTCTGCCAAGTGTACATAATCCTATTCCTTATACTGATCCATACAAACCCAAACCAAAAATGTTTGCTTCGTGCAGAAACAAGACACCGCTCATTGAATTTATATCTCGAACATTAAACCATTTAGAGAAAATCACTTTAAATTCAAACCATGCCCTCAGCTCTGCGAAATTTTACACGAAATATTTCAAGTTCGCCATGAAAAATTATTTATTCTGACACAAAACCCTACAATACTTGGAAAAACATCAGTATGATGTTCACAAGTCTACATTTAAGTGCATATGCATAAATTTTGCGGCAAGACGATCACAAAAGGCATAGAACCAAAGCATGTTAAGAATATTTCTCGAGGTCGCGTACAAATTAAATATCGACTTTCAAATGCTTACGCCTTATAATAAATCGATTCTGTGCGTGAATAAAGTGAAACAGAATCACGTTTACTCAAATACCTGGAAATCGTATGCTAATATACTACACTGCAAAAAACCATCCAAGGCAATGGATGCTTACACGGTCTTGTCGATTAAATTTAAAGTCTTCGTCGGCCGAATCTTCTAAGGAAGAAAAATACCGATACTGTAAAATGGCGAACTGGAGATTTAAGTTTCGGTTCCCAAATGCAAGTAAGAATTCTATTTCGAAATTTTGAAGAATGCGGCAGCCATAAATCTTAGTGCAATTTGATTTGGTCAGGTAGGGAAACTGCAGATAGTATGTGTAGATAAGACCACGTTGGGCGCGAAATTGAGATATTTCAAAAAAGGTTCGTAGAGAGGGAGATCTGATCTGAAAAATGATATGCGAATTCGTATTCAAACTTTAGAAGATACATCATGTTATTTCGGTGAAATATTATGTGCTAAAGAGAATGAATCATTTTAAGCCAATTTAGAAGAGTTATTTATCTATGTCACGAAAACCAACTTTACTATTAAAAGTAACTATTAGAGCCCGCTATTAAATGGCCACGTTTTACTACTCAAATTCAAAGCTAGTGTCGATATCAAACGGATATTTTCCTGCAAATGATTAGCAAATGGCCTCATCATTACAGTGACGTTCCTACCAGCTTCTACTTTCAATTCAGATAAAGTTACCGTTTCATCGAAATTTCAATTTCTTTCATCCCACAAATTTTTTTTTATGTTATACCAATCACACTTTCTGCTGATCTAAGAGATGATATGGCGTTCAGTTCAGGTACATTTCAGAAGGAAAATGATGCATTTATTTTGTGTAGGCGTCTCTTTCTTTCCATTTCATGCCAAAGAAATTTAATCGCTTTGTCTTCCAACACATGAGGTAAACAAAGAAAATTCACACAGTTCATCTAATTTCTTGATTGGGGAATAAAATGATAACCAGAATGATTCAATAAAATGTAATTCGATACGTTTTAGAAGTTGTGTGTGTGTGTATAATTCTTTCAATATATTTTCAAAGCGAAGTTGAGAATATGCTTGGATGCGAGAGAATATTAGTGTGTGTTTATGGAGCTCATCAGGATTAGTACCTAAATTGGAAATTTTCCGCAGTGATGTTGACATAATGTTTTGGGGCCATTGTAAACGTTGTTTTAATGTAAATGATCAATTTTCAACTAGATTATTTTAGAGCTGCATGCCTCCCCGAGGTAATAGAAATATGTGCGTCTATTTTCAGATGACTATGTGAAATTCCTCTGATTTTTTTGATTCTATTACTTTTGGGGAGTTTGTTGAGCCACCTTCGTTGCTGCATGCTTATGAGTGGCTCTTTCTTGGGTAATACTCACGTACGACGAGGGGTCGGCATAGGCACACCTGAGGGGGGAGATCTCGCTCCCTTATGAAACTTCCCGCTCCCTTATGAAACCAATAAAATCCTAATGGGGCTGGACTGTACCGGCTGCAAAGTGGTTGCTTATGCAAACGAAAAGAGTAAAAGTAAAAGTTCCCCGTTTTGACTTGCCGATATTAAATGGGGTCTCAATTGACTTAAGTTAAATATTTAGAGCTCATCGTTGACTCGAAGTAACTTAGGAGCTACTATATAGCAGAAAGAGTGCGGAAAGCTTTCAATGCACTTTACTGCTGCAAAAAAGTCATAGGGCTGAATTGGGGACTACAGCCTCGTACTATTGCTTGGCTATATGCCGCAGCGGTTGAACCAATTCTATTGTTTGGGGTAGCGTTGTGGTCACAGGCTGCTCTAAAGGTACTAGTACACTTGACAAGGCAAAGATATGACCATTTTTCAAGAATTTTTTTCTCAAATATTTTATTAGATATAAACATGAATTTTTTATTTTAATATTAAATGATATTTGAAAAATACAAAAGTTATTTTTTTTTTCAATTTAACCTTTATTTTCCCTTTTATAAAATGCGCTGAAATTATATTCTAAAAAAATCGTTTCTCCACGGCGGACAGATAATCTATGAATTAGTAAGGTTGAAACGAAAAATTTCAACAGGATTTAAAAAAAAAAGTCTAGCGCATCAGAACCGCTAGAAAAATAATTTTCGAAGAAATTGTCTTTGAGTTACAAAAAAATGTGGAAAGACGTAATACACTTCTTTGTAGAATCATATCAACCATTCCTTATCCAAAGCAACAAATTTCAACTATAACACAAATGATGAAAATGTTCAGTGCTGGCAACACTTTCCCAACGAAGCAGCAATAAGTTAACCATAACAAGCTCATACTCAAATCAACTTATCCTTTGAATTTCGTTCTCATCGGAGGATTTCATCGAAAGCTTCAGCGGTTAAACATTGTTTGCCATCCGAAAAATTTTCAAAACTCGGAAAATTTAGAAATTGGTATCTTATTTTTATTGCAAATGCTTTGCATATGAGTACGTAATTTGAAGCATCTGTTGGTGCAATATTTACGAAAATGGCTAATGCTGGTTACCCTGTGTCAGCAGCAGAGCAAAATATATACCAAATCTGCTTCACGTTAAATTAAACCCAACCAGTAAATTTCGTTTCGATTGAATCACTGTGCTGGAAGTTATACGGGTGAAAAGAATTTTAGGATTACCACCCTCAAAACTTTTCAAATTTTTAAAGCGTTAATATTTGTTGTTAATTTTCATTGCAGGATCATTCCCATTTGCAAATCTAATAGCATAATCGCTCAGTAAAGAAATTTCATAAAATTACAAAAATGATCATAGCTGGCAGCCCTTTCATGATTGTTGTACGAAATTCCTACGACATTTAGTTCACATTAAGGTCCATTTACTGCGTGAACTTCGTTTTGATTTCAACACTGGACCGGAAGTTATAGCTTGATTTCGCTGAGCAAATTTGCAAGATTTAGTAGACAAAAATCACCATAGCTGGCAATTCTATTCTAATTTTTCAGCCAAATTTTCACCAAATATTCATTAATTAAAAAGTAAGGTCCAAGTACTGTGTGAACTTTGTTAAAATCTGATGGCTAAATCGGAAGTTATAGGCCCAAAACCGGTTTTTTTTCTCAGTGATTTTTCAAGATGGTACCACTGCCACAGGGTTGCCCGCATTTTAAAATCACTTCTACCAGGCCTGGTCCTAGTTAATACCAACATGTCCTGTAAATTTCATTATGATCGGATAATTCGGTCGTCAGTTCTCGTGAACAGAACTTTCGAGTGCTGAAAATAGAAGTAATTTGGTGAAGTTTATCAATGATTTAAATTTTGTGTCAAAAATCAAAAAATTTTCAGGGGGGTCAATGATTTGAAAGATTTTTTTTTCAGGAGCCTGCCGTAGCTACTGCGTTACCCGCACTATCTTAAAATTCCATGTGTGTTAAATCTTACTCAACATCAATATGCTCTGCAAATTTCACGATGATCCAACGTTTTTGTCAGAAGTAATGACAAATCAAAATTTGAAAAAAAAAAATCTTTGCCTACTTTTAGGCACGCTGCACCCACACGCGGTTCAAAACTTCCAACTTTTTAACATAGACAAGCTTAAAACAAAATAAGTTTTCATTCTCAAACATTTATTTTAACAAAAATTTACACTGCTTGGAAATAAAGGAGTACCTCCAAATTCACTTAAATGCACCTACGTCCTCCGAAAATTTCAGCTCAATCGGATCGGCCACTCCAGAGATTATCTCTCGTCATCATTTTGCTGATATATATATATATATATATATATATATATATATATATATATATATATATATATATATATATATATATATATATATATATATATATATATATATATATATATATATATATATATATATATATATGTATATATAAAGAAATATGAATTTTCTGCGAAACGAGTTTAATACTAATTTTCTTCGAAAATTAATAATAAGGTCTCTCAATAAAAAATAGCGGACTTGTCAATCAATAAAAAATGGCGGACTTGTGAAAAAAAATGTCAAAAATCGACCCTTTTTTCCTAGTTCTTTTTAACGCCAAAAATTAGTTTGTCAATTTCTTGGTCATATTCTGATAGATTACAATGAAAGATACTCTAACAAATGAAACGCTCTAAAGTTTTTTAAAATCGGTTCTGTATATCCGGAGATTATCTGTCCGCCGTTTTGAAAAACCTTGTTTTGAGAAAAAAATGTTTAAAGTTCTTTCCCATTTTGTTTAAAAATATTTTTTTGAAAAACCGATTTCAAGCATTTACAATCGGTTAATCTGCTATAACTGGACTATTAACCAGTACGTCATCATAAATAAAAGTCTGATCTTCCTGTTGTTGAGCTTCTTTTCTCACTAAATGCCCTGCCTTTGTTGCATATTTGCTGGCTTTCTCGGCCATTGCAATTCTTTCCACGTCCTTAGACCGCGCGTATTCATAAGAAACTGATGCAATGGTGCGGCCCATTGATTCCATAATTTTCAATAATGCCATTCTTGCTTTGTTGAATGCTGACAGTGAAATTTGGACCCCCGATTCGACGGCATCCTTTCCTACGAATGTATATTTACACACAGTGTTATATTATAAGACTCGTTGTTGCTGTGTGTATTTTTACCTAAACAACGTTAATAATTCTTCATCCGTTAGCTTCTTGAACTCAGGTTTTACGTACTCCTGCACCTCTGCACTTATGTTTATAAGGAACGTTCTGCTTGCGCTTCTTGATATTTGCACTAGTCTGGATTGCAATACTCGTGCCGCGGTACAGCATGAAACAAGATGAAACCTAAGGATACAGTAACTAAAACCATCGTCTAAATTAACGTCAAATCCACTATTTTCACATAATTTTTCCGCAAATTTACTGGTAAATGAAATATTTTGCTCCAATTTGTGTTGGTTGCCTTGATACTTGTGAGATATATTTTAGAGGACGGGAGTCAAAGAGACGCTACACGGCCGACAGCAGCTCGAACGCCTGCAACGAGCTGAAAACGCGCACGTACTAAAAGCCGTTATTTATATATTTAAGTTTCGAATTCCGAAAAAGTATTTCCGGAGGTCATTTTTACTAATGTTCGAAGAACATTAGTATTAAAATCGATTCGGCCAAAAATTCATATTTCTTTATATATATATATATATATATCATCAAAAAATTTCAGTGAGATAATCTCGGGAACGCGCCATTCGATTGAGCTGAAACTTTCAGGATACATTGGTGTATATGCAGAATAGGTCCAGGTCTCTTTAAATGTCAGTTATTGTTAACCTTTTCGCGCCGGCGGGCATTTAAGTGATATTTTTAATATACCTATTATTTCGTGCACAAATGATTTTCGCAAAAATAAAGTTAACAAAATAAATTTCAAACGTGTTTTACATATGAATCGGATAATGTTTTGGAATTTTTTAACCCTATGTGTGCGCTGGGTGCCTAAAAAGAGGACGGGAAAATTTGAAAATTTTTAAATTTCGATAACTTTTGACAGAGGTATTCAATCATTACGAAATTTTCAGGACATATTGATATTATTTAGTTGTACATTTGTGTAGCTTTTAATGAGCGTGCTGGCAACCCTGTAGCTAGGGCAGGCACTGAAAGTGAAAACCTCCAAATCATCGTCTCTCTTGAAAAAATGCCGTTTCTTCAAAAATAAGCCTTTTATATGTAAATCTTGTGCTTTGTTTACATAACCAAAAAAAAAAAAAAGATATGGTATAACGGGCACGCCTGGTAACCCTTGCCCAATTTACCTATATTTTTAGCATCAAAAACTTCTGTTCACGGAAACTCACGATCCGATGGGCAGAATTATTTGAAATTCACAGCATGTATTGGCCTTAAATAGGACCAGGTCTGATAGAAGTGATTTTGAAATGCGGGCGATTCTGTGCCAGTGGTGCCATCTTGAAAAACCACTAAAAAAGATAACTGTTTTTAGCCCTATAAATTCTGATTGAATCGTTCGATTTTGACGAAACTCACACAATTGCTGGACCTTACTTTAAGCCACATTTGGTAGAAATTTGGTCGAAAAATTCGGTTGGAGCTGCCAGCTATGATAATTTTGGTGTCTTCATTTTGAAAAAAAAAATTTGGAAGTGAAAACATTCAAACCATCGAATATTCAAAAAAATGTCCGTTTCTTACAATAAAACCAATCTGTATATAAATCTTATGTTTTATCTACACGTTCAAAATAAAACTTTGGAAATTTCATGTCGGACAAGAACGGTAACCCTCTCCCAGTTAACCTATATTTTTAGCATCAAAAACTTCTGTTCACGGAAACTCACGAACCAATAATCAGATACAGCTAAAATTTACAGAATGCATTGGACTTAAGTAAGACCAGATTTGATAGAAGCGATTTTGAATTGTGGGCAAGTCTGTGCCAGTGGTGCCATGTTGAAAAATTACAAAGAAAAAAAACTGCTTTTTGCCCTATGAAATGTGAATAAGTTACCAGATTTTCATGAAATTGACACAGAAGCTAAACCTAACTTTAATCTCTGTTTGGTGGAAATTTGGTTGAAAAATTTGATTGGTGCTGCCAGCTATGGTAATTTTTGTGTCTTTGGTTTTGAAAATTCGCTCAGGAAAATAAAACTTTTTGCCCTATAACTTCCAGTGCAGTCATGAAATCAATACGAATTTCATACAATTAATGAAACCTATCATAAACATTATTCAGGCCAAATTTGGTTGAAAAGCCACGATAGGGTTGCCAGCTATTGTTGGTTTTGTGTTTAATTGCAATATCTTTATTAAGCGGTTTTATCGTAGAATTTTCAAATGGTAATGATATTGTAGTGACAATAAACAGCAAATATTAAGCTCTCGATCATTTGAAAAAACTCGCTGCAGGTAACCCTAAATTTCTTTATACTCCTATAACTTCGAATGTAATTAAACAACGTGAAGCAGATTTGATATATTCTTGGCTTTGATACTGGCGAAAGGTTGCCAGCACGAGTCGGTTGTGCTACTTTTGTATCAATAAATGCTTACAGTTAGTATACATACCGGAAACATTTACAATGAAAATAAATAACCGATGTTACAATTCGCAAAGTTCTGCAAATTTTTTGGATCGCAGCCCCAAACACCAACTTCAGTTACAGTGCTGCAGGCACTGAGCATTTTCTTCATTGATGTTATATGAGATGCTGCTTTCAAAATTATGTGAAATAAGCAACTGATAACGAATATAATTAACCCGTGTTTTGCTCTCATAAACGTTTAAATTCATGCCAGTGGTCATATCTGAAACCTTGCACCATATGAGTTATAATGCATTCTTAAGACGAAAGTAAAACGTGGCATTTGAAACAGTTTGGCCGTAATAAGCAGCACATGTGGTGGAATATGCACTCAAAACCTGCACGATTCTTCTATTGTTCTTCGAACATTAGTGTTTCTAGCGGTTCAGGTGCGCTAGAGTTTTTGAAATTATAATGAGTCGAAAAATGCAACAACATAAAAATCGATTTTTTTTTAAATCTATAAAGTGTACTAGTTCCTTAAAGCTGGAAAATTTGCGAAGATTAGCTGCACTTCTGGTGACTGAAACACTCTGCACCACTTTTATTGAGACACTTTTTGTTCTGCGTCATTGGCTACCACCCAATCTGCCGATCTTATAGCAAGCTAATCTTGCTGCTCTGAGACTGAATTGTATTTCAACATGGAATAGAACAGAGTTCAATCTTGACTGACGAGGTTCCCGCTCCAGTGGGTGCTGACTACATCACTGTGGACGTTTAACTAGATTTTGAGTTTATAGCTCGCAGGGACGAATGGCATGATGATGTCACTCTCAAACGTGGGCTTATCTATGTGTATACCGACAGTTCTAAGTCAAACGACAAAGTCGGGATTGGGGCATACTCGGATGAGCTGAATTTCAAGCTTTCGATGCGGCTACCCGGTCAGTGTAGTGTCTTTCAGGCGGAGTTTGCGGCTACTTTTCAAGCAATTCACTTGTTTTAGTGTAATGTGGAGTCAATACTGGTATTTTCACAGATAGCCAAGTGGCTATCAAGTCTCTTGCTAGGCTTTGTACAGCGTCTATGACTATTAGCGCGATGTCGAGACATTTGGCAATACAATTAATTTGAGTATCTGGACATAGGTATTTTCAGGGCAACTGTGAGATTGGTGAACTTGCAAGGCTTGGTACTTGCTACTGAATATCTCATACTGGATATCATCGGTTAAAATGGCCATTGGGCGAAAATACCTTGAGAACGCTAAGAAATCCTGGGTCGTTGATTCATCCTGTGCGAAAACATGACAGCCCTGCATCTCCATGGACGTGCATTGCACCAGGTAACTATAAAGCTTAGCTCTAAATGCTCTGCGTTGTGCTGTGGGCGTTCTTACGGGTCATTGCCTCATAGGACGACATGCACAGCGGTTGAGGACGACATGCACGTTTTAACAATTTTTATCGGAGCTGTGACTCGGGAGCGAAGAGAAATCTCTCCTGCATTGTATCACTGGTCAACTTACAAGGGATAGAGCGGTTTAACAAAGGATGTAGATGATTTCCTGACTTTGGCGACTATGGGAGAGAAAATTACTGTCGTATCACAACGGGCCTCTATTGTGCCTATGTGCGTCTGTTGGCAGGCCTCTGTCAGGCCTCTGTCTACTTACCTACCTAAGTTTGCTCCCCAACTCAAATTTGAGTAAATTTTGACGACCGTGGTTGTCTGAAAAATGTCGTACTTTTTTTTCTGAAACTATAACTTTCAAAATTATTTGTATTGTTTATTTTCTGATGACATACAGTTTCCAAGTGGCAAGTAGTTATACATATATGCCTTTGTTTATCTGAAAATTTAGCAGAGCGAAACGTCAGTTTTAATCATTTTATTGTATCGCAAGTTTTTTGTCCGAAATCTGTTACTTTATTTTTCTGATTGTTACTCTCCTGCTAGTGAGATTTGCGTCCTGATCGAGCTTGTCGAAGACGAGTCGTGGGAGACATCACATATCCCAATCATGGGCCTAGAGCCAATGAACAACTATCCTCGATGTTTGCTCAGAATTTAGAACAAAACACATAAACGGAATCAATATATGTTCACAACGGCCTGGAATTCCTCTACAATTAGCCGCACACGGAGGTTTAATCTTTACAGTCCAGTTTCTTCCTATCCCAAATAATAGATATGAAAACATTTGACTTTATCGCTTTTGTTTTTCTATCTAATCTAATCGGATCTAATTTGTAGCAAAATTTTTCTAATTATTCCAATTCAAAATAATTTTTTTAATAATCAAATAGTTTTTTTTTTCAATAAAATACATTTCACTAATATGCCCCATGCCCTGATTTGCGAATTCAGCTAATTCATATTTATTTCGATGAACTCGACCACTAACTACTCACAAATTCTGATCACTGCGTTCATAATCTTATTTATTTTATTCTCAAAATTAAAATTTAATTTAAATGACTTATCATGAAAGCTCAATCAGAGCTATTTGGAGACTGGATTATAACTAAAGTACTGGCCCTTCTCTTCTTGCTTTATTGTGTAGAGCAGCTCATAATCCCCTTCGCATATTCTTTGACAGGTCACTGTCATCTGGGGTTTTCTCATCCTGATAGAAAATGTCATATGTAACGGCCATTTTTCAAAATGACGATAGCCGCTGTATCGGAACTTAAAGCGGCATTACCATTTTCTGAAACTTTATGTAGAAGTTGTCTGTGTTGCATGGCTTTAGAAAAGATTATTCAACTAGTACAGATTTGGCAGTTCTAGTTTTGGGCGTTCGGTGTAAAATGGAGTACGCTTACCAAATTAACGCGGTCTAAAGCTTTTGACAGAGTTGACCATTCTATCTTGATCTTAAAGCTGCTACGATTCGAACTTGTTGGATTTTAAATTAGTTGCCTTAGGGCTAAAATAGACGAGCGGAGCTATCGCCGCGTTTTTCCGCTGAGCTTTTGAAAATGTATGGATTTAACACGCAGCTAAAATCGCGCTCGTATAGTTTGCTTCATACAAACTCATGTGTTCCATTTGCAAGCTCAAAAGCTCGGCGGAAAAACGCGGCGATAGCTCCGCTCGTCTATTTTGGCCCTTAGTTCATATCAGCACAATCGAATCAAATTAATTTTCAAGGACTTTAAAAAAAAATATATTTATTCATTTATTAAATATTTATTTGTTGTCTATTTGTAATTTATTTATTGCTGTGTTATTTATTTGTAGTTTGCTTATTTATTGGCATTGTATACATTAGTAGTTTATTTCTTTTTTTAATTTGCTTGGTGTTATTGCATAAATACTTACTTTACACTTTCCTTAGTGAAATAAATAAAATAATATTAATATTTTCAAAGTTTAAACTAATCTTAAGGGAAGGTTCTCTCAGATACGGTCGAAAATAAGGCAAAGTTTGAGAATTTTCGAGGGATAATGAAAAAACATACGAAGTTCTGGTTTTGATTATTTTATTTGTTGATCATTCTAAAATCATTCAATCGTCCGGTAACTTCAAGTCTGCAGCCTCTCGTAGTAAACTGATATCAGTCATAGTTTAAAGTACTTAAAATTTATGGAAATCTCTATGTCTTATACCCAATGAGAATGAGTTGGGACAAAAAATAAACCAAATTATGTTTTATGGTCATTTAAAAAAAGTGCTACTTTTAACCCGGTTCTTTTTCACTTTGACCTCGCTTAGTCATTATGAATTGAAATTTTTCATGCTTATTTCAGGTATAAGACATACGAAAAAGTATATTCTTTTGGGCAGACTTAGAATGAAGTGACTCGGATCAATAGATCGACACATGTGCTTGAAGTTATGATGAAAAATATCGTTTCGAGAAAAACGCGTTTAAAGTTTTTAGCAAGTTTGCCTTGGGATAACTTTCTTGTTTGTTCAGTTATTACGACCAGGACCAATGGTTTTAGGGTTTTGAGGTCGCTAACTACGAATCTGAAGTCAAATGAACAAAATGCAAGATGGCGGATCCAATACGGCGGATCGAAAAAATTGCCATCTGCCAATTTGGTCCAAAATATCTATATAAAGATTTTCGTGGTTGTCGATCGTCAATTTGCTCCATTATACTCACATTAGGATCTAAGTCGGCTATTCCTGTGCCGTATAGGAATCCTTCCTCGATTTCAAACCGGTCCTGGTTGGCCTGCTCTATCAGACGTTGCGCGAGGCGGGCGTTTCGAGCAGCGGGCGATATTCGTCGTTTAACTATGAGGTAAAAGATATGCAATTTTCTGATGCATCGGTTATTTTTCGCATGTGCTGCCACCTAAAGTGTATTCCAACACGAAAAATTATGCGATAGTACAGATCGTAATTAGTTCCGGTACATAGAAAGCCATATGTGGCCACGCGGTGAATAAGCTATACCTGAACGTTCCCCAGCGCGCGTGAGGTAGGTGTGTTTGAGACGCTCTAATGCGATAAATATGTTCCAGATCAGAATATCCTTTTGCACACATATTCTACACCTATGTAGCTTTCATTTTTTGTAAAACGAAAAAAAAATCGATTTGCATGAAAAAATCTGAAAAAACCTCCGTTTAAGTTATTGCCCAACCACGCGAAAAGGAGCGATCGGAATTACTATTGGCACTTTTGAATTTACTCAATTTTTCTTCCAACTAGTCATTATCAGTCGGGTCTCAAAACCTAAGTGTTATAGGACGGGAGAGAAATCGAGCGTAGATTGCATGTTGTAGATGAAAATGAAAGTTGAAAAAAAATCTATGAACACATTGCATGATGTTGCATTTATTACTCAACACGAAAACAGTGTCTTTTAAAAGACTAAGAAGATGCTGGTTTCAGAATAAAATAAAAGTTAATTGCACTGATTGAGTTTGTTCTACAAATCTATCTTACATTGTGCAGATTGATTTCCGAAAAGGAGCTTATCAAAGAATATTTTTGGCAATCAAAACTAATTTAAATTAAAAAACTCTAGCGCACCTGAACCGCTAGAAACACTAATGTTCGAAGAACAGTAGAAGAATCGTGCAGGTTTTGAGTGCATATTCCACCACATGAGCTGCTTATTACGGCCAAACTGTTTCAAATGCCACGTTTTACTTTGGTCTCAAGAATGCATTATACCTGTAACTCATATGGTAGAAGGTTTCAGATATTACCACTGGCATGACGTTTATAAGAGCAAAGCACGGGTTAATTATATTCGTTATCAGTTGCTTATTTCACAAAATTTTGAAAGCAGCATTTCATATAACATCAATGAAGAAAATGCTCAGTGCCTGCAGCACTGTAATTAAAGTTGGTGTTTGAGGCTGCGATCCGAAAAATTTGCAGAACTTTGGGAATTGAAACATTGGTTATTTATTTTTATTGTAAATGTTTCCGGTATGAATACTAACTGTAAGCATTTATTGATACAAAAGTAGCACAACCGACTCGTGCTGGCAACCTTTTGCCAGTATCCAAGCCAAGAGTATATCACATCTGCTTCACGTTGTTATATTACATTCGAAGTTATAGGAGTATAAAGAAATTTAGGGTTACCTGCAGCGAGTTTTTTCAAATAATCGAAAACTTAATATTTGCTGTTTATTGTCACTACAATATCATTACCAATTGAAAATTCTACGATAAAACCGCTGAATAAAGATATTGCAAACAAACACAAAACCAACACTAGCTGGCAACCCTATCGTGGGCTTTCAACCAAATTTGGCCTGAATAATGTTTATAATAGGTTCCATCAATTGTATGAAATTCGTATTGATTTCATGACTGCACTGGAAGTTATAGGGTAAATAGTTTTATTTTCCTGATCGAATTTTTAAAACCAAAGACACAAAAATTACCATAGCTGGCAGCACCAATCCAATTTTTCAACCAAATTTCTTTCAAACAGAGTTTAGAGTAAAGTTCAGCTACTGTGTCAATTTTATGAAAATCTGGTAACTTATTCACATTTCATAGGGCAAAAAGCAGTTTTTTTCTATGTAATTTTTCAAGATGGCACCACTGGCACAGAGTTGCCTACAATTCAAAATCGCTTCGACCAGATCTGGTCCTACTTAAGTCCAATGCATTCTGTAAGTTTCAATTGTATCTGATTATTGATTTGTAAGTTCCCGTGAACATAAATTTTTGATGCTAAAAATATAAGTTAACTGTGAAAGGGTTACCGTTCTTTTCCGACATGAAATTGCCAAAGTTTTACTTTGAACGTGTAGATAAAGCATAAGATTTGTATACAGATTGGTTTTATTGTAAGAAACGGACATTTTTTTTGGATATTCGATGGTTTGAATGTTTTCACTTCCAAATTTTTATTTTTTCAAATTTAAGACACCAAAATTATCATAGCTGGCAGCTCCAACCGAATTTTTCGATCAAATTTCTACCAAACGTGGTTTGAAGTAAGGTCCAGCTACTGTGTGAGTTTCGTTAAAATCGAACGATTCAATCAGAATTTATAGGGCTAAAAGCAGTTATCTTTTTTAGTGATTTTTCAAGATGGCACCACTGGCACAGCATCGCCCGAATTTCAAAATCACTTCTATCAGACCTGGTCTTATTTAAGACCAATACATTCTGCAAATTTCAATAAATTATGTTCATCGGATCGTGAGTTTCCGTGAACAGAAGTTTTTGATGCTAAAAATATACGTAAATTGGGCAAGGGTTACCAGGCGTGCCCGTTATACCATACCAAATTTTATTTTTTGTCTATGTAAACAAAGCACAAGATTTACATGTGAGTGGCTTTATTTTGAAGAAGCGGCATTTTTTCAAGAAAGACAATGATTTGGAGGTTTTCACTTTCAGTGCCTGCCCTAGCTACAGGGTTACCAGTACGCTCATCAAAAGCTACACAAATCTACAACTAAATAATATCAATATGTCTTGAAAATTTCGTAATGATTGAATAGCTCTGTCAAAAGTTATCGCAATTTAAAAATTTTCAAGTTTTCCCGTTTTCTTTTTATGCACCCAGCGCACACATGGGGTTAAAAAATTCCAAAAAATTATCCGATTCACATGTAAAACACATTCGAAATTGATTTCGTCAACTTTATTTTTGCAAAAATTATTTGTGTACGGAATAATAGGTATATTAAAAATATCACTTAAATGGCCGCCGGCGCCAAAGGGTTAAAGATTATTAACTTTTTGTGAGACCTGGTACTATTTTGCATATACACCAATGTGTCCTGAAAATTTCAGCTCAATCGGATGGCGCGTTCCTGAGATTTTTTCACTGAAATTTTTTGATGATATATATATATATATATATATATATATATATATATATATATATATATATATATATATATATATATATATATATATATATATATATATGTATATATATATATATATATATATATATATATATATATATATATATATATATATTTCTTATATATATATATATATATATTTCTTTATATATATATATATATTTCTTACATTAGTAAAAACCCAGAAATCTTATCATGGGTAGAGACATAGTTTGCAGAAGTCCATCGTGTATTCTGTACTATATTAAATGTTGAATTTAATACTATCGAAAATATTTAAGTGCTACAATCAATTTTTATACATTCCAAATAAACAAAAAAAAAATCTTAACCGAGTGCGTACGAACATCAGAACAAATTGCTTTAAGATTCAAATGACATAATGATTTCCTTTAACATAATACGCAAAATTCCTTATCTTCTCTTAACAGAAAACACATTCCGAAAAGGATCCCACATGATTAAATCTGAAGATGAACAGAAACATAGAATACCATAAAATATTTCCTGTCTCTGTAGTTTCGTTCAGACCAGGTACACAACAACCACTCATATAATTGTCGCTTTAATGGATTTACTAGCAAGTCGTAATGCTAAATATGTTAAATGCGAGTAGCGGGGAATTTGCCGCAACTCACTGAAATTCTTACCACACTCGAAACTGAAAAGCATAAAGACGCTTAAAGCACATGTAGATAGTATTTTGTAGATAGACTGGCGATGATAATCTGAAAATGGAGGATTATATCGTATAGATGGTGGTGGCAGATTAAAGGACTTTCTTGTGAAAAAGAAGATATGAGGACTGTCATGAATTCTCCGCATCGTGATGAGGTTGTTTTCATATTCAGATTGGAGCAGCATAGTGTGGTTGTTGAATATGAAAATATAGAAGAAAATTAGCTGGAAATTGGGTTGATGTAATTGGCCGTTTTTTTTTTTTGGTTCTCGACATGAATTTTAAAATTAAGGTTGTATCAGAAAATATTAAAGAGTTTCATTCTGAGCTCAATATTTTCTTTAGCGGAGTACAGTCTATCCATTGGTTGAGTCATCAGTTGCTGCCATCAAATCGATTTTTCGATAAATATCTAAGTTTGTTTGAAAATACATTTGTCTACTAACAGGAGTAAAGTTTTTGATTATAACTTGAACGTCATTCACTTTAAATGGCAAATTGCTATCGGTCTATCAATAAATTATCTTGTGAACTTTGTTTCACAATTTTGGGTGAAACGCGACCTTAATTTAAGATCAATTTTATGCTCAAAGACTTGCATCATTTATAGATTAGAGCAGCCATACTCAACCTTTTTTATCTCAGGACCACTAAAAAATGTGTACTTAGCTACGTGGGCCGCAGTCTAGTGATAGCTGCAAAAACAAAGGCGAATAAACAAGACAAATAAACAAGAGACATTTTGGTGAAAATTATATTTAGTAAAACATTAGTATGAGCCCTGACAGTGTGATAAAATTTTGACAATTTTAGTTAAATCAGGGTGAAAATTGCTACTGTGATTCTTAAGATATCGTCTTATTGGAAATCAGTAAGCCTTTTTCTATAAACATTTTTCGCATACTTCATTTTTGAGTATGATGATTTGCACAGATAAGTCGATGTGAACAACGTCAAAAGCAATTGGGTGCAGCTTTTCACTGTCTTATAATTTTCCGGTACCAGTTGCCACAGCTCCACAATGCTCCTTTACCTTTCTTTTTTTGTTAAATACAGGATGGAGCGCCACAGACAGATGGATGACAAAATTGAATAAATCACAAACTACTGAATATTTTTCAGATATTTTGTTTTTCCCTCATTTTGCACGAGTGGATATTTAAATTATAAACTTTTAAATAGTGTATCACTCAAATGTGCTCCTTTTCGTGCACTCTTTGAAATATTCTGACAGGAATTTCTACGATATTGGTCCGGATATTGTTCTTAAGGGCTTCCAGGGCCTAGGGCGGCTATTGTAAACTTTAGGTTTGAGGTATCCCACAGGAAAAACTCGCAAGGACCAAATCCGGAGAGCGCGCTGGCCACATCAAATCTCATCTTAAAGAGATGAGGCACCCGGGCAACATTGCTCTCAAAAAGTCCATGAAAATCCTTGCTGTGCGGCCTATGGACTCATCCTGCTAAAACCAGACGTCTTCCAGTTCAAACTCATCCAATTCAGGCAAGAAAAAATCCTGGATCTCATGGTCATGTAACAAGCTGAATTGACCGAAACGGTTCGGTTGTCTTCTTCAAAAAATTAAGGGCCAGATAGGCATTACGGCTTACCCCCCAGACAATTCCTATTTATCCCTAAAATTACCCTAAGTAGCCATAGTGACGTCATTTCCGGGAAATTTTTCTGATTCTCTTAAATCAGGTTATTTAAATGAAGCAAACTTTTTTAAAGTAAGGTAAAACTTTAGGGACTAATTTTTTTCTGGGTGCGCTAAGTTTTCACTCAGAAAAAATTAGCCCTGATAGGTTTATTATCAACGGAGTCGCAAGGGAGACAGTTAGACAGTACCCCAGAAGGCCGACGAATATGACCAATCACAACACCGCATTTCGTAATCAATTGACGTCATTTGTTTCTCACTTTTCGATAACGATATACCGAAAACTATGACCATCGATCATGGATTTGACGACAGCGCATTGTGAATAGTACTGACGAAAAACTCAATCGGTCAGTCAGCTGAATGGATAGAGATTCCTTCTCCCTTTCCTTCTTCCTCAGCTACTCCATCCACAGCCCCTCCTTCTTCACCCCTTTCTTGTTCAGACCCTCTTTCTTCAGCCCCTGCTTCTTCAGCTCCTCTTTCTTCAGTTCCTCTTTCTTCAGTTCCCTCATCTTCAGCCCCTCTTGCCCCAGCACCTCCTTCCCCAGCCGGCCCTAGCCCCTCCTTTTTCAGCCCTCCTTCTTAAGGCCCTCCTTCATCAGCCCCTTCTTCTTCAGCCCCTTCTTCATAAGCCCCTTCTTCTTCAGCCCCTCCTTCCTCAGCCCCTCCTTCCTTAGCCCCTCCTTCTTCAGCCCCTTTTTCTTCAGCCCCTTCTTCTTCAGCTTCTTTTTCTTCAGCATATCTTTCTTTAGCCCCTCCTTCGGCAATGGCGGGCCCTCTGTCGTCAATCGGTAAGGTTGAAATATCAATTTTGAAACAGCATCACCAATATCCGCTTTTTGGAATGATTGAAGATTGATATTTTGCATTTTGCATTTTCTTATATCAGAAAAATATAGTCATGACATATTTCGAGCTTATTATTTATTGAAACATCCGTGCCGAAAAAATGCATTATCAAATTTCAGAATACCCTAAACAAAACCTTAAATATTTTTTCCCCTGTTTACCCCCTGAATTCTTTGAAATACCCCTAAATCTAGGGTTAAATTCCCTAATATGGCAGCACTGTACTATAAGCCTGTCGGAGTGCAGATGCCTCTGATGGAGGTTTCTGGAGTTTGCCACACTTTAATAGCGCATATTTTGTTTACTGACATATCCACTGAGGTGGAAATGTGGCTCGTCCGAAAAGAAAATGATGGCGTTTCCCGGGAGCGCAGCAAGCATGTTTTCACAAGCAAGTTGTCTGGCTTCATAATCACGTGGCAGCAATTCCTGGACGACTACCATTTTGTAAGGATGCAAATGAAGATGTTTTAGTTATTCGATGAATGGAACGCATCGATATGCCAGAGTTCGTGACTGTCTCCGTATTGAACGCCGAGGAGACTGTCCAATGGGAGCCCGAGCCCTGTTAATGTTTTCAGGGGTAGTGACGTTGTGTTGCAAAACGGCCTCGCCACAGCCATCACCCACGCACACACCCACAAACTTTACGAATGCAGTGCTGCATGCGACGGTCGACTGTATAGCATTGGCATTCGAAAATAGGCTTTGCTTATGCATTTGATTGTTGCGTGTATCACTGCATTGCATCGGGTTCGCTGACCTGAGCGCAGCTGATTTGCAACAATACTTGCATCAGCTGCGTTATCAGGCCAGCGGAAACGGGAGATGTTTGCTGCTGGTTGTGTAGAGACTGGTCGCCCAACTGAGGAACTAGAAAAAAACAGTACGTGTCGGTAGCGGGAGACTGATTGCTCGAGAGTTGGCGCGGCAGCATTCGGAGGTTGGAATTAAAAAGGAATGGAAGTTTGGGGGGAATTGGAAAGATAATTTTTTCTTGAAAGTAAAAAACTGTGGAGTTCGAAAAGATTTTTGAAAAGGCAATATTTTTGAAAAGTGAAATATTTTTGAAAAGTGAAATATTGAAATTTGAATTTGAAAATATTCATAGTACCAATAACAAGTACTAGTTCGAAGAGATTTTTGAAAAAGTGAAATATTTTTGAAAAGTGAAATATTGAAATTTGAATTTGAAAATATTCATAGTAACAATAACAAGTACGAGTTCGAAAAGATTTATGAAAAGTGCAATATTTTTGAAAAGTACGAATTCGTAAAGACCTTGCGAGGTGAGAATATCGGGCGAATGGGAAAAAATTTTGAATTGGGGAAAAACCTTGAAAATCCGAAAATCGGAGCGAACGGGGGAGAATCTATTGGCGAACGTGATTTGCGAGATTTGTGAAAAGTGCAATATTTTTGAAAAGTACGAATTCGTAAAGACCTTGCGAGGTGAGAATATCGGGCGAATGGGAAAAAATTTTGAATTGGGGAAAAACCTTTAAAATCCGAAAATCGGAGCGAATGGGGGAGAATCTATTGGCGAACGTGATTTGCGGTTAGAACCAGCCACACCTGTTACTACACACAACCTGCATTAAGAGGACAGCATCAGCTAAGTAATATCAAAAATTCGAGTTGATTCAATAAAAACCTGCATGGTAGATTTTTGATGAATTTGATCTATGAACTTTTCCCTCTATTAGTAACTTTATTAAACAAATAACAATTGCCGTTATCCGTTATGAATTACCTATTTTGCACTGGAATTTTGGACCTTTCATTATATATGTTCATTATTAATTATCATGATTTTGGTGCGTGTTTTGTAAATTAATTATAAGTTTGGGATATTCGATTTTCCTTCTGTAAAAAAATTGTAAACCAGTTCCGGCCGGGGTTGGGTATAATTTAACACACACATACTCATTATTATTCTTTTTTTATGCTATTTGGTTTCAACTTCTGTTGAAGTTTATTAAAATTCCTTTGCATTATTGTTTCTTTTGTTTTTTTATATAAATTTTCGGAGTAAAATGTATATAACGAATATGGAATAAATAGAAATTATAATGATTCTTACGGAAACTTTTCTTTTCCTTTCGCCTGAATCTTTGTAGTTGTTTATTGTGATGTAACAAGTGTTCTACCTGTTGTTTCGTATGCGTGCCATAGCACGTAAAGATTCTTCCGCCCGAAAACCCACGCCATGCTGAGCTAGTCGGCTGGGGAAAAGGCACGCAACATAAATAAATATATGTTGCACTGACGGCGGCTCGGCTGCTTTCGGGTTTCGCAACAGTTGTTCTGATGCACCCTTCTGATTGACGACACATTTCCAGTAGTCTCGAATGCATTCACCCAAGGAACAGTTTGATTTCCATCGGGAACACGGCCGTGAGTGGCAAGTTTGAACCTCAAACAAAAGGCACGCTGTACGCGGATGATTGTTCTTCACAAGTTTGAGGTGGACTTAGTTCATCTTCGGGACATCTTCCGCCGGAGGCCAGCAATCTGATTAGCTGATCGTTCGTATATGTAAATGTGGCTTGAAACTCGAGCTACCAGCGACCATTGCCACTCAAGAGCCACTCGGTGTCTCTTACGTCAGCTTTATGAAATGCTCAGTACCGAAAGCTGGATTCGATTTCTGAATTTTCTGTAGAATTCAAATTTAGTTGATAACAATGAGAACTATGAGCTACAAACGTATTGTCTGTATGTTATGATATAATTGAATGTTTAACAAGTGTTCGAGCCACAGAGCAATGTCTGGATGGCTTGAATGTAAAGGCACTTATGAGCAGCACTGCTCCATTTGCTGCTATAGTAGTAGATTTACTACTATATGTCCTGCCAAAAAAAATTACTACAACAGCAACTAAACCTGCTTTTATTTGATAAACTGGCCGAAACAAGATAAATCTTTTCCGTTCATAAACGACAAATGGATTCATATCAATTTTTCCACTTGTTTTGAAGAAGAGAACTAATATAATTGGCTTGTCTACAAAAAACCAAGCACAATGCAGCTGAGTCAAAGCTAATCAATTCAAATGTTCTATTATTTTTATCTCTTTGTTTTTATCCATCTATTTTTATCTCTCTATTTTTATCTATCTATTTTTATCTATCTTTTCATCTATTTTTAGTTTTCTTTGAAGGCTTCTCACTCTTTAAACGCTGAATTAATTTTAAATGTTGACAGCATTCAGTTGCATTTACCATTAATACTGTTTGGTATAAGATTCGAACAATATAATCAATCTTATTATAGGTATTAACGGTAAACTACAGCGATAGTAAAATAAAATTCATCGAACTTTTATTTTATCTATGTGCACACATTCCAAAAAAATTTGATATAAAAAAAATAAGTTAAAATACTCCTTTTTTTTAAGTTTATTAAACATATTACTATTTATTTCAACCGATTACTCTTTTAATTTATTTTTACTGCGTAAAGGCCCCCACTCACGAGCAGTCCATCAGTCCAAATGGCCTGAGGCCAGGCTAAAATCTCACCGTGTGTGGGAGAACTTGGATGGACTCATGGACTGAAACAAGCAATTTGGATTTCCAATCAATCCAAAGTCCATTGTCTCAGGCCATCGGGCCTTTTTTTTATTCGACCGTATGTGGGAAAATAGAAGGGCGAATTTGGACAATCGATAAAATGGACTAATCGTGTGTGTTTAAGCCTCAGTCCGAACAACATGGCAGTCTTGATTTGCATGCTGACCTATGACAAGCTCATTGATTGTTTCTGTGATTATTTTATTTAATCGAAAAATTCAGCAAAATGGATAGTGGTGGCCATGATTTTGTTTTGGAAGTTATCAAATAATTTAGGTCACATGAATGTAGTTGTGGCCACAATTATTTACACAACGCTAATCATGAAGAAAAATTTGAATGAAATCAAAATAACTCCTTCAATTTTTATTACATCAAAATGAAATTTTATCCAGTTATTCATTGCCAAATTCATAGTTACTTGACAAAAGCAAAATTGGAATAAAACATTACAGAACAGAAATAAAAATAAAAACTAAGTGGCCAAAATTATTTGCACACCCGTCATTACGGCCAAAATTATTTGCAATGGATGGTTTCTGCCTCGTTTTTCCGAAAAATCTGGGAAAAAGGTTAACTAATTGTTAGCCTTAATAAAAAACGGGTAATTTGTGACCATTACCTAATACTTGGTGTTGCCTCCCTTGGCACAAATAACCGCTTCGAGTCTTGCAGGCATTGAATCAAGTAAATTCTGTATAGTTTCGATGGATAGGACCTGCCATGCATTTAAAATGTCTTCCGAGGCTTTAGCTGCCGATTTTCCAATCTTTTGAGGAATTGTTGATTTCGTCTAATGCCAGACATGCTCAATGACATGAAAATCAGGGCTTTGTGGAGGCCATATCATGACTTTTTGCCTAACGTCCGATAAAAACTGTTGAATCCGTTTTGAAGTATGGATTGGTGCATTGTCCTGTTGTAGTATAAAATCAGGACCAATCAAATAATCGCCGGCAACAAATGCAACTTCGTTCAATATTTGGAGGTATTCAGACGAACGCATCTTTGTTGGACAATCAACAATTGGACCAACCCCATTGTAACAAATCCAACCCCATACCATTATTTTACGACCATGTGTATGGCGCGTAAGGATACTGACGGCTTGATTTTTCTTTTGCTGTGCATTGGAATAGTAGAAATGTCTACCGTACGTTCCGTCCAATGACATAACACTTTCATCTGTCCACAAAATTTGTCTCCAAAATTCGACTGGCTTATTTCCGTGCTCAAATGCAAACTGCAAGCGAACTTCCCGATTCTTTGGAGAGATGTACGGCTGTTTTCGGATGACGTATGCTTTTATTCCTGCCTCGGAAAGTCTTCTCCGAACTCTTGTTCTACTGATTTTGTCATTTCTGTTCTCGTTAATATTATTTATTATGTTATTGATCTTTTCGCGACTATTGCGCTGCATACACCGACGTATTACAGTTTCTTCCCTTTCACTTGTTGCCCTCTTCCGACCCCTTCCTACTGCTTTTTTAACACTGCCAGTTAAATGTTGTTTTTATACCTGGTAATAAACGCTCCGCCTGTGACATTTAAATTTTTTTGGCAATTTCGTTAGCGGAAATACCGCTATTAAATTTAGCAACGATTGCCGCCCGCTTTTCGATTGAGATTTCAACGTTTCTAGGCATTTTCACTGTCACTAACTAGTTTATTACAATTAAATCTAATGTCAACTGATGTCCAACATTTGTTCCAGCTTTATCACTGATCGAAACAAAATCGAAGAATTAACGTTATTTTTCTGGAAAATTTTTCTTAGTGTGTGCAAATAATTTTGGCCATAATGACGGGTGTGTAAATAATTTTGGCCACTTAGTTTTTATTTTTATTTTTGTTCTGTAATGTTTTATTTCAATTTTGCTTTTGTCAAGTAACTATGAATTTGGCAATGAATAACTGAATAAAATTTCATTTTGTTGTAATAAAAATTAAAGGAGTTATTTTGATTTCATTCAAATTTTTCTTTATGATTAGCGTTGTGTAAATAATTATGGCCACGACTGTATATTATATTACTTGACCCCAGTGGCGGCTCGTGACCTAATTTTATGGGGGTTCACAAAAAGAAAAAACCTTTATTGGGCACATGAATACATATTTACTTTGCACTTTTCTTAAGAGTTGCATTTGTTTTAGTTAATTTGCCGAAACATCGCAAAACTGCTTTAGAATGAGTGAAAAAAAAATTATAAAAAACATAACAGCTTACAAAATTCTTCAGAGGGCTATTTAAAAATCCTTGAACAGTGATATTTTGACGAGACATTTAAGAGATTTGGAACTTATATTTACAGTGAACATTGTATTTTCATCAGTGAGTTTTAATGGTGAGTCTTGACCGTGATGGGCTTAGCATGGTTTATTACAGCATAACGGATGCACCGATATCAATAAATTTTATTAAAATTTACAAACAGTTCTAGATACACATAATCCCAGAATTTATTTAAAAAACGGTATGACTCTTCTTGTATAAAATTTTTCATATATCCACACTCCAAAACCTTCGGTGTTTTATGACTTCATTAAGTGCCCAGACTATCTTTGCACATTCGAACCTGGTAATACATTCAAATGTATATAGTTTTAGAATAGGCGACAAAAGAAATTAAACTCCCAAATCATTTCCAAGCATTTACTTTCTCTTAAGACTAATCTTCTAAAATACTGAATATATTTTACTAGTATTTATTTCACAGCAAACATTTCAGAAAATTTCTTTCTTTCTACCATGAATTAAATTCTAAACGTGTTTTTAAATTATAGAGACACAAATAAAGGTAATAGTAAAATTAAACCCAATAGTTGTTATAATACTGCGCATTAACGTTCTATCTGCATTTTTCTCATTTTTGATTTAACACCAGATTCAAAAATTACATACTCTATTTCCTCATTCTATAAAAATTTTTTGTGGAGGTATGTTAAATTCAATATTGAAAAATGCACTTCCATATACCTCCAGTACAAATTAAAACACAAATCATTGAATATCTCGAAAGTACCAAAATGTATATGCTTAGAAGGGTAGAATAATCCACATACATACATGTATATGTAAAACGCTCGAAACGGCAGCACTAATCAGCGAATGGAACTGACCACCGACAACAATGTCTAAATGCATCAAATTGGTTGTCGATCGCACATTCTGAGTGTGAACCCCCTGCTAGTACTGAGACGAGCTAAATGGATGCACCCCTCGCTTCCTCGCATGCTCCTCTAGCCCCCTAATTCCAGCCAGACAATCGCACGTGCGATCACTAGTACAGAAAACAGTAGAGATAAGCAAATAGGAAAATCGTATGGCTTGTATGTAGGAATATAAAGTTTCTGGGATAATAGATACGAAAATGATCGGCAGGTAGCATTATGTGCTGCCATAACAAGTTATATATTGTTCAATGTAGTTCAATATTTTTGTTCAATATGTATAGATTATTAGTTTTGAATAATTGATTTCTTTGAGGGGGTTCACGTGCGAAAGTGAACATTAGGACGAGCCGCCACTGCTTGACCCAAAGCCTGCAACCGCTTGCTAAGTACCGCAAAGTAGCGGCCACTCTTTCGAGAGGATTGATAGTTCGACTCATATTTGAATCCTTTCGTTTGATAAATGGGGTGACCAACTATAGCAACGTGTTATATGTCGTATCATCCATTCTAAAATAATTTTACCAGTCAGAAGACTCAAGTATGAGTTCTTTTACCAAATTTTACAATTTTTGCCACTTCCTTTTTGGCTATCGTTGCTTTATGTAGATGCAAGTTGCAATTGCAAAAAAAACTCCTCCATATGCTTCTGATCCATATTAGGTTAAAAATAATTTTTTCTTCAAGTTTATCTTTATTTTTTTCTAAATTAATGACAGAAAATGAAATGGACTGACTAGATCGAGGCTCTATCGTGAGTGGCGAGCTAAATTGGACTTAAACCAAACGGACTCAAGTCAAATGGACTCAGGCCATTTGGACTGCTCATTAGACATTATTCGAAATCCATTAAGACATTATTCGAAATCCATTGGCTCTAGACACTGTGGCGTATGTAAGCTCTCATTCTACTCTATACCCCGACAAGGGTTTGAGGTTCAGTGGCCGTACACCGAGTGTCTCTTGCAATGGTAGCATTGGTCTCTCAGATTTCTCGTTTGTTTGAAAATGAAACTATGTTTTTGTATGTACTTTTTTACACAAGCATATATATGAACATGAAAAATTTAACTGGAAATCAATAACTTTCACTTTCGGGCCACACTGGGGAGTTTCGCGGGCCGCAAACGGCCCACGGGCCGCGGGTTGAGTATGGCTGGATTAGAGTCATTAAATGCGTTAAGTAAAATTTCATTGGGATAAAACCTCAAGTTTCGGAAGGCCAACAAACTTAACAAAAACTGTTTAATGCTCAATTAATGACCAGTTTAATGATTGAAAAAGCTTAAAAATCTTGCATCTAATTTCGTGGTGACTGGTGACTTTTGTTAAGGGACAGTTTTGAGCAAACGCAACCCAGACATATTTTGATAGCCCGGACACAAGCTAAAAAAAACCTGAAACGGATAAGAAAATCAGGAATCTACTTTGTCCGCAAGATATATCTAATAAGCGCTGTTCAGAATTAAATCAGGTGAGGTAAAATTGATAGCTTGGTTTACATATGGTCGCCGTAAACATGCCAAAAAAGCTAAAAACTAGTTGGAACCAAACTTCAGCTTATGATGAGACATCCTGAGAACTACTTCACTTCTGCGCCATCAAAATTCTTCTTCATCTCTTCTACACCAGCCAAAGTACATAAGATCAGATTCCAATAAACCGCACATTCAAATTTGATAGAGTTCGATATACTTGAAGCCCAGACAGTCACCATCGTTTCCATTACAAACTTCAAACCAATCCTCAAAACCCAATAAAATATCATTTAAATATGCAGATTAACGGTATTCTACAGATTTATTTTCGTCAAATCTCTGCCACAATCAAACAAAAACCAATTGAAAAACTCTAAATTCTGAATTCTCAGCTATACTGCAATTTTTCCCTATCTGCGAGTTGCAAACAGCAACAATACGAAAATGTAAATTAGTTGCATAAATTTTACAATGTTTTGTGACAGCCACAAACTTTCCGCTTTTGAGTTTCAAATGAAATACTTAACTGAGTTCATTCCGAATACAACTTGGCCCTTGTCCACAAATCATCTCATCGTAGTACAAAGCACAACTGCTGCCATTCAGCGAAAAAGAACAATCATGTCGCTCCGCAAGGACGATAATGTCAAATGGAACTACTCATGAATAAGGAAAATGCCACAGCGTACAAACTTTCCACAAGACATCTTTTCCTCGGATACGTCTTCGTTGTGTTCTTGCGGTAAAGTTTGTCTCAGTTATGGTCTGGTATGATCTGATGTTATTCTGTCTGGTCGTGTCCGAGAGGAAGCAAGTCGTGCGACTGCAGACAATTGGAGCGGATAGATATTCGAGATCCTTGAAAATCGTGATGCTATTCAATGCTACGATGATATATCGTAATCTTATCGAAATAACGATTTGACAACATCATCCAGCGTGCAACGGAAATAGTGTCTTTTCATTTTTCACATGTCGCCTAGAATTTGCTTGGGTCGAAGAAGTCACTTGCAAATTACAGTATGGTGCGATGTGTTACATCATAAAGTTTGTGATTGAAGTCGTTTTATGGGCGACAGTAAAACACAGTCGGGTCAAACATGGTGTGTAAACGTGAATTTTTAAGTCCGAAATTGCGTGAAATTTATTCATGGTTCAGGTGTGGATGATCGAAGTGTAAAACTTATATTGCTGTGTCTTACAAGCAAATATCAAATTGAAGAATGCGAACAATATGAACGTTATAGATAGTTTGAATTTTATTGGTATTCTAATAATAATAAAATATTGATTTATTTGTGCATTGTTGTATGTTTTCCCTTTAAGCAAGTATGAATGTAATTAATTTGATAATTCTGATGACCTTTCTAAAATTCCCACGCGATTCCTGTAACTCATTCACATTTTTCCCTTTTCAAATACTTTGTTAAAAAAAATTTTGTCGAAAATTTTTACTGTCTCAAACGACTTCTGTGCTACAATTAGAGCATTTATGTTACTTCGTACGAATTTTACAGATTTAAATATTATTGTTTAATCAGCACAAATGAATTAATTTAGTTATAAATCTGGTGTGCCGGTTTTTGGGCTACACATAAGAAATCTTGGCTATTTTTGGCTATGAAAATTTGAAATTGGGCTATATTTTCTCACAAATATCTGGCCACAGTGGATATAACTTTCCACCATTAGTCCTTTCGAATCTCTCGCGCACAAAGCATGTTAAAGCAGCGATTCCGTTCATTGTCACATTGGAGAGAAACTACTTGGATTTGACCAGATTTGACAGTGAACGGAAAAAAATTACTCCCACCCCCTTCTGCTCAGACACTTTCTTTCCTTCCTCAAAAAGTTGTCAGAAAACGGAATCCGGACATATTTTCCGGATAAATTTTCTGACTGTTTTTAGATATCCAAAATATAATCTGATTGTTTTTAGATATCCAAAATATATTCGTACCACTTATGAAGAATTCACATAATAAATCATTTATAAATCATTGCTCAGACAATACAGTACAGCGTATTGTTCAACAAAAAATAGATAGAATGCACTTCTAGGGCCCAGAACTGGAAAACAAGCAAGCAGACACAGAAACCTATACGTTCATACTCGTAATCCAATTGCAGACAATACAGGGGACATATACAGGTTGCGGCGCCAAAATCCGGACAAAATTCAATTTAAATTTCCCCCCATTCTATAAGGTTCCGAGAGGTCGCGATTCGCGTACAAATAGTTTAACACATGTATTTAACATTCATAACCTCGAAAAAGTCGCAATGTTGAAGCCAAGTGCAGAGTATAATCGAAGAGCCGCGATAATCGAAAGTCTTCGCGCTGGGCGGTCAGCACGGGAGATTATTCAATTTTTCTGATATCTGAAATCAACTGTATATGAGGTTGTTACTAAGTACAAAGCTCAAGAACAGTTAAGTGAAGGTTCAAGTACACCAGCAAGAAAGCAGCACTCAAAAGAACACACCGTGAGAACCCCTGAAGTCACCAAAAGGACTGAAGAGCTAATTCTGAAAGACCCGGGGCTATCGTTACGAAAACTGGCGTCTATTTTGAATGTGAGTGAGCCTACCATGCGGAGATTCGTTGAGGAGGACCTTCGATATTATTCTTTCACGATCAAGGTTAGACAAGTGCTTTCTGAGGCTGTAAGAACGAAGCAAGTGGCTCACTGCAATTTGATCATATTTTCTAAGGTTCAATTTGGTCATTTCTAAGGAATTTTGGCCTCCGAATAGTCCAGATTTAAATCCCTTGGACTATTACGTATAAAGCCTGATTGAAAGGGCTACCAACAAGTCTCGACATCCAAATTTGACATCATTAATGACCGCCATTGAGGCAGCGTTTGCCAATATTGACAGCGCAGAATTGCAGAGGGCGTGCGAGCGCTTCAGACCGCAAATGGAGGCCGTGATTGAAGCTGATGGGGGCTACATTGAATAATTACAATGTCAATAGATGCACAAAATGCCATGTAAGACGTTTTTGTACTTAAACTTCATTTTTCAATAAATAGCACTATTTGAAGGATGTTCATTGATTTGTCCGGATTTTGATGACCCACCCTGTATACGTAACTATTGATTTACAAGAAGTTATCGAATAAAGTGCAATGTAAACAACAGATGTAGATAGTAATCGAAATCGAAAGATCTAACTGGAATCTTCACGGACTGCTAAGCTCTTGTATAAAAGCTGCGTTGAAACATGAGCAAAGAATTCATTGCGTTTGGTAGCCAGTGTCGAAACGACAATTGGATTGCGATTTTAAAGTAAAACGAGAATTAAGTACAGTGGGCGTCCGAAGTATTGTACACAATAATGTGTTTGAATATTTGATTTAAAAATTGAGTTAGCTTTCATGAAAATTCAATACGAAACTTCGAGTCTGAAGAGCATGACAACTTCAGCTATAGATTAAGCCTAAACTTGAAAAATATCTGCTTATGTTTCATCAGCTCATCGATTTTTTATTTTAGTGAATCTTTGTGTGGGGAGAAGCTCAAACCTTAAATGTTTTAATTGAACTTTGTACAAGGCTCCTTCCCTTTTTAGTGGTCGTTTTAAACGAGTGGTACAAGTATCAAAATTTAACCATAAATACAGGGTGGGCCATTTACAATTTCCTTTTTAAAAATGCAATAAAATCAACAACATTTAATTTTTTCCCGTGTATTATGGCTTTGTTAGTAAGAATAAACATTCCCATTAACGATGAAACACAATTTTGTTCAAGTGGCTGCCTCGGCTGGCTTGGCAGTAGCGCATTCTACGACTCTAATCTTTCAAGACCTTGTTGATGGTTTCGGGCTGTAGCTCCCGGATTGCTTGCATGATATTAGCCTTAAGTACTTGAATCGTTTCTGGATTGTTGGCATAACATCGGTTTTTCACGGTTCTCTGCAAAAAAAAGTCCAAAGGAGTCAAATCGCAGCTCCGAGGCGGCCAATTGACATCGCCAAGACGGCTGATAACACGATTTGGGAATTAGGTGCGTAAAAGATCGATTGTGGCATGGGCTGTGTGGCATGGCGCGCCATCTTTCATAAACCAGAGGTCGTTTAATTTCATATCTTTAATTTCAGTAAAAAAAAGTCGGATAACATGGCTCTGTAACGTTCACCGTTGACCGAAACGTTGTTCCCAGCCTCATTTTCAAAGAAAAATGGTCCAATGATGCCACCACTCCATAATCCGCACCAAATTGTCACTCTCTGTAGAGGCAATGGCTTTTCGACAATAATGTGCGGGTTTTTTTAGCCCCAGATGCAGCAATTTTGTTTGTTAACGTAGCCCCCGAGATGAAATGCGCCTTGTCAGAAAAGATGATTTTTTCGCTCAAAATCGTTGTCCAACTCAATCTGCGCAAACTGTGAAGCGATAACGAAGCGGATGGTCGTGTGCCTTCAATTGCTGAGTTAATTGGACCCTGTAGCCGAATAATCCGAGATCTTTGTGCAGAATTCTCCTCAGGCTAGTGCGTAAAATGTTGAGCTGTCAAGATCGATGGCGAGTTGATGTTCGTGGAGTAAGTCTCACACTCTTGGCTACAGCAGCCACATTCTCGTCTCCCGACGACGGAGGCAATGAGTGTTGTCTACTAGCATGTCAGTCTCACGAGCTTTATGAACAAATTTGCGTACAGCAGGCGCGGTGGGTGCTTCATTTCGGCCAAAACTGATTATCAAAAAACGCACAGTTTGGGCTACACAGCACTCAATTTGGAAATAAGTTTTCAATATTTCCCAACGTTGTTCAAGCGTAAAGCGACTCATTTCGTTCCGCGGAGGTGTGATACTGACTTTCTGTCAAGATTTCGAGCGGAAAACAGCTTTCAGTCGCAAAATAACCTATGATTTAAAAAAAACCACTAGATGGCCCACCCTGTACATCATATTATTTTTATGCAATGAAGGTTTACTTTCTATGCAATTACCATTTATACAATAATAAGCCACAATCGGATATTCAATGAATATCAACGAAAATGCCTTCAGCTATAAGTAACTACAATTTCAATTTCATCCTAAAATTTCACAATCATATGTCTCGCACAAACTAACATTACCTTTATCAAAGTTTCCTTCGATACAGATGAGCGAAACCTCATAGATATGCAAATCGTCCGATGACAAGGCTGAATGTTCGTGTTTGTTAGACCCGAGCCCTAGTTCCACCCGCAATTTCAAAGGCCATGGCATCAAACTTGTCTCCGCCTTGCTGTGAAAGCGTACGCATAACTCATTCCTAGATACGTTGACAAAATTTGGAAATCCTCCATGGAAGCTCGTTCGTTACTTTATCTTGTCATGTGCACACAGATATAGCAAGTCCTGCTTCGATCGTTTTGATGATTTCCGTTTTACGTTAGGACTAACACAGACAAGCATGGAAGCCTGCAATTTAACACATACTCACTTGTACACGCCAATGCTTGGGATGGCATGTCCCTTACCTTAGCACATTTTACCGGAGGCATTTCGCTCCTAATCTGAAATCTAGATTCGAATATATCGCTTCCAGTGGTTTTGATTTCGTGGTGGTCTGATGGATTGAACAATATTATTTTCCGCAAGAAGCTCATTTATTATAGATTCGTCAATAGAGGCGTAGATTTATGCTGTCAAGTAAAATTAATTTGAGTTTTAGCCACGTACATTTACGCTCTCAGTCGTCTAAAATATTCGCCATATTTTTGTAACAATTTTTCGCAAGAAAAAAACTGAGCAAATTTTAAAGGAGGTTAGAACTAAGTTTTCGTCTTATACCTCACTTTTTACACGCAGAAAATCGAGCTTCAAATCAAAAGTGCCCAATATATTTTGAGGTTTTCGTTTCATTTAAAGACTTTTCTACCTTTATAGCATGATACGCATCTCGAATTCAAAGCACTATCCTCTTTTCGGAGCATTCAATTTCAAACAGGAAACCGAATCAGTCGACAGGATCTACGAATTTCGTTGATGTTGTCCTTTCGACGATTTCCCAGGAGATGTCGGCAAGGCTTTTGTTAACATACCAATATATCAATTCATTTTATCATTCAAGTTGCCTTAAAGGAAGTTTATAATATACTTTTGGATTTGCGGTCGGTTTCCTTCTCGAATATTGGTCGGCCGGTCGGATGTTAAATTGCATGTTTTCGAATCATGGTTGACAGTCGGAAACGATATATGCGAGTTTGATAATGTTTAACACAAAATCGTACAGCTACTTGATAAATCGTAGCACGAGAAGTGATACACAGCGAAAGTTATGTTTAGAGAACGCCACGTTGAAACGATATCATGATTATTTCGGAAATACTATAGTATTCGCTCAGGATATTGAAATTTCACGGAATCGTTCCTATTTGACTGACATCATGACAATGTTGCATGAGATATTAGCTGCTACGCAATGAATGTTAGTCTCGGAATATAGAGCACGTCATGCGAGTAGAATATCTTGCAAAGTTATGCCGATGCGAGCCAACAATTTCCTCCACACTCGAATAATTTCATATTACCATCTGTGTATTTGCTTGATTTTGGCACACATCTTTCATGTCTTCATTGAAACTGTTGAAAAGTTTTTGAGCTGAAATTTTAATTAAACCCTTAGGAGCGTTACGCAAAAACAAAGAATTAATTGAACTACAGTGTAGCGAAAAAATTAATGCAGAGCAGTGTACGTATATGGAACTAATCACACCGGAAACTACTCGACTTCCTCAAATAACGGAATTGAATGGGCCCAGTGATTTTTTAAATAACTTACATTGTTCCCGGCAGTTGGCAACGGATTTAAGCTCATAGCTCTGCTAGCTCAAGAGATTAATTGCAAATTGTTCTAGTGCGATTTTTCGGATATCTCACATTCTATCGAAATGGAAAAATACGATGTCGGAATGATGATCATGTCAGCGTTACAGCTCTTTGAAATATGGAAAGTTTTTTGATTTTGTTCGGAATTATTATCTCTGGAGAAACCCGTTAGCGGTGGCTACAAAGTAAGCATGATATTTGAGTTTCAGGTTGAACTGTTGAGTTTCAGGTGGAAAAATGCATTCTTGGTGGTATTAGAGCATTGTGGTAATTTCTTTTTTATCAATTCAAACTCGAAGCTTTTGAGGGTGCTTATGGATGCTTGACTTGTAACGTTGTAACAGAACGCGGTACGATATAATATATTTAAAAAACCAGCCCTCTCTGAGAAAGGGTGCTCCGAACGCGTATCCGCCACTCACTTAAGTAGGGCTGTAACTTCACTCGTAGGGTGGCAAGATTTGTAATATCCGCCGAGTAAATGACACGAAGCGGATATCTCACTGAAAAAAATCCACATGGCGCCCAGAGCTATATAACATAGCGCATTATTTATGGTCCCGCACGCTATGTACATAGTACTCTGAGCTATGCAATATGGCTCCCAGCGCCATAATGTCAGAATCTGCACAGCGTGTGGTCCTATGTAACATGGCGCAGCATTTATGGTCCCACACGCTATATAAATAGTACTCTGAGCTCTGCAGTATGTCTTCCAGTGCCATAATTACATGGCGTAGAAATTATGGCTCCACACACTATATTCCATTGTACCATGAGCCATGTAATATGGCTTCAGTTGTCATACCGATTCGGATGAATTGAGGTAAGTGCTTTGTTTTTAGGCGAGCTTCTATTTTACTGTAAAGAATTATCTTTTCAATTTGCAATTTAACCCAAGGGCATCCGGGAGGTAAGTTAAAGAATTAGCTTAAACAAGGATCAAGCGGACAGTTTATTTCTTTCATAAGCTACGTTTGAAAAAAATCTATAAGTTTTCCTAGGGGAAAATAACGATTCATTCTCGAGTAATATTATATGCTAATATAATTCTTATATTGCATCTGTGTTTTAGTTACACTGAAAAAAAACACATAGCGCTAGACGCCATAGTTTATAGACTTCTGGCGTCATGCACATAGTCGATTTCGGGATTGTGATAAAATATAGCGCCACACGATATAGTACATGGCGAATAGTACATAGGAGCAGACGCAAAGCTTATAGCCCTTCACGCCATGTACTATAGTCTTCCACGCCATATAATATAGTCCTCCACGCCAAGTATTAACGCTCTCATTGCATTTCCTGAAAATTGACAACCAACAGTTTCAGTTTTCGGTTTTTAGGAGAACAATAGTGATTCTAAAGTCATCCTAAGCGGTGATAAATTATCGCCACAGAAATATTCGACCTTCATAGCAACATTACGCAAAAATATGTTGTTAATATTTACTCGCGCCACACCGTTTGACACTTTTCAGTATTTTTCAGTAGCTCAGACCCTATTGAAATTTCATCGTACTTACTGAAAGAGGGGAAATTTTAGTTTTCAGTAAAACGGAGAACTGGAACGGCTTCATTGCAATTAATCGCAATTAATCGTAGTACGGGAACAGACCCAATGATGAGAAACTTACGACTCACGATTTGAAGATAATGATTCGAAATCACCGACATAAAAAAGGCGAAACTTCGGAAAAATTAGGGGAAAGCTGAATTTTGGTGTGAACCTTAGTACTGGCGTGTTGAACAAAATGTCAAAAGTCCCCATGGATCCGAGTGCTGCGTCACTTTTATACGGGGTCAAAGGTCACCAAAAATGACCTTTCCTAATATCTCAGTAACGGTCAAGTCTTCAGAAAAACAATGTATCACGAATTTGTAGCTTAGCAAATTTCCTACAAAAAAGATTCTATAGCTTTTTCCTGTAACCATAACCGTTTTTGAGATACATTGATCTAAACATATGTTACTAACAGCACCGTCATTCTCATCGGCATGTTGGTATTATCCGATTTTGATTACGACTTGGCATGTTTGTGGGTTTGTTTTTCTATGTTTAAGAGGCGCAAGAAAAAAAACATGTACACAAACTTATCTACCAGACTCCAGGGTAGGCGGAAAAGTGTCATGGGCCTAGGAGCATGAAAAAGCAAGATAATATCATGGCATAATTCTGTAAACGCTCATTCTTGACATTATAGGAGCTCAATCCGATGCAGATTATCCTCGAATAATCAGTTTTTTACCAATCCTGTAATGAATGCATAGCGCCAAAGGGACATGACACGTCTCGAAACCAATTGGCACCTGAAATTATGTGACCTTGCCCTGATCGCTCATGGGATAAGACGGTATGGAATCTAAAAAACCGGGTATTTCGGGGTGGTTCGTTTGCGGGGGTGGGTAGGGTGTGGGAAGAGTGCGGATGTAGGGCTGGTCCTGCGATGTCAAGAATAAGCAATTAACAGGATAAAAAGTGATCCTATCTTGTTTAACACTGGGCAAAGAGTATGCAACGAGCTCATTTCTGAAGATTTGGGATAGATGCTCATGGATACCATTTTATGGCAAAGGGGGAGGGGGGAACTTTTCGGAGCACACTTTCCACCTACCCTGGAGTCTGGTAGATAAGTTTGTTTATAAGTTTTTTCTATGCGCCTCTCAAATAGAGAAAAACCAACTTACAAACATGCCAAGTTGTAATCAAAATCGGATAATATTAACATGCCGTGAGAAGGAGGATTCTGTTAGTAACATATGTTTAGATCAATATATCTCAAAAACGGTTATGGTTACAGGAAAAAGATCCAAAATCTTTTTTGTTGGAAATTTGCTAAGCTACAAATTCGTCATACATTCTTTTTCTAAAGACGTAACCGCTACTGAGATGTTTAGAAAAGGTTACTTTTGGTGACCTTTGACCCCGTATAAAAAGTGACGCAGCACTCGGATCGGTGGGGACTTTTGACATTTTGCTCAACACGCCAGTACCAAGGTTCACACCAAAATTCAGTTTTCCCCTAATTTTTCCGAAGCACCATGTTAGATTTCCCCGGACTAATATGGCTGAGCTTTCAGACACAGATATCATGATTACGAAGAATTTTGCAGGATGTCATCCACAACACCTGGAAGCTTCGTGCAATCACAAATTCGTCACCAGGACCCACCACCATGGGAACGCAATGAGAAAGTAGCACAATTATCGCGGAAAGAACTGGAGAATCTTATTTGTTTTACTTCCTTGCACAATTTATTCAACAAGCGTTGTCGAAGATGGGGAAAATCTTAATTTGAACACAAAGGCCGGCCGCCAAGAAAACTAAACAAATAAATTTTTTCGCTAATGGTTTACTTTTTCGATGAACTGGGGGCTTGCTTTGTCCTATCGGCACTGGCCATCGGCTTCGACTTTTTATTTAAATGTCCATTTTTTCAGCTTTATCCGCTCTTCTTTGATTTGATTTTGTTTATTAATGTAGTGTTCCAAAACTATCGTTGTATAACCAGCGTGTATAACTAATGATACTGGGATAGAGTTGGGTAACTGGAATAGAAACAATTATTAGAGATAGGAAAAATTATTAGGGATAGGAAAACTGTGTTACACTAATAAAGTTAAGATAAAATTTGTTCCCAAGCACATTAGGATATAAACCAATTCAAGTCAGTTTTCCTGCAAACGTCCGTAACCTGAAGCTCTTATACGCGTTCGATAGCATGATCCTCTGATATACATTTGGCCATGTCTGGATGATTTCGCCGCCTTTACGACAGCAAAAATGAATTAAAGGCAAAAAAAACTCTAGCGCACCTGAACCGCTAGAAACACTAATGTTCGAAGAACAGTAGAAGAATCGTGCAGGTTTTGAGTGCATATTCCACCACATGCGATGCTTATCACGGCCAAATTGTTTCAAATGCCACATTTTACTTTTGTCTCAATAATGCATTATAACTCATATGGTAGAAGGTTTCAGATATTACCACTGGCATGAATTTTAACGTTTATGAGAGCAAAACACGGGTTAATTATATTCGTTATCAGTTGCTTATTTCACAAAATTTTGAAAGCAGCATCTCATGTAACATCAATGAAGAAAATGCTCAGTGCCTGCAGCACTGTAACTGAAGTTGGAGTTTGGGGCTGCGATCCGAAAAATTTGCAGAACTTTGGGAATTGAAACATCGGTTATTTATTTTCATTGGAAATGTTTCCGGTATGAATACTAACTGTAAGCATTTATTGATAAAAAAGTAGCACAACCGACTCGTGCTGGCAACCTTTCGCCAGTATCAAAGCCAAGAATATATCACATCTGCTTCACGTTGTTATATTACATTTGAAGTTATAGGAGTATAAAGAAATTTAGGGTTACCTGCAGCGAGTTTTTTCAAATAATGGAAAGCTTAATATTTGCTGTTTATTGTCACTACAATATAATTACCAATTGAAAATTCTACGATAAAACCGCTTAATAAAGATATTGCAAGCAAACACAAAACCAACAATAGCTGGCAACCCTATCATGGCTTTTCACCCAAATTTGGCTTGAATAATGTTTATAATAGGTTCCAGTAATTGTATGAAATTCGTATTGATTTCATGACTGCACTGGAAGTTATAGGGCAAAAAGTTTTATTTTCCTGAGCGAATTTTCACAAAAAGACACAAAAATTACCATAGCTGGCAGCACCAATCGAATTTTTCAACCAAATTTCTATCAAACAGAGTTTAAAGTAAGGTTCAGCTACTGTGTCAATTTCATGAAAATCTGGTAACTTATTCACATTTCATAGGGCAAAAAGCAGTTTTTTTTCTTTGTAATTTTTCAAGATGGCACCACTGGAACAGAGTTGCCTACAATTCAAAATCGCTTCTATCAGACCTGGCCCTACTTAAGTCCAATGCATTCTGTAAATTTCAATTCTATCTGATTATTGATTCGTTAGTTCCCGTGAGCAGAAGTTTTTGAAGCTAAAAATATAGGTTAACTGAGAAAGGGTTACCGTTCTTGTCCGACATGAAATTTCCAAAGTTTTACTTTGACTGTGTAGATTAAGCATAAGATTTGTATACAGATTGGTTTTATTGTAGAAACGGACATTTTTTAGGATATTCGATGGTTTGAATGTTTTCACTTCCAAATTTTTATTTTTTCAAATTTAAGACACCAAAATTATCATAGCTGGCAGCTCCAACCGAATTTTTCAACCAAATTTCTACCAAACGTGGTTTAAAGTAAGGTGCAGCTACTGTGTGAATTTCGTTAAAATCGAACGATTCAATCAGAATTTATAGGGCTAAAAGCAGTTATCTTTTTTAGTGATTTTTCAAGATGGCACCACTGGCACAGAATCGCCAGGATTTCAAAATCACTTCTATCAGACCTGGTCCTATTTAAGACCAATACATTCTGAAAATTTCAATAAATTCTGCTTTTTGGATCGTGAGTTTCCGTGAACAGAAGTTTTTGATGCTAAAAACATAGGTAACTTGGGCAAGGGTTACCAGGCGTGCCCGTTATACCATATCAAATTTTTTTTTTGTTTATGTAAACAAAGCACAAAATTTACACATGAGTGGCATTTTTTTTAAGAAACGATATTTTTTCAAGAGAAACAATGATTTGGAGGTTTTCACTTTCAGTACCTGCCCTAGCTACAGGGTTGCCAGCACAATCATTAAAACGTACATTAATCAACAACTAAATAAAATAATTATGTCCTGAAAATTTCGTAATCATGGAATAGCTCTGTCAAAAGTTATCGCAATTTAAAAATTTTCAAATTTTCCCGTTCTCTTTTTAGGCACCCAGCGCACACATAGGGTTAAAAAATTCCAAAACATTATCCGATTCACATGTAAAACTTGTTCGAAATTTATGTCGTCAACTTTATTTTTGCAAAAATTATTTGAGTACGGAATAATAGGTATATTAAAAAAATCACTAAAATGGCCGCCGGCGCCAAAGGGTTAAAGATTATTAACTTTTTGTGAGACCTGGCACTATTCTTCATGTACACCAATGTGTCCTGAAAATTTCAGCTCAATCGGATGGCGCGTTCCTGAGATTTTTTCACTGAAATTTTTTGATGATATATATATATATATATATATATATATATATATATATATATATATATATATATATAAATATATATATATATATATATATAGAAATATGAATTTTTGGCCAAAGTGATTTTAATTCTAATGTTCTTCTTCGAACATTAGTAAAAAGCCCTAGCGCATAAGAACCGCTAGAAACACTAATGTTCGAGGAACATTAGAGGAATCGTGCAGATTTTGAGTGCGTATTCTAAAACCAATATACCCTAAGATATAATAGAACCTAAGCCAATTTAATTTAGATGACTTAATCGGAAGTTACAGCGATAGGAAGGTGTTTGGAGCTGCCATCCAAAAAATGTCTAGACCAATTGCAAGTGGTCACATCAGTCAAGTATGCACTGTGGGCTGGTGTCTGATGAGAACCAGAAAGAATAACAAAATTTTCAATTTTAATCATCCCGCAAACAAACAATTCCAGCTGCTTACTTAATTCCATTGCAAATGTGCACGATGTGCATACTTAATGTAAGCATTTATTGGTACGAAAATAACAAAAACACATCGTGCTGCCAACCCTTTCCTAGCACCGAAGTCAAAAATATGTCACACCTGCCTCACGTTAAAGTCAACGTAGTCTGCCAATTTAGTATTGATTCGATGACTGCATCGGAAGTTATGGGGATACAAAAAAATTTAGGAACACCCGCAGACGTTTTTCGATTTTCTAGACCAGAATATTTGTTGTTGATTTTCACTAGAAGATCACTATGATTTGACAATTTTATGATAAAATCGCTTGAATGGCAAAAAAAAACAAAACCAACCATAGTTGGCAACGCTATAATATGTTTTTCCAACTTGATTTCTACTAAATATTGCCTTCAATAAGTTTGATTTGCCATATAGTCCAGTCAACAGCGGTAAAAAAATGAAAAACTGTGGAATTTTGGGAATCAAGGTCGATTTTGCTGAAAATTTGGATTTAAGCTCTACTAACCCTCTTTTTCAAAATCTACCCTGTGCCGAACCGGGCTTTTTATTTTTAGGGGTTCAAACTACCCCTTATTGCAAAAAAATAAAAAAAAAATAGATTTTAGCATATATTTGGTTAAAATAAAGTTTAAAATATTTATTTGTAGACTACTCGACACTCTCAAACGAATTTTTAATTAATCAGACATATGTAACCCCCGTAAAACATCCCCTAAGGGGTAGTAACTTTGAAAATTAGCATTAAAAATGTTTTATATAATTTTAAATGATTGAAAATTGTGTCATTAAATTTGAATTATCGTTAGAATGAAATTATTGTTTTGAAAAATACTTCAACCCTTATAAACCACCCCCTGCAAGTGTGATATATTAAAAAATATTAAAAAAATTTTTTTTTTTAGAATTAGAAATAATTGTAAACTGCATCTATTGAATTGAGAATATTTTATTAAATCAGACCGATGCAACCCCTGAAAATCATCCCCTAAGGGGTAGTAACTTTGAAAACTAGTATTAAAAATGTTTATTATAATTTTAAATGATTGAAAATGTGTCATTAAATTTGAATTATTGTTAGCATGAAATTATTATTTCAAAAACTACTTCAACCCTTATAAATCACCCCCTGCAAGTATGATATATTAAAAAATATTAAAATTTTTTTTTTTTGAATTAGATATAATTGTAAACTGCATTCATTGAATTTATTCATTGAATAATTTATTACCCTGGTAAGCGGATCATATATTTATAAAAATTAGTACAGTTATTACATTATATTTATAAAAATTAGTAATTGTCGCTATCGTCGTCTTCTTCGTCTCTTGTTCTCTCATTCTGCTGTTCATCGTCACTCTCGCTATTTTCATTTTCGTTCTGATCCAAAATGGGTGCTCTGTTTAAGCATACAACACTTAATACTCATAAACAAAGATTTTTAACAAAAAATGGAAGAATAAAAAAGCCACGTGTATATTCTTTCGATTCTAACAGTGTACTGCTTACATCAAGAGCAGAAACGAGAAGCATCATTCAAAACATACAAAACAATACATATGATATATATATATATATATATATATATATATATATATATATATATATATATATATATATATATATATATATATATATAGGTGCGCAACTAAGTTCTCGCTGTTTTTTCGATAAAAATGTAACTTTATTATAAAAAAACACTTACATCTGAATCATTCAAAGTATTGCCCATCGCTAGACACAACTTTTTCCCATCTTTCTGGCAGAGTTCGAATACCTTGACGCCAGAAGTGTTCGTCTTTTGAGGCTATCCACGAATCAAGCCATTTTCTGATGTCTTCATATGAGTTGAACTGCTGATCAGCCAGGCCATGTGCCATCGAACGGAACAAGTAAAAATCGGACGGCGCAATATCTGGGGAATATGGCGGGTGGGGTAGGACTTGCCATTTGTGCGTGCCCAAGTAGGTTTTAACAGGCTTGGCAACGTGAGGCCGAGCGTTGTCATGCTGTAAAATCACTTTTTCGTTCCTCTGCTCGTATTGTGGCCGTTTTTCGCGCAGTGCTCGGCTCAATCACATCAATTGAGTTCGATACCGTTCCCCAGTGATGGTTTCGCTCGGTTTCAACAGCTCATTATAAATAACACCGACCTGGTCCCACCAAATGCAGAGCATAACCTTCGCAGCGTGAATCTTCGGCCGAGCCGACGACGTAGAAGCATGACCGGGTAGTCCCCAAGATTTTCTCCTCTTTGGATTGCTGTAATGTATCCATTTTTCATTACCTGTCACGATGCGATGAAGAAAACCCTTCCTTTCTTGCCGCTGGAGCAGTTGTTGACAGGCGAAAAAACGACGCTCAACGTCTCTTGGCTTCAACTCATAAGGAACCCAAGTTCCTTGCTTCTGAATCATCCCCAACGCATGCAATCGCTTGGAAACGGCTTGACGGGTAACTCCTAATTCTGAAGCAAGCTCTTCTTGAGTTTGGCACGAATCCTCTTCGAGCAAGGCCTCCAATTTAGCGTCTTCGAAGGTTTTGGGCCTTCCTTCACGAGGACGGTCGTCAACATCAAAATCACCGTCTTTGAATCGACTAAACCAATCACGGCATGTTGTTTCGCTCAGAGCAGCATTTCCGTACACTTTTTGGAGCTCTCGATGCGCTTGAGCTGCCGTTTTTTTCGAATGGAAGAAGAAAATCAACTCTTCCCGCAAATGACGATTGTTTGGCACAAAATTAGACATTTTTACTTAACCAGAAGTATATAATGCGATAACGAAATCACTCATGTGTCGCAGCAGTTTGTTTACCATATGTCTAAGCTTGGTTCGTGACGTTTTGGATATGTCAAAATCGACCAACTCTTACTGCTAGAGCCATCTACTGACAAACAGCGAGAACTTAGTTGCGCACCTAATATATATATATATATAAATATATATATATATATATGTATATACATGAACACACATATACCAACACAGATGTAAAAAAACCGGTAAAATACTTTCACAATGCGCCAGCTGTTGCTTGGATGTAGCTCCGCTTCTCTTTCCTTATTCTTAAATGCTCCAATATTCGTGCTGCAAAATTTAAAAAAAAGCAGTTTGTTTTTCGACGATAACTCCTGTATTTTTTAAGCAAAAAACTTTTTAAAAAAAACATTTTTTAGAGAAATAGAAGGGCTTTAACGTCATGTTTATTAAAAAAAATTTCAACCCTTATTTTTGAAAAGGGGTGAGTTCAAAGGGGTTGGGTGTGCCACAATTATTGCATGAATGCAAACTTTGAACCGCCATATCTCCTTCAATTTTTATGATAAAAGAATATAAAAAAAACGAAAATTTTCAGTAAAAAAAATGCTACAATTAATATTTGAAACAATTTTTTGTGTTATAAATACTTTTTGATTTATTTAAGAAAAATGCATTTTTTTTTCAAAATTACAAAAATGTCGATTTTCATTTAAACAATAATTTTTTCTAAACTAAGCATTTCAAACCTGTCAAATCATATGGATTATACCAATTATACCTAAATAAAGTTAATTGCAAGTAGGGAGCTATTAATTTCTGTTAGGGTTGTAATGACGAGGGTTGATTTCTTGCATTTTTAAAAAAAAAAATGGATAATCACTTTATTTTGGTCATAAGTCAGTCAATTCTTATGCAAAAGACTTTTATTAGAGCTCATTTGAAAGGGTTTTTAATTTACTTTAAAAAATGTTTGATGTGTTTTCTCCAAAAATTTCACCATATTCGATATATTTGAGATTGAAGGTTCTCAATTTCGGGGTTCTTCGAAAATGAGCACCCTTCAAAGAGCAATAACTCAGTCGCTATTAGGTCTACATAGATCGTTCAGGCACGAATCTCTTTGTTTTTTTATAAGCTACAACTTTGTTGAAATGATTTTTTGGCAAAATTGAAATTTTTCAAGTTATTCATGAAAAACGGTTAAAAAAAGGGGTTGTTTTTAACGAAAAATGCACAGTTTCAATCGCTAATAAATTGGGAAGGATCAACTTTACAAAAAAACTTTATAGAACAAAAGTTACTTAGAATTGGTCAATCTATCGACTTCTATGGTTAATTTGATTGAAAAAATGTTCATCCCCTAGATGGGGTGGTTTTCACCCCAAGGGCAAAAGCCCGGTTCGGCACAGGGTAGATTTTGAAGAAGAGGTTTAGTAGAGCTTAAATCCAAATTTTCAAGAAAATCGACCTTGATTCTCAAAATTCCACGGGAAAACGGCTGTTGACTGGACTAATATGAATTTCGTTATGGCACCAAAAGGCACTCGTCTCGCTCGAAGTGTTTGGAACGGGAAAAATCGAGCAAGACGCATGATATTTTTTTTTCGAAATATATGAAAGTTTTTGTTTTGCATAATGTATGCATTATTAATTATTTTATTTAATGTATTATTATGATTGGTTCTTTGCAAAAATATGAGTGTTTCTGATAATGTATCATGTATGTATTTTTTTTAATGTTTGCATTATTATGGTTGATGTTATGTAATGTTATGTAATGCTTGTATTATTATGGCTATCATAAGTGCATAGCTATGTGTGCAGTATACTGTTTAGGGATATTTTAACAGCTACGCTATTTAGTCTTGTATCTAGTATATAGGTTGTTTGATACGGAAGAATTATTTAGGAGAAACTAGTATGAAACCTCATATGTGAATTTTAGTGTAGCCTGAAAACTATGAAAAATTTGATTTTGGCATAAATTGTGCCAATAATAATGACGATTGGTTTAAAAATTGATAATTTGTTGAGGAGTTTAGTTGAAGCTATGGAAGAGGCTTATTGAAAGTAGCTTTAAGGCGCATGTTCTGAATTAACTGAAATTTGCCTTTTTGTCATTATGGACAATGATACCATACCAGAGAGGCATATAATATAATAGGCTGTATTAACATCTTATAAACCAGCAGTTTGATAGTAACTAGTAGTCTAGACTTTCTATTGATTATTGGATAAATAACGTGAATATTGCCCAAGACTTTTGAGCCGAATGCTTCTACATGGAATTTTTATTATGTTGGCCACAAAATAGTAGCACCTATATATTTATTTAAGAAACAGCAAAGTGTTTATAATATAGTTTCCTAACAATTTATAACATAGTTTCCTTACAATAATTGTCGACTTCACGTGTGACGCCTATGAAGTTTCGAGTTCGAGTCGCTCTCGCTTCGAGTTCGAGTCGACCCGTGTGCGGAGGCACTTAGAGTAAGATTCAGCTACTGTGTGAATTTCGTCCAAATCTATTAACTGAAACAGAATTGATAGAGCCAAAAGTAATTATATTTCTTAGTGATTTTTCAAAATGGCACCACTGGCACAGAATTGCCGAAGTTTCAAATACTGTCAGACTTGGTCCTACTTAAGACCAATACATCCTGTAAATTTCAACTGTATTTGATTAATGAGTCGTGAATTCCCGTGAATAGAAATTTTTCATGCTCAAAATATAGGTAAATTGGCGATCGGTTACCGTTCTTGTCCGATATGGAATTTCCAAAATTTTTACTTTGACTGTGTACTTTGACTTTTTCTTAAAAGCGAAAATCTTTCAGAATAGTTGAAGGTTTTCACTTTCAGCGCCTACCTTAGCTACCAGGTTGCTAGCACGTTCATACAAAACTATATAAGTATACAATTTTGTAACATCAATCTGTTTCGTAAGTTTTGTACTGATTCAATAGTTCTGTCAACAGTTATCGCAATTAAAAAAAATTTAAATTTTCCCGATCTCATTATAGGCACCAATGGGTATTTTTTGGGTATTTTTATACAGGGTTAAAAATACCCAAAATCTTATCTAGTATTTTTTAAGAATACGTTCGAAATTCATCTTGCAAACTTAGTTTTTTCGTTAACTATTCTTTGATAGAAAAATAGGCAGATCTAAAGTATCACTAAAACGGCCGCCGTTGCCAAAGGGTTAAAGATAATTAAAATTTCGTGGACGTGGAAACCTGAACCTATTCTGCATATACACAAATGTATCCTGAAAGTTTCAGCTTAATCAAATAGTGCGTTCCCGAGAAAAAGTCACTGAATTTTTGTGATGATATATATATCATCACAAAAATTCAGTTATATATATATATATATATATATATATATATATATATATATATATATATATATATATATATATATATGTATATATATATGTATATATATATATATATATATATATATATATATATATATATATATGTATATATATATATATATATATATATATATATATATATATATATATATATATATATATATATATATATATATATATATATATATATATATATATATATATATATATATATATATATATATATATATATATGGAAGTATCAATTTTTGGCCAAATCGATTTTAATACTAATGTTCTGCGATTATTTGCAAAATCCGGGTTAATAGCTCCTATGAGGGACAGCATGTGGAGTGGAGGAGTGACAGCGTGTGCCGGGATGCCAAAAATTATCAGAATATTGATACGTGACGTTTGAAACTCTTTACTATAGCAGGTTTAAAGCGAAATTTCGGTTGTTGAGCCGGTAATGATGCAAACAATTGTTGCGAAAATTGATTCTACTTAGCTGCCGTTAATGTACCACATTAATTGAGGCCGGATCCTGAAGCGTTCTGCGTGCCAAACTCGTCAGCTGACTCAGCCAGGCATGGGTTTTTTTCATCATACCCAGTCAACAGGTTAATTGCCGTGAATTCTAGTCATAGCCCATAAGAGCGCGCAATCAATGAAACGAAGTTTCGAAAATGTTTCGCTTTACAAGTTTGGCATAATTGGAAAATATGATCCGTCTTTTATTAATTTTCTAGCTTTTTAGAACTCATTAACAAAGATCTAAGGAAACCCTTTAACCCAATTAATTTGTTTTTCCGAAATCGCAATTAATATATTTTTTCGGGATGATTGTCAGTTACTGAAAATCAATTTTAATTTCACTTAAGCTGAACAGAATATTGAAAATAACATTCAAAATAGAATGAACCGTATAACATGAATCCTACACTCAACAAAAAAAACTTGAACAATTCTGGAGAGCGATGCGTCCACTTGCCTGAAGGATAAGTGCACTAAAACGTCCTAGCGATGCATTCACTACATACTTGACAGTTTATAAAAAAGAGTTTTTCTTACGGAATTCACTTATTGGGTTCAATACATCTTTGTGTAAGTTTGCAGTTTTTCTATTGGCATCAAATAACCCAGAAAGAAGAGTTATTCGTCTGCAAGTTTTCTTCGGATATCCTTGAAAGTTCATATTAAAGTGAATTGAATATAGAAAAATGATGACCCGTATGTTTTATAGAAAATAAGTATCAGGAGAATAAAATATTGTGTGATTGTGGTGACTTGAATAGTTGCTAGATTTAGTTCAAAATTTTTTGAATCGTTCTACTAAAATTCTAATTTGAATCGTAAGTTTCTTCTACATATGTATACACATGTATGAGTTCCAATCATCAAATTCCAGCTATGCAATCATTTCAAAAATAAAAATACATTTTTCTGCTAGATGTTGATAAAAAATTGCGAATGTTATAAATATTTGATGCATATCTAAGCAAATATCTTCATTTATTATATCTTTGCTACATTCATTCAAAGATGCTAATGTTAGCCTACATCTATTTTGAGTCAATTATACAGCCAAGAATTCACTATTCAATAATCAGATCTGATCTCATAGCCGCTTATATTCAAAGATTTTATGTTTCTAGTCCACACATTGAACCGAACATCATTTTGGCACGTTCTATCTACATTCTTATGAGCTCAAACTTATTAAACTACATCTTTATTTCAACATCCTACTCCAATCTGATATTTTTTCCTGCAATCCAAAAGTAAATCTGCAGCACAAGATATTTTAACCGATACCACTGCCTGCCACCCCGAACTCCTTCTCCAATGCACGTAAACGTCAAGATCGAAGTCAATAAAATCCGAGATAGTGGTACGTACAGAGTGAATAAAAATAAAACGAATCGAAATCTTGCCTTTGTACTGCTTGTATTATGTTTTGTCCTAAGAACTTTGGCTTTCATTGTATATACTGAGGCAACAAGCCACTAAACCGACCAACAATGTCGCAAGCATGCCGGTATGCGAAACTTAAACCAGACCAAAAGAAAATCATATTTCCTTAAAAGATTTGAGAAAATATTGCAAACGGAATCGGAGAAAGGTTTGTGCCGTTATGTGCTCGTATTGGACTGGCGAGCAACTCTGGGCAGATGTTATTTTATGAGTAGTGACATGGCGAGAAGATAAGGTTAAACCATCTTAAAGATTTTTTTGTTTGTGGCACTTGTCTGGTTCCACTAGACATTCCAGTGTTGGTGCTTAAGAACTAAAAGGAATGATTATTTCGAAAAAGCGCTGGAGAAAGATTTTACGAAAGAAAAATTTCCTCACGGTCATATCTTTGAGTGCATACGTATCATATGCTGCAGCTTTCGTTGCGGAGTGATACGCAGAGAAAATATTTGACGACTGACTTGCCGCAAAGTGTACCTGAATCAATCATCTGAATAGTCTTCCGAATGACATTCTGCCTATAATTTCCCAGATAGACAAAGTAAAGCAAATAGGCACCCTCAACTATCTTTCGCACCATCTGTTTTTCCTATTAAAGTGAGATCATCTATAAGGACCTTCATTGTCCTTTTGCTCTTTTTTAACAAATTGGATTGTTCTCTTTAGGATAACACAAGAACTAAACTGAAAGAGTGTTTGTTTGCCGGCGTTAGTCCTTTTACGAGATAAAACGTAATCTCGTGAAGCACGAATCCACTATCAATTAAAGTCTTAGCTAGTATTATGCTCTTCCCCGGAAAACAGTTGTGAAAGAAATTTTCCATATAATCTTATAAGAGCTCCCTGACAGTGATCCGAATCAGATTATTACAAATTTAATTGGAATAATGAGAACTTTGGGATTTGAAGTGGCGAGACTTGGATTTAAGAACAGAATTAGCTGATTTGGAAATAATAAAGTGAAAATTAGAAGTAAAAAAGTTGGAAATAAGCTTTAAGTTAAAAAAAAAAAAACTGCGATGACTTTAAATAATTGCCTTTGTTGTTCATAGTAGTTAGTGCTATATGGTAGTTACTACCTATTGAATTAATAGAAAATAAAATTAATCACGAAAAAATCGATCGCATAAGAACCACTAGAAACACTGATTTTCGGAAAATTTTGTAGATCCTGAGTGTCTATTCCGCCAAACGTCTTCTTCGAAGAACATGTACCAATTTGATTCGATGACTGCATCGAAATTCATAGAGTAGGGTGAATCGCTCGCATGGGCTTCAACATTTAGGGAAGTAAAAGATTTGGTATTTATTTTCACGAAAATTTAATGCCAGCAGCTTCGAATACAAAAATGATGAATGTTTATCACAACTTCTCAAGGTCAACACATCTTGTGAATTTCGGTTTTATCCAATTACAATTGATGACATTTGTCATAGCTGGTAGTCCTAACCTAATTATTCAACCGAAATCATACCAAAATCGAGTTAGAATGAGGCCTATCAACTGTGATTTGAGGATCCGGTTGTAATTTCCCGTGAACACAAATTTAAAGGGCCAAAAATAGAGGTTCAACGTCAATGCGTCCTATCAATTTTAATCCGATTGAATGATCTGATTTGCAGAAGCTATCACGATTTGAGACACTCTTAAACATAGGGTTGAACATTTTCAAAAAGACCTAGTTTTTTTTTAAATCTGGAATTATAAGAGTGCCTGAAATTTCACTAAAATATTCGGCGCTAAAAGTTTAAAAATCATATCATTAGATGAACTCTGGACCTACAGTCTGTTACGTAAGAGCGTGGTCACTGTTAAATTATAGCAACAATAGATTTTGTAAAAATTCACACATTTATTGTTTAATTGGTAGTCAATACTCAATGCAAATATGTACCTTAGTAGCAAGTTCAATCTCCTCCAGCATCAATTATGGCCCGACACCTTCGAGGCATGCTTTTCATGGGGTTTTCGGCATATTTTTTGGAAAAGACCTCCAAATTTTCCGAATTTATCAAGCAAGTTTATCTTAACCCTTTGAGCCCTGAACCGAAACAACGAACGCTTTTTTACAGTTTTTATTTTAATATTGAATAAAGTATTATAAAGAAAAGATTTTATATAATTCACAAAAATTTTAAAAGTTCCAAATATGAGTTTTGAGGTGGTTACGTGCTGGAACCACTAGGTCCTATTGAGTGATACTGAGTGAAACAGTTTTTGTTAGCTGTCAAGCATAAGCCAACGTTACAGGTTTCACAGGCCCACCTGCTTCTATGTGGATGAGTTTTTGTACTACATTGAGCACATCTGCGCGATGTTCCATGTATCGGCATGTGCGTCACATGGTCATATCTTTTTTCTTTAGCAACATCTTCCCGAAAATTGAAGGTCTTCTTTGCACTTTTACGTCTATTTTGATTTTCCAATTCTGCTCCCACCAATCCAGCAACTATTGCAAGTCTAAAGTCCTTCAAAATGTATGTGTCTTGCGATTCCATCTCCTTGAATAGAATAAATGAATTAACTACTGCTAAATCTACGAAGTACCAGAAAATTCGGTGCCACCATTTACGACTTTTTCGGTCTATTTCATAACAACTTTTGTACATACCGAATTTATCAACATACCCCATGTGAGAATTATAGGAATTTATTACGACGGGGCATGGAATTGGTTCGAGGTTCCCAGTTTTGTTCTTTCTGTTTACACAAGTGACTTCTTCAGGATTATGGTGGTTACTAAGTAGTAAAACTGCTTTCCTGTCCATCCATTTTAAACTCGTAAGGCCATCATTTCTCATACGCCAGTCATAATCTCCTCTTTTCATAGATTTATCAACAACAAAGTTCGTTGGCAAATCTTTTCTGTTTTTTCTTACTGTACCACAAGCATATATATTATCTAACAACAGGTCTTTCATTATCACTCATACCATCTACTGATAGGTCTGAGGTAAATGATTCCATGTCTGAAGGTAATTCATGAAAAAATTGCTGAAATTCTTCAGCTGAAAGCATTTTCAATTCGGAAATTTTCCATGACGTACTCGCGCCTAGAACACAAGAAAAGCCTCTTTATTCCTAGTGGTTACGTCTCGAAACCACCAACTTTCGACGTTAGCTAAGCAACCATATCAAATCTAACGCAAATTTTTAATGGTTCTCTACAAAACTTATGTATTTATTCTAATAAAACCATACATTTACCTGCCATTACTCCAGTGTTTTACACAATTCAATAATTTCAAAAAAATCTTTCACCAAAGCACGTATTTGCTACAGGCTAAGTCGTTACAAAATGAGACACAGCGATCCTAAGTAACACACAAATGATGACATTTGAAAGATGATGAAATGAATGAAGAATATGTGTAATGTTTGTACACAAAAACCACTCGGGCTTAAAGTACTGATAGTTTGATTAAGTGGTTTCGAGGTGTAACCACTAGGGCTGAAAGGGTTAATTGCATGGCCTGCGTTTGCGAAGTTGCATTTTTATTAAAGCCCACACATTTTCTATTGGATTTGCATCCGGTGATTGAGATAGCCAATATAGAGTGAAAACTCCATTTTGCACTTTCCACTTGCTACACGCTCGACTCCGACGTTTTGGGTTGTTGTCCTCTTGATCGATCCAGCTCTCATTTTTTCTGATAAACCATTGTTTGGCATATGGTAACAAAGCCTCTTGATAGATTTTGTTCGTTTTTTCGGCAACCATTTTTTGAGAAGCACCCCGGGAAGCACGGGGTGTTTAACAGTCCGTTGGAGAAGTGTACTAGTGGAGGTTTTCCAGGCGTGTTTGATGCTTGGAAATGCCCAAGAGGAAGATTCATCAGAAAAGATCACATTGCTCCAATCGCGGTCCAAGTTTTCCTTCGCCCATGCCACACGTTTTTCAACTTGTTTTCCACTTAATATTGGCTTTTCCAAAGTACTCCGATATAGTGATGGGCGATTGCGAGATGTTTTAACAATCGAGATAAATCGCAATCGAGAGAATCGCAATCGATGCGCCAAAACAATCGAGAGAACAATCGAGACAATTGAGACAATCGAGAGAATCGGATACACATCTCGCCATCGTAGCAATCGATCATTCGGTCGGTCAAGTCATCGACAATCGGTTGACGGCAATTTTGTCAGCCATAAAGCACGTTTCGTTGGCGCAGCCAATAAAAAAATGTTCAAATATTTCAGCAAAAACATTTAGTGTTATTATTTGATGTACAAAAGGATATGTTTATCTTAAGTTAAAATCAAGATATCTAACTCTTTGGTGGCCGTGGGCATGTTAGTGTATAAGCATACCAGTATACACAGTACGCTTGTGAAGAATAGATTCGAATGGATTGAATTTTTTTACGTGTGCATACATATGGAATGTAATGATCAGATATGCATGGGAATTTGTATGGCTAGCATTTATCATGTATAAATGGCTGGTAGTTTTGCGAAAACCATTAAGTCTGATCAAAGTTTATGATCAAATATTATATGAAGTTGAGTTTTGTCATGCTGTTAAGTATGTTAAAGTAAAATCTGCTTTTAGATAGTGCAGTCTGAAAGCATATCAAGTATCGAGTATTTTTGTACTTGCGAGTATTTTAATCTAATATTCAAATAGTTTTTAGGGCAAAAGTAGCTGAAATCGGCCAATTTTGGGTTAGAGTGGTTTCGGACATAACGGGCCAAGATCTATTGCTGTGATACAAACATTTCGGTTTTGTAGGGAAGTAAGGGGTTTTTAGCCACAGTTTGGCAAAAACTGCCTTTAACGCGCTTTCGATGCTGGTATTTTTGACTTTCTCCTAGTTTTTTCCTAATTTTCTCCTAGTTTTAGCCATAAAGCGGACTTTGTTAAGATGGAAAATGAAATCAACCCAACAAACTGGCACTTCTTTTGACGCGGACTAACTGTTGATGAACTCACGCTCCGATTTCATAATTTCCTCTCCAGCCTCATCTCCCGTTTCACTCCGTCCAGTCGTCACCGCAAATCAAATGATGCTCCTTGGATTCGGCATGATGTGGCGTCTGCCTTCAAGGCAAAAGATGCAAATCGTACTAAATTCCGTGCTTCGGATTGTTGGATTGACTACCTCGAATTCTCAAAGCTTCGCACAGTGGCCAACACTGCCGTCAATCAGCCTATGTGTGATTATTTCAACAACATCAAATCCTCTATTTGTTGTAACCAACACAAGCCCTTTTGATCCTACGTCCACTCTTTGAAAATTTTTCATCGTTTCCCCGATTCTATGTTCCTTAATAATGCCACTGCTGCCAAGCCCCAGGAGATTTGTGATCTCTCTGTAGTTTATTTTTCCTTTTTCTTTTCCAAAAATAATCCGGTCACGTCTAATGAACTCTCTCATTTTTCTCCGTCACCCATCTCCTGGATCCAAACCAAACCTCTAAATATTGAGTGCTTTCTTGAATGTCTTAATGTTATTGTCGGCTGTGGTCCTGGCGGCATTTTGAACCTGTTTGCCAAATCTCTTTCGTCGTCCCAATCTGTTCCTTTGTCTATTATTTTCAATCTTATTTTCTCCTCGGCTCCTTTCCCTGTTACTAAAAGTTTGCTCATATTTCTTCGAAACCTAAATCCGACGACCCAAGTTTTATATCCTATTATCGTCCTTTTTCACTCCTTTCTTGGTTTAGTAAAGTACTCGAAAGAGCTGTTTACAATTGGCTACTTCCTATATTTCATCCTTTCCTTACTACTGTACAGCATGGGTTTGAAAAAATTTGACCTTCACTAGCTTCTCTTGTCCTAGTTCTCAACCTATGTTTCTGTTCGTACCTGTGCTGTATCTGTGAATTCACGTTCTTCTTTCTCATACTGCCCTCTTTCTGGGGTTCCTACTGGTTCAATTCTGGGTCCTCTGTTATTCCTGGTATTTATCAACGATTTCCCTTTAGTTATCTGTTCTCTCTGCTTTCTATTTGCTGATGACTTTAAAATGTTCAGAGTGATTGATTTGCTTGAAGATTGTTGCCAGTTGAAGCACGATATTTGTGCCTTAAGTGAGTGGTGCTCAAGTAACTTTCTTACTTTGAACATATTTAAATGTCACCTAATATCTTATACTTGTAAAATGTCGCATCTAATGTTTTCCTTCTCTTTATTCGGATCATCACTTGGGGCTGTTGACAACTTTAACGACTTTGGTGTGCACTTCGACTCTAAACTTAAATTTGATATACACATCGCATACCTAGCTGCCAAGGTCCGGCTTCGTCTTCAGGTCTTCCTCTCGTTTTGCTAACATCACTACTTCCATCCATCTGTTCTTATCACTTGTGCGTAGCATCCTCGAATACTGTTTACTGTTGTCAGGTCTGGTCTCCCCACCTTATCTATTTAAATTAAGCCGTAGAGCGCGTCCAGCGTAGATCTAGACGCTCATTATTATTTAAGTTTCATATACGTTATTGTGAGTGATTGTTTGTCGTTACTTCAAATTCCCTCTTTAAAGTCTCGTCGAGTGTTCCTTGATGAGTGTCTGCTTTTCAGGCTGCTCCACTGCCCTATGCTATTTGACCTATATACGAAGCCTTTGTTTTGTGTGACTAATCGCTCAGATAAATCTTCGTGGGCGTTCTTATTCCCGTTTGCGCGAACCGACGTTCTTTTGCATTCGCCACTATTGCGTATCCCCAGGGGACACAATGAACTCCAGGTTGGTCGTTTCCACCAACCTCCTCTAGTTTTAGACGTCATATCAAAGCCATAATTTTTGATACTTCTTATAAATTTGGAATTTCTTTTGTAACTTTTTACTAAGCTTCTTTACATTATTTTCTTTAACTACTTCTTCTGCCAACTGATTGATTTACGTTGCCATCTCTACCACTACATTGCTATTGGTACAATTTGATTTCACGAATTCATTTCAAAATTGAATTCTCCTCACTAAGGCCCAAATTAAATAAAAATGATGAAATCCACAAGATGTATTGGTCTTAAAAAGGACCAGGTCTGATAGAAATTTAGTGAACAAACTGGCAGCCCTGTGGTTGTAGTATCATCTTTAACTATCTAACAAAAGAATTAAATTGTTTTGCCCTGTAAATTCCGATACAGATATTGACTTTTAACTAAATTCATAATTCTAATGTTAAAAATATATTGTCTAGTTTTGGTTGCGAAGTCAGAATAGAGTTGCTAGCACCGGTAAATTTTGTCATTTTTACCCTTATATCAAATTTTCATGTAATAAACACCTAAATATGAAAACAAGCGACAAATATTTCAATTTCTTAAGTTTTGAATCCTTTTCTGGTGTTAACCGTTAAAATCTTTTCGCTCCTATGATTTCCGATGCCGATATCGAATTCAAACGAAATTGGCAATGTAGGTTGGCTTCAACGTGAAGCAAGCTTGATCGACTTTTGGTTGCGATGCTCTCAGCTCTCTGCTATTATTTGCCCTGCCTTATTATTTCGTATGCACTATTGGATTTGAGCATTATTTTTTTCACTCATTTTGTAATCTCTCGAAAAAAAAATCACTGAAAGTGAATAAATTCAGTAAATTCAGTTCATGGATAGACTTAACCACTTTTCCGGGTAGAAAATTAATTGAGTGCACCTGCACACAATATCATTAATGCTTAGAACATTTTGGTGATGTTCGTTCTAAGATATGCTTGAATCAAATTTTCATTACCAGATGTTAGATTCCGTAGATCTGTGATGATAAATAACATCAGGTTAATTTTTTAATATTAAATTTTCTAGTTGAATCTTATTACGCCACCAAGATTCTTAAACATTGCCATTATCAATAAGTATCGAGCAAAAAAAAGCATCCGTACGTTTGCTTAAAGATTCTGTTCCTTCAATTTAATTCACAAGTACTTTCAGTCAAGTAAAACGACACAGCCTGCCAGTTTAAAATGGCATTGGCACTTGAGAAAAAATTCCAAGCTTTCAATAAAAAGTTTTCCAACAGTAAATAGAGCGTAAGCAATCCGTAACGTGCTAAGTAAGTTCACTTGTATCTGTCTGTAGCATCAAGTTGCAAACAAAAACGAAAAGTCCTAACTTCAAATGAAACGCAGTATTTTGGAGTCACATACACTTCACAAATCTATATCCCGTTGACGTTCTCATTTTCTTTTTCGGTCGGCGAGACGTACCTTAATGGCATATTCGCCTGAAAGAAAGGCTGCAAGAATGTTTTACGACATTCCTCTTAAAAGCCTAAGTAATTCTTTGCATTTCAGAAGATGATGGATTGGAATGATGTCACATGTGTTTCGCTTTCATCCAAAGACGCTTTTATCTATATAAGCTAACAAACATAAGTGTTTTGCCGTCATTGTGATGAATTTCCATTGGGCTCGATCGCTTTTCCGAATCATTGGCTTTCATACGTTCAAATAGGTTATGCCTGACACATCCAAGTAACAAGCGCTTACATACTGAATTTTTTTATTGGACGTGACGGAAAAATGGAATTACAGATACTTGACCTATAATCGCATTGAAGGATGGCAGATCCGACTTGAAAATTTTTCCTTTGTGCGGAAGTGCACTTTTTATTAATCATGCTATTAAATAGAATAATAAGTAGGAGATCATAAGGACTAGACTTTGCATGCTTGACTGATAGAAAAAGTGAGAGCTTGCGAAATTAGATTATTCCAGTTTTCTGTTCGGAAACTAACTTTCCCACAATGGAGTGGCGAAAACTAGTTTCTGTTGAAGAACTATCTTTTGTTTGATAGATGAGTGCTTTGATAAATTTATGAGAAGTTCTCATGTAAATTAGGGCGCTGCTTTGAAATCGCTTAGCTCGTTGCTAATGATTATCTATTAAGTGTACTTTGAGTGATGTACTTTGATAGGTATTCATTAATAATATTTAAGATGTTAGTACAGTTAATATTATTCGAGTGCTTCTAAAGGACATTAAATACGGTACGGGCACCATTTTTTGTTTAATTTCCCATCAAGATATACTACGAAACTAACAGCGGTAACTGTACATACAGAGCATCTTTCGACTACCCACATGCACCTCTGTACGACATAAAATAATCTGATAAATTGTCACTCTCATGAAATTCACATAATCTCGAAAATGCTACAAGAATCTATTGACGCATCACTTCATCATCGCTTTTCATTCCATTGAACACTGAAGCTAATACATCGACCCTTCACAGTCTGACACTAATGCAAGAACGTCAGCAACCATAAAAGCCATGCCCGTATAGTAGGTCACGTTGCGGAAGGTATTCCTGAAAATATCTGCCGTATAAATAATAGGACAAGGACAATTTTCTGAAAACCACGTTGTGTCATTTGTAATGACGGCAGCTTGACAAATTTTTCGTGATTATAATATATGGTTTTGTGGATAGACCCATAAATTTAGGGTTACAGACAGAACCACAACCGTCTGCTCGCGACGAGTTGGCTTTCTCTGTTACGGCTAGGTGGCAAGTAGGTTTCATTGGTCGTAATGACTAGTGACAAATTGTAAACTGTTTGTTGACTGTTGGTACAAGAGGTACATTTTCGGTTTTTGCACGATTTCAAACTAAATTGTTGAAGACGGTTGTATATTAGCACAGACCACACAAGGGAATGAAGTACGGAGTCAAGAAACTTATGTTTTCACAATTGTACAGCTTATGAAATGGATAAATTGTTTATTGAGTAATTGATTTTTCTAATGTGCTTGATGTTTATTCTTGTCGCAACAAATATCCACCCTATTTGCTTAAAATGAATCCTTGAAAATAATAGCGCCCAACGTGGGCATGAAAAATATGAAACTATAAATGTGTAAAGTCCATTATTACAAAATAACCATCATCCAAGTCCAAACACTTCAGCACGACGAAACTAAAATGAAAACGAACCTCTGACCAACATCCCGCATCTTCACAGCTCGATGCGGACCAGCTGTTACATTATGTAAAAGCTAAAGATGTGGTTCGGTTTTGGTGACCTATATATTGCATGGAAAAATGGTCGACTCGACCGGTTAGCTCGACAAGTGACAATTGTGTGCGACTGTTGACTGAAATATCAAACGGCGGAAGCGAATAATTTGAATTCGAGTTCATTTGTTGGATTCCTTAATTAGATCAGCTCTAGTAGGAGTATTCAGCTCCTTCCGTGCATGCACCATTGACGTTGTGCCCAGGCTTGTAGGATAAAAGATGTAATTGAAATTTAATTGATGTTGAGTCGACATAGCTAAAAGTTAAATTGGCCAATGGCGAATCCTTTTGATTATATTGAATCCTTTGGGATTGTTTCGGTGGTCGAAGTTGGGAGTATTTAATGAGACTTGTAGCCGGAAGTTATAAGGGAGTGGATTGAAATTGTCTGTTAATTTTTGTGCAGATACGCCGCTTAGTTTTCGGTGAGCTTGTCATTGACGAGGAAGATTAGATTCTTGAAGGAAGGAATAAAAGAAATTGGGAAAATGAGCAATAAGAATTAATTAGACAATTGTTAAGAAAAGAAGATTACAGCTACAAATGAGACTGTCAATGGAGCAGTTGATTTAAGTATTCGGTATGCATGAAGAACGTTTGGCTATTAAGTCTAAGCCCGGTCAATAAAAATGATTGAAAAGTGGATGCTATAAGCGATTAACTAATGAAATGAAAGTGCGTTGAAAAATGGGGTAAAAGTATCATTTCATAGTTAATTTTAGGCTTTTGTAAAAATGAGATCCCAAAAAAGTTTTTATTAGTTACTACCTATTTAGCCGAGAAGAGATGAAGACAAGCTAGCTCTTTAGTTTGCAAATTGAAATTTCATAGTTAAAGTTTGATCTAGATATCTGATTTATTGAAAAACAAAAGGCTTTAATGAGGCTGCAAATGGCTTTATTTTTTTTCTTGATTTGAAGTTAAGTTTTATTTAGATTGATACCTATGGATTTGACTTTATTTTGCCAATTAATAGGTTTTTCATTAAAAGTGATGGAACGTTTGGGTGTTTGGGAATTTAAACAAACATAAGACCCAACCATATTAAATGTCAATTTGATTTCATATGCACTAATAATTTTTTTTTTTTCAATTTCAATAATGTAGCATTTTTGTATATTTCTTATATAAATTTCATTTAAATATTAAGTTTTAGTTGCTACTGAATCTGACCGAAAATCGAATCAAGCAATCATTAACATTTCTCTTTGTTTTTAAAGTCCCTTTGTTTACCATACTATGTTCGCGTACAAGCTGGAGACAAAATTATTTCGACTTGAATTTGTTAATCCTGAGAGCCTAACTAATGGCTGATTTATTAGTGGGTTCAGGATGTTTAAGTACGTAAACGTATGCTAGTATGGTACACTGTTGGAAGCGAAAGTTGATGTCAATGGTTTTTTTCTTGAGCCTAAATGATTACATAAAAGTGATTAAAATGCAAAATCAAAGATACAGTAAAGAGAAATGGAACTTGGTATGATCTTTTTCTTGTTAGTGTTTTGATTTTGCATTGCGTTTTTTCTAGTTTGATGTAATTAGCTAGTATGAATCAAATGCGGAGGAAAACTAATCAAGAACTTAAATTAGAAATTAAATGAAATTATAAGCAGTTCAAGCTTCGCTTAAAGTATAGGAATACTGAAATACATAACAACTTTCGACAATATTCCACCAGCGATTATAATGTAAATTATGTGACAAATGCATGTTGAGTTAAGGTGCCAAGGATCCATTACTGCATAATTCTTGGACTTGACATTTTTTGAGTACAGCGCCAAAAAGCTTCATTGCTCTGAAAGCGTTGTCCACCAACATATTTCTTTGCTCGCTTTATTTCGTAGTTAAGATGAATGAGTAAATAGTTTGAAGTTTAATTCGTTAATTATAGTCATTCTGATGGCTTTAAATCTTCTTCTGCGTTGTCATGGCAGACCCGCGATCATGTTACTGATCTGAAACTTTGCGTTTAAGCTAGTTAAAAATACTACTGCCGAATGCCACGAAAATGTAGTCGTTAAGATATTAAGAATTTCGTCTTCACTTAAATTGTCATCCTTCTTTGCGGCCCCCAACAACAAAACAAAAAAGATTATGTACAACAAAACAAAAAAGATTATGATGTGACATATTTGTATGACTATGGTGGCGGTACAATGCGGGCTGTCAAACAAATTGCTCCTGTTACATTCTTTGTGGCTAATTATACACAGCCCTTGTGGCTAATTATACACAGCCCCTATAAAATTTCTCCAGCTGGGGTATTTGTAAGTCGATTAGAAAAAACTCTTGGGTCATCGACCAAGATTATAGGAACTATAAGTCGAACTATAAGTCGATGCAGAAAGTAAGGATGCGGCTGATAAAAAGAACCGAAACCTACCAAAAATACATCCAAGAACCAACTTGAGCCAAAGCAAAAAATTACAAAACCTTCCGACGACAAGCAGATAGAGCCTGAAAGACCCAGATCCAGAAAATTAACGAACAAATGACGCTAAATGAAACCATATCAGCGAATATCTCTGTTCAACAATTCAAAGAGATCTTTAAACCGTGAACGAGACTGAGCAAAAATATACTAGAACTTTAGGATTTAATCCTAAAATTAATAATAACGTTATAGTCTGAAATCTTATTTAATAAACAAATTCTAATTATTTTAATCATTAATGAATTCTAAATAAGACATTTCCTCTTTTAACATTTTCAAACTCCAAACTACTTTCATTCCAACAACCAAAATCCAACTGACTTTTTACATTATTTATTCAAAAACGTATTTTACTGAACCTACAGATAAAACTTAGATGTATGTGGAAGTGTGTGCTTGTGGACAGTTTTAGATTGTATGCGGAAAGATGTAAATTTTTGTAAATGTTCCCACAATACTCCCTTGCCAGCGTTTCATGCGTTATCTCACGGCGCAGGAGAGTGGCACCTTTGTGGTTCAACCAGCCAGAGAGACGTATGGAGGAAATTAAATTTTCTTCACTAGTCTGATGTGTAAATTTCTGCTTCTTGAAAGGTTCGTCAACAGGTTCCGTAGAGGATGACATGTAACAGGGTTTAAGCCTGTTAATAGAAACATTAACGAATTTGTTTTTAATGCTGAGAGTGTAATAGCTAGTATGTCTGGTTTGGACTTTGAAAGGACCGTCATACGGTGGAAGAAGTGGTGGACGAACAGAATCCACTTTGACAAAAACGTACGAAGATGAATATCTTCAGTTTTGTGTGGCGTTTCGTGTCAGCTAGTCTGAGTTGTGCCATTGTTACCGAAAGTTCGGAGACAAAGTCGGTTAATCTTTCTAGGAAGACGAGGTTTTTCCCAGTAAAGGAGTTGTGTTGGAGACGCTGTGAATTCTTTTCAAGTTAGAGATCTGAATCCAAGAAGAATTAGGAGCACTGTTCTAATCCAGGTTGCATCGTTGTGAGCCATGATAGCCAATTCGAGTATACAATTCCATCTCTCTAGGAAACCGTTAGTCTGTGGGTGATAAAACGCTGTTGTACGATTGCGTCTTAAAGCCCGAGAATCGATCAACCACAGCATGGAGCGCTGACTAAAATTGTCTACTCTATTTGGTAACAATGTATTGGAGAGCTTCAAATCTAGCAATCCAGGTACTCATTAATTCAGGAGTGCAATAAATGGCAGTGATGCGAAAAATTGCTTTAGGCCAATGAGTGAAACGGTTGAATATTGTCAGACAGTATGCGTATCTTCGTGCTAGGGGATCAACTATGTCGGTGTGAAAGATTTTAATACGTTCGGACATCGTAGGAAAGGTCGAAACAGGTTTGCTCACAAGGCTGGTGATCTAGCATTTTTGACAAGATAGACATTCTCGGGCCAAAAGAGAGTTGTGAATAGCTTATACCACGAATACTAGGGTGAGCTATGTCGTGCCCCAAGTTGAACATTTGTTTCCTGAAAGTGAGAGGTATCTAAGGTTGTATAGTTGGTTCAGACATTTTACAAAAAATGTGGACGTTGGCACCTAATATTGGCTGTCTCTGGAAGATGTATTTAGAGTTTTTTTTGGATCTTCTGGCACAACAAGTCCATTTTTCGAGAAGAGGTTATTGCGGCAAAGCCAAGTGCACTATGAAGAATGATTTCTTCTAGACAAGAGAAGGTGCAAGAAGGAACAACATAAGGTGCAAGAAGGAACAACATAACTAAGATATGTCTAAGTTAACAATATGTGGACTTTTCTGGCTTTTGTTGCAATGCAAATGTTATTGGTTTATGTTTAGTTTTTCATGTCAACTTTTGGACTTCACTGATAAGTTGGCAGGATTTTCCCATCATATACACTATGATTTCATTGTGTGACGCTTAGTTGAGCGGAATAAAAACCAACGGGTTGCCAAGAGCCATGCAATTTTCGCTGTAGAGCAGCCCTAGTAGTTGTGTCGGAAACGTCCACTAATGAACCAAGCCCGGCTTTTGAGTTCGGTAAGAGCTCAATTATGACTGGTCATATGAATCATTGCTAAGGCCACAAAGATTGGCGTCGAGTTGCTGCTACATCTCAGTTGGATAAAGAAGGAAGCAACGGTAAAAGTTGACCATGCTCAAAAGTCTCTTTAGGTCTTTAACCGTATTGCGGAGTTTAGCTTTTGAAATTGCTTCAACCCGATCTTGACTTAATGCCATTTGGTGAAACTCATGACCTAAGAATTTAGCTAAAGATTAAAAAACTCTAGCGCACCTGAACCGCTAGAAAACTAATTTTTGAAGAAATTTTCTTTGAGTGACAATGTGGAAAGACGTAATACACTTTTTTGTAGAATCATATCAACCATTCCTCGTTCAAAGCAACAGAACTCAACTATAACACAAATGATGAAAATTTTCAGTGCTGGCAACATTTTCCCAACGAAGCAGCAATAAGTTAACCTTCACAAGCTCATACTTAAATCAACTTATCCTTTGAATTTCGTTCTCATCGGAGGATTTCGTCGAAAGCTTTAGCGGTTAACGTTGTTTGAAGCTGCCATCCAAAAAATGTTCAAAACTCGGAAAATTTAAAAATTGGTTTCTTAGTTTTATTGCAAATGTTTTGCATATGAGTATGTAATTTGAAGCATCTGTTGATGCAATAGTTACGAAAATGGCTAAAGCTCGTTACCCTGTGTCAGCAGCAAAGCAAAATATATACCAAATCTCCTTCACGTTAAACTAAACCCAACCAATAAATTTCGTTTCGATTGAATCACTGCGCTAGAAGTTATACGGTTGAAAAAAATTTTAGGGTTACCACCCTCAAAACTTTTCAAATTTTTAAAGCGTTAATATTTGTTGTTAATTTTTATTGCAGGATCGGTCCCATTTGCAAATCTAATGACATAATCGCGCAGTAAAGAAATTCCAAAAAATTACAAAAATAGTCATAGCTGGCAGTCCTTTCACGATTTTTGTACGAAATTCCTATGACATTTGGCTCACATCAAAATCTATTTACTGCATAAACTTCATTTTGATATCATGACTGCACCGGAAGTTAAAGGGAAAAAAGCTTTATTTTGCTTAGCAAATTCGCATGATTTAGGAGACAAAAATCGCCATAGCTGGCAACGCTATTCTAATTTTTCAGCCAAATTATCATCAAATGTTACCTTAAGTAAGATCCAAATATTGTGTGAATTTTGTTTAAATCTGATGGCTGAATCGGAAGTTATAGGCCAAAAAGCTGTTTTTTTTCTTAGTGATTTTTCAAGATGGCACCACTGCCACAGAGTCACCCGCATTTCAAAATAATTTCTATCAGACCTGGTCCTAGTTGATACCAACATTTTCTGTGAATTTCATTATGATCGAATAATCCGGTCGTCAGTTCTCGTGAACAGAACTTTCGAGTGCTGAAAATAGAGGTAATTTAGTGATGGGCTGCCGTTCTTGTGCAAATCGGAAATTTAAAAATTTCAAATTGACATGATGCACAAACTTTAAAATTTATCAATGATTTGAATTTTTTGTCAAAAATCAAAAAGTTTTTAGGAGATTCAATGATTTGAAGGATTTTTTTTCAAGAGCCTGCCGCAGCTACAGGGTTACCCGCACTACCTTGGAAATCCATGTGTATTAAACTTTGGTCAACAGTAATACGCTCTGCAAATTTCAGGATGATCCAATGTTTTTGTCAGAAGTAATGACAAATCAAAATTTAAAAAAAAATCCTTGCCTACTTTTAGGCACGCTGCACGCACACACGGCTCAAAATTTCCAATTCTTTACCATCAACAAGCTAAGAACATAATAAGTTTTCATTCCCAATACTTTTTTTGAACAAAAATTCACGCTGCTTGGAAATATAAGAGTACCTTAAAATTCACTAAAACGCTCGCCGCCGCCAAAAGGTTTAGGATATCTAAATTTTAGCAAGTCGTGGACCTACCTACTAAATACATCTACGTTCTTCGAAAGTTTCAGCTCAATCGGATCTGCCACTCCAGAGATTATCTCCCTTAATCATGTTGATGATATATATATATATATATATATATATATATATATATATATATATATATATATATATATATATATATATATATATATATATATATATATATATATATATATATAAAGAAATATGAATTTTCGGCGAAACGAGTTTAATACTACTTTTCTTCGAAAATTAGTAATAAGCGTCATTTCTCCAAGTGCGAAGTGATCATCCTCAAATCGTTGGAGTATTTGTTTTAGGTGAACAAAGTGCTGATATTCAGATGTCGAAGCTATTAAAATGGTGTCGAGAAATCACCATTTCAAGCCAAGTCATACTTTATGTAAGAAACGCTGGAACGATTGTACCATATTCCGTAATTCAAAAGTCATTCAGGTGAATTCAAATAGTCCTATGGATGTGCAGATGGTGGTCATGGGAATATCGTTCAGCTCGACTGGAACTCGATGATAGATCTTAGACAGCTTTGCCATATAGTTTATGATAGAAGAGGGTCAGATATCTATCAGGAATGGCTAAGTCGTCTGTAGTCACAACTAAGATGCCATTACGGACCGTGTGAAATGGAGACGATGAGATGTTGTTTGAGGGGCGGCACATACCCTGTTGAAGCAAGATATCAAAATCTTTTTTAGCCGCCGCGAGCTTATTAGGTGCTAGTTGGTGAAGTCGTGATACGATTAGATGGTCTGTGATTACTCTACGAATTTCGTCTGATGCTGCCTTAACTCTTCAATTAGGTGATGATATTCCCCAAATGCAGCTGTCTCACTGTTTATAAAATTTGCACAGTATTCGCGTTTTCTGCATGTATGTAAACAATACTTTACAACACTTAAAGACAACAACAAAAGTTCTTCTGTGGATTCATCACATACTGTACATTCGGTTGATTCTGAAACCGAGCATAAAGTTCAACATAAGCTCCACGCCTGAGGAGAGAATAGCTCGATATTCTTGTCTTTTTTTCATCGCCCTTCTTATCACTTATCGCGACATCAAATTAAAAACAGTCTAAAGCATCAAATTTATTAATCTTTTGTACTTTTTCATTGATTGAAAATTTTAACAGAGGCACAATCTTTCGGAAAATGTCTCTTTACGTGCCTGCCGCAGCATCAGAGTAGTCCGCACATTCATCAAAAATCACACAGAGTTATACCTTATGTTATTCTTTATATTCCTTTGTAAGAAGTTATCACAGTTCAATATTTTACAAATTTTCTTCGCAGACATTTGTTTAAAAATTTCCAAAACATTTTCATAGTCAAGCTTAAAACATTATCAGCTATTGATCACATTCTTGTTTTTTTTTTCAACTTTCTAACTGAACCTCGCTAAAGTCTTCACCGCTTCCAAAAGGATAAAGCTATTTTAATGCAACCTTTATACAGAAACACAAGAATACAACTGAGAATATTCCCTAGCGAGTACAAATAGATATCAAATGATGAAATTGCTTGATGCATCTAATACGGTTTGTTTTCTTGGTGAGTTGGCCGGAGCCACACGAAAATGTTACAGTAAATAAAACCACTCTCAAAGCCAACAAAAGCCAATCATAAAAGGAATGAAACTAGAGACTGCATAAATTTATGACGTCTTAGTTGAGCAGATGGATTGCCTCGTTTTATTGTTGCTTTTATTGAGAATTATCTGGTTCTCCATGTTTTCTAAAAAGAGAAAACAAATTTCTACGGTCATTCATAGCTAGCAGCACAACCCACGCGCTGAGAAACGGAGCTTATCATACAAAGGCAGAAAAAGCTACCACTCTAGACTTTACGGGAAAGAGAAAAACTAATCTTCAGATCACTCCCAATTTATATATCTGACGCTTCTAGCTTTAGAACAATCACACACAGTTTGAATTCGACCAAGCGAATTTCATATAATCAAGGCAAATACAAATAAATTCTCACTGAGCAGAGCAAATAAAACGAATCACAATTTTTTCCTCTGTCATCTTTCAAATATCCTTAAGCGCTTAGATATTTCCCAAAAATTCTCAGTAAATATTATTTGACCTTCGCAACAAAACCTTTCCTACGCGCCTTCGAAGCCGAATTCTATCAACAATTCTTAAACAATTTGACCCCGTTTTACGAGCACTCTGATACTTAGACTCGCATAGATAAAATTTATCAGCTTCGAGTCCTCGAACAAATGACAAAATACTAAAATGAGATTCATTGTTCGGTCTTTCGCACGAGCTAAGATTCAGTGTAATTGAAAACCCTTTCCTTTATTTCGACTCAGCATTAAAATTTCAATGCAATGTTCACACCGCTGAGCATTTTCACTTTCGCGAAATCCGGTAGGTGAACTGGAGCTTACTCCACAATTTCATCGGAGTTAAATGTTCCCAGTTGACTACTAGCATTTACGAGTATATGTATCTGCGTGAATATGTGCATTGTAGGTTCGATATGGAGTGGGGAAGGATAGAGAGAGCATCCCGAAAGGTGTAACGTTTTCGTGAGATTGCAATCACAGTGAAAATAATTTACCATGATGTAAACATAAACTGTAATTAAGGTGAGCAAACATTTGTTTTGTACTTCATGCGAAATACCACACGTAGATTGTTTAGAGCTGTTGCCGTATTGTGTTGTTTACCTGCAGTTGTTGCGGGTGAGGTGCACATACATATGTAGGTGAGCCGCAGCTTTCGACTTTATTCCTGTGAAAGCATTAATTGATTGATCTTTCCTCCAGCAGTATCGTTACTCCATTTTGATCAAATATAACCCGTATTAGTGTGCAGCAAACTGTTCAGTACTCAGCCTATTCAAACAATTTTAAGATAAATATCTCTCTATCTCGAAGACATATATCTCTGATAAAACTTATAAGATGAAAACTATCTTTTTTGATAGAGCTATCTTTCAAAAGTGTAACACGTTCTTTGTTGCAAAGCAATCGGACCAGTCAATTTCTCTGATGTATTTTTTAAACGCAGTCCAGTCAGTCTTGCCATAACGCCAGTGTGGTATGAAACTGATAAGTGTTAATCAGAGAAGAAATGTTAAATTGGGCCGAGATCAAATTGTGGTCCGAGTTGTCAAGAGGGGAGCAATCCCAAGAGAACTGGTCAGAACTGAGGCTCTGGCGTACGTGCGTATGCAAATCCTCCCACTTTGGTAACAATATGGGAGTGAAAGTAGTGAAAGACTGTGGACGGCTAAGCTGACTGATCTTATTGAGCCTTACTTTAGCCCTAGACATGAACAGGTGAGCTTTTACCTTAATCTATTCTTGGCAGAGGACGGTAACCTCAGGAAATACCTGATTGGAACGGATATGATGGGTAAACGACACTGCCGGTGCTGTGTGACTGGGATTGATGATGCTCAGCAAATATTTTTTGTTTGCAGTCTCTTCACAACGTTGAAGCACATCATTGCATCCGCATTCAGCCTGGTCACTTCTGAGACGATCGTGGATGCAATACTGAGAAACTATACGCTGAGAAATTATAGTGCACAGAGGCGAAGTTTGTGGGCACTGATAGATGAATCAGCACGACCGAGTTGAAGCGGGGCTTAGGCGGGCTTCGACTTGAAAATTCGTGGGCTTATAGATGGTATTTTATAGTGAGCTGAACCTCACATCCCCCACGGTCTGATAGGTCATCCAGGAAAAAAATGATATGTATAAGCAGATAACAATGAGTGTCAAAGTCATAGAAAAAAGTATAAAATGGAGGTTAATGTTAAATAGAAGATACTGTTAAAAATTTCATTTAGGTAATATTCCTCGGGTTTCAGTGCTTATAACAGTGAAATGTGTGATTAAGAAGAAATCATTCACTTATAATTTCGACAATTTGACCTATTATATGATTTCACTTTAATAAGATTGTACAGTATGTACCGGTTCATTTTAACATTTTGATTTGATACTACTGTTTTGATTTCAAGCAAAACTTCTGATTTGACGAGCAGAGCCAGAGATGCTAACCTTGGGAATTTTCCCCTAGATCTAGAGAATTTTTACTTCCACTTAAAAAATCTTAGGATTTTTTTCGAAGCATCTACATATTTACCAGTGTTTCCAAATTCTTATTGTAGAAACTCCTACGCCTGACTCAGAAATTCCCAAAATAGTATCATTTCAGAAAGTCCTACAACACAAACCAGATAGTTGCATATTTAAAGTAAAATTTATTATATTGATAAAGCTTTCCATATTTTGTGAATTACAGAATTTGCTTCAATAAAACTGTTACTATCCGCAGTTTCAGAGTCAATTTTATAGCTAATATTGTGTGTAGGTTTAAATTTTTTGCGGTTTCCTTGTGCCCCGTAGACTATATTTAATAGCACAACATTCCAAAAAATATACAAATATTTTAAAAGTGCAAAAAAGCACTATGTACCGCACAATAGAAACGATGGTGTAAGCGGCTATAGCTTGTACTAAACTTAACAGCTAGCCAACCGAAAAACTGAGGTTGACGTTGTATTCTTCTATCTACTATGTATGGCAATATACAGTTCGTAGTAATAGAAAATAGAGCTGGGGCTATATCCTAGTTGGAAAAAATGAGTGTGTATTATGTTCTTACTGCGACCTTGTATCCATCACCTATATGCCATTAAGGTACTACTATCCTGTAGAATGGTGAAAATAGTACATTTTTAAATCTTTTTTTTTTTCAATGAATTTATTATTTAATCAATTTTAATTTTTTGTATCAAATTAAGAATACATCGAAGTTTACAAAAAAAAATTTTATTTATTTTTTTTCGTTTTCTAAATTTTAATAGATGGCGCTCGAAGTTGGGTAGTTTAAAAAAACATGACTCCATGGCGGACAGCTAATCTCCGAAACGGCTAGTCTGAAACAAAAAAATCAAAATGCATGCTAAAAAGGAAGGTATTTCACAAGACAATTTACCACATTTAGTAAAAAATCGGTAAAAAAAATAAAATGGCGGACTTTTGAAAAAAAAAGTTAAAAAAAGTGACTTTTTTTCAGCTTATTTGTTCTATAAAATTTTTTTTTATGTATTTTTCTCCAATTTTCTGGTAAATTGTCTTGCAGCGGACTCTAACAAACAAAACAAGCCCAGGTTTATGTAAATCGGTTCAGCCAATCCCGAGATTAACTGTCGGCCATTTAAAAAAATGTTGTTTTGAGAAAAACGCGTTTAAAGTTTTTTTATACTATAATAATCTGAATATTATAAAAAAAAATTTGTTTAACGCTTACAAATAATCAATCAGCAATTCCTGGACCATACAAAAGTATTCCAGAGTCTATAAATTCCTGCTCTTCTTCCTGCTGCAGTTTTTTTCTTTGCAAGCGGGCTTCCTTGCTCGCTGCAGTAGCCGCTTTCTCCGCCATTTGGATCCTTTCTTCATCTTTTTCATATTTGTTTTAGTTTCTTCATGTTTGTTTTAGTAAATCTCACATGGTTGTTGCACTCTTTACATTTTAACATACTGGCCAACGTAGAAAAAAACGAGGGAAAAGGACAAAATACAATAAGAAAAACCATCTTCGAGTTTAATATCAAAATCACTTGTCGACAATTTATTCGCAGAGGCACTCACAAACGATGTATTTTGTTCATCCGTGTGTTGATTGCCTTGAAATTGTCGAGTTGTTCTTGCCTGTTTTACTTTTTTTGCTTTAGTAGTTTTGCTAAATTTTTTATACGAACTCATTTTTACATAAATCGTAACGCACGTGGGCAAAGAGAAATAGAACTGAAATACAATTTACATCCATGAATACATGTATACTTGTATATATATATATACACACACACACACACACACACACACACACACACACACACACACACACACATATATATATATATATATATATATATATATATATATATATATATATATATATATATATATATATATATATATATATATATATATATATATATATATATATATATATATATATATATATATATATATATAAATATATATATATATATATATATATATATATATATATATATATATATATATATATACATACATATATACATATATGTATATATATACATATATATATGAATGATATTTGATCAAAGAAGGTAAACATCTGTCGAAGAGCGCCAACGTCTATGAGCACCTGCGATCAGTCCAAAAGGCGCGCGCACTAAAACTGCTATAACTTCCGCGTTTTTTCGAATTTCTTCTTAAAAATTTAGAAGGTCATTCTTGAAGGTGTAGAGAATCGGAAAATGTAAAAAAAATAAAATCGATTTTTCCAAAATTCTACAGGATAGTAGTACCTTAAGTACCATAAGTGCCATTCGTCTTCGAGAAAACCAGATAAGATGTAATATTTGGTGTTGCATGTCATTTATTTCTTCATTCAAGTGTCATGTTTCAATCGAGCTATGAATTTATTCAGGGGGTTTGCCCCACAAGAAACTGTTCCCAATATTTGTGCCTCCGAGTAAAACCCTGAAGGGCACTTCAAATCCCCCATTCCGACTTAACATGCTAGAAGTCCTAATTCGCATATTTTTAATTGTCTTTTTCAGAGAATGGAGTTATTCAGATTTTGGCTTAAACCCAAGTGATTGCGTCTAAGCAAGGCCCGTTAAGCCTATGCGTGTGTAGACATGTGTACGAGGGTCGTTTGATAAGTCCCTGGCCCAAGTAAGAAAGAAGAGTTTTTTTCCGGAAATTTGTTTTTATTTTTCAACATAATCTCCCTGGAGGTCAACACATTTGGTCCAGCGTTTCTCAAGTCCTTTCATACCATTCAAAAATAAATGTTTGTCATAGTCCGCAAAAAATTGGGAAACGCCGTCTTTCACCTCTTGGGTCGATGAAAATGTTTGTCCAGCGAGATGGGTTTTCAATTTGTGGAACGAAAAAAAGTCGCATGGGGCCAGGTCAGGCGAATAAGGTGGGTGGTCAACGATCTCATAACGCAAATCGTGTTATGGACAGGAGCGTTGTCGGTGTGGAACAAGATCTTCTTTTTCTTCAAACCGGGTTGTTTCTTTTTGATTGCCTGGTCCAAAGGGCCCAAAAGTTTTGCGTAATATTCCCCGTTGATGGAAGTCTCTTCTAAGTAATCGATCATAATAATTCCTTTACTATCCCAGAAAATGGTGGCCATTACCTTTCCCGCCGATTGGACCGTCTTTGCTTTCTTTGGAGCCGGTTCTCCGCTCTTAGACCACTGCATCGACTGTTTTCATCTCCGGAGTATAGTAATGGACTCACGTTTCCGGAACGCTCCTCGTCAAAAACATTCGTACGAATCATATGAGGGCGAGGCTTCACCATACACGGGATGGAGTTCGAATTTTATCTCGGCCGGCTTTAAACCTTTTAAATGAAAGAATCTAATGACCGCTCGGCACTGGACGTGCTCCATTGTTGACGATTCGTGCGACATGTCAAATTAGAATGGCTGCCAAAAAAAAACCTGTTACATACAGAAATTCATGAGATCGTTCGAAAGTGCCATCTATCTAGCGACAGCAAAAACTTTTTCGTGAAATCACGTTTTATCACCTGGGCCAGGGACTTAAAAAAATGACCCTCGTACATTGTGGATGAATCGGAAATTATTATCAATTTTTTAAATAGTTTCACACTTCTATATGTTTCTCTAGATAGTATGGTATATGGTAGTTAAACACAAACACTAAAAAAAATCTAAGGAAATCTATCGAAGTTTTTACTGAAATCTAGGGAATATCTTTTTTCTCATTCGAGAGTGCTCAATACTAATATCAACTACAAAATAATCCAAAATCTACACAGAAATTCTATTCTTCTACGCAAATACTAAGCAAACGGTTTAAATGAACCAAAATTAAACACTTTTATGCACTAAAATGATTCTTTTATGCACTAAAATAATTACATGGACAAAACTCTGAAATCTCCTCAATAAAAGGAATATATTTGCTAAAACTTTGAATTTTCTGAACAGTGAAACACCATTCAGGAGAAACAATGAGCCAAGACCTTGAGCCATTTTTCGTTCATGAAATGTTGAAAATATTTATCATTCTTTTCATAGAAAGAAAAATTTGGAAGTGTTTTCCTGCTAGTAAGCAGGTAATGAAACTTGGGTAAACAATATCAAAATACTAATATTGAATTTTTGTGTGGAAAGCACGATATGAGAGCGGTATTTTTTTGTTGGTAAAAACTATTAGTAGTAGAATGGAGCTTTAATGAGAAATCCTTTGCTTGGGCTTTAAAGTTGCAGAGGTACGTAACTTTATTATTACTTAGAAAATATAGAAGAGATTTCACGAGGGCTAAAAGTTTGATTCCATAATAATTTAATTCTTGTTTTAGAATTTCCTAAATAAATAGAACTTTTGTATTGCTGGAACACATAAACTGTATAATAATTGCATCAATACCATGTATTCAATTTCAAACCAGATTGCATTAAGAGCTTCATACACTCACATGAATGCACATTGTAAAACTTCTAAACTTGTCTGGCAATTGTTCATATCGCGATGCAATTTTACTGTTACCCACAAATCAAGTCAAATGACTACATCAACTATCGAACTAAACAACGGTAATGCATCAAGTTTCCAACATCTGCACAAGGCATTTCATGAAATCATTCAGTAGACAATCAATTGAAAACTCAGTGTGGCTCTAGCACGGACTTTTCTGAGACAGACAATCGTTGACATACATAGGTGGAATGAGTTATGACAAAAGCTTTAATGTGTTTAAAGCGATTAAATGGATGATTACGCACATTGAAGGATAATATTTGAAAATTCGTTTTAGGATAACTTTTATTTCGAACGGATGTTCTCAATTGATTTCGCCTTGGAAATAAATCAAAATTCGCCTAGTTTTGCAATATGATTGGTTGAAATTTAATGAAGTAGTTACAATGTCATGGTTCAAGAAATGTTGGTCATCATCAGGTGGCTGTATCTTGCACCCTGGGTTTTATCAAATATTCATCACCCAGCAACGGTTATCTACTTTGTGGCTTGTCAAATACGAAAATGATTGCAAAAACTGTGGATTTCAACGGACTTACCATTTTAGTGTCAAATAAGAAGTCAAAGTTGGCCAGTATCCATCTTCGCTTGGAAGTTTCAGAGTGAGATAAAATAGCTTTGCTGCAACCATTTGGAATAATTTATAATTATACATATCTTAAACGAAACGCGCTTTTATTTTAACTTTTCGATATCATTCATTCACATTTCCATTCAAATTCATTCTCTACAAAAAAAGCGAAAGAAATCAATAAAATTGTTTTACATCGACGTAAGCATTTCTATGAAATTTCAATAATCTAAATTGCTTGCATTTCCACTTCAATGGGTTTTCTTTGTAAACAGATATTCATCAATCAGACTGAATACGTCGACGAATAAACAAAAAAAAAAACTTTTTGATTTAATAGATTCGCTGCAATGTTTGAAATATGCTTATCAAAGGAACGTTCAATCGCTATGAAATGCCTATCAAATGTCCATCAAGGAATCAAATGCCTATTTCTTGCCATTTACGAGTACGTGTTAGTCTGTTTTAATTTGAAAAATTCCTGGTGCGTAAAGTAATCAATCAGCAGACAATTTGACAGACTATACACATGTATATTCCTGGTATTATTCAAAGCATGTTTACTCACTTTAACATTTAAAGTGTGTCCTGGGCCTTCACTTAAATAAAAAGATGAAAACGCATCCTATGACGACTATTCGAAAATAGTAACACGATAACAACTGTTATAGTTACTTCGATCATGTCTTTATTTTGAAATTTTATTTAATAATTTTGAAATTTTATTTTAATAATTTGGGGAAAGGTATCAATGGTTTCAAACTCGTTAAAGCCCCGTTCACACCATGACAGTAACTGTAATCATAGTATTGCCATGGCAGTTGACTGCCATGACATTGTCACAGCGTAATAAGTTAGCTCCTAACCAGCATGCCAACTCCTTCCATTTTCCAAAAAAACCACTTTGACCTTGAAATTGCGCCTCCATTTATGCAATGCATTATCTGTCAAAGCAACCTGAGAGTGTGTTGGCATTTTTTGCAAGAGTGAGTCGTATGTGAGCAACGAAAAATCTAGCCTGAGTTATTCCAATTTTCCAGGCTGATCAACAATACAATCTCCAGCCGGATCACTGGATTTTCAGTCCGCATACACACTGAAAAAACACATAGCGCCAAACTTCATAGTTTATAGACTTGTGGCGCCATGAACATGGTCGATTTCGGGATTGTGATAAAATATAGCGCAACGCGCCTTGATACATGGCGAAAAGTACATAGGAGCAGGCGCTATGCTTATAGCCCTCCACGCCATGTACATGACTATAGTACATGGCGTGAAGGACTATAGTATATGGCGTGGAGGACTATAGTATATGGCTTGGAGGACTATAGTATATGGCGTGGAGAGCTGTAAGCATAGCGTCTGCTCCTATGTACTATGGCGTGTGGCGCTATATTTTATCACAAATCGACCGAAATCGACTATATACATGGCGCCAGAAGTCCAAAAATTATGGCGTCTAGCGCTATGTGTTTTTTCAGTGCATCTGAAGATGATTCAGTTCGCATCCAACAAAAGGCCATGAGCCTTCTCAGTTCTGAGCATCTGGAGGTAGAGCAGTTGATGCTAGGTGATGGAATTCTATCGACGAAATTCTCGAGGGATAAATGACATCGAAGACCATACCCTCTCCTATACTCAAGAAGCTTGCTGACATTTATACATCTCCTCGCACAGTATTGCTGCGAGTTATAATTGGAGTGTCATGAGCCATATTACATGGCTCATGGCTCTATGTAATATAGCGTGTGGGGCCATAATTTCTGCGCCATGTTACATAGGACCACGCGCTATGTACATTCTTACATTATGGCGCTGGGAGCCATATTGCATAGCTCAGAGTACTATGTACATAGCGTATGGGGCCATAGATAATGCGCTATGTTACAAAGCTCTGGGCGCCATGTGGAATCTTTGCAGTGCATATACGGAGCTGACACGCTGGTTAGGAACTAACTTCTAACGCTGTGACATTGTGACAGTAAATGTCAGTCAACCATTCACACTGGTCTCTTGACAGTGACAGCTTTGCCATGGACTTAGTTTATGCGAGATCCCAATTTAATCCCAATTCGGGATTATCCCAAAATTCGCGTCTTATAAACGGACAAAATTGAAATTTGGATTTTCCGAAATTCGAATTGCGTATATCCATAGAAACTTGTTTTGCGGAATAGCTTAAACGCACATAGAAACTGTACTGCATAAATATGGCAAGATAGGAAGTTGAGGTTACGTTGAACATTTCAGTTAACGAACGAAGAAAGGAACAATGAATATGGAGTGACATTTAGCGATAGTTGAACATTTTATCAACTCGTTTTTTTTCTGAGGCTTCGTTCCAAATCCAGAATAAATTTCACAAAAAGAATAATTGATAACAGACCAAGTGCACAGCGTTAACTAAAAGTCGCCATGTTGAAAAATCATTTTCATTCACACATTTCATAAGCACACATACACAAAGTCATTGGGCGTAGACCCAACTAGGCTGAAATTCGAATTTGACCGTTTATACAACGTTCTGACTGGTATAATCCCAAATCGGCATTAAATTGGGACCTCGCATAAACTAGGTCATGGAAGAAGCTGTAACCCTTGTCGTAATAGGTGAAATTTCGAAGAAAATAATGCATCTATAAATAATTAAAGACAAGAAAAAGTGGACTCGTGAATGGGTTCGCAGAAGAAACCGTCTCGGAGCCTTGAACAGTCTGCTAAGGGAATTTCATGATGAAAGCCCAAAAAAAAATTTAAACTTCTTACAACTGAGTACCTAAATGTTCAATATCCTTTTTGGAAAAGGCATGTATATAAAATTCTATATCTATCTGGTATATATAATCACATACATTACAACAGATATGAAACATAACAGATTTGAAATACTATGCGACTGTATCACGGTCGCGGCAGCATTATCGCAATATCAAGCGAAACTTGATAGTGTGACAGGACAGTACAACTGTACTGTCATGATAGTACATCAGTTCACACGATGACAAAAATCACGACAGTCGCTGTCGCGGCAGTCATGATTTCTGTCATCGTGTGAACGGCACTTAACTAAGAAAGAGATAAACAGCACTTGGCTGTCATGATGATAAGTAAGCTGCTTTAGGATAAGGGAAAATAGGAACGATTAGTACGATACAGAATGCCATTAACAAACCGAACCGAACCTGCAAACAATACATCCAGTGACCTATAACATATAAGAGGACTGGAGGGCTTGATAACAACAGAAAAGCCATTGAAACACAAGATGAAAAGCATGGGACCTACGATAGATCTTTGAGATATTCCGAACATGAAAAATACAGGAGAAGAAATGAAACCGCTTAAAGTGACTTTGCAAGGATGACTATGAAGATAAGACCAGAAGTGGAGAAAACTAAATACGACGAACCCTTTAAGTTTATAGAGTAACACGTTATGGTTCACCAACTCAAAAGCCTCCAAAACGTTCCTATAAATTATATCAATTTGACGTTGACAATCGAACACCATAAAGTTGGTTGCTGTAGAGTGGCCCTTGAAGGAACTACATTGCTCCGAAACAAGAAAAGATATAGAGAAGGATAAACTTTAAATAGTTAAAGCCGTTCAAACAGTTTACTGAAACAACTGAAGAGATATATAAGATGATAGCTGGAAACGGCAGATTGATCACCCGATTCAAAAATTGAGATCTTAGCGGCTTTTCATAATGAAGTAACTACACCAGATGCAATGCTAATTTGTTTTTAATAGCATAGCTTGAAAAACACCGGAAGACGAAGATATTGTGTTCACTCGATATTTGAAAAACCAGTATTAGAATCTAAGGCATGCATCATGCAACTTCTATAGAATTGGTACTAAACAAGAATAAGACAGGTGAGGTACGGAGAAAATCAAAAGATATCGAGGAAGCTAGTGCATTTTCAAAGGAGAACCAGAAAAAGTAGCAAAAAATCACGAATAGTCTGAGGGTTGGAAGCAGTGGCATACTCAAGATGCATAAAATCAAGAATTGAGTAATTGAACTTGAAAGAACGGATGTAGAACCAAACGAATTTCGATTGATTTCAGCAGACTGAAACCTTGATGCTCAGAAAGTAAACGTCCATTTCCTGCTTAGCTTCAAAATGCGAATATAAGTGCGCGAACTCGTCGTATACAGTTTTTCACGAACAGGAACGTTCATAAGCCAAAGGTTCAAAAATTAGCTCGAATAAGAATCGAACACAGCTTTTCGCTGACAGACTTGAAGTTGATTATTTGCTGTTTTATTTTTTTCCCTAAGATAAAGATTACACGGAATTCCTGACATCTAGAAGTCAGCTTTTGAAAATGATGTGTTTTTGAAAAGTTGATGGGAAAAATATACACTTGCGGCATCAATTCGCTTGACATATTTATAAGCCGAGCTTGAGCTATAGGCATTACTAGACACACCTTAGGAAAAAAATTTTCCAACGAAACATTTCTTCGGGCTGTCATTTTGCTAATTTTTACTTTCAAATATAGTAACCACTGAGGTAGTAGAAATGGAGTGGACATGCCCATAAGATTTACATTGAAGGGGATGGTAGTAACTTTTTGTCTGCTCAATGTCAAATCGGGTCAAATCCAAGTAGTTCCCCTCCAATTTGACAATAAAAGCGAAATGGCGGAAAGGCAGCTTTAACATGCTTTGTGCGCGAATGGATTGAAGGGGTTAATGGTCGAAAGCTATACCGTCCGTGTCCAGGGGCTGATAGTAACTCAAAAAAAATGTTGTATTAATTAAGTAAATAACAAACAAAACGTTCCCCAGAATGATCGAAATATCAGAAAACCGGTTTTCAGAGTTGTTGTATGCAGACTTCAATGGCACTTTCGATTTCCCAGTACACGCAAGCAGTAAATACTAAGCGCATTTTTTTGCTCCGGTACAGAACAGAATAGAACAATGGCGCAAAACAGTTCAGTACAGAATAGCTGATTCTTTCGCTAAGATTGTTATAGGTTGCTGCATTTGCTGTGGTAGCGCAAAACAGTTGAAAATACAAAGAGAAAATAACGAGTATAAACTACCACAATCGACAGAAAATATAAAAATAAACTAACAAAAAATTACCTCTTTTAACTTTCTACACATTATGAGGGCTTTTTCTAATATCCTAACTAATCAAAAAGTTCCGGGATTCATTTTATATAAATTTATCAGTAATAGATGAACATTACAAGTACTCTCCTTGGGTAGATATACATTTTTCCCAACGCCACGTCCACTGCAGGAAGGCCCTCTGAAATTTTTTTTCCGAAATGCTCTTCAGATCCTTCAGCGATTTTTTTAAAATTGCTTTAACATCACCGAATCTCCTTTCATGGGACTCCTCATTTTTGGAAACAAAAAAGTCTGCTGGAGCCAGATCATCGACAGTTATAATGGTTTTCAAGGAGTTTTCATCGCCATTTACTTTTTCAAGAAGTTCTTTACACACTCGAACTCTTTGTTTTTTTTACCTTCGGTCATCAACCTTCGGACAAACTTTGCCGGCCCTCGACGCATGTGTAGTTTTTCTGTTAAAACTGTTTGGCATGAACCGATTGAAATGTTGCATTCCTCTGTCGTTTCCCGAATGGTTAACTCTGGAATAGTACCTATGAGTAATTTTTACTCACATGCGGTATATATTTCGTCGCACATCAGCCAGTTGGCCACTCTGACTGCCCCAAGGCTAGAAGCTATAAAATCTTTTTATGTTTAATGATCAAATGAAAAATGTACATAATATGTTGCCTTCTTTTTAGTTAAAAGATGTACCTAAAATCAACCAAAAATTAACCGTACCATTCTAGGGTTAAACAACGATTTGAACGAACGAAGTGATTCACTTGGGCCACATCATGATCTTCGTCAGTTCAAACTGACGGGCGTACTGAACGAAGATTGTCTGCTATTGATGTGCGGCCTCCCTTGAACCTCTTGAACAATTCGTGACACTTCGAACGACTCAAACACTCATCTCCAAAAAGCCATTTGTAATATGTTTCCCGACATCACACAGAACTTGCAAACGCATTGTTCTTGTTTTCCTTCCATCACAAACAAAATCGCCAAACACAAAAAAGTCAGTTTACTAAAACAGCTGTAACTCTGCTTCTAAACAACTTATTGACGATCTGAAAAACTTCTCTAAACAGTGCTGTTCACCGCGTTTTTTTTTCAAAGTCCCGGAACTTTTTGATCAGACCTCGTACCAAAACATTCAAAAGGCGCGTTTTTTTGCTCCTCTATCCAGCAGAGAACAGAGTATACGCATTGGAAACAACAACACTCCTGTACTAGTGAATTCACTAGTACAGAAATTCTATTCCTCATTGGTAGCTCACGTGCTAAACTATAGAATGTAATGGTAGAAAAAAAGAAAAGCTCATGAGAAGTTGTCTTTTTTGCTGTGAGGTGGCTTTGGTTTTTTCAAGGCTATGTTGAATATTTTGGTTGTTAGGAAATTAGATAAAGCCCTCATAATGTGTAGAAAGTTAAAAGAGGTAATTTTCTTTTAGCTCTTTTTTTATTTGCTATCGATTGAGATAGTTTATACTCGTTATTTTCTCCCCTTTTTTCAGTTGTTTTGTGCTACCACAGCGAATACAGCAACCTATGTCAGTCTTAGCGAATGCACTGCTGTTTTGTACTAGATCGTTGTTTTTTCGGCATACTTCTGTTCTGTTCTGTATCGGAGCAAAAAAACGCACCTAATATAACCTTGAAAAATCCAAAGCCACCTCACAGCAAAACAAGGCAACTACTCATGAGCTAAAACTCGACTTGATGCACCACACAGCCGTTACTTGAAATTTGCCGATATATATCTGGGTAGTATGTTTGTGTTTTTGTGGTTGTGTGTTTGCTTTTAGTGTTTGGTTTGTTCGTTTTTCTTTATTTATTTGGTTTCTTCTCGAGTATTTTTTTTGCATAATTTGGTGTGTTTTTCTTCAATTTTCAACCCCTGCTATCACCTATTTGCCCTCTGGCGGTAGAATTTCGCGGCTGTGGTGCATCAACTCGAGTTTACCCGCTTTTCTTTTTTATATCAGCACATTCTATAGTTCCGCACCTGAACTAACTTTGCAGAACAGAATTTCTGTACCAGTGAATTCACTGGGACAGGAGTGTTGTTCTTTCCAATGCGTCTGCTCTGTTCTGTACTGGGTAGAGGAGCAAAAAACACGCCTACTATTATTTTGTTGCATTATTTTAATTGACGCGACAAAACTTCTAAAAATGTCTGGATGTGATGTAACAAAAGATGCAGTGCAAATCTAAATATACGTGGCATGAAAAGAAAACTGTTTGTGAAAAAAGCTAGCAACTTGTTTAAAAATGATGACATTTCATGTTAACTAAAGAATTCTTTACGATTTACAATGATGTTAATGAAAATGTTTGTGTTTCATCCTTTGATAGAAGCAACTGGCTTAAATATTTTTATACATACAGTGGGTGACAGCCAAAATGATGTGGCCAAGTATTGTATGAAAAATGATCAATATCTGGCTGCTTTTGAATGAAATAACTTAATTTAATTGTTCATCTTTAAGACTTCTTAAAAAATTTCACTAATAAGCAGTGAAAAAGAAAGCTGATTTTTATTCTTAGGGAGTTGTATTAAATATCTGAGTTTGAAATAAAAACTTGGCTTTTTATTTCATAATTTTACATTAGGTTGGTTTGCATGTCAAGTGGCTGCGAATCGGAGAATCCAACTGAATAGCACACCATTTTTTTCTAAAGGTATGCTTCACCGCAAGTTCAATGTACTAACTCATATTCATACCCACATAAGTTCTATCTAGCTTTAAATCCTCCTTACCCACCTGAAATCTAGTGTAAATACAAATCTTACTAAACCTCAGTTTGAACCCATCTTTCCGTAACTTACTGCGTAATTATTTCATAAACCTGCGTATCATTTTTTATACACCCCTCTATAAAATTTTTTCGCGTATTAATTTATCTTATTAATAAAATAGTACTTCATCAACCCCCATATGTCACTAAATATATTCAACTCACCACTTCCCGGAAATAATTTTAAACAATCCCCCCTGCATATTTCATCCTCATTTCCGGATATTAATTGTGTAAATCAAAACATTGCATGAAAGGTTTTTATTCCCCATCTCCCATTATCAGTCCAATTCATCACAATATGATTGTTCAGCTTACGGTCTGGTTTTAAGAGCACTTAACTAAAATAATCGATTATGATTTCATGGTATTTTGGTAAATTAATTTCAAAGCCACAATTGGTTTACACGAAACCATTGCCCACAATATGCAATCAGAGCAAGGTTACAATATTTATTGGCCCGTTTTACATTTGATTAGCTTAATTTTTATATGCCGATAAATTTTGTAATATGGCGAAGATAATTGAACAATTTACATCGATGTGGATTGAAAGGGAAGAACTCGGACATCCTGAGGCTGAACTCAAAATACAGTTGATGGAGAAAGGAAATAAATTGGGTGCCTGAAGAAAATTTAAATTTCATTTTCCTAGCATTACCATGTAACGTGAATAATGATAATAGATATAGATAATAATGACTATAAAATTTAATTCTAATAAAGCGCTGAGTAACGGCTTTCGAAATGGTGAACTTTCTGCTTGGAAGCGTACTGTAGTGTAAAGGTGAGGTTTGATCGGACGGAAGTCCATTTACTGTTATTATTGTTATTTATTCATCATCATTATACCAGGCGATTCAACCAAAGGAAAACATAAATACTGTAAATAGTTTTAACAAAAAAAACTTTATTAGTAGTGAACTTTTCTTCACTAATTTGGGATAAAAATACAAAATTGATGCAAAAGAAATGAAAAATACTTCACTGAACTTACAAAAATTAATCAATTAAACAATTAATAGTATGCCCTTGCATCATCAACGTGGCACTACCCCTTTCGAGTCTCGGTTTCCTTATTAAAATGCTTCCAGTTGTCTCGATTCAATGACTGTTTCCTCCGTTTCTGAGAGATTGGGAAACGACTCATTTTGATGAGCCGACACAGTTCAACGCACTAATTGGTATGAGTCAATCAATGTGATTCAGTCCATTGAGTCAATCAGTTTTGATTGAAGCATTATGTAGGTATGGAACAGTGTTACACTATGGGCCTTTATTTAAAGAAAATAATGAACAAATGAAAATTATAGAAACAACTATATATAACTAAATAGCTGATCATAAAACAGCTTTACTGTACAAAATAAAAATAAATTTCAAAACAAACGCATTTTCACGAATTATTTTTGTTCTTTGTGTTAATTAGATTTAATAAAAATAATATATTTAACACTTTATGTGAACAAAGCCGTTCAGTAGATACTCACCCTTCGAAAATATCCTTTCACATTAAACAGAAGTACTAAAGACTAAGGTCTTTCCTCAAAGTTCTACCAAAGAAGTAATAGTTTGCTTGCTACTGCTTTATTTTAAGTAGGAGCTACTGATTAGTGGTAAAATCATGCACTGCATAGATTTGTTATCATAAAAAGGAAAATAAAGTAAAGTAATCCCACGACAACCCTCGTATGGGTCTAGGGGTTGAAGCTGGTGGAGAGCTTCATTACAATTTTTCAATCATTGTGAATACGAGGTTGGAGTGATTACTTCCACGACTCACTTTATCGCTGGTTTAAATCAGGTACATAATCAGAACTAAATGAACTCAAAGCTTGGTGCGCGGACCCTCGTCTGAACCTGGATTTGAACCAGGCACCTCACACGCAAAAAGCCAGTGTGATTAAGCTACTCAAGCTTCAAAATTGTTGTCATAGCTGAACATTAAAAAAATGTTCGACCTTTTAAGAACTCCGACTAAGCTAACTAAGCTTAAGACATTATCATTTGGTATACTGGTTTTTTCAAGTTTTTTGCTTTCCATATCAATATAAAATCTTGAAAAACCTACAACTAACATTCATTAATAACCAAATTGATCAGACCACGCTTTCTTGAAATAATCAAATTCGAAATTCAACTGAAAAAATTTGCAAGTCAGCAAAAAAGTACCCCCTAAAAAGCTGTATTTCAATGTTTTTTTTATTTGTTATTTATTGTTATTTATTTATTTATTGCTTATTTAATTTTTTTATTATACGTATGCACTTTACTAAGTGAATAAATAAACCAAATTAAATCAAAATTTTATTCAACCCATAAAGTGCATGTAAATTATTTTCTTCCGCTTCGACCAGTTCCCATCGTAATTGATCGAAAACCTCTGTCGATCGGCATGTTCGCACCGTGACAAATTGCTTACAGCCTTGTTTTACACTCTATGCAATGAACACCAAAATCCAACTCAGCTCTGTGCTAGAGCTACGAAAGAGACTCCGACACGAAACTCTCCACACACACAAATGATTGCTGATGTGATTAACTCGTTCTTGTGCGTGCTCAAAATTTTCGACCATCACAGCAGGTGAAGAAGTGCATGTGAGGTACACTACTCATACTAGGGTTTGGCGACACTCGAGTTGGGTGACTCAGTTTGATTGCTTCACTCGGGTACCACATAAGCATCTATATTGACTCTTCTGACTGGCGTTGTTCTGTTCGCTCATTTCTCTAGACTCAGCTTGAGAAATCGGCTTTCACTCGTTTGACTTGGTCAGGCCATCGCGACTTTAAAAATTTTATTACAGTCAAGTCTTCCGGCTCGTCATATAGATTATACATCTCTTCGTTGGGTCAGATTCAGATACATCTTCTTGGCGCAGTGTCCTGAAAATTCTACAATATCGTCCTTTCAAACGTATTTAGGGTTGTTTCAGACGCCAGCGTCACTGGCCAGGTTTCGCTTTTGTTATCCTAGTGAGACACTGGAGTACTAAATTACAGAGTGCAGGAGTTAGGCGATCCCCCTATTTTAACTCTATATTCGTAGAAAATGAGTCATTCTGAATTAGTACTTGGCGTGTTGAGTCAAGAGCCTGATGGGATATTCTCAAAATTTAGTTGGCAGTTTGTATGACGTACAAAGGAATCAGGTATGAATGGGGCAGATAAAGGTTTTTTTTTCCATTCGATGGTCATCATTTTTCGCTCCTAAATGCTAACAACCAACAATTGGAGTGACCTTAAAAGATTGACCTCCACTCTCTTCAGGAGTTCCACAGTGATCCGATCGATGCTGAGTGCTTTTAAGCGGTCCCTGGCTTATCGGACTTCACTTAATGTTGGTACTGAGGTACCGTCATCGTATGAAGTTAATAATACCGGTGATTCATTAGTGGAAATAGGATACATTTAGTAATTAGTGGACATAGGATACCCATCTCTTCTTCACCTGCTCTGATCCACTTATGATGCTTCTGTCATTAGCCCTACATACGGTGAGCTGCGCTGTTTGAATCCTTGTTTTAAGAGCCATACTAATTTGTATAGAGTGTTTCAAAATTTACGCAAAATTTGAATTAAATAGAAAACACAGTTTTTCTTACAATTGTATGTCTTTTTTTCTTGAAACATAATGTACATAGTATTGGGCTATGTATGGAATAGCATATCGGGCAAATGTCCTCCATGGCTTCGCTGGCACATACGTAATTTTTTGTCGAAATGTTCTATGACCACTTTGCATAAATGTGGCTGAATTTTGCTGATGCAGCGTTGAATCTCCTCCTTTAATGCACGGGTAGATGTAGGCTTGCTGACATAGACCTTTGACTTCAAATAACCCCGTAGGAAGAAATCCAAGGGTGTTAAATCACATGATCAAATCAATTCTGATCACCAAAACGAGAGATTACATAACCAGGAAACGTTTCATGCAGTAATTGGATCGTTTCACGAGCTATATGGTATGTCGCACCGTCTTGTTAAAACCACTTGTCGTCCACATCAATATGATCCAATTTAGGAAGAAAGTACTCAGTTATCAAGTCGAGGTATTGAGCACCAAGAACAGTAACTGCTTAAACAGCCTCATTTTCGAAAAAGTATGGTCCAATGACGCTTTCAGCCCAAAATCCGGACCAAACGGTAACACGTTGTGGATGCACTTGTCTTTCTACAAGCATATGTGGGTTTTCTGATTGCCAAATGCGACAATTTTGACAAAGCCATCAAGGTGAAAATAAGCTTCATCGTTTAAGATAATTTTGCTCGAAAAATCAGCATTATTTCATCATTATTTTTGAAATATTGTTCAATAATGAAAACGCATTGTTCTTTCGTGTAGCGCTGCATTTCTACTAACCTGAAACTGTCAGCTTCCAAACTGTTTTGTTTTTCTGGTTGCCAACACTTTGCCGGACAAATGGCGGCAAATTCAAATCTTGCGTGAGCTATGGGATATCCTTTAGATCGCCCGCGTAGCCTAGTGAGTGTTTTTGAATCTCTGGTTTGAATCCAAATTCGGATGAGAGACCGCACAGCTTTTAAGTTGGTCTAGCTCTGAATAAGTACCTGAATTAATCAGGGATAAACTGAGTCTTGGTACTAATCACTCCACAGTCGTATTCATTTATTTGTATCTTTTTAAATTATTTGTGAATGCTTCAACCTCTATAGAGGTTGCCGTGGGATTACTTTACTTTACTAGTTTGTAGGCTTGACGATTGTTGCTAGCCATAAATTTTTCATTCATTCTATTTAACATATTTTCAAAGTATTGTCGTTTCTTACGACTAATAATTCTATTAGCTATTCTCCAAAGATTACCATATTTTTGCTTCTTGCCTCTGGTTGGTCGTTCTTTGTGGTTTTTGTGGGTTGTACTCTTTTCGCCCAGCGCAGCTTGACCCTTCTCATGAAACCATTCATTTTTACGTCCAGTGCGTCTATGATGACAGCTTAGACCTTGTTGATAGACGAGATGTTAGGCGTTGAAGTTAGTTCAGTTTCCATAGGAGATGTAAACTTGGCTTCTATCGTCTTGCTTCTATCGTCTTGCTTATGTCTTGACATTGATCTGATTTCATCAGGAAGCGAGATTCAGCCTCGACATCATTGGCACATTTATTTAACTGGCACATCCCTTAGCACTTAACCTCGAGGGCCAGTCTAAGTAATGTTTCTGGATAAACTTGAAACTTCCTTTTTTCAACATTCATAATATGAAATATTATGAATATATGTACATCGCAGCAGCTACCCGATGTGAAATCATGTCTTCAAGGAAGTTAAAAGGTAAAATTCGAATGCTTTAGGTGTTGTTTTCACAAAGCATTTTACTAAAAGAATACTTTCTTCTGCACACTCGCGTACAAACTTCAACGATCGCGTTAGTAAGCCTATTTTTTAGATTTTCGAGTAAAAATTGTTCAAATAAAAAAAATTTGCTGGAAAGCAGTTAAGTAAAGGAACAGATTTTGGGTTAAAATTTTCAAAATAAAAAAAGAAAAACAAAAGTGACGTCTCCATTCATATTTTCATTTTATTCCTTTACATACAATCCAGGACAAATTAGCCAGATGTAGAACTACTTGACCATTGGACCTTTCCGTTTATATTTTCCTTATGACATTTTTAAAATAATAACTGCGGGTACTATTTTGAACCTTATAGGGTTGGATATCTTTTCATATGATTTATTAAATTTTAAGTAGAATGTACCTCGACTTTCCTGTGAAAAGAACACTAATCGATTGAAAAAGAACATTCTCCTAGTGAATAACAATTACCTATAAAATTCTATATTTCAGGAAAACTGTTACAATTGAAATTAAGCCTGTAAGCCAACAAATAATAATAGCATGTCCTATTTGTAACTAGTTTTTTTTTAATTAAAATAATAATTAATAATTCACAGTTCATCAGAAAATTTGCCTTTAATTATAGTCTCTACCCTTGAGGGCATTGACTCATACAGCCTATCGATGATATCGAAGGTTATATCATTGCCCCACACCTTTCGTATTACACTCTCGAGCTCTTGGGTTGTCTTCGGCCTCTGTTCCTTCGCTTTTTTGACAGCATTTCCCAAAAGTTTTCCATTCGATCCAGGTCAGGGCTGATTACTGGCGAGGGATGTGAATCGATGCCAAGTTCTTCAATTTAGTACCTGGAAAGGAGAAGACACTTCAGGAAATCAAATGTCATGGAACAAGCTTAATAAAATGTATTCTATATTAAAGTACTGGACCAACACAGTAGCATGGTGCCAAACGATTCTGGCAAAGAGGATTTGGATATGCTCCATACGAATCCTCCAAGGTACGAAGTAAGCCTTCGGTGATGACTGATTTTTACCTTTCGGTATTACAGTTTAACGGTAACAACAAAATATTACCAGCTCAAGTTCTGATGATGCATCCACATACCATTACGTACGGAGCATGTTTGGTCTTTGGTTTAATTCTTTCATCGCTATACCGTTTGCCTCTTTTCCACTAAACTTTTAGAGTTCCTTTTGGACTAATCAAAGTTGAACTTTGATTCGTCGGAGAAAAAAAATCGTTTCCAGTCTGTAGAGGTCCTATTTTATCTCTTCTTTCACTATTTAAAACGTGTCTGCTTCATTTTCTTCTTGAGCAACGGCTTTTTCGCTGAAGTTCGACAACCCGGTCAACGTCTTTTGTACCACCTTGATAACGTAAGGTTCCACTCTGAGAGAACTTGTGGCACATTTAGAAACCGATTCAATAAGCAGATGAACTTCAGATGATAGTCTTCCCTGCTGGTTGTCTTTCAGTTATCTTCCTTCCTCTATAAAATTTGCGCATATTTTTTTAAAACGCTTCTCAATGTCCAATCCCTACAGTCAATACGTCTAGTGATTTCACGTTTCGATACGTTTTTCTGGGGTTGGGTACAAAATCTCGTATTACAATATCCCGTTTACAAAATCCCGATTACAAAATCCCGCGTTACAAAATCTCGTATTATAAAATCCCGTTATACAAAATCCCGGTTTAAAAATCCCGTAGTTTTAATATAGCGTGCGAATCAGGTGCGGCGCCGCGCCTGATTCTATATTATGTAAAACTACGGGATTTTTCCTTCAGCTCTTTTTTTATTGTAGCTAAAACGACGATAGCTAAATTTAGTGGAGGAGAATCAGAGAAGAAAAATTTGGCAAGGTATCAAAATTAAAAAAAATATTAGAAAAAGGTCTGAAACTGAAGCAATCGATAATTTAAGAAGAATCGCGTACAATATGTCTTTATGTTGAAATTTATTCCTAAATAAAAACTTAAATCATTATGTTTTTGTTATTTCATTATATGAATAGGTTTCATCGCACGAGATTTTGACTTTCGGGATTTTGTTTTTCGTGATTTTGAATTTCGGGATTTTAGAATACGGGAATTTCGAAACATACGGGATTTTGTTAATTCGGGATTTTGTGATTCGGGATTTTGATACGATCCCGTTTTTCTGTGCTCATGCTACGATTTTCAACTTTTTCTCAACACTTAATTGTTCGATCACTTTTCACTTGTCACCCGCTACTCATCAAATGCTCGCTACCAGCTCATACCAGCATCTTTCCTTTTAATCCAGGACCCTAGTTAAAGACATTTTAAAAATATTTTTTGGATATTCCAATTAAAACAGATGTCAGGCACACTGTGCCAAACAATTCTACGTACACCACCATATCATTAATTAAAATTCATTTACCTCTTAAAAAAACAATATTTTCTTTATTTTTATTAATTTTATAAGCTCTACACAACTGAAACTATCTAAAACAAAACAGTATTCCATTATATTATCGTTAATTTTTTAAATTAAGCTATGATTTACTTCAAAAAATTACTTTATCTACTTCTAATAGCGTGTGCTGACCTTTGGTTGAAATTACATCTTTTAAGCGATTGGTCATTGAATGGACTAGTTTTCTAGTAATTTCATGTATTATTTTTTCCCACTCCTCTATAATAATAACCTTCAGGTGAGTTTTTTTCTTTTTCACTTTTTTTTCCAAAAAATCCCAAAGATGTTCGATAGAATTAAGGTCTGGTGATTGAGGTGGATGAAGAAGCATAGATTGCACTTTATACAGTAACCACTCCTTTACTAGATGCAAGGAAAGTTTTGGATCATTGTCATGTACTAGTGGAAATTCGTCGCTAAGTCCAATTTTTGAAGCACTAGCTTTTAAATTAAGCTTTAATATTTCCAAGTACTGATACTTGTCCATAGTGCTTTCCACAAAAACCAAATTTCCAACGCAATTAGCTGCCATCGCTCTCCAAACCATAGCATTTTCACCTCCGTGTCTCACAGTGGGTCGCAATTTTTTTGATTGCTGTGCTGAATTGACTTTGCCCCAAACAAATCGCCATCCATCAGAACCAAAAAACATATATCATTCTTAATAACCCTCTCAATTTTCCTCTCCAAATGCTCATTTAAAATTTTCTTCCGGTCCCTTCCTTGGGCAATTTCAAAACTTTTCTTGCTTTCAAACAATTTTATAACCGTTTGTATGGTTAAACGTGGTCTGCCGATGATCCGTGATATTTCAGTATAACTTTTATCTTCCTTCTTAAGCTTTACAATTAATTTCTTTACTTCAACAGGAACTTTGCGGTATGATTCAGCCATTTTACAAAAAAAAAAACTTTTAACAAGAATTACAGCATAGCTCTATTGAGAATTTACTATTAGTACCTTCAATAAACGAGGATCGTGTGTAAATCTGCACTGGAAACTCAGTACCGTTACTTTTCTTTTGCATGAGATCATAAGTTAACATTGTGTATATGTGCAATTTTTTGATGTATGTACATGCAATTTTTTTAAATTGATTATTGCTGTACTGTGGCAGTAAAAGCTAATATAACAAAAGACTGTTTTGCTCTAAAGAGCTACAACAGTATAGAATTTATAAATACCTAAATAATAGAAAAAAGTTTTTGTTTGTTTAATAAATAGAAGAGTTTTATTAGAGCTAGAGAACTGGACGTGCAATTTTTTTATACAGTGTATGTAAAACAATATATACTGCGAATATTTGGTGTATTTTACAAAAGGAGAAGCGATGACGTTCGCAAAAAGTATGTCATTTTTAGGGAAGTTAATAAGCTAATGGGCATGTCCCCTTGTCACGTATTTCGGATGCCTAGTTCGAACCCAGTTCTAAACGAGGCACCGAGCTTTGAGTGCAAAGCGAGTCGTGAAAATAATCACTCCACTCTCGTATACATTGATTGTTCTAGGCCTGACAAAGATTGTCGTCGAATTATTTAACTTTAAGTTCGAAAGACTCAACCCCAAAAATATTTTGAATTCAGCAATTTGAAAATCTCCTTGACAAAAAAGCAAAAAAAAAAAAAATTCGATACTTGATAATTTCACAAAAACTCATTAACGTCAAAAACCCTCGATAATAAGTAAAAACATACAAATTAAATCACCGCAATTTTTAATGAAACGCAATATTTTCAAATTCATTGCCTTCAAATAGAATTTGCTCCAACCTTTATATGCACATAATGAAGTCCTTCTGCCGTGATTATGTAAATTGGATACTTATTGCATTATTTTTCTTATCTTTTTCACTTTTCTCCCGTACTTGGTATCATCATTATCGCCATTCCGCTTGGCATTAAATGTTGGTGTTTCGCGATGTTCTTTGCCCGTCGTAAAGTGATACCGCAAGCCTTTTTCTCTGAAAACTCTTTTTCCCTGCTCTGGGTGAAAGCAATTTCTTTGACAGAATGAAATGATTATTCTAGACGACGTTGAATATAAATATAGTTAATGGTGGTTACAGGATCTTTTTCAGTGCCTTCAGGTATTTTTCGTGTAATAAGCAGATTTATTGAGTTGTAAGGCTCGAATTAACATCTATTTAAAGCGATCCAACAAAAATGTTTGTTTTTCATGGATTGAGATTATTTTTTTCAACTTTAATCAGATGCTACTACTCTCAAAGCGATTTATGATGTTTATTTTCGCTCCTGTCAATATACAAGTATGTTGGCAAAACTTGTCAATCCGTTTAGAAACAAACAACTCATTCATCATAATATCCGTAAACTTTCAATATGATTTCAGTGACGCTCGCTCAAGCCGGGAAACCGATTCGTATACGACAATGGAAAAAGTTCCATTCGTTAACCATTAATCCCTCTTAAATGGGTCGAACACAAAACCCATATCTTCTAATAAACACCGCCATCGTTTGTTGACATCATCGCCAGAAGATTTATCGGACTTGAGAAAGTCATAGGTTTCAACCCGAAATACTACGCTTTGCCTAAATGTCAACTAATGACGCAGGATTTACGATAATTTCCTTCTACGTTTTCGTCGAAATTTTTTTTTTGTATGCGAAAACAATCTGCGTTTAGAGTTCGCATGAAATACAAAATCAATTTCTTCACTCGCAGGTAGTGGTGGGAAAAGTGGTACAACGAATGATGGCAAGTCAAATAACTTCATTAAAAACTTTTTACATTTCTTAGATTTTCGAAATTTATCGTTATTTTACTTGGCGAAATAGTCGAAGATGGAAAAGTTTCTTTGCTACGATGTAGTAATACCGTACAGAAATAATTCTGTATCTAAGTGGAAGGATTATGTTTTCATTTTCATAATATGTGAATTGATTGTTTGTGGTGAAAGCTTAAAAGGAAACTGTGTATATGATTATGGACGCCAACAGCCTTGAAACTGTTATTTGTAGATATTAGATTAGATTTTATTCAAAAGTTTGACATTCAAAAGTTTTACTTCAGTAATTCGAACATTTGCTTCCGAGAGTGGTCTTGTTCCGCAGCGAGTTTAAAAGAATGGGACAGTAGAGACAGAAAAAGTCACTATACAAAGAAAGCATGGCCCAAACGTGAATTACTTACTCCAGGCGATAAGAATGTTTAAAATGAACCTTTAGTGAATCCTGAAGACATACTTTATGGAAAATTTTGTAAAAGCTATTCAGAAAAATGGTAGTGAATTTTCATACCTGAAAGGGAAATTCCGTAAAATCAACGAGCAAACATTAAAGAGAGAATATTTGTTGGTCCACAGATACGGGAACTAATGAAAGATAAGAACTTTGAAAAAAAAACTGAGTGATCAGCAAAAAATCACGTGGAAATGTTTGGTTCAGGTCGCCGAGCGTAGAGCGAACCATAGAGCGAAAATTACAAAGATTTATTGAATGACATTATACTATAATCTCATTAAAAGCTCTGGCGTGTGACATGTCCTAGAAAATACATATACAGGATTCTCATATGGATTTCTTCCCCGGAAACTTAGGTACTATGAATGAAGAGCAAGGCGATAGATTTCATCAGCACATTTCCTTAATAGAGAAGCGTTATCAACTGAAATGGAGAATGGAAACACTCACGAAAATCATAACTGTATACTGCACATTAAGTAAAATTAGTCTAAGTGTAGAATTTTTGTTCTTTTGATGAAAATATAATGCTATGATGTCACAAAGAAACCTGATTTGTCAATTTTTTTCCATTGATCTATAATTGTTTGGTGATCATTGTGCATTCAAAATTTGATATTTTTCGTGTGACAAAAAAATTTAAATTTTGTAGACCAATGTTATTAGGTGCGTTTTTTTGCAACCTAGCAGAGCAGGTTAAGGTAGGGTTGCAAAAAAACGATACAGAGCAGAAAATCGCATTGTTCGAAAATGTTGTTGCATTCGCTGAGCTTTTGCTTAGATTGGTTGTTAAATGAGAATAATCCATAGAAAAAACCTGAATGAAATCTTATCTAGATTTCAATCGAAATCAGACATGAAACTTGCATATGAAACAATCTACAAGGTAATGTGCACTCAAAAACTGTCTGCACACTACAAGATTTGATGTAAAATAATTGAAAATGGCAGAGTGCTATGCAAATTCATTCAATTCAAACTGCCGATTTCAGCAGTGGTACGAACCGTTTAAAACACTCTTACTGTTATGAGCACACTCTACATGTAAACCCATAAACTACTACTGCTTAACATTTTTTGATTCAGTGACGCCACAAGTGCAGGATTTTTGTTGTTATATTCAATATGCTTAACAAAATTTGATCTGCTCGGGTGTGCAAAAAAACGCACCTATTGTTAGTGATAAAGTGAAGTGAAAATATCGATAGTGAGCTAGAAACGACTTTCTTCAAGAATAAGCCCCAATGGGGAAAAACGGAAGTAGACCAAGTCAGTGGACTCCTCCAAAGTTTCAGATGCTGATGAGCCAGCTAATCTTCCGTCCGGTCTCTTAGACCTGAAACGGCAGATGACATTACTCATGGAGGCCCAACCGGTGATGTATAACGGAAGACAACCTGCCTTAATTCCAACCTCTAGCCCTGTAGCCAAGCCAAAAGTAGCCAAGCAGCCCTTGCTACCACCAGTGAGTGGTTCTACGCAGTAAACGGATAGCAACCATACAAAGATGAGAACAAGAACAATTCCTGCCATAATGACAGGTGTCACTGAGCAGTCGCTGTCTTTTACAGTGGGCAATATTGGCCCAGACCAATCGTAAGTTATCCATGTCTAGAAATTTAACCTTGTTGTAAGCCCGAAAAAGACAAAAGAGCAAGTAACTCTTTTCAATATAACACATGTTGTATTGTCTACACTCAAGACAATTCTGAATCGAAAGACCCCTAGAAATTCCCCTTATCACTGCATATAAGATGAGTGGTTCTAAACTCATCTATGAGATAAAGAAGGTATTGTATCTCTTATAAAGAATATTTCGAGTGACAAATCACTCATCCTATGTTCCTCCTTAGAAGACTGTAAAAAAGTGTTTGAGCACACAAAGAGCAGTTAGCGACTACTTACACTTCAGCCTCATAAAAAATCAAGTCTGTCGTCATCTATGGCCTAATAGGGGCATTGAACCAGTGAACATCAACAATGAGCTAGTGGCGCAACACACTGACCTACAGTTAAAGTCCATAATTTCTCACCCGTAAGGACCGGAAACTGAGAAAACCTGCTGGAACCCAAAGCTTAAGACTCCAGTCCGGGCTTTTTCTAGGGCAGTTTGAGCCTTCCCAGGAGGTAGCTGCAGAATATAAAATACTGCCTATTCTCTGGCAAAAAATTGTATGGGAAAAAGTAAGAAATAAGGAGAGGTTGCAGTGTTACAGCTGCCAAAACTTCGGACATGTGACAAGCGATTACACCATTGTTCAGCGCTGCTTGAAGTGCCAGGAGAATCATTTGCGCGTTGAATGCCCAAAAGTCGCCGACATACAGCCTGAGTTCGTCAACTGTCACAAAAAAGGTCATGCAGCCACCTATCGTGGCAATCAGGCTAGGAAGGATCGTCGCCAGTTTGGAAAGCAGAGCGTTGTGAACTACAAAAGAAGCGGTATTTCTTACGCATAGGTAGTAGGAGGTACTCCTTTTTGCAGCCATGCAGCTCCGCGCGACTCTTGCTCTTCGGGGTTAGTGCTGACTAATGCCAATCTTGGTTTGACGATTGATTTGATCAGTCAAGTATTGGCGGCTGAAACTGATACTGAGATGTTATTAGTGGCATTCACGCTGCTGGCGAACCTTTCCGAGTAAGATGGTTGTAATGGCCACATTTCGCTTATCATAATGGTTCAAAGAGCGCCTACTCAACATCTGATTGATGTGCTCGATATGGATTTAGTACTGATAACAGAGACAAATCTGTTAAATCATCATAGGGCTAACTTTCAAGGATTCAACACTGCAACAACCAAAACGGTAGTGTTGCTTTATTAGTTAGGAGTAATTGAGACATAGAACCCCTACTAGCGCCCGGTCTGCTTTTTTTTTTGCTGCTGCTGTAGTTTATATATGTTTGATGCAGCTCATCAAAGCCAAATCTTTTGCATGATTTACTCGCTAGTTTCTCAATTTAAATAACCGCTTATCGGTGGTGACATGAATTCGAAACACCCTCAATGGGTGGATTCCGTTGCAAACTGAAATGGTGGGGTGTTGCTAAATTGGCTATATCAAAGTAGTTCTCCAATTCAATTGCAAGTAGTTGCTCCAACCACACGGACCAGACCAACCAGTAGCTCAATAATATATTTGCTCCTCCTATCAGACGATCTGGTCAGGAGTATTGATTCCCCACACTGATGAATGTTTGATCACTTTTTTGTGAGATTTAAAGTTCAGTTCGGCTATTTCAACCTCATAAAGAAACCCCCAAGGACTGTTAAGCCTTTCAAAAATACTGTTTGGAGAACTTTTAAACACGACGTAGCTAAATTGGTAAGGAATCTATTAGATTGCGTCAACGTATGATGTCTACTGTTGACCACAATTCCAGTTTGACCAAAGTTGGTAAATATCAGGGTGACGGACTGCCACAGAATATTGTTAAGAACAGGAAGGTGAGGCATATTTGGCGTTTCAAGTTGAAGCTGTTTGCTGAAATGGTCGGTAAATTTTGCAGTGACTGGCTGCATTCAGCCGGGCCCCGACATGTATAAGGAAATTAATCGGCTGTCCGGTGAAAATATCAATCAAAAGATAGCGGTAATAACTGGCAATGTTTCTGTGAGCAGCCCAGATCGGCAGACCAAATCGTTCGCAGAAACATTTCAATCGCAATTAACTTAATAGTCACAGCGAGCCGCTGGTCACATTTTCATCGCAGCTCATAAGTGGCCAATTCCATTTTATCAATGCTGAATATTTGGTGCAGTTGCTGCGCGGTATAAAAAATAAAAAGTCATCTGGGCATGGTGGGGTGTTAGCTTTATTGTTAGAAATCTTTCAGTCTCTATGCTCAGAATACTTTCCATTACTTTCAATTATGCCTTGAACAACGGCTACTTTGCCGAAACATGGAAAGTTGCTAAGATGGTTCCAATTTACAAAAAAGCAAAAATAATGAAGCCAGCAATTCCACCCGATCTCTCTGCTTCGTAATTTGGAGAAGCTCTTTGAGAAAATTTGGTTGGATGACTTCCACCTACCGTGAGCTTGCTAAACATAATACCAGACTATCAATTTGGCTTCAGGCGCAAGAATGGGACCCGGCACGCTATCTTGTATCTATTTGCACGATCAGATTGTGTCGCACCAGAATAAACGCAATTCTCCAACGTTTGTTTGTGCCTTGGATATCGTATGACACGAAAGTTTTCTATTCAAGCTGATCAAGTTGAAATTTCCGGAAGCTGTGATACGGCTCGCCACTAGCTTTCTTAGCAACAGACAACTTTATGTAAGCGTCAATGAGGGGAATTATCATATCAGGAGTGCCACAAGGTTCTATCGTTGGACCTGTTTTATACAATATTATCACTCTTTTTCCAGTGGGCTCAAGTTAAGGTTTACAATATGTAGATTATTTGGTCATCATTAGACTTTATTTTGGTAAAATGAAAACTAAATAGCAGTAAAACACAGCTGTCTGTGTTCAGAAACCCTTCCAAGTATCGGGGATCACAAACTATCCCCAACAAGGCCAAAAAAGTTCCTGTCATGTCCGAAACTTCTAGAACTACTCCTAGTCCTACATTGCGTTACCTTGGAGTAGACATGCATGAATTCTTAAAATTTAATCTCTATGCCTGACGTAAAGTTAAAGTTGCACATCAGACATCTTTTCATTTTTGCGCATCAGACATCTTTTCGCCAAAAAGATGGTCATGACAACAAAGTCTAAATCCATTTGCTATGAAACACTCATTCGGCCAATCTTTACATGTGCATCTTCATCCAGGATTGCCTGTTCAAAGTCTGCCAAGGCAGAAGGGGAGATGTTCAAACGGAGAATTCTGCGCATCTGTGCTGGCAAGTTTTATATCAAAGGAAAGGACTTGAGCCACTTAGGGTACGGACAAGACGGAGCGACGAGAGCGTCGAGTCGAGCATAGCGTCGAGGCAAGCATGGAACAGCTCATTGAATTCCGTTCATGTAGACGCGACGAGAAGCAAAATTGTAAACGAAATTTTACAGTGGCAATCGAAATAATGAGTTCTTCAGTGTCGGATGAAGAGTTTTTCTCACCACAATACCCCAAATTGAAATCAATAGACTGCTGATATATAAAAGTCAATAGATTTTCCTAATCACTGGTAGAAATCTAATTGACTGTGTACAATTCCGCACCGTTCAATCATAAAAAATGTACCCGAAATTTCGAATTACCCACCAAAAACCCATTAACGCAATTCGTCTACTTACTGTATGTCATCAAAACACATTTTGCAACAACAACATACATTACTGCTGCGAGCAGTCGAGCAACGAAATCGGTTCGAATCGATGTCGTCGCTGCTATCAAATTTTCACTCTTTGGTCGCTGCTTCGACATGGCCACTTCCATTTGAAAACATAGGACCGATTTCGGCGCGTTGCTTGACTCGACGCTCGTGACGCTCTCGTCACTCCGTCTTGTCCGTACCCTTAAGGTAGGTATCCATATGTTGCATTTCTTCCGTATCGTATCCCTGTTGCGTATCATTCACTAAACCGATACGGTGTCCACACTACTCAATATTCCATGTATCATCAATACGATCCGTTGCAAAAAGCTCGATACGCAGCTGCAACGCTTTTATTCACGAATTTATAGTGTACAACGCAACGTGTCCAAACATGACTCCACTTAGTATCCTATCATTCCTTGCACAAAATGTGATATCGTCGATATACTTCAATATATTGAAGAATGTTTTCTTTATTCCACTCCATTATCTATGCACTGCACTACAATATTGACAAGTTAACGACTCAAATGTCAAATCATGCAACGCGACTTGTGCAACGCAAGTTGTCCAAATATGATTCGAAAGCGTATCGTTTCATTCCTTTGATGCGACGGCAAGAAACCTCCAAATGACCGATCGAGTTCGTTGCGTTTCTTTGTATCAAATTTTGATACGCAACGAAGATACGTTTGTCGTATCCACTGATACGCAACGGTGATACGATACGCGAAAATGATGCATATGGATACATACCTTTAGAGACCGGGCTGTGGAACAAACCACAAGAATTTATTTATAAACGGACGGATATGAAAACAGACTGATCCGGGATATCGGACGCACGAGCAACTCTAATGAACCATTCATGCGTCCGGCGGAGATAACAGGGCAACGACGGCTTATAAACATACTGTTCAACTTTGCTGGCCTCCCGACCAATTGGAGGGGGTAGTTAAGACCTAGGTAAAATTTGGGTCTAATTGGGCTAAGTCAATTGTATTTAGAAATAAGCTGGATTTAATTTAGTAAAGTATTTTAGTATAAAATAGCTAAGTCAGCCCCAGGCCATGTAAAACCTGGGTAATATTCTAAAAGTTTGAGCAAAAAAATATTTAAATGAAAAAGACTAATAATTATCATCCGATAAGAGCCAGCAGACCAAAATAGTATAGCCGCTAGATATATGGTTTTTGATGCTAAAAACTCCCTATTTTAAGTTATATATGTACAATATAAAATTGATAAAAAATGTATTCTTATTATTTGTATTATTATTATTATTATTATTATTATTATTATTATTATTATTATTATTATTACTATTCTTCAGAATACTCTGGCTGCAATGGGAACCCACATGTCAATCGTGAATTTCTTTTTCTATATGGTCAACATTGCATCGCTCCTCACTTTTAGGCTCCTGCCGAAACGATTCCAACCTTATTATCCTGCAATCTTAGCATTGGTACACTGAATGTGTTTGCTACAATATGAGTGACTATATTGCAATGAAAATTGGCGAAACTTTTTTTTTTGTAAATTGATGTGTGGTGCAGCTGCTTTTATCTAGACCTGTAATAATTATAATTTGAATTTCAGATGTTTTTTTTGGTTTGATTAATGTTCGTAACTAACGGCACCTTCCTATGTTAAAGCTTGGCTCATCAGAGCAATTATGAAAACCAAAAGGGAACTAGCTGTTCATTATTAAAGCAATTTCTTAAAAAGGAATAAGCAAGGTTGATAAAAAAGATAAAGACAAAGTCGAAGACACAAACTTGGAAAAGCCCTAGATAACGATCGAAATAAAAAGATGTTTATGATCTAACAGGATATTTATGAAATGTTTTCTACATTGATATTGTCTAGTTTTTCTAGAAGGAAAACCTGGCAGCTAACGTTTACAAAAGTTGACAATTCGCTTACGTATAAGCTTTGTTTAATGAGCACGAAAAAAAGTAGAGCATAAGAAGGCAAGTTATAATAGCGCGGCTGTCAAAAAAAAGTCGAGCAAACCAGATCAATTGAGAGGCAGAAAAAAGTCGAGAAAGTGAGAGCAATTAAGAGGCAATTCTCAAAATTCATTACTTGTCAGAAGATCAACCTGTCAATTCACTAACAAAAAACTGCACGTCAGTAACAATTTTTTGTTCAATTTCGGTTCCGTGACAGTTGGAAAACAGCTGGTTGCTTTCCCGAATTTGCTCTACCAAAAAAAGTAGATTAAAAATCGTGCTCTAAATTGCTCTAGTTCAACTTAGAACAGACTCATGAAACACAAATTAGAGCAACTTCGGGCAAGTTACAGCAGCCGAATTGCTCATTAAACACATTTTGTTGAGATATCTCAACCTAGCTCAACCTAGAGCATAGACATGGGTAACGCAGCGCTGCGCCGCGCAATTGCGTTGAAGCACTAGCCATGATACCACTGCGCTGATACCGATTGTCGGTATCAGTAGCGTAGTAACGCATGCAATGCTTCCAGCGCCGTATGTGAGTCCGAGAAACGCAGTGAGTATCACACATGGGCGAATGAGATCATGGTATCATAGCGCATTGCGCTGATACCACTGCTGGCGCCGGTAACAGTGTATCAGCGCTTCAAAATTTTCTGCGTTACCCATGTCTACTAGAGCAGCTCATTAAACACAGCTTAATATTCCTTTCTTGTAGGATTCAATTCGGAATGGGTTTTACCAACTCACATAGCCACTAATTTCACTTAAAAGACTGACTAATCAATCCAATCGCAATATGTAATAGCTTTTTGTAGTCTATACACAGTACCGAACTGCGGACCGCACACACTAGCAGCCAGCATGGCTACACAAGCTAGTAGTCTTCTCAGTTTTACTTAAATATTCTGATTAGAAGACAGCTTTATACATTTCATTGAATAATTTATGTATCGTTACATGTTTTTCAGGCCAACCAACCTTATTACCTAATCTTTCAAAGCTTACGTTAACGAACAAAACTTTTTCTGTCACAAGAAATCAATGCCTCGAATCCCATTAGACACGTCAAAACACCAACATTCTATCAACCTTCATAGTAAATATGTTCATCTCAACATCCAAACCAATCAATCATACCATGATTTATACATCAAGAGTATAATGTCGCATGATTTAATTTGGGATAATATGCTTTTCGATAGACTGATAGATACTCTGAGCCTAGCACGCAGTACTCTTGTGACTCGTCAAAGCTGCTAAAATCCCGCACGCCTTCATCGATGCCGGCCTAAATTTCTAACAGATCACGCCATATCCTTCCTGTCTTTGTGAAAGTTAAAAAGAAGATTTTCTCCCTCCACACTGATTCGTAGGTACATATGCTCGGATGTACATACATATGTATATCTATTTACCCATGTTCATAGATATTTCATTTTATCTATATCACTTTTGTCGATACATAATTTGATAATGTCACGTCAGTTTCAGATGATATCAATTCCTCAAATCTGCTTCACGGTTATGTCTAAAGCAGAAGGAGAATGAGAAGAGCGGAAAGGATTCCAAGGTGTTTTCTGACTCTTCGCCGACAATCCGTAGCCAAGTAGACATCATCGCACTGAAGAAGACACAAAAGTTGCCTGGACAAGAATCAATTTCGGTCGAAATACAAAAGCTCGTTGCAATCTTTCACTTCACCGGCTTTTTTTTCCTTTGGAGAAGAATTATTTAGTTCGGATGATGAATGGACTTGACGCCGTAATGTTGTTGCCTCGTAAGCAGCATCGTCCTTCAAGGACGCGACGAAATCGTTCAGAGCAACTAAGATTCTTATACGGTTCAATTGCTAACTAAAGTTGTGCTGAATAGACATTGTTTTGTGATGAGGTGTGAGAAAGTGCCAATAGCACACGAGTTCATTACACATCATTCGTTTTAGTCATGTCAAAGGTAATTTGTAGAACAGCTAATGGATGTTTAACTTCAGACTCGTGGGAATGAACAGATAAAAAAGAACCTTTAAGTTGATTGTGTGAGAAAAGTTGATATGTTATTTCGAGTGGATTGATTGGTTTAAAATACGAAAAGTGAAAGTTTAATCTAGGCTTTCAAAGCACTTAATCTATCTGATTCAAACAGTTTTCGAGTGGAAAGAGTATTTTCACTAACATGTGTGGGATCTATTGAACAAATTGCTTCAAGGATTATCAACATGCAAGAGCTCTAAAATCTAATTATCTATAGCCCGTCAACACAACTGAAACCACATTGCACCATATGCACAAACCTATGCATAGCAAACTAAATAGGTTACATCAGATATCTATTCGAAACGTGTTCCACTAGAAATACTGTTATCGAAAATCTAAATAGGTTTTCATAGCCCCTCCAGCAACAACGCCACACTCCTCACTAGCCTGCCGTATTGAATAACTAAAACAATATGACAATGAACCTGCTAATGTGGTGCTTATTCATGTTAAGGGTTGGCATCTGGTACTTCGTGATGATACCGTACCGAATCTTTTTCGAGAGCAGCTAATGTGGAATAACACTAACACCAGATAAGATAATTAGTGGAAAACAGAACAAAAGTTTAGAGACTGAAAATACGTATTTATGCTATTTGCATATTTGCCGTAAATAATTTAAGAGGTTAGTGATATCTGCGCAATTCGATTAGAAACGTTCCGAAAGTTTTTGACATTGGGTTGATGCGAGACATGGGTAAGCTATACGATGCAGACGTGCCACGAGTAAATCTACTTAAAGTTCAAAGTGAATTAGATCGGATTTTTGAAGAGCAAGAGATAAATTGCAAATACTTGGGATATTTAGGTAAAATTTCAGAAAGGACAAGCACATTAGAAGTAGACGAATACATTTGAAAATAGCAATGTTTAGGGAGAACATTTACAGTTATTATTTATCAAATGGAATACTTGCTTATGGAACTCTGAACAGAATATCAAACAAAATCAGGACTACAAATAAAAATTAACTTACGAAGAATTTAATTCAAATTCTTTGCTTCATTTTTCGAGTACATTTTTCAAATTCGTGTGGCATATGTGAGTATCAAGTTAGTATGACCCATTTCAAACGAAATATGGCTGCGATTGTCTTTGTCGATAGTTCAATTGATGCACCTGCCACAGTTGTTGCTAGGCATCAGGCATATCAATCAGAAAACGCAGAAGAAAACAAAGCAAAGAGCTTGTAATTTTAGCGAGTTTTGCATGACGCAAGTGTCTTGTCGACCAAGTGCGAAATTATTTAAAATGGGTGGATTATTTTTGTATAGAAAAATGTTAATAAAGTATGATTAGTGTTACGCCACAGGAATTCCTCCAACTGTCAAATAAGCAACATATTTAATTAAGGTGCTATCATTTTTTCCAAACGTGCCTAAATTGTCACTTATTTTAGCTGCGGCAGCCGTGGGTGTATATAAATATGAACACTTTTGTGCTTTTAGATACACAGAGCAATAGCCCAATGAATAAAGAAAGATAAAATGGTGGCAGGTAATATTATTAAAACAAGGTGTTTAGCTCAGATAAAATTTATCATAGGTTTTCATTAGTGGATGAATTAGGAAAATATATCTAAGTAGTATAAAATGTTTTGTATATCACCAATATATTTTCCAGTTTTGTATAGGAAACTCAGTTGTTATCAAGGAAAGGAAAACTATTCATCCGGAGCTTGTATGAATATCTTAGAATAATGGTAACAAATCAGGAGATTCAACACAAAATTCAAACTTTTACAAGTTGAACAATTCACTCTTACCTGATTCCTGTCGGAGAGTGGTCTTGCGCTCAGCTATGTTTTATAGCCACAATAGATGCCTTTTGCTATATATGGTGATTACTAATTTACGAGATTCTTCAAGTGTGGATACTTCTCATGCGCCCGGCTCAGAAATCTTATGCTAGCCATGGTACTGTTAAGCCCGATCCAGACGCGATGTTTCGTACAACGTTTTATCTGCGCGGTCTAAAACGTTGCAGACAAAACGCTGCGTGTGGATAAGAAAACTGTTCAATGTTGAGAACGGTACAGTTGCAGCGATAATTGAGTTGGTAGGACATAGTTATCCGCAACGTTTTATTTGCACAGTCAGCGTCTGATTGAAGAGCACTCGAAGGTCTTTTATAAACTCCAGTGACCCAGGAAGGGGGTACTCCGAAACCATATACCCCAAAGCTGAGGATTGAAAAAGAATGGTGGGTAATTTTTCTTCTTACTAGAATTGCCGTGTTTCCTCTCTTACCAGGTATTCTCTCATTTCCGTATAGTATTTAGTTATTTATATGCGTAGTCAGCGAGGCTGTTAAATAGCCACCGGGTTTGAGAAATGTTTCTTGAATGACATAATATCAATTTTTAAACCGATTAAAAATTGGATCGGCCCGCTCTTTTTGGTCAGTAAGGAAATTGTATTCCACGTTAGAATCGAAACATGGTTAGTAGGGCTCATCTTTGCTGTCATGGCAGTTGGGGTTTGGCCAGCGAGTATCCTTTGAATCATACTCGCCATCATGTCTTTTATCATCATGTCTTTGTTCTTGCACGGCGGCAAGGAGCTGGCCCATAAGATGAGGACTGGTAGGTATTTAATTATTTATTTATTTATTCAAATAATCCATTTACAGGCAAAAAGCCCCATTACAAATAGAATAGCTTAGAAATAGAAACAGAAAATATAAATAAAAATTTAAAACAGTTCTGAAAAATTGAGAAAATTTAAGATATGAAAATCAAAGCCACGAATGACGAAAAAAAAATTAATAAAATTAATTATCAGCAAACATTGTGTTGCGAATACTTCTGTCAATAGAGTGTGGAAGAGGATCAAGTTGGAGGCCATTATAGGTACGTAATAGGCGTGAAAGTAAGTATCAGTACGGGCAAATGGTACATCAAAGACAACGGAGGACCTAATTTGCCTCTCACACTGCCGTTCATTAATCAAGGATGCAATAGATGAATTCAGATGGCCATGGCAAATTTTGAAAAGAAAGCATTCATCAAGGTAAACTCTGCGCTTTGCTAAGAAAGGGAGATTAAGGAGCGATAAGCGTTCATCATAAGGCATGTAGGGAAGATTATATTTAAAGAGTGGGGTGAGAATGAACCTCCGTTAAACAGATTCAATGGCCTCGGAAAGATATGCAAAACGAGGAGGCCAAACTTGAGTACAGTATTCAAGCTTGGAATGAACAAGGGTAACAAATGTCTTAACACATGTCAAAATGCTAAAAGAACTGTCGCAGGAACGTATAGCAAGGCCAGCAATCGCAGGCACTATTAGTAATGGTACGAAAATGGATATCAAATTTAAGTTACTCCCAGATCAGCAAAATAATCCACAGAGACAAGGACGGATTCACATAGTAAGTAAAGAAAGGCATTAGTCTGGGACTTTAGAGAATAAGACATGAGAAAACACTTTGAAACATTTAACTGTAGGCAGTTAGAGTTACACCAATCAGTAAGAGAGACCAAATCATCTTGAAGAAGTAGATGATCATCTGAGATATTGATTACCCGAAATAATGTTAAGTCATCAGCATAGAGAAAACAAGATGACGATAGAACAATAGGAAGATCATTGATGAAGAGGTTGAATAATATAAGAGCGTTTGATTGATTAATTTTGGCTGGGAGTAGGGAGTGAAGTTTGGAAGAGGGGATGACAGCGGTCTTGAAGTCACTCGGAGTCTCACAAGCCGCCTCTGCAAATAATATTTACGGATTCGCTAACCTCCATAGTTTACAGTTTTTTCTTTCAACTTGTTGCAATTCGAAAAGTGGTCGTTTGGCGCAACAGGCTTGGAAGCAGCAGTTGTTGGCGGACTACCCAAATTATTTGATTGTCCACCTTATGCATTTGATGCTTCCATCTTGCACACTAAGTAGCATATTGCCTGTACATTATTAATCTTGTTTTCGTTTCTTGGGAAAAGAACTTTAATTAGTTTTGAGGAACGTGTCCTCAGTCTAAGATAAAAGACTTGCATTCGATGGAATCATTGTATTTCAAGTTCTGTTATCTCTTCTTGTGCGAGATGACATTTCGGTTCTTCTTCTTTAGAAGGCAGAACAGAACTGAAGGTCTGAAATGATGAATGTTCGTCGTTTCTCTACCAGTGTAGAGAGTAAGATTATAGCGGCTTTGTTCAGCTAACTCAGTTTGAGTATCTCATAGCTTTTGAACAATTTCGACTGGTTTTTTGTTAATTTTCTCTTTACAATCTTTATTGCGTCGAACAATTATTTAAAGTAAAACTATGCATCAAAGCAATAATTCTTGATAACAATCTGCGGCAAAAAATAAAAAAAGTATTTAAAATCATATATGATTGTATACAATATTATAAACCTTATCACTTTTCTGGTACATGTTTGTGAAGTTTATTTGTCTTCTTTTGGCTTCATTATTTTATAATTTGCTTCCATAATGTATAACAGAAATAGAAACAAATAAAATATGAATTTCATGTGGTTTTTTATAGCAAACAATATTGAACATTTTTAAGGTGTATGTAGAACTTTGCGTCTCGGTGTATTTTGCTACGGCTCAGGATTATAACACCATTAAACCTTCCATAGCAAATTTAATATTAAGTTTAATTAGTAGGTTTCTCATTAGAGTCTAAAAACGGCGAGCGTCGACCCTGCTGTTGAGGTCGCAAGACAATCGCGGTCAAGTAGGTTAATCACAATACAGCGTTTTCCACTGCGGCAAAGTGCTGTCAAAAAATTAGAATGCACTGTTTTGTATGGTAACGCGCACAATGGCTGCAACCGAATTTGCGGCAGCGGCAGAATTTGCCAAATTTCTAATTTTGCCGCACCGCTAGCGGTGATACCTACCATAGGGTGGCATCACAACTAGGTTGAATTAACTCTGTTTGAAATAGGTTGAATGGTCTGGTGGAATAGACAAGCGATTGCTGATGTGTATTGTGATAAGCCAACCTAATCCTCGTACAACAGGATTTAGCAATACAAAAGAAAAAAAAAATGAATTTGGTTGGTGCCTTGGTTGCATTGACAGCGACGTTGTCGCTGCATTGTGATTCAGCAAATTCAACTGCGGCATTCACGCCTCCCCCTGTGGAGCACTGCGTTTGCCGCAGTGGAAAACGCTGTATTGTGATTAACCTAAATATCGTGTCTTACAACAATGGAAGTAAAATAATGGAGTGGCCTAGAGTGAAACCACATATGCCCCTGCGACTTGCGCAAAACACCGCGTCTATCAACTTGACAACAAGTTCTCCACGTGGTGTTACTATGGTGTTACTAATTCCAAATGAGACAAATGAGCAAGAGGGAAGCGAGACAAAATATCGCATTCTTGTTATCTCAAGGTTTAATCCCTTCCAATACATTTCAAATGTGAAGGGCCGCTCCCATGTCTACTACCTTCATACTTACAATCGACGTTCACCTTGACTTCAAATCGACCAAGCCTGTAGGGTGATCCATGGCCGCCACTACCATCTGGGTAGCCCCACTCTCATTCCTCCAACCGAAAGAACGTCGCATATTGAGTTTTTGTAATCGGTATTTTGTTAATATAGAGCGAATTTACAGCACTTCCCAAATCAGGATTTGGAATATACCGAAATTCGTGAGCTTTCGGTCGATTTCCATGTATGTGTGCGCAGACTGTGTACGGCACGGAAGCTCATCATAAGCTTGATTTGCAAATACCGGTTTTGTACGAAGCGGTTGATATAAGTCGGAGATGTTAAAATTTGTCACAACTAGTGTAAATACAAGTTAATGATTTCTAACTGCAAGTGGTCACATCAGTCAAGTATACATTGTGTGCTGATGTCTGATGAGAGTCAGTGCATACTTTCGAAACTACTTTGTCAAAATAAAATTTTCAATGTAAATAAAAATTTTTTCCAATTTTAATCATCCCGCAAAAACAATTCCAATTTGAATAAAGTGCTATAAAATACGTGGAAGTATGAAATCGGTTTTAAGAAAATTGAGCGGGTTTCGGCCATCAACCACTCGCGGTTTTAAGTATCCAATCGTGCAATTTGAAGGATATTGGTCCAAAACGATATTTGAGACAAGCTCTGACTTTTTCTTTCGCGGTGGCGTGTCAATTAAAGTAGCCCGGGGTGAAATGAGTAGCACCCAAATCCATTCTTTTCACTTGAACGAGGCCACACATGGCTGCCGCCCTCTGTTACCGGTGTGGGGCTATGAGAGCAGTTTCTATGCAGAACGTAATAATTTGCTTTCTCAAAAATAAAATAGTTTATGACATATTGAATCCCGATATTTTTCTAGGTATTTCTACCGATAAAGATTCGAAAAGTTCAAAGTTCATTGCATTTTCATGAGTAAGATTCGACTATGGTCTGTCACCAGCAATACATGTACCAAATTAAAAATGGAAAGCTAATACAAAAATTGTATTGACTGGTGAATCATTAGTATAAAATCCTAGGCATACAGCAGCTTAAATGAGCACTTTTTCGTACAAAATGAAAAATTTAGGTTGCTGTGTGTCTAGGATTTAAATTATCTACCATAAGCACTTCTTACCTCCCTTCTTTTTTTCTTTTTTAAAAAAAATCCGTACAAAGAGTGGCAATCCTATATGAAATTGCTGATATTGAATGCCACGTGCTTTATCTACAAGGTGAAATTTCAAAAGTAGAACGGTCTGCAAAATTTCTGAGATATAGAAATAAAGAATTGCTATAGAAAATTATAACAAAATAGTCTTAAAATTTCCACCATAAATCAGACTTCTGCGATAACCCGATTACTTCAACACCCTAAATATTTGTTGTAGCTAGTCGTGTTTAAAAATTGTCTTTTGTTTATTTTTGTCACTACAGTAATCCCTTTATTATAGTATTCTTATGAGACCAGGAAAACAAGACGAAAAAAACGATGCAAGCATAAAGCAACACCTGATGAAATGAAAGTATACCCCAGGACGTTTTAAGAATACTCAACATATCAGATTGCTAAATCAGCTAGTATCGTGTATTAAAGAAAACTGAAACTTTCTTTCCTGACGCGGACCGTCTTCCCTCGACAACGGGCGTTCTTCGAATTCTCTCTATTTCATACTATTGCTTATCCTATTACTAATATTAATGCGTCTCTTTGACGTTGCAGGTTTAGATCGGCAGGTTTAGATCGGAAACGAAATACCGATTACTACCCCAATGATGTTGCTTATTATTTAATAGTTGTTATATGACTATGGAACGTTTATCATTAAGGGGTAACACCACAGTAACCGGTTCAAAAAATCCAATTTTTTTTTATAGCTTTTTATAGCTTTTTTATATAGGCGAGCACCAACACGGATAGCCAAATGTATGGTGCAGGCATCGTTGTTAGAGGCACATCTAACATTTTTATGATTTAAATGCACATTAAACTTTAAATACGTTTTTCTCAAAACTACTTTTTTCAACTTGGGCGAAATCATAACTCGAAATATATTGCTTCGATCAGTCTCAAATTTTTTTTGTAGCTTTGTAAATGCAATATCTTGAGCATCACGTAGCCGTTTTTTGATTGGATGTAAACTTTTTTTTTAAAGACAATTATAAACAATTACAAACAATCATAAATAATTATAAAAAATTCAAAAGTGTGCCATTTCTACAAAAATCAGTTTAAATAAAAACGCCTACGTGATTCTATAGCTAATTGTATGTGAATAATGAACTTTGTTTCTTTTTTGATCGAGGTCTCATCGTTTGCGCTAAATCTTTTCGCCCGTTTATCAATTTAAAAAAAAGGCTTATTTGAAGATCGGCGCTATCGCCGCCATTTTGTTTGAAAATGATAATAAAAAGTTTTTTCTCATACTTCAATGTGTGCTCAATAAAGCCCTTTAACGAAAATTTCCTACTCCCGTTCCAGATTTCCGAAAAAAATTGTCAAAAAAAGCCTTATTTTTCGACCGCTACTGTGGTTTTACCCCTTAATGAGCATCAGTTTTCATTCAAAATTATTTTCAAAATGCTTCCAAGGAAGTCTTTTTATACTTTCATTAATGGTTTTTCAAATCATTTAATACTCAAATCGATCTTCGCTTTACACCATTTATATTCAAATTTTCTATACCGACTTTTCTATCTCCAAAACCTTTTTTATTTAAATGATGATACATGTTTTTTTTAGTGATAATGGTCGAAAACCTCCACAAATCTCACCATCTGTAAGAAAGATTAATGTTTAGTTCCTTACTTCAATTTACACCTTTTACATCACCATATTCAAGAAAATAGTTCCGCCACTTTGAGTCCTTTTGGTGATGCATGGCAAAGGCCCACGAATTTCGCCATCCAAATTGTAGACTCTACAGCATTAAAAATTTCGACTTCTCATCATCTGTTACTTATCGACTAACCTTTTTCACCATTATACCAGACATAGGATTGTACTTCTTCTATAAGCATTATGAATCCTCAAATTTTCAAACATTAACCTTATTCGCCCGAAGCCCTTAATGTTATTATTCATACCAATATTTCCTTTACATCTTACCATACTCTTTGCAATCCTAAACGAAAATAAATGAAGTTTCTTCGCGCACCAAAAAGGTCATGGGCCGAATAGGATATAGTGGATTTTTTTGGTGTGACCTTTTTTCTATTCAGTTGATCTCTCAACGCCAAATCATTTGTTCATGTCTATGTATGTAGGCTTATTAACAGTGCTTAGGGGACAAAAAGCATAAATATCAATAACGTATCATTTCTATATCGTTTCCACATGCAACAGAGCTTGTTTCGAAGGAATATATTATGCTGTGTAATCCTTATTGTCCATCTGTATTCCGAACTGATGCTTTTATCTTCTTTCTTATTGGGACGCAAATGAAAAAAGTTTCGCATGCCCTCGAACTACTCGTATATCGCAACGATATGAAGCCGATGCGAATATGTTGTAAAGGCATTTTTCCGCTTTGTTGTCATAAAGTTAGGAAGTCTGCCTGTTTTGTTCTTGTGAGATTGATTTAGTAATACATTCTTTGTACTTGAGATGAATGGAAAAGTAGTTTTATTCAATAAGCGTTAAAAATGTTTATTTTACCAATTAGAATCCCAAAACTTTTTCTTCACATGGCTGCCAAGAAGAATATTAGTAGATCATTACAATTCTACGTTTCTTCGCTATTTAAAGATACTTAAACTTCTGAATGATAGGCAGAAAAATTTCAAAGGCGGGAATCATCTTTCATCGCTATTTCCGAAATCCCACGCCACGTCATATGCCATAGCTTCAGGCTGAAGTACATCTTATGATTATAAGCCAATTTATACGTATGATGCCGGGCAAACAAAATGGGCAAATATCGGTTGAGAAAATAATCCTATCATAAGGCTATAAACTAACGATAGACCATTTTATGGAGTATCAGCGATGTCTTCATAGTGAAACTTTCATGACGGCACAATAACGAGGCCAGGCCTTATTTTCCTCTTCGGAAAGATGTTTCATGAAACTACGTACCTAAGCACTTTTTTGCTCGAAGCTCAAAAGATTGTCCTGTAGAGAGAGAGTTTGTATTTTCCGGGGTGCGAATTTCATGGATGAGAACGTATGCTTTTAAGGTGGAACCAAAAGAAACTGATTGAAAAAGCTGTTGGCTTTCCAATTTCATTTTTATTAATTTTAATAGTAGCCTGTTAAAATAGATTTAAATAAATAAATAAATAAATATTCCTAGGCACCAAGTTAAACAAACAGTGAAGCACGGCGGAGGACATATAATGGCGTTGGGCCGCTTTACATGTTGGAACATTGGTCCCTTGGTTAAGAATGACGGTATCATGAAAAACGAAGACTGCCTTAGCATTTTGCGTAGTAATTTACCCGATGTCGTTGATGAATGCGCTTATCTGGTAGACAAGATAGTGTTCCAACCTGATGGAAATCCCAAGCTTACTGCGTTTATCGTAAAAAAAAACTCTAGCGCACCTGAGCCGCTAGAAAACTAATTTTCGAAGAAATTGTCTTTGAGTGACAAAAAAATGTGGAAAGACGTGATACACTTTTTTGTAGAATCATATCAACCATTCCTTGTTTAAAGCAACAGAACTCAACTATAACAACAATGATGAAAATGTTCAGTGCTGGCAACATTTTCCCAACGAAGCAGCAATAAGTTTACCTTCACCAGCTCATACTTAAATCAACTTATCCTTTGAGTTTCGTTCTCATCGGAGGATTCCGTCGAAAGCTTTAGCGGTTAACATTGTTTGAAAATGCCATCCAAAAAATGTTCAAAACTCGGAAAATTTAAAAATTGGTTTCTTAGTTTTATTGCAAATGTTTTGCATATGAGTATGTAATTTGAAGCATATGTTGATGCAATAATTACGAAAATGGCTAAAGCTGGTTACCCTGTGTCAGCAGCAAAGCAAAATATATACCGAATCTGCTTCACGTTAAACTAAACCCAACCAATAAATTTCGTTTCGATTGAATCACTGCGCTAGAAGTTATACGGGTGAAAAAATTTTTAGGGCTACCACCCTCAAAACTTTTTAAATTTTTAAAGCGTTAATATTTGTTGTTAATTTTCATTGCAGGATCGTTCCCATTTGCAAATCTAATGACATAATCGCTCAGTAAAGAAATTTGACAAAATTACAAAAATTGTCATAGCTGGCAGCCCTTCCACGATTTTTGTACGAAATTCCTATGACATTTGGCTCACATCAAAATCTATTTACTGCATAAATTTCATTTTGATATCATGACTGGACCGGAAGTTATAGGGAAAAAAGCTTTATTTTGCTGAGCAAATTTGCAAGATTTAGGAGACAAAAATCACCATAGCTGGCAACCCTATTCTAATTTTTCAGCCAAATTTTAGTAAGATCCAAATGTTGTGTAAATTTTGTTTAAATCTAATGGCTGAATCGGAAGTTATAGGCCAAAAAGCTGTTTTTTTTTCTCAGTGATTTTTCAAGATGGCACCACTACCACAGGGTTGCCCGCATTTCAAAATCACTTCTATCAGACCTGGTCCTAATTGATACCAACATGTCCTGTAAATTTCATTATGATCGGATAATCCGGTCGTCAGTTCTCGTGAACAGAACTTTCGAGTGCTGAAAATAGAGGTAATTTGGTGATGGGTTGCCGTTCTTGTGCAAACCGGAATTTTAAAAATTTTAAATTGACATGATGCACAAACGTTAAAATTTATCAATGATTTGAATTTTTTGTCAAAAATCAAAAATTTTTCAGGACGTTTAATGATTTGAAGGATTTTTTTTCAAGAGCCTGCCGCAGCTACAGGGTTACTCGCACTACCTTGAAAATCCATGTGTATTCAACTTTAGTCAACATCAATACGCTCTGCAAATTTCACGATGATCCAATGTTTTTGTCAGAAGTAATGACAAATCAAAATTTGGAAAAAAATCCTTGCCTACTTTTAGGCACGCTGCACCCACACACGGCTCAAAATTTCCAATTCTTTACCATAAACAAGCTAAGAACATAATAAGTTTTCATTCCCAATACTTTTTTTGCACAAAAATTCACGATACTTGGAAATATAGGAGTACCTCAAAATTCACTAAAACGCTCGCCGCCGCCAAAAGGTTTAGGATATCTGAATTTTAGCAAGTTGTGGACCTACCTACTAAATACATATACGTTCTCCGAAAGTTTCAGCTCAATCGGATTGGCCACTCTAGAGATTATCTCCCTTAATCATTTTGATGATATATATATATATATATATATATATATATATATATATATATATATATATATATATATATATATATATATATGTATAAAGAAATATGAATTTTCGGCGAAACGAGTTTAATACTACTTTTCTTCGAAAATTAGTAAAAAATGGCTTGCTGAGCAACAGTTTCAAACTATCAGTGGCCTGCACAAAGTTCGGATTTGAATCCAATCGAAAATGAATGGGCGATTGTAAAAAGAATGCTTTCGCGTCACGAACGTGCTTCAACTAACATGGCAAAACTCTGGGAAATATTAAACAGTTAGTAGACCAAAATTCCACACCAAACAATACAAAATTTGGCAGAAAGTATGCCAAAACGAAGTAAAAATAGGTCCACATCTCAGAAAACGTTAACTATCTTTAACCCTTTGAAGCCGGCTGCCATTTTAGTGATATTTTAAATATCCCTGTAATTCTATCGATAAATAAATTTCAATAAAGTTAAGTTTGCGGAATAAAATTCGAACATGTTTAAAATGTTTGAAATTTTTAACCTTATGTGTGCGCTAGGTGCCTAATATAAGAACGAGAAAATTTGAAAATTTTAGAATTGCAATATCTTTTGATATAGTTTTTAGATCTTTATAGAACTTAGGTACAGCACATATTAATGTCACTAATTTGTAGACTTATGTAGTTTCTTGTGAACGTGCTGATATCCTTGTAGCTATAGTAGGCACAAGTGTGGCCATTCTAAATTTTGAAATTATGCAAATGGCTTCGAAAAAATGCTAAAAGCAATGCTAAACTGCAAAAATCGATGCTAAACTTTTTTTGTGCCAATAAAATTAAAAACCAAGTAGCTTTATTTAAAAACAACAAAATAAGTAGAAATAATTAATAAGAAAAATGCTCTTTTCAGTTTTTAATTAAAAGGAAGGTAATGTGCACAATTATAAGTCACCATTGTCCGAATTGTTTGAATCTGAATATGCGGATAAATCGCTATAGTGGGCAAAAACCAACCTAGGACTTTAAATAATTAGCTGTGGTACTTCAAAGTTATGCTCCTATATTTTTTAAACTAGATTGCGTCAAGGGAATAGAATTTAAATTTGTTATATGATTGTGTTCGTATGCAATATTTAATATCATCGAACGTTCGTGTAAAGCAGTGCTAGCGTAAAATTTAAATGCTAATAAAAAGTGCTAAATGCCTTTAGTGTGCTAAAGTACCTTTTTCAATGCTAAATGTATGAAATTAGTGCTAAATCTAGCATTTAAAATGCTAAATTGGCCACACTGGTAGGCACTGAATGTGAAAACGTTCAAAACATCAGGTCTCCTGAGAAATATTTGCTTTTTAGAAAGAACTACTTCACATGTAAATCTTATGCATTGTATACACAGCCAAATTAAGACTTTTGAAATTTCATATCGGACAAGAACGGTAAGCCTTCACTATTTTACCTATGTTTTTAGCATCAGAAAATTATGTTTACGTGAACTCACGACCGGATAATCGGATGCAACTGAAATTGAAAGCATGTCTTGGTTTTGAGTAAGACCAGTTCTGGTAGAAGCGATCTTGAAATGTCGACAACATTGTACCAGTGGTGCCACCCTGAAAATTCACTTATAAAAAAAACTGCTTTTTGCGCCATAAAAATTTGATTCACTAACCAAATTTTGACGAAATTCACACATTAGCTAAACCTTACTCTTAAATAAAAATTCGATTAAAATTTGGTTGAAAAATTAGGGTGGAGCTGTCAGCTACGGTAATTTTGGTATATTGAATTTTGAAAATTTGTTCAGCATAATAAAGCTTTTTGCCCTATGACTTCCACTGCAGTCACGTAATCAAAATAAAATTCATATGGTAAATGGGCCTCACTGCAGGCAATATTCAGTGGGAATCCGGTTCAAAAACCATAGTAGGGTTGCCAGCTACTGTTGTTTTTGTTTTTTTAGGCGATTTTATCTTATTCTTATTAGGCGATTTTATCATAAAATTTTCAAATGGTAATTATCTTATAGTGAGAGTAAACAACAAATAATCAGATTTTTTAAAGTGATAGCTTAAAATTTCTTTTATATCCCTACTTCCAACGCAGTCATTATATCGATACAAAATTACCAGGATAGGTTGACTTTAACATGAAGCAGATTTAATATATTTTTGGCTTTGGTGCTAGCAAACGATTAGCAGCACGAAGCGTTTTTGTCATTTCATATCAATGGATGCTAACGGTAACTATTTATATAGCGAAAATCTACAATGAAAATAAGTAATTAATATTTTAATTTGCCAAGTTTGGGAAATTTTTCTGATGGCAGCCCCAAACATTATTCTTTCGCTCAAGTCGCCGGATGAAAACGAGATTCATAGGGTAGGTTGATTTTGAGTTGCAGTGCTGGTAAAGTATTGCAAGCACTGAGCATTTTTGTTATTGGGGCTGACTGTCGAAAAATACAACTATCGGCTTCAATAAACTTTATTAATTATCAAATCCACTATTATTATCAAATCCACAAAGTTTCCTTATTAGGAAGAAACAGTTGATGATATTACTTAATGAAGCTTAAAATACAAATTAATAGTTGAGGATGATAGTAAACATAAACGGGCGTAAAATGTTTTGTGTTTTAATATAATTAATTAAAAATTTGAAAAAAATATATATTTTGATTTCCTACATAGCTTCCTTCTGTAGAAATATATTTTTCTCGGAAAAAAGGAGGGTTTCTCATCTCAGTACCGTTGAATAGAGTTGGTTGTGTCAGGAGCCAATCGCACACAAAATCTTTCGCTCTTGAATTATCTTCGAATCGCTACTCTCCTACAGCTTCTTTAACCTACCCAAAACATATGAAAATCACAGGCCGATAAGTCCGGGCTATAGTGGAAATGCTGAAGTGCAGTCCGTGCATTTAGTTAAGCTTTGAGACTGTTGGAGCTGCATTATGGGACCTGACATTGTCATACAGAAGAATGACATTTTCTTGGGCCAAACTGCAGCCTTTGGTTTAACCAACAGTTAGCAGTAGTCAGTAGCACTAATTATGCGTTCAAAATCAATGAGCAAAATGCCTCGACGGTCGAAGAAATCTGTTGCAAGAACCTTTCCAGCCGAGAGCCGAGTGTTAGATTTCACTGCGGCTGGCTCCCCTTTTTTCCGCCACTCTATATTGAGTTTTTTCGACTTTAGTGTGCATTGTGGATCCATGTTTCGTCACAGGTAAGGATTCGGCTCAAAGATGTATCACATTCTTCAACAAACCTTGCTGTTTGTGTCCGGCGAATCTCTAAACGTCTCTAATTCTAATCTTCGATCGAAAAACAAGCGACCCATCTGGCACTACTTTATTCTAGATTATTTACAATAATTGCTTGATAGCTTCGATAACTTATTTTGACCTTACATAAAAGATTCGGATACTCCAATTCGTCTATCCTGTTCAGAAAATGTATCGAACCGCTCGAACGTTTTCACTTATAATGCTGATATGAGAACAAGATCGTGTTTCTGATTTTTTACTCGTTTTCGTATTTCTTTTAACTCTTTTGCCAGGAAAACACACGAATCTTTGACAGTATTTGATTTCCAAACTATGCAAAATTTCTGTCATTTTCACTCCTTTACGTGCAAGAAATTGTGCAATTATGCCTTGCACAACAGTCCACTCGTTTGAATCCTACGCAAGTAAAATATACGCACATACCCTGTCCATCAAACCTTAGTTGCTCAGGAGCGAAAATCCCGTTTATACTCGTAATTGATTCACCCTCGCACTGCTGATTCTTACTCGAAAAACACTAGAAAATAAGAACTTGTACATAAGTTAGGATTTTAAATTCCTTGAATATTAACTGTATGACTATCTGGTATTGTTATGATTGACTCCGCGCTATTGTGTTCATATTTTCCTTTAAAATAAATAAACCAACCATGAATCGAAAGTAAATCTTTGCCTGGCAATAATTATTGTGTCATAAGCGGGTCGTAGCGCTAAAGTATCGCCACCCATACACCCACGGCAGAATGAGCTAGTCAGCTGGAAAAAGCACTTTGTTTAGATACAAAAAAAACGTCATTATCTTGAGTTTTAGTAGCATCTAGTTCAATCAAAAGTAACCTCACAAGTTTTATAGAAAACCTTACATTTCTGCAGCAACTGGACTTTGACACGTCAACCATCCAAATTTTTGGAACGCAAAACCGCGTCTGCTGATTACAAGAAAACTGTCATCAAATAAGAATAAATCGTAATTTATATCAATTCTATCAAAAATTCAACAACAGTAAAATCGAAATTCTTTTACTTGGGTTCCATATGGTAATTAAGAAGTTGGCATTTAGGTTAGCCTAGGTTAGGTAGTAAAGAGGGTTGCCGGCTACCCGGCTAACATTAGGTCGCCAGTTTGTTCCCACCCTCTGCTGACTTGTTAGAGCTGCCAAGTGACCGCTTTGCCAAACTGAATCAGCTGACTCAACGTGATGGTACTAGCCTCATCTGCTAACTCTTGAAAGTGGTAAGAACCAAAAATTTTGAGGCGTTTATTATTTAGGGCCAGGCAATGGCAGAGAGTGTGCTCGATGGTGTTCTCTTCCATCTAGCACTTCTTTCATAAATTGCTGGATGTTAGTCGCATTTTGTTCTCATTCGAACTTTAGTTTGGACCATATGGCAGCATCTAGTTTGCATGTGGTGTCAGCAATTGACCGTGGTACAGTGATGCAGGGGCTATTACTAGCTCCTGAACCTTTCCTCACGAATTTATCGGCTTTTTCGTAGCATATGACCTCATTTTGCACTTTCACCCACATAATCCGGATCTGAATATGCTTTGCTTTTTCATTGAGAGCCACTCTGCAATTGTTAACAGTTTTTGAAGAACATCTGTAAGAGCGAGAATTGCTGCCCTGCTGTCGACGCAAATTGTCGTTGGTTTGGTTGATGTTCCGCTAATGGACTGAATTGCCATGCGTATAGCATATACTTCAGACTGAGTGACAGTTGCATGATATAACAGCCTACACCAGAGGTTAAGGTTCAAAACCGTAGAAAAACGCCCGAGTCAATTCCATCTTGACTCGTCCGTTTAAATCCAGATGCCATCATCGGTGGTAGCTCCCTTTTTCTTCCAGTCTTTTCTTGTGGGTATCTTGAGTTGCCAAGATGTTTTATTTTGCTCATGTGGCACTTCTTTGCATTCCGCTATAGCCCCACTCAAGTTGGCGTTAAAAGTTTACAATTTTCAAGCTCCTCAAATTTGTTTAAGATTCAATTTATAGAAATTTAAAACAAAATCCAAATTTTTTCGTAAAATTTATTAATTTGTAGTATGAAACATAATCAAATACAAATTGCAATCAAACGAAAGCATTTTATGAAGATACTTTCTAGTCAAATCTTCTCAGTCAATCATTGAATTTCTGCACATTCTTTTAAAGCACACCCCTAGCACATATCGAACAAAAATCAATAAAATATAATTTCATAAAAAGGATATCGCACACATTTCCATATTTTCAAGTTATGCTTGTGGTGTATTATCGGCTTACTGGCTGAAGAAGTAATATCTTTCCTGGATGGAAAGGTGTATTCATATCAGTACAACAAAGCTAAAAAGGATCGACATCGGTGGTATTACAGATACTTTGTACGCGAGCTTCGGACTGGATCCCAGCCAAATAGAATACTTTGAGAGAAACAGAAAAAGTGAATACATTGGCGAACATGGAGACGAACGAGGAGTTTGTTCAATATATACATAGATACATCGAACAATATACGTTTCAGTACACGTAGTAGGGTGATGGAATAGATACTCTTTGTTGATCATTTCACCATTGTCACAAACGACATTGACGAGGTATTCATATGATAGACTTCTATACCTGTCTAGATATTGTGCTGTTTGTACCTGCATATTCGTCTAGTGCAAAATGAAGAACGACCACAGTATGAAAATAACTGAATTTCGACTACGTCAAAGTTCGAACACTTTGATGCTTCATTCCTCAGCAATTCTACAGATGACTATACATGTGCATGTAAAGCGAATCATATTTTCATGGAGCTCAAAGTACTAGAGATAGTGCACGAGGGATAAAAATTCGGATTAAATTAGTTTGAAGTTCGTGTGGATTCTTCATTATCCGTCCGAAGGCTGTCTGTTCGTTTGCATGAGGGTCCTCACTAAATGGATCGGATTTGCTTCAGGATATTATTCATCATCTATCGAAGCAGAATTAAGTGAATAATTTCCATAGATGGGTGTTCTTTGAAGTTGATTATTATTTGCCTAGCATTTGAGATTGCTTGATTGGTTGTTTGATTGTAGGTGCTTATGTATAGGTATTGAAAAATCATCATGCTCTGAATTTTTTAAGCAGGGCAGGGTATTTATAAGCGCACAGAAACTTGACCTTCAAAGAGAATTTACTAAGTGGTAAATATACGACCAAGTGAAAAATTGATGCAAGGATATGAAAACACTTTTTTGGGAAACAAATTTATTTCCTGAATACGAGTTTGTATTTGCGTCTTTTGCAAATATATTTATAAAATCTATTGGAATGATAGGTATTTTCATTAAGTTTGAGGGAGATGTCTGGTCTCGATATCGAAATGAATGTTAAAAATTTTTTTTTTATATATTACACAAGTCTGTTATGACTTTCGAATTGAAGCAAAGGAAAGTAATATCACGACAATACTAGCTAGTTTCGTATTGTTCTTTCAATACTTGCTAAAAAAAACACTTCTTTTAATTTAACACGACTGAAACTGAACTCCACGATAAGCTACACATCCTCCACATTTATGGAAATAGTTCTGCTGACCTAATGTCTGCGATTCTGTGAGAATCTGCCTGTCTGGCGTATTTGTCGCTTACCTGTTGCAGGTGTTTGGTAACATCTTGCAACAGGGTAGCATATTTTTGTAGCAATTATAGTGTGGAAGTATATATAACTAGCTAGGTCTCGGGTTTGAAACTGGTAGCTCCATTCACAAGTTTAAAATCAATGTGAATAAGAGTGTGGAGTGGTTAGTTTCAGGACTCACTATACCCCTGATTAGCTCAGACCTCACCACCTATTCAGAGCTAGATGAACTCAAAGCTCAGTGCGCGGTCTCTTGTCCGAACCTGAATTCGAACTAGGGAGCCCACACACAAGACGCCAATGCTCTACCCACTAGGCTACTCGAATTTTTAATTCAAATTTAAAATTTCTCTGATTGCAAACAAAGTTAGCTGGAATTGGATATACAGTTTTTGTTGTACTAGTAATTGTAATTGTAATTTGTTCAAAATAATTCATTTCACCGGCAAGATGCCTAGTTACAAAATGAATAAAAATATTAGAAGGAATTAAGATATAATAAAACATTAAAATTAAAAATATAAAAAACCCAATAAGAATAGAAGTACAAAAATTAGAATACAGTTAAGTAAACATAGAGAAAAAAATGGAGTATGGATGTAAAAAAAAACAATGAAAACTAAATATATAAATAAAATGGTTAAGTAGGAGAAAAAAGTGCACTACGAACTAAAATTTTGAAAATTCCAATAGACCGAGGGAGAGAACCAGGCTGAAGATTATTATGCGTCCTCAGTAAACGCAAAACAGGCGAATGAAAAAAACCTCAGTACGTGCAAAAGGTGCATTAAACATTGAGGTTGCCCTGATAGGTCTGTCATGATGGCTTGACGTAAAAAAAAACACGACAAAGATGAAGATAAATACCGCAAACTTTAAAAAGAAAACATTCAACGAGGTAAATTCTGCGCTGATGAAGTTGAGGAATATTAAGGGTTGATAAACGTTCACTATAATAAGGCAACGAGTAAACTTTCGCTGGACATATTCAACCGCCTCAGACAAATAACAGAAACGAGGACCCCACACTACAGAGCAATACTCAAGGATAGAACAAACAAGGGAAAGAAAAATATGCAAACAAGTGGAAATGTTAAAGGGATTGTGGCAAACGCGTATAACAAAACTAGCGATCCGGGACGCCTTGCGAATAATGGTACGAAAATGAATATCGATCTTAACCCTCCGAGAACACAAATTGACCCCAGAGACCTTTTTGACCAATCGCAGCGCTTAGGCCTGCGGGAAAAAGGGGGTACTGTAGGTTCCTTAGTGTATTTCTGTGCCTTGACTTTTAGTTTAAACCGTTCTCATACAGTCCCATGTCGTCAGTCGTCGTTGAGAAGCCTTTGAAGCAGATCAAGGGGTCAAATAGACCCCATGTGTACTCGACGTCAATTTTGAGGTAAAATTCAATATGTTTTTTACTTTATAAATCGATAGATTAATTTCAAATAGCCAAAAAATAATTGTTTTTGATGTGTACCAATTTTTTCCAGCTTGTAAAAACTGTTTTTAAAAAACCGATTTTTCCTTTCGAAGCTAGATATATTTAGTTTTTGTGACAAATATTGATATTTCGAGTTCAATCTGCTCTCTTCTTCTTCAATGTCTATCGGTCTATCGATAGACACTGACACTGACGCTACCAAAAATAAATCTGCTATTGCTACCTTGAAAGAAGTTGTGGCTCACCTTGTCGAGCCATATTTACGAGAAAAATAAAATAATACCATTCTATGTGTAGACATTCGAAAAGAGATCGAGAATATTTTAGGAATAAATATCCCAAATGTTCCTTCAGAACGCCCAAAGCTCAGTAAAAGAGCAAGATGTTTATTGTTCTCTCGAAAACAGGACCACAAAACAAAAGATGTGTGCGCATCTTGCAATCGACCGATGTGTGACGAGCATGCAATGATTGTGTTGGATATGAATAATTTTTCAATTTCTTCTTTATTTTGTCAATATTTTTATATATTTTAATGAATAAAAAATAGTTTTTTCTATTCAAAAATGAAAAAATTCATTATTTTTCATACCCTCAAAATTACTTCTACTAATATGCGTAACGAATATATTTTTTGCAACCCTTTATATAGGGATGATTTTTGTATTATTCTAACCATATAAATTTTAAGCTCAAAATATTAAAAATCAATAAATTTATTAATTTTTTTTAAAAATATTCAATTATAAAAAACCTTCAAAATCGCCACCGTAAATATGCAAAATAAATACTTTTTTTTAAAGGTCCAATATGCATCTACTTTTTTTATGATTTTGTCATATCTTGAGAGTATCTGTTTAAATTTTTAGCCAAAAATATTGAAAATTAAAAAAAATAACGATTTTTTAGTAAAAAACCTAATTTTCGGCAAAACTGTTTTTCGCGAATTTTTTTTAGGTATGTTAAGGACATTTAAGGCACGTCTTATGCATAAGAACTACTAGAAAAGGTCTCACACTATACCTACAAATTTTTTCAAATTAAAATCTTCAGTTGTGGCGATTCTATAGACGTTCAAAAGTGCTTGGGGTCAATTTGACCCCAAGTGCTCTCCATGATCGAAAAAATAGGTGTGTACTCGGAGGGCTAAGCTTCCGATCGAAGGTAACACCGAAGTCATTAAAATGATCCACAACTAAAAGGTTGATGTCACAAATAGAGTAAATGAACTCAAAAGCACAAGGCTTCAATGTAAAAGACATTGAGTAACATTTGGAGATATTCAAGGACAAGTAATTACAGTTACACCAGGAAACAAGACGATTCATATCGTTTTGAAGAGCAAGATGATCAGAAGGAGCATTGATAACGCGAAAAACTTTCAGGTCATCAGCGTACATTAGACAAGGAGATTCAAACACATAAGGAAGATTGTTGACGAAGATATAAAATAGCAAAGTCCCGAGAATAGACCCCTGAGGTACACCGAAGGTAGGAAAAAAAGAAGAGGGCGAGGAGCCACGGTGAGAGACATAACAAATACGATCAAATACAAATTATGAGAGCCACGAAAGAAAAGGCTCCGATATACCATAATGCTCTAATTTAAAAAAAAAGGAGCTCATGATTAACTGAGTCAAAGGACTTAGAGAAGTTAGTGTATATGGCATCTACTTGGTGGTGAGTATCTAAAACAGAAGCAACAAAATGAGAAAACTCTACAAGGCTAGTGGTAGTAGTTTCACGAAACTATACTGTTGAGCAGCAAAAACGTGTCGAAGAGCATCATGGACGCGATTGAAAATTAAACGCTCACAGATTTGAGAAAAGCAAGGAATGATAGAGATCGGGTGATAGTTAGTAACTACCTTAGATCACTAGACTTGTGGATAAGAAAATGCTTGACACTTTCCAAGAAGCTGGGAAAATACCATTACCCAGACTAATGTTAAAAATGATGGACAAGGGAATACAAAGAGAAGAAGCAAGTTTTTTAACGAAAAAGTTAGGAATTCCATCAGGGCCAAGAGAAGAGCTAGAGTGAAATGTAGATATAATAGATTGGACTTCAAGAGGATTGGTCTCAAATACTGATAGGCAAGTGGGAAAGTGAAAAGAAGGAATGCTGGAGATATGAGAAGAAAAATTCAAATATACAGAGGAAAAAAAGTCAGCAAATAGATTACATATTCCTTGCGGAGTAGAAGCACTAGAATTATTAAAAGAAACAGAATCAGGTATAGAAGAAGAAGATTTCAAGCTACGCACATATGACCCAAACATCTTAAGATCATCCGAGCTAAGTTACGATTCAATATATGAAAAGTAGTTGCGTATTGCAAGTAGTGATGGGCGATTGCGAGATATTTTAACAATCGAGATAATCGCAATCGGCGCCACAAATAATCGAGATAATCGCAATCGAGAGAATCGCAATCGATGCGCCAAAACAATCGAGAGAATAATCGAGACAATCGAGATAATCGAGACAATCGGGATAATCGAGACAATCGAGCGATTCGAAATAATCGAGATAATCGAGCGATTCGAGATAATCGAGACAATCGAGCGATTCGAGATAATCGGCCGTTTCGAGATAATCGGCCGATTCGAGATAATCGGCCGATTCGAGATAATCGGCCGATTCGAGATAATCGAGCGATTCGAGACAATCGAGACAATCGAACATCTCGCAATCGGTTGACGGCAATTGAGTGAGCCATAAAGCACGTTTCGTTGTAAAAATAAAAAAATGTTCAAATATTTCAGCAAAAATATTAAGTGTTATTATTTGATCAAACTGCAATTTTTAGGGAAATATTGATGTACAAAAGGATATGTTTATCTTAAGTTAAAATTAAGATATCTTTAACTCTTTGGTGGCGGTGGGAATGTAATGATCAGATATGCATGGAAATTTGTATGGCTAGCATTTATCATGCATAAATGGCTGGTAGTTTTGCTAAAACTATTAAGTCTGATCAAAGTGTATGATCAAATATTATATGAAGTTGAGTTTTGTCATGCTGTTAAGTATGTTAAAATAAAATCTGCTTTTAGATAGTGCAGTTTGAAAGCATATCATGTATCCAGTATTTTCGTACTTGCGAGTATTTTATTCAAATATTCAAAAAGTTTTTAGGGCAAAAGTACCTGAAATCGGCCAATTTTGGGTTAGAGTGGTTTCGGACATAACGGGCCAAGACCTATTGCTGTGATACAAACATTTCGGTTTTGTAGGGGAGTAAGGGGTTTTTGGCCATAGTTTGGCAAAAATTGCCTTTACCGCGCTTTCAATGATTGAAAGTGGTCGGAGAGTACAATAGTGATATTTTAAGGATGAAAAAAATTTTTATGGGGAAAATTGGGCAAAAACGTCGAAATTTTCCAAATTTTTTTTTTTTGCGTAGCTTGAATTCGGAGACATTTCTGAGCTGTTTCGGGTGAAATGTCCATACAAGTCTGGGAAAAAGTGGTCTAGTTTCGAAGATACGGCATAATGCACAGCCGGAGAAGCCAATCATCGAACCAAAAGGGATCTCAACCTTTTCTTATTTAGCACTTTTAGTGCTACTTTCAGTTTTTTTGGTCGGTTTTCCGGCGGATTTCATTTTGCCATATCTTCGAAACTAGGCCACTTTTTCTCAGACTTGTATGGACATTTCGCCCGAAACAGCTCAGAAAGGTCCCCAAATTCAAGCTACGCAAAAAAAAAATTGGGAAAACTCAACGTTTTTGCCCAATTTTCCCCATAAAAATTTTTTTCATCCTTAAAATATCACTATTGTACTCCCCGACCACTTTCAATCATTGAAAGCGCGGTAAAGGCAATTTTTGCCAAACTATGGCCAAAAAACCCCTTACTCCCCTACAAAACCGAAATGTTTGTATCACAGCAATAGGTCTTGGCCCGTTATGTCCGAAACCACTCTAACCCAAAATTGGCCGATTTCAGGTACTTTTGCCCTAAAAACTTTTTGAATATTTGAATAAAATACTCGCAAGTACGAAAATACTGGATACATGATATGCTTTCAAACTGCACTATCTAAAAGCAGATTTTATTTTAACATACTTAACAGCATGACAAAACTCAACTTCATAGAATATTTGATCATACACTTTGATCAGACTTAATAGTTTTAGCAAAACTACCAGCCATTTATACATGATAAATGCTAGCCATACAAATTTCCATGCATATCTGATCATTACATTCCCACCGCCACCAAAGAGTTAAAGATATCTTAATTTTAACTTAAGATAAACATATCCTTTTATACATCAATATTTCCCTAAAAATTGCAGTTTGATCAAATAATAACACTTAATATTTTTGCTGAAATATTTGAACATTTTTTTATTTTTACAACGAAACGTGCTTTATGGCTCACTCAATTGCCGTCAACCGATTGCGAGATGTTCGATTGTCTCGATTGTCTCGAATCGCTCGATTATCTCGAATCGGCCGATTATCTCGAATCGGCCGATTATCTCGAATCGCTCGATTGTCTCGATTATCTCGAATCGCTCGATTGTCTCGATTATCTCGAATCGCTCGATTATCTCGATTATTTCGAATCGCTCGATTGTCTCGATTATCCCGATTGTCTCGATTATTTCGATTGTCTCGATTATCTCGATTGCAACAATCGAGTCCAACTTAAATAATCGAGATGTTTCGAGATATTTGAACAATCGAAACAATCGAGTTTAATATCTCGCAATCGCGCATCACTAATTGCAAGTGTAGTTTCCTTTTTAGCAGCAGATCGCAAACGAGAATAAACGGCATAATCCCTTCCAGACTCCGACTGCAAATACTTCAGCCGACCAACGTTTGTAGCTTTTAAAGCAATAACAGAGCAACATAATTTTTTGCACAGGACTATTGATAAGCCCGTCTTAGTTTACTCTAAATATTTTATAGTAGTAGAGCACTAGCTTCTAGTGTGTGAACTCCCTGGTTCGAATCTAGGTTCAAACGGTAGACCGTGCATCGAGCTTTGAGTTAACCTAGTTCGGAATAGCTCAGAGTAAAATTAGGATTAAAGAATTACTACCAGCTTCAAACTATTTGCTGAAACTTTCCTTCCCCACGGTTTCAACTAGAATCCAACAAATACCTCTTGAAAATCTGTAGAAACTGACAGTTCCTCATCTTGGCTATGTAAAATTAATTTTTTCAAATTAAATCTTAATTTCTATACACATCAACTTCATTTACTTCAATCAAATCTGAAATCTAGTTTTCATTTAATATAAACATAAATCAATTCCACAATTGCTTCTCATATTTTAAATGTCTCTAAATGATTTTTCTCCGTACGTTACTACACCCATCATATTGAGATTCTGCTATTATTCCAAAGTACTTTACCATTATGAAATCACTCACTGGAATGCAACAAGAAAATCTCAGTCAGATTTTTTGTAAATACATATGCATGAGTTATGTCTGCCGTGCGTGTATATTGATAGCAAAAATATAACAAACATGTGAGCAGATCCAAACACTAAGGCAACATTACAGTAGCCGGAAGTAGAGGCAGACGAGAAGGAGTCAGTCCTAAATATTATGAAAGTGGATGAACGTGAGTTGAAACTATACTCTATCTATCTTATTATGTTTTTATTTTGGTATTTATGTCCACATATTCTCCAATGTAATCCTCACGTTCGTAAAAATGAAGTATGAAAGTAGATGTTGAAGTGAAGTGCTGTGCACTTGACATTTATCATTGCAAAAATAAAGTGGTTGAATTCGATTTACTGGGTTGATACATGTCTTAGAATTTCAAGAAGATATTTGAAAAAGGATAAATGTTTTGCTTTACAGGGCGAATAGCCAACACTGTTTTTTTTTTATCAAAACAGACATCATCCGTAACTGCCATTGAATACAAATCAAATGAACCAAATACTTTTTTGACCTTTAATATTGATTACTAACAGTTAAAATTAAAGGGTTGGTGTTTTTGGAATCGTTTAATGAAGTCTGTTGCATCCATAATAGCACAATCTAATGAAAGTCTCATCCTGAGATCGCTTTCCAGCGTAGTGTCACCCACCGCGCTTTCTCTCTCAACGTAGAATGGGCATATCGTATGTTTACTTTCGTGCTACGGCACGCTAACATATATATCACAGCTTAAAGCTTGTTGACTATACAGCAGCTGTCAAGTCCACAATAAGATTATATCTCAACTGATAATAGTATCGTATACAGCGGACGTTTAGTCCGCGGACTAAACACCAAATTCCACCTAAACTTTTTAGTCCACGTGCTGTATACACTCGTGGACCGACCTAAATTTAGGTCGGTCTACGATTTCAAGCGACCTGACCTAAATATAGGTCGTGGACTATAATCGTTGTAAACACACGCGACCTAAACATTGAATTTTGTGCGACTATTAATAATGTATGTATGTTGAATATAAGCTCATAACATTCCCCTTTGACACAAAATCATTGAAATAAACATGTTTGAGAGACAAATGAAACGATAAATACAGTGCATGAAGGAAAATTAAACTAAATGACAGCTGTCATATACGGACGAGGACTAAATTCCACCTAAGCAAATTTTAGGTCAGATTGGTGTAAACACCTGAGGACTAAGTTCATTTAGTCCGCGCTTTAGGTCAGGTCACTTTTGGTCCGACCGCTGTAAACCTGCACAATATCACAACTGTCATTTATCATTGCCAATATAATAATTTAAATAATTGGACGCCTAAATACGTTCTTTTAAATCATGATAATTTACAGTGACAGCTTTTAAGTAATTTCCAAAGTAAACAAATATTTCTCAGCCTTGAAGTTTTACGAGTACACTGAAATATAAATATTGTAAATTATTGAATTATTGTACAATATTTCTTTGAGCTATTATTACTTTGGGGCCAATTCCAAATCAACAACCATATTCTTAGATGGCAACTGAGGAGGCAAAGTTAATAGTATCTAGACTATAATGAAGTTTCGTCAAGTAACTGTATAATCAACATCAAAATATATGAATATCCCTAAACATTCAAACTGGTTCACCAAATTTTATTCATTAATCTTCAAAATTCCATTTATTTATATCCCTTTTCAATTATTCATATTACTCGCCGGTCGTATGCATCTACACCCGTATCAATTACAAATCGGTAAATGGGGAACAAAACCATATAAAGAATGTTATTTTCGTTTTTGAGCTTGGAATCAAATTCAATTATTTATCGACTAATTTGCTCAAAATTAAATGGAGCAAACAACAGAATAATTTGTTTTTAAACTAACCTTATGAAAGAGGGGAAGACATTCACCCGAGCCTTGTTCATTTATATCAAGTAATTATAGTTTTTCCATGTAGGAAATGTGAGTATGTCCATAATGCCTTCTACTATTGCTGCACTTCGAACTCCGACTTCCGCCGTGCAACTGCGGAATGAAGGTGTTCGCTGATTTTGCCAAAACTTTCATCAAAAGACCTCGTTCGAATTTTCAACGAAAAGAGAAAGCACCAGTTCGAACCTAATCTCAAAAAATTGTAAAATTTCTTTATATTACCAAAACGTACGTGGCTTGAGATCGAAGCTCCAATCTATATCCTTTAACTCTTTGCTCGCCTTAGATCAAATTATATGTCTAGCGGAAACTTGGCTTTCAGATAATCTTCATAGCATTGAAGTTCTTCCTTTGCGCCAGGTATTTCGAGTAGAAATTGTTATATTTTTAACAAAACGCATCGGAGTTGTATTCATTGCCACACGCGAACCTCTTCGTGGTGAACTATGTCGTGATTTTCATCCTTCTCCTCCTGTTGAAAGTGTGATGATTCGTACTGGTTTTCCTAACAAACTTCACTCAATAATTCTCTCTGTATATGTTCCTTGTAACAGTTTATTGAATCATTATTGAATCATTACAAAACTTAAAGCACATATTAATGTTACTAAGTTGTATACTTGTAAAGTTTTGTATGAACCTGCTGGCAACCCTGTAGCTACAGCAGACGCTGAAAATGAAAGCCTTGAAACCAGCGACTCTCCTAAAATATTTTCGCTCTTAAGAAACAAGCAACGCATATACAAATCTTATGCTTTGTCTACACAGTCAAAGTAAAACTTTGGAAATTCCATGTCAGACAAGAACGGCAACCCTTTCCCAATTTACCTACATTTTTAGCATCAAAAACTTCTGTACACAGGAACTCACGACCCAATAATCAGATACAGTTGAAATTTACAGAATGTATTGGTCTTAAATAAGCGATTTTGAAATTTTCAAAAAATTGCGAAAAATCACTAAGAAAAATAACTACTTTTGGCCCTATAAATTCTGATTCAGTCACCAGATTTTGACGAAATTTATACAATACTTGAAACTTACTCTAAACCACATTTGGTAGAAATTTGGTTGAACAATTAGATTGGAGCTGCCAGCTATGGTAATTTTAGTGTATTAAATTTTGAAAATTCGCCGCGGAAAATAAAGCTCTTTGCTCTATAGATTCCAGTGCAGTCATGCAATCATAACGAAATTTATATGACAAATTAAACTTATTGTAGGTAATAATCAGCAGAAATCTAATTGGAAAAAATGATAGGATTGCTAGCTATTGTTGGTTTTGTATTTTTAATTATTTTTTTTTTTTTGAATATGTTTAGTAAGCGATTTCATTATAAAATTTTCAGATCATAGTGATCTCGTGGTGAAAATAAACAACAAATACTACGATCTTGCTAATTTGAAAACTTTAGCACATGGTAACCCTAAATTTCTTTATATTGCTGTCACTTCCAATGGAGTCATCGGATCAATACGAAATTCGCAGATTAGGTTGACTTCAACGTGAGCCAGATGTGACATAGTTTTGGCTTCGGTGCCAGCACGAGGCGGCATCGCGAAATTTTGCAATGAAAATGTTTACAATGTTTAAATTTTCTAAAGTCTGCACATTTTTCGGATAACAAACCCAAACACCTTTCTGTTGCTGTAACTTTCGATGAAGTCATCGAAATTAAATTAGCTTAGGGTATATTATTACACAAGGTGTATTGGTCTTAAGTAGGAGAAGTAGCGAGTGGTAGTGGCCTTAAGTAGCTAGTGGTAGAATACACACTCAAAATCTGCACAAATCCTCTACTATTCTTCGAACATTAGTGTTTCTAGCGATTCTGATGCGCTAGGGTTTTTTTTTCATATGTTCCCCGCCTGTCTTTTTTCAAATTCTTTGCCTGGAGTCACGCCGACTACTGCTTGTTTATTTATTTATTTATATGAGAAGAAAATCCATTTTATAGAGAAAGATACGTCAGTAGCTGTTAAACTAAGCTAAAGCCAACTAAAGTAAGTAGATCGTTAAAGTATGAACAACATAATGTATACCAGATGTGAAATTAAAACAATATAAATAACAAAGTATAATAATCCTAGTAATTATAAGAAAAAAAGAAAAAAAGAAAGTGATAAAAAAATTGTAGTAATAACCAAGTTGAAAAGGGGACGCAAATACCACCACGCTAGCTGGAAATGAGCATTACCACATTTTTTAATTCGAACAAATTAGTGTTGAAAAGATCTAAGTGCTCTCATAATACATTGCCCAAGCGTTTTAACCTCTCCAACGGAGAAAACTTGCCATGATTGGTTTTATACGTGTGCAACATAAATAAAAAGTTAGACCTCGTCATTCTCTGAGGAACTCTGAATGGTAATTTCTGTAAGACTTTGGGAGTATCCAACTTATTGTTTGAGATTTTATATAAAAATATGGGCTCATGGTAGGCTCTACGAACTTCAAGAGAGCTCATATTTAGCAGTGACATGACATAAGCGTAATCAAAATCACAAACGTTAATTCTGAGTTTGAAGCCAATGTACCAAAGTAATTTATTTTGGATTCTTACTAGTGTTCTACAATGAGACTGGTAATAGGGGTTCCATACAATCGAAGAAAATTCCAATTTGCTACGAACTAAAGAAAAGTAAAGTGATTTTAAAGCGAATATATTATGAAAACGCCGAGAGTTATGAATCAAAAAACCTAGCATTCTACGTGCATGAGCAGATATTTCATTGACATGTTCGTTAAACATGTTCGAGTGCTTCCTGTTCAAATCGCAGCGAGGTATCAAATCTGGCTTCACCGATTCGTTCCGACCTCGTAACTTGTTACGTGGCAACAGTTCTCAGGTGGTCTTCACTAATCCGATCGCACGTACAAATGTGTACTTTCTTCTTCTCTCTTTGTCAGAATCCCTAGACGTCATAATGAATTGGGGCTTGGATCTCTGCCACAAACGGTTTTTTGCCTTTAAAATACTTTTAAAAGTATTTATACTCGACCTAAGCGTTGAGGCATTAGATTGTTGAATTGTATTTTCATTTATCTGTTCGTAAATATTAATCTTTATTTTATATCTTGTCACAGCGCTTTCCACTACACTTTTCATTAATCACTCACCAAGCAGCTTTCTGCAAAAACATTCTCTCCGATCGAAAAACCGATCCGTCCTTCTTCGGACCTAATATCTGTCTTTGAGCCGACTACGAAGAAGATCTCAGATCGAGTAGGAGCATTTGAGTTTCCGAAGGAATCTTGAGAATCGGAAAAGTCTCACGTGTCGAATATTTAATATAGCAGGGTTTCACATCTTCGTCGACTATCCATAAACCAAGTTGAATTAATCTATGCGCAGAGCTAATAGTCACACTCCAAATTTGAATGTTGAACGGAAGCAGATTGAGGAGCACATCAAGGGCCGCACCAATAGTAGTGCCCATGGCATCACAGATACCTAGGCACAGAGTCCTTTGTAGTGGCTCTTTGTCTACAAGAAGTCAATTGAACTCAATTGGACTTAGCCCAGACAATGTTTCTTGTTCTGCGCCACGGGTATTATCGATCAATGTCAATCGATATATTAATCAAAAAAGGATGTATAGCACTAAGCAATAACTTTTTATTACTGCATAAAGTTTCGATCATTCAAAATCTTCCTGGCGCTTTTTTGGAAAATATGAGTGTTAAGATTTACACTTACATACATATATCTCAAATAGCCTCGTTAATCGATTTCTATTATTTGGCAAACAGTTTTTATTTTTATTATTAAATAGATGTTGGATAACAATTTATAGTTGGTTGCATCGCAGTATGCTAATCACAATTACAGCCGAATAAACTCTTCTATCACACAACTCGAGTCTGAGCCCCGAAAAAAACCTTACCATTTCACATGCTAGCTTCTAACTAGAATATACATCCATCCTCAGACATACCTCTTCTCATATACTCCAATTCTATTGTATTTGCTTGTAGAAGCAGCTATCTGGTGTGTATTTAATTGGTGCTTAACACTAATTGATGGATCAGAACATTGTCCAGAAGAAGTTAGCTGGTCACGGAAACTGCACATACTGGTTCAAGCCTTAATCGTAAATTTCTCGACCGCACAGTAAGGAAAAGCCATTTTGACTTCGTAACTGATAATAAATGTGTGTGTAAATGAAGTTTGTGTTGGAACATTAGAATCTATTGTAATGACAGTGATAGCAATAATGAAATGCAGACAAATTGGTTAGGCAAAGTGGAAGTTAATTGCGAGGTAAGATGTGCTTTTATTAACTGTTTTGATTGACATTTGGAAAAGTGGTTGCATTTTCCTATACAATGTAGTATAGGACTATGAAAATTATTTTTGCTTCCTATTTTTACCCATTGTATTCGAATCGAATCCGAGCTGCTTCTATGCAAATCAACACCTACTCAGTCTTACAAAAACTGCTTATGAAATCCGCATTAATCACAGCTTTATGCATAAATCATGAGCGTACTCCTATATGAGATCACACTACAAGTGTGGTACGATTTCATCTTATCACACCTCGAACGAAATCCTCGCACAAGTATGCGACGAACGTTTTGGCTTTCTCGAGATTAGTTCTATCGTACTTGATGAAAGCCTTCCAATTAGATGTTTGTCATTCGTTCATAATAATTAACCAGAAGAAAATATGAATGTTAATTGCATTAGCTTGCGCAAGTCTATGTTCTAAATACTCGAAGAAAAGCGATTCGTTCAGCAGTCAGCTTTTCGTCTGTGCTGATGATGATGATTGATTACGCTGTCTCTGTCTCATCATCATAGGCTAATTGGATTTTACCATTGCAAAGAGATTACTGCGATGGCAAAAACGTCGAAGCTAATGGCCAAGTTCTGTCTAAGTAACTCTGATCCTTTTCGACTTTGGAACTCATTAGAATCCTTCACGCTGGAATGGCGCTCAAGAATATGAATAGATCGAATATTTATGGACTCAGTCGTATAGAAGGGGCTGCGAAAAAGTCAAAAGCACTCAATTTCTATCTATTTCTGAATTGAGCTCATGATTTTCGTTTTGTTGAAAAGTATGTTACTTTCGATTATTTCTTAGGCGTTCTGATAACTTGTAAAAAAGGCAAACTTCTTCCTTAGGAGATCCGAGCGTGAATAGACTTAAGAGGGACAATGCAATGCGATAATCTTTAACCTCGAATTCGATATGCAGGAGAATCCTAACGCTTCAATTTCCATTTAAGAAAATACCGATATCAAGTAACTCCTCTTCGACTCCTCTTCAATCATCCTGCCGTCACGCAAACCATATTTCAACCCAATCAAATAGAAATAAAATCCAAGAACACACATCAATCAATTGCATGCACACGATATAGTAGTTCAATAGCCTACACATCTTTCACATCTTTGAATTTGAACATGCTCACAAACGCATAGATACGCATGGAAAATATCCAATTGAATTTGGCTTGGATCCAGATACATCCATAGCACAATTACGAACCAATCGGTTTATTATTGACAAAATCGCGAAAACAAAAGCTTCCATGAAATGTATGGACATGAACAACATGAAATGGTCAAAATTGGGTCTGAAAATAAACTTTGATGAAACATTTGTTTTTCGTAAAGCTGCAGAAAATGTGGATAGTTTATGGATTTTGTGGCGTTGAGTATGGTACGAGTATTTTTAGATAAATTATAGCGTGGAATGTACGCTGAAACTGATTATTCACTAAATAAACTGGCTTGAAATCGGCATACATACATATGTGTGTAATTTGGAACATTTGTCATAATTCCTGTGGAGAATACGAATGCAAAGATGAGCTGCATCATAATGAGAAACTTTAGAAGTTATTTAAGAATATTTTATTTTAAGTGTACCGATATAGTATATAAAAACGCCTTATCAATGGGCGCGAAAGCAATAGAATATCCAAATATTGAATATATATTTGTGCGTTCGATCTACTAGAGTACCAGTTAGTAATGTGGATGGTCCCTGGTTCGAATCCAGCCACATACAAACAAACATAATTTTACATTGGGCCTTGAGTTAAGTTAGCTGTGCGTAATTATCTGAGCCAAACCAGACTTTTATATGTATGTCCATTGGTACATTTTACAATACCTGTACATTAGTACTGGTAATTCGTGATATTTTCGGTTACTGTTTTCATGAATGAAGAAGAATCGTCCGAACATAAGCTTTATAATCCTTGAAAATGATAGCCAACTTTTTCCGATCTATCTTCTACACGCCATAGATTTCAACATTATTAGCTTGTTTTATGGCAATAATTTGCAGGAGATCAATCTGAATTCTAGTCAGAATGGTAGACATTTAAATTTAATCTCACCAACTTTTATGACAAAGTGATGATTAGCCCAACTGTTGATGCCGAGAATCTATCTTTTGACACCCTTCATCACTCCGCTCGCTTTCAACAATCATAAATTGTATATTATTTAATTATGTATTAATATGCTATCTTAATAGATACATAAAAATAGATAAAAAAAACTGTAGCGCACCTGAACCGCTAGAAACACGAATATTACTTCTGCTTAAACTTGACACCGCTGCAAAGTAAATTGCACTACGAATCAACGAATCAACAAGGACAAAATGAAAGTTATGGTGCAATCTAGAGCAAGGACGCCAGTGGAATCGACCATCATCTTCGAAACTAGGCCACTTTTTCCCAGATTTGTATGAAAATTTCGCCTGAAACAACTCAGAAAGGTACCCGAATTCATGCTAGACAAAAAAAAAGATTTGGGTAAATTGGACGATTTTGCCCAATTTCCCCTATCAAAAATGTTTTTCTTACTGAAAATATCACTATTGTACACCCGACCACTTTCAATCATCGAAAGCGCGTTAAAGGCAGTTTTTGCCAAACTATGGCCAAAAAACCTTACTCCCCTACAAGACCGAAATGTTTGTATCACAGCAATAGGTCTTGGCCCGTTAAGTCCGAAACCACTCTACCCCAAAACTGGCCAATTTCAGCTACTTTTGCCCTAAAAATTTTTGAATATTAGTTTAAAATACTCGCAAGTACGAAAATACTCGATACTTAATATTAGCCATTTATACATGATAAATGCTAGCCATACAAATTCCCATGCATATCTGATCATTACATTTCATATGTATGCATACGTAAAAAAATCTACTGAATCGTATATCCAATCCATTCGAATCTATTCTTCACAAGTGGTTCTACAAGCGTACTGTGTATACTGGTGTGCTTATACGCTAACATCCCCACCGCCACCAAAGAGTTAAAGATATCTTGATTTTAACTTAAGATAAACATATCCTTTTATGCATCAATATTTCCCAAAAAATTGCAGTTTGATCAAATAATAACACTTAATATTTTTGCTGAGTTATTTGATTATTTTTTATTAGCTGCGCCAACGAAACGTGCTTTATGGCTGACTCAATTGCCGTCAACCGATTGTCGATGACTTGACCGACCATATGATCGATTGCTACGATGGCGAGATGTTTATTCGATTGTCTCGATTGTCTCGATTCTCTCGATTGTCTCGATTGTTCTCTCGATTGTTTTGGCGCATCGATTGCAATTCTCTCGATTGCGATTATCTCGATTGTTTTGTGGCGCCGATTGTGATTATCTCGATTGTTAAAACATCTCGCAATCGCCCATCACTAATGCCGACAAAACAAAACTTCTTTGTCTCAACTGTCTTCCGCGTAACTCTATTCAGAAAAAAATGGATTGTCAAAAAATGGATTTTAAATTTCAACTGGTTTTTTAAAAATTTTGTTGCAGTGATCGTCTTTTTAAATGGGTGGATTTAGACCCTCTTGACCATCTGCCATGTCGCCATCGGCCCACACAATGTGGCATAGCTGATGTCACTATTATCGTGAGGTCAAATGATGCAATCAACAGGCGAATGCATCATTTACTCTTCAAGTCAACGATCAAGAGCGGAGCATTTTGAATTTAGTTTCAAGTTCCTGAAATGTCTTTACAAGAGGGAGCTAAAAATGTTTTCACGTACAGAAAACAGATTTCACTGGAGCAAGGCCTGTATCGGACCGTTGAAGAAGCTGCGCCATTGGAAGCGAGTTCCAGCTTTAACTCAACTGCAAAAAGTACGAAAGTAAACTCCACTTATAATCATTAGCCATACAATCAAAGTCATCCCGAAAATAATATTTTTTCATTAAAACCTTAATAATTTTCTGCAACAGCAATTGTCATTCGGGAGGCAAATGACGCGCTGAAATTAGGCCCAAATGTTGTGCACTATGGTCGAAGGTTAAATTTGAAGATCTTCCTTGTGGTAACACTAAATGTCTACGACCGAAACAGGACCGAAAGCCCATCGAAAAGTTTCTCTCTCGAATGAAGATAGGCGCCCGTGATTTATTTGCTAAGCACACAGGTTTCCAATGAAATCACAGAAACTGGTAAAACCTGTGTCTGCCAGGAGCTGTTTACTAATGTTCGAAGCTGTAAACTTGCGTAGCTTTTGATAAGCATGTTGGCAACCCTGTAGCTAGGGCAGGCACTGAAACTGAAAACCTTCAAATCATCGACTCTCCAGAAAAAATGTCGTTTTATGGCAAAAAAGAGACTTATGCTTAAATCTTATGCTTTGTCTACAAAGCCAAAGTTAAAAATGTGAAATTTTACAACGGGCACGCCTCTTAACCCTTTCCCAATTAACCTATATTTTTAGCATCAAAAACTTCTGTTCACGGAAACTCACGATCCAATAATTAGAATCAATTGAAATTTACAGAATGTATTGGTCTTAAGTAGGACCAGGTCTGATAGAAGTGATTTTGAAATACGGGCAATTTTGTACCAGTGGTGCCATTTTGAAAAATCACTAAGAAAAATAACTGCTTTTGAACCTATAAATTCTGATTCAGTCATTCGATTTTGACGAAATTCACACAGTAACTGAACCTTACTTTAAACCACGTTTGGTAGAAATTTTGTTGAAAAATTTGGTTGGAGCTGCCAGCTATGGTACTTTTGGTGTCTTAAATTTGAAAAATTCCTGAGGAAAATAAAGCTCTTTGCCCTATAGCTTCCAGTACAGTCATTGAATCATAACGAAATTCAAATGGCAAATTAAACTTACTGTACGCAATATTCAGTAAAAATTTAATTTCGAAATAATGATAGGGTTGCTAGCTATGGTCGTTTTTGTATTTTTTGGCATACTTTTAGTAAGCGATTTTATCATAGAATTTTCAAATCGTAATGATCTTATAGTGAAAATAAACACCAAATATTAAGATCTAGAAAATTTGAAAACTTTTGGGAATGGTAACCCTAAATTCCTTTGCATCCCTATAACTTCATATGCAATCATTGCGTCAATACGAAATTCGCACAGCAGGTTGACTTCAACGTAAGGCAGATGCGACATATTTTTTGCTACGATGCCAGCAAAGGGCTGCCAGCACTAGGCTTTTTTGTTATTTTCGTTCCAATAAATGCTTGCATTAAGTATTTTCGTCGCAAACATTTGCAATGAAAATAAGTAAACAATGTTTAAATTTTCTGAGATCTGCACATTTTTCGGATGACAGCCCCAAACACCTTTCTATCGCTGTAAATTTCGATGAAGTCACCGAAATTAAAATAAGCTAAGATTCTATTATAACTTAGGGTGTATTAGTTTTAAGTAAGAAAAGTAAGTAGTGGTAGAATACACACTCAAAATCTGTACAAATCCTCTACTGTTCTTCGAACATTAGTGTTTCTAGCGGTTCTGATGCGCTAGGGTTTTTTTTCTGCGAAAGTATTGAGGGGAACATTTTCGGTCAACTAAAAATATTCGATAATTTCTCAGACAACTAAGATATTATAAATTACTAAGATATTATAACGAGACACCAACAAAAACTTGAATCGCAAAAATAAGTACTCTTCCGAATACGAAGAACTTCAAGTATATTAAATGAATATAAAAGCTATGTAATAAATATTTCAACACACTGGTTATCAGAATGCAATTTTAAAAGAAAACTGTTTGTTTCTAGAAGCTCTCATGCTGAGAATATAAACAAGTAACTAGCAATACGAACTGTTTCTTTAATATCTTTTCCCGTTGTATATTTTTCAAATCACACCAGGATCCAGTCTCTTTTGACGTCTCCGTTCTTTCAATTTTTTTTATTCTCTGTGTGATTGGCCTTGTTGTTTACACCTCCAGGTGGCTTATTCTGGATATTTTTAATGAAATTCATCTGAAAATGATCTATTTACATTTAACTTGCGATTATTTACACCACTAAGGTTGTTAAATGTTTTGTTATCGTTTAATGGTTTCTCATAGAATATTTGAAAAGATATTTCGCATGAGTGACTACAGACGTCAAAGCGGTCATCATGTCAGGATGATTATAATTTTATATGCTCATTGTTATTATGGAAAATTATTTTACAAAATGCTTTAAAATAATATTTACGTAGTGATGGTAGGTTTTCGACATTGGATAAGACACTTTATTGCCAAGAAAACAGTATTTTTAGCTATTTCAAAGTCGTTCCGCCCACTGAATTTGTCGCAAAATAATTAGTTGAGAGTCATGCTATTAAAATTATAATTGTGCATACGTCAATGAAAACTAGCAAAAAATCTCTTTAATATATCCACCAACATCTGCATGTACTTTTCAAATTAATTGCAATTAATCACTGGCCAACTTCTTACGAAAATTACCAGTTGTTTCGACAAAAAAAGAAACTGCTGTTGCGTAAATTTGCAACAAAATTCGAATTCACAGTTTTTAGCATTGAACTCGACACAAAAAACGGCATCGAAAACATCACAACCAAAATGGTTTCGCTATAATATTAATAAATCCTTTGCTAAATAACGAATTTCTATTTCAGCTCAATTCATTCAACTCCCAGCACAAACGGAATGTGAAACATGGAATGAAAGGAATTGCGGAACAAAAGAACTCTATCACTATCAGCTAACATTTGATGACAATAAGAAACCAAACCCAAAGCAAAACAGAAAACATTTTGTTAAAGCTCCATTTTGAACTTTTTACGAATAGAAGGAAAATCTATTTATTTTATTTGCCTACATACATGAAAATTTAGAAAATATTCAGTGTCTTCCATATAAGTGATTGCTGAAAGCGAAACAAAACTGTTACCATCAGAACGAGAAGCCAGCAAAATTTACCGAGCAAGAATGGATAAGGAAAGCAGAATTCTTGTAGATAACCCTGGGCATGTAACCAAAAAGAAACCACCCAAATTAAAAGCCATCGATCGTTCGATATCAATAGCAATAGATAATTATACCCCTGCACCAACTATGATTGTAGACGACTCACTAATCCTTGAAGAATCACTTCCGCCACCACCACCAACACATTTGCTTGCCAAACCCCCCGATATTTATTTTGTTAGTAGCGGTAGAAATAGTCCACTTTCACTTAGCAACACCATTAGCACCACCTCCAATGCAGCCTATGAAGATTACCCCCACTACATTAGGAAAAGTAATTTTAGACGATCCGATACGATCGATGTTCACAGTCCATCGAACTTTCAGATGAGGAAGACGCATTCGTTTCACTCGAACGAGCCCAACCCGGAGGACTTTCAACTCTCGGCACGACGAACTAGCAGTGTCCGAGGGTCATACCTGTTTCCGCAGATAGTCGTGAAAGAAGGTGACCCCCGAACTACCACCAGTCGTTCACCTGACCCCAATCGACGGAGCTGTCGCATGCACCGATCTTTCAACGAAGCCAAACGACCGATAACGAAAACAGAGGTAACCATAGAAGGCATCAAGTATCCTTCGCTGAACGACGAGACCTTGCAGGAGGTCGAAGCAAGTTTGCAACATATGGTTGCCCCCATGGCTACGCTCGAGCCAGAGATCATACGATCTCGCAGCAATAGTCGTACAAAAATGGAAGAGGACGCCATTTTCGAAGTTAGCAATGGCAACACCAGCAGTGGTAGTCGAAAGCATCACCACAAGCACAGCTCTCACAGTTTAGAGGGACCACAGCAGCCAGTTACAGGGTTTAAGCGAGGTGGCAAGCACACGCACAGCCTATACTTGTCGCCGAATGCATTCGAAGAACTCCAGATTCATCGTTCGTTACAGGGTGCCAAGAAATCACACAGTGCCAGTGTTCGGATACGACCATACAGGGAAAGTTTGAGTGCTACGAAAAAGTCCAAAAGCTTTATGATCGATACATATCCCGAATTCGAGCTGTCTCCGCATCGACGCGACAGCCGCATCCTAATCACTGAAGACATCAAACGATCACCACGTCCTTCGGCAACTCGGCTTATGGATGAACACAGGGCGTCCTTCGACCGCAAATCGTCTCACAGCTACGACGTTAACGAATTAGATTTCGAACAAGTTCTGCGACCGTTTCGACAAAGCCGACGAAAAAGCTCGGTAGCAGCGGGTTCAGTCAAGAAACTGAAAAAGAAGTCCTTGAGCGACGAAACCGACGAAGACGATGAGTCGGATCGGAAAAGGAAACGGATTGTTTGCATCATCATGACCGTATTCCTGTGCCTAGTTTGTGCCAGTGTGTTTGTAGTTGTCATCACGTTGACGCATTCGAGCGTTGCACAAGTTAAGAATTCAACGAAAAAAGTTTATACATTTTCCAGGGAATCGCCTATACATTATAATGGTATGTTTGCTAGAGTGGTTTGAAGTTTCAAATTTTTTAGTTTTTTTTTTACGCATGCCATGCACGCACATATCCCGTTTCATTCGTGAGTGTTTATGGAAAGAATAAACCAACAATCTGTAAAAATTAAATTTAAGGCAAGATTGAAAATAATGAGAAAGATGTTTGAACTGAATTGAAATTGGATGAAAAATTTTAGTGTTAGTAGTTTTTAGAAAAATCTGTCAGATCATTGTCTGCTCCAAAAGACATTTTGCTGCTGATTTTCAGAAAAAAAATGAGTATAAGGTTCACTTTACCCAAAAACTTATATTTGCAAAGGCCGAGCCAAGCTAGGGCACCCTTTAAAAGCAAATCATGAAAGGACACAATTTTTACATTTCAAGTGAGGAAATTTGGCTACATCATGTTTTGAATATAACGTATAAACTCAAATTCCGTAATGTAAATTTTCCATAACTTCTCCAAGGGTTCGCTAGATATTTTGGCTCCTTTCCGACGGATGTTTATCTTAAGTTTGTCAAATGTCCAGGGTTCGTTGATTTAAACCTTAAACTTCAAGTAAATATGTAGAAAAAAAGTTCAGCGGTGTTAAATCAAGCGAAAAATTACCATGTCTCGATTCAACCAAAGAATAATAGCTTCATAAAATCGATAGTGTTTTGAGCTGAGTGAGGTGGCGCGACATCTTGTTGAAAGCAAAAATTATCCATACCATTTTCATGCTGGCATAGCACTCTTGATTGATGGCTGTTGTTTCGCCACGTTTATTTTCGAGGAAGAACGGTTCAATTACCATATCAGCACAAATACCGCACCAAACAGTAACTTTTTGCTTTTCTAATAATATCAAGGTTTTCGGTGCCGTAGAACCAACAAGTCTCCTTGTTTACGGTACAAGAAATGCACTTCATCACTTTTTTTCCGAAAATCATTGTCAATCTCGGCCATTTTAACGATAAAATTGCTTACTCTAAGCAACGAAGCTTATAGGCCATTGGCAGTCGTTAAATCAGTTGAATTATTAACCGGAACATCTTCAAATCAAGCCAAATTATGCGCAGTAGAGTGGGTAATGGATGCCCTATGCCCAACTGAGCAGCTCGACGCCGATATGGTATTCTTGGAAATGCACTCAAAAAAATTTTGGTTGAATTTTACCCTTATAATAGTAGGAAACTGGTTTCCTACTGTTAAAGATGTAAATTTACAAAAGGGCGGAAAAAGAATATTTTTTTACGACCAAATGGTGTAATTTTACCCTAAATAATGATGCAATTTTATAGCTTTGGCGCAAAGGTGAATAGCAAACTAGTAAATTTACACTCTTTTTGCTTCAATTTACAAAAAGCTGTGTATTATTCAGCTGATATGACGTAAAAGCAAAAATGCACATCGAATGTGTAAAAAAATTTGTGATTCGTTATTTTAAACGAAAAAATGAATATATTTCCTATTATCAAAGTATTAATTATAGACCCACTTTTTAGAGTGTGTCTCAGTCTCAGTTCTTGGAAATTTCAGCCTCAATATGTTTATTGTGTAGACTCCAGTGAGCAATGTTGCTCCGCCTTTGACCAGCGACCGTATTCAGGAGAATTAATTCTTTCGCGCAAAAGCTTAATTGCGTTTATTGGGCCTTCCCACACTTGTATTCTTGATGCAATCCTCAAACCGGTTTTCTGGGCAAGAGACGGAAGAATCAAGGGGAATTCTCTACTTTTTGTAGAGAATTCTCCTTGATTCTTCCGTCTCTTGTCCAGAAAGGAATTTTCCTTGATTCTTCCGTCTCTTGTCCAGAAAACCGGTTTGAGAAGTGCATCAAGAATACAAGTGTGGAAAGGCACATTGTCAGCTCCACGCACGTTGAATTTCACCAGCAGAGAAGCTATTTTAAATGTACAGCTGAACAATTTCAGCAATTTCGGGTGGTGTTTACTGTTCCAGTCCAAACATGTCTTTGGACAGAAGTAACAAAAACGTACTGTATGATGGATGTCAAATAAAACGTGTCAAAGTAATCTCGAAATTACTTCCTTGCTGAAAGAAATGACAGTTTCAAGTATTTAAAAATGGGACTCATAGAAAACGTTTAAACTTATTTAGCCGATAAACTTAGTGTGAAAGCTACTGAGGGGTTAAACGAACATACATGAACAATTTCTTTTCTCCTTGTGCACTCCACATTCTCCGTTTGCAATAATATCAAATATTTCGGGACAACTTTCGAATGATAGCTCATTCAAACTTACTTGTTATTTCATAGATAGAACTCAGCAAGCGCTAAAATAAATTCAGTTGGGGGAAAGTTCACAATAGACTAGATTTATCGAAATCAGTCTGATTTGGCGAGTGAAAAGCCGAGACCAACATATGTTAAATCTGGTAGATTTGAGGCTGATTTGGCTTCAAATCGACTAGCTGATTGAAACCGCGTGATGTACACTGAGAAAACACATGGCGCCAGACGCCATAATTTATAGACTTCTGGCGCCATGTACATAGTCGATTTACGGATTGTGATAAAATATAGCGCCACACGCCATAATACATGGCGAAAAGTACATAGGCCTACACGCCATGTACTATAGTCTTCCACGTCATGTACATGGCGTGGCGGACTATATTACATGGCGTGGAGAACTATAGTGCATGGCGTGGAGAGGTATAACACATGGCGTGGAGGACTATACTGTATGGCGTGGAGGACTATACTGTATGGCGTAGAGGACTATAGTACATGGCGTGGAGGACTATAGTACATGGCGTGGAGGACTATAGTACATGGCGTAGAGGACTATAGTACATGGCGTGAAGGACTATAGTACATGGCGTGAAGGACTATAGTATATGGCGTGAAGGACTATAGTACATGGCGTGAAGGACTATAGTACATGGCGTGGAAGACTATAGTACATTGAAGAAGCAAATCAGTCAAAACAGTGCTACTTACCATAAATGAGCACACGGAAAAGTCACTTGCTTGCAACAAACAGGCGCTGGCTGCATTTAGAGTTGCCGAAGGAGCCATTCAATAACATGCGCCCTTAGCCGATTGAGAATGTTGTCGATCTATTGACGATACTCAAGTATCACTTGCTGACATTTATAGATCCCCTCACACAGTATGGCTGCGAGTTATAATTGGAGTGCCATGAGCCATATTACATGGCTCATGGCACTATGTAATATGGCGTGTGGGGCCATAATTTCTGCGCCATGTAATTATGGCGCTGGGAGCTATACTGCATGGCTCAGGGCACTATGTGCATAGCGTGTGGCACCATAAATGCTGCGCCATGTAACATGGGACCACGCGCTATGTAGATTCTGAGATTATGGCGCTGGGAGCCATATTGCATGGCTCAGAGTACTATGTACATGGCGTATGGGACCATAAATATTGCGCTATGTTACATGGCTCTGGGCGCTATGTGGATTTTTTTCAGTGTACCTTGAGTGCGAGCGTATTATCACCTGATTTCGTTGTCAGCTGGAAATGGACCTGATTTGGGCGTGCAGTGCGAAAGTACTTTAAAAATCATATTTTTTCATAATTTGGTAAGGCAATTATATCGTTTTTGCCTTAAGAGATCCTCTCAGTATCGAAGCTTGAGTATGAAGATTTCATCATCATCAGCAATACAAACGGGTTCCGGTTCTGGTCTCTTTCAACAAACTCACCGTTCCCGATCACAAGCGAATGTCAACCAATTAAACATCCGTAAGTTCCGAGCATCCCGCTCGGGTAGTGGTGGCTATCTACAGAGTGGCTCAAAAGTTTCTCCCCACAAACTTTTTGTTATAAGAAGCAAACCAAAAAACATACTTTAGAAATTCAAATTTATTTGTGATGCTAACAAATTCTTATTCTTATGACTAATAGTGCGTATGTCTACCGTTATTATCTATAGATTCTAAAATATGTCATCCAAAACTATCACATAAATTTTCTAATTCAGCCTCGATGTAGCTGCTCCATTCTTGCTGTACTCTTGCAACTAATTGTCATCTATTCTTCGGCAGCGGATGTCTTAATACGCTCTCTTGAAGTCTAGCCCAAACGTGTTCGATTGGGTTAAGATCAGGAGAGTTTCCAGGCCAATCTTCCCAAACAGTGGAAAACATTGATTTCGCCAGTGTCAATGTTGCCTTTGGCGTTTGCGCTCGTGCCCCATCCTGCATAAGAACTAAATATCATTCATAATACTTTTATGTGGAAACTGTCTTTTGTCATCCTAACATGCTGCGTAAGCTGGTAAAATGCTGTTCCGGTAATAGAATCCATTTACGGTTGTGTTTTGCTCAACGACATGATGTCTTGACTTTCCACGTGAGCTGATTCCTCCTGCAACCATTATCTTGAGGTCAAATTTCGGCTTTTGTATGGGTTGAATAGTGCTTGGATAACTTGTTCTTACTCGCATATTTTGCCCATTTAGCGTTGGGTGCAAAACAATCCGTAAAAAGTACGTTAGCTCTCTTAGACCTTCCAAGAGCACTATCTTCACAGAATCCTTCGCTTTGCAATCTTTTACAGAAGTTAAGTCTATTTGTGACATTCTTTGCAGTAAGAAGCGGCTTTACTCGTCTCACGTAGGCATGTCTTCCCCAATTCGTCGATTTAATGTACCGCTGATCGAGACGTTGTCTTTCGCCGTTGTCAGTAATTTTCGGATTGATTTATCCTTTTGGTCGCTGTCCTTATTCCAATGCCTGGTTTGTTTTCCACCATCTTCCTTATTTTTATTTTTGCTGTAGGTGAAAGAGTTATCGGTCTACCTGAACGTCCTTTGTCCTGTATATCTTCCTGCCTCCTTTCTAACCATAATCGTACGGTCTTCCTGTCGACGCCTAGTGTCCTTGATATTGCTGAAACGGATTTTCCTATTTCGACAAGAGTTTGGATTTGAATCCTTGTTTGTATGCACTATATTGCTTAGCACAGCTAATATTGATGTTAACGCTGTCGTAGCTAAGCACCATATGATCTTTACGGTAGCTGAAGAATTGATATTTGACCTCCGCTTAGGGTTTTTGATAAACTGAGAGGAGATAAATTTTGGCAACGGGTAATGAATAGTGCGTTTACTTAATTAGGTGGGGAGGAACGTTTGGGCCGCCCTGTATAAAAACATAGTCTCTCTTATCGCGAGTGGCTTCATCAGGTGATATTCAGGTGGATTCGGGTACTCACATCGACCAAGTTGCTAGTTCTATGGCTCAAAGACCATTGCTATTAGTGTTCCTATGCAAAATATGAGTATTTTAGTAAAGCCTGGTAGCCACCTGCTACCTTAGAGATCTTATTACATTAAATATTTCACATAGATGTCATTACCCAATCGTCGAGGGACTTACACATTCGAAACGAGCGCTCATGAGCTGACGTTGATCTACTGCTATAGCTGGTCGCATAAATGGCTCACTTGGCTCTGTTGAGTGCCCCAAAGATTTAAAAGAAACATAAGAATGCCCGTCTGTCTGTCCGTAGAATATTGTAGTCAATTCCACAGGTCAGTCCCAAAGTGGCTTCCGACCACTGTCTCGATAAAGGAGATAGTTTTTTGTCTACTCTTTAGCTACTGCTATGAGAGGTTTAGAACAGGTCATCCAGGATGAGGATTAATATCTGAGGATTGCCCGGATAAGAGCTTTGTAGCAAATATTTTTTTCTGTTCTGGTCAGGCTCACCTTCTTTTGATTTTATGTCAAACGTAGGGATTAAACTTCAGCAATTCGTGAAAGTCCATATCAATGTACTTCAATGTAGTGTCAGGAGTAATACTAGACCATTTATAAAAATAAAGTTTACACTCGAAAAAATTGCACTTTAGGCATTTCACTGTTTTGTGCGGGTCTTGGCTCGATGCGAATAAAAGCATGTCATCAGCATATTAGGAGATTTCAACTTAAGATCAAGGATAAAGGTCTAAATAGGTCTAGCGATTGAAACTTGCGTCACTCCTGATGTCACAGGTCCTTTTATTGAATTATTTCCATTAACGTCAGCATAGAATTATTTGTTATCGAGGAAATCCAAACTTGATTACCTTGAACAGATCTTCGTGCCAGACAAACTCTAAGGCACACGCTACTGCAGAAGTGTACATTCATTCAAATGAAACGCAATTTGATTATGCAGGTATGAAATGTCGTTCTGTATCCATTTCTATGCCTAAAGCCAAATTAGTATTCTGGTGTACTATTAGTGAGTTCACAGTTAGTGCAAATATTCTCCATCCGAATTTTCTCAAAAGGTTCCCTAATATTAGGAAGAAAGGAGGGCAGACGAAAATTGATGGCTTCTTCTCTCTTGTCATTGTTAATATTTTGGCGATAATATTTTCAAGAATGATTTCCCCATCATACTTTAGTAAGACAAAGAGAGTCCACTCGACTTGTTCATAATATACTTCTTTTTTGTCGTCAGCTGATGTTTGCAAGTTTGCCTCGCGCGCGAAGTGTGCAAAACTTTGCATTAATAGCGTTTAAGTCTATAACGGTAAACTTCGTTTTTCGACTGATAATGAAGCCGACTCCAAACACATGGTATTTTGGATGACAGTTGCAGTATAAGTCATATTCACTCTTTTGTGAAACACCATTCTATATACTGTCTACCTGATCTCTTGTATTGCTATTACATTCTTGTATACACACAGAGCATGGGCCAGCTGCTGAGCAGCTTGACCTCTGTAGAGCGATCTAACGTTTCATGAGAAATGTTCATATCGTCTAGCCTCGACCGAGGAGGTTAAAATTAGACTTCAATCAGTTGAAATAGTTACAGCACGTGCATATATTCATATACTTCATATTATTCTCGCTATCCGACTGATGGCTCAGCTACTTCCCATTTCATAGAATTAACTAAATCTTCTCGCACAAATACTTAAAGCAAAATACGCGAATAATTCCGGGCCCGAAACAATAATGCATTCATGGTTAGCGTGAAGCGGAGTCGAAATCAGAGATGCGGTTTTGGAAGCTGCATATTGGGTGTCTATGTTATCTAACCCTACATGTGAGCATCAATAATTTAGTGCTAGTTTCCAAAAGTAACAAATTTTCTGGTATTATTGCCCTTCGTTTATTCTCTCGGTTCTTTTTTTTCCCTAGTGTAGATGGCAAAAAAAAATCTGCTAACCAGATCCCCAGGTGACCTATCACCACGGGGTATGTGAGGTTTGACTCACTAAAAAAAGGACCATCTACAAGCCCACGAAGTTCCGAGTTGGGACCCGCCTAAGCACTGCTTCGACCTGGTCGTGCTGACTCACCCATTGGTAATCACGGACTTCAATAACTCGGTAAGTCAACCCTCCTCCCGCTTTATACGCAGCACTTTCTCAACGTACGTTGAGACTGCGCGCTAGTTCTCCTCGTTTCGCAGCATTGCATCCACGATCGTCTCAGGCGCTACCAGGCCGATTGTGGACTCAATGGTGCGCCTCAAACTTACGAAGCAACTGCACATAAAGAATGTGTGCTGAGCATCATCGAGCTCAGACACACAGTACCAACAGTACGGTGTGACCACCTTACCCATTCTGATCAGGTATATCCTGCCCTGTCAAAAATTGACAAAGGTAAAAGTTTACCTCTGCGTGGCTCCGGTCAAGCCAAGGCTCAATAAGACCAATTAGCTTAGCCGTCAAGCGTCCTTTATCACTTTCAGTCCAACGTTGTTGCCAAAGTTTGAGGGTCAGTGTACGCGCGTGCGTCAAATCCTCAGTTCTGTCCAGCTCTGAGCGAAAGAGGTACCCTTCCTTGCGTTCTCCCGCTAGCAGATCGATCGGGATTACTCTCGATACAACCATCACAGCCTCTTCTGAGACCGTGCGGTAGCTACAGGCGATTCGCAGGGCACCCCTGCGCTGGACACTGGCAATGCGCATACGGAACTTCCTAGTTCGAAGCGCATCTCCCCAAATTTCGGCGCCATATAGCAAGATGGAATTGGTCGTCACCATCAGCAGTCTCCGTCTCGACTCACTGGGTCCGCCAACGTTGGCCATTAGCCTACTCAGCGAAGTGACGACTACTAGAACCCTGTCACCTTGCGGATATGATCCCAATACGTCAGCTTGGTGTCCAGGGTCACTCCCAGATACCTGACCGACTTGCTGGTCTGGACGCCGACGGAGCCAACCGTCATGGGTATGACGGTTCGTATCCTCCGCTTCTTCAGCATGACAGTCTCTGCCTTTGAGACTGTCAGCTGGAGGCCGTACTCAGTCGTCCACCGATCCACCCTTCTCATAACTTGATTAAGTCTAAGTTGAGTGAAATCGGCAGATCTAGAAGTGATTACAGCTGCAACGTCATCAGTGTAACCTACTAGGAACAAATCCGCAGGTATTTCCAGGCGCAGGTCAGGTCCTAAGATCGACCCCTGTGCCGCACTTGAGGTGACAGGCCTCCTTCTGACTCCGTTCTCAGTGTCGTAGAGCAACCATCGGTCCCTGAGGTAGTCCCGCATCACGGCCTCTTCCGCTCTTGCTACAGCCCCGAAAACCTTTGAGATGGCATTGATTGTTGAATGCCCTTTTCGGAAGCCGTGCTGCCTGCAAGAAATACAACAAGTTGATCTCATAGCTGATAGCAATCGCGGCTTTAGTAACCCTTTGAGAAGCTTCCCAGCAGTGTTCAGCATGCGCAGTGGACGGTTTGCCGATGGGCAGCCCAGGTTACCCTTCCTCTTGTCTACAAGTATCAGTCAAGCCACTTTCCACCGCGACAGGAAGACCCCCGTGTCTAAACATGAATTATACAACTCCAATAATAGACGCGGTTGACTCTCCGCCACGACCTTAAGTGCCTCGATCGGACTCCATCAGGCCCTGGGGCCTTCCGATTCTTCATTCTGGACACTGCACTGCGTCCGTAAAAAGAGGAACATCCGCCTGGTTGACAAACATGGGCCCATCAATCCTTGGCGGATGCGCCGGGAACAACGAACCAACGATACGCTCCATGGATATCGCATCCGTGAGAGTGCTAGGGCACACGCTAGGTCATCACGTTTACTCCTCGTGATGGCCTTGGTCAGCTCTTTTTTCGCCGCAATGTGAGCAGCAGATAGCTCTGCCACTCCCAGCCTATTTCTGGCTCGCTGTGCCCTGCGCCGGCACGCCAAAGCGATGCGTCGCAGTTTGGCTATTTCTTCGTTCCACCAGTACGCATGTTGCCTCCTACGAAAGGGCTTCCGTTTGGGCATTGACTGCGAATCCACCTCATGGTGCTATTAGCAGTGAATTCTACTGCTGCACGAGCCACTGGGGTCTCAGATGCTAGAGGCTCCCCTCCCAAACTCGAAACGAGCGATGCAACCATCTCGTCCCTGTTAAGTTTAGCGGCATTCCAACCTAGCCACTTACAGGAAGAGCCTTAGCGTCTTTGCCTGCTCACAGCAATTTGGAAAGTGATGTAGATATGATCACTTGCATTGTAATCTTCCATCACCCTCCAATCGCGGACGAGTGCCGCAAGTCTCTCCGATGCCATGTTACCAGCAAATATAATAAATGAATCAAGAAATCAGTAGTTTTTAGAAAAAAATAGCCTTTAGGTTTTTTTCTACAGATGGTTTTGAAATTGAAAGATTGTTAAATCTACTCACACATATGATCAGATCCTAAGTGGAACTTCTCCTAGGGTCCTCACTACTGAAGAAACGCTATGTCTGATTTATGACATATTCAGCACTAGCCTCACCATTAGTCTCAACCAAACACTTCATCTGCATTATTATATCATTATACATATTTCACGTCATATTTCTTTTTTTTTTTTTGGTTTGTAGATGCCTTGAATTTATGTAGCTCTAAATTCTTTGTTTTTTGTTTCTTGTTTTTTTTGATAAATGTTAAGCACATTGTAAGCCATTACGTTCATTGTAAGGGCAGACATCTTGTTTGAATTTTGTGCAATATCTACATATGTGAAATCGAGAAAAAGTTTCATATATACAAACTACATACTGAAATTAGTCAGTCTTACATTAAAGTCCGTCAAACAGACTACAAAGTTGCAAGCGCAAATGTTATTCAGGTTGCCTGAGGACTTATTTTTACGCTTAAAACCATTCCATTGAGTCCAATTAGTGTCTCGAAGTATGTTCAAAAACATATTTTTTGCAGCCGTCAGTCTCTGACTTTGAAATAAGTATCTCACGACTTGTTGACAGCAATATCTTTGTATAATTAAATAAAAAAACTGAACGAAGAAAAATCAACCAATGGAAGAGTTCGCATGTAACGCTTTCCCCCCGAGATGTTATGATGCAGAAATGACATGCTTCTTTCCTTGGTCTGTAGGTTTGTTTAATTTATAGAAACACATTTTTACCACCAGCTTCACTTCAATAATTTATTCGCAAGCACATACAAATTCATGCTGGGCTGAGCCGAGTACTCTATCATACCGTGATCCACTCATAAAAAGGATGCCAGCCAAATGCTATCCTTAGAACTTAATAACAACCATTCTTTAAGTATCATGGCTGTTTCTCCAAATGCTTCGCACATTTTCCACTTGTTCCGAGAGCACTTTTTCAGTTCTGTCTGTACTTGAGTTACGAATTTAGAACAAATATTTTTCTACATTGCCCACATAGATGCTCCATATATTCATGCATACACATAAAAATAGAGCTCTCTTTTTATTCCGGCCTTTCTGAGCCAGCCATCCAGGCAACTATTATGTCATGTAGTTTGGCCGCACCGCAAACGTGATCTTTGTTATGCAACAAATGTAATGGCCAAAGGAACTGAGAAAGCATAAAACTACGGAAAACTTCCGGCAATTATTTTTTTGTAGTCATACCTTTTAGCATGCTAGAGTATCCTGGTGGCCCAGTCATACATTGCGATCTGTGTGCATATATTATGCCAGGTTGAATCTATCGCAGTCCTGGAAATGATGAAATTTTGGAGTACCAGAGCCAAAAACAGAAAAATCGTTGTGCTAGCCCATCTCAACTAGACACATTATTGCAGAAATTCTCATGTCTGTATGTTAACTATTACCTCATTCGTTCCGACGTTTTTGGTTGTAACTCCCCGGAATGATTCCTGTGTTTTGTAGGTATTTGTGCAACATGTGCAGCCAAGCTAACTTAATCTAAATTTTTAAATGGCCTAATCTAAAGTTTTAAATGGCAATCAAGTTTCCGATGCAGAAAACTACCATCATCCTCATTTTCCCCGCTCACTTTAATTCTGTTTTCAAATGAGCCAGCTCCGCAAAAGATTTAATACCTGACTGAAACTTATGTTCAGAGCAACCAGGACATAATAAAAGGATAAAAGATGACATGGCAATTGCCCTGCCCTACTCGCTACCAACTGAAAACTTTCGTTTCTCCCTACACCGGGAGCAGCAACCCGCTTCCACGTTCCAGACCAGGATGCATGAGACAGGCTATATGTACCTAGAGCTGCAATAGATGTAGGTGCAGGGAAACGACCGCCGGACTCTCTCGTCCTGCACTTCCGTCGAGCATTTATCAATTATCCAGTCAACTTAATTCGACCACAAGAAATATTTTCACCCTGTTAACTCTGACTACGTTTCCCACTGAACCGGATGCTTAGCGTTATGGACTTAGCTTGCCCTGCCTGCAAGCAGATTATGCTTAAAGGCTTTGTAGTTGCTTGTTGCGAATGTGCATTGGCTGCAGAGGCTAAACCTTAGTTAACAATACTCGCTGCTGCACAAGAGAAACTTCCATGAGATCTCGTCGTTGTCGTCTTTGTGCATGAAATGAGAACAAATCACAAATGGATGTCTGTTGTCAGCTGACTTGCTTGAACACGCTTTGAAAGACACTCTTGATAGAGACTTAATCTTGTGGTCCCAAACAAATCTCGAAACTATTTCGAGCTCTTAAGTTGTTGTGCGCTTCAGTTTTAGATACCATTCTACAAGTAATTAACTCATAGTTATAATCATTGTTCTTAATTAATATTGAAATAGTTCATAATGCAAATAGTTGGATCGATGGTTTTAGATTAATCTTGAATGGTTTTTAGCTGAATTGATTTGAATTTCCTAGCATGTGAAATTTCTCAGATCTAGAGCCTTAAAATCAGAGCACTCAATGTGCATCATACGTTGTATACGTGCAGCTAGTCAAGTCAAGCTCATTGTGAAAGGTAGCTTATTTCCTGCATAGAGAAAACTGAGAAAACTAGAGTAGAGTCAACCCAGTTGCTAAGGGTTTCATCCGTCTTTTATGCAATGAACAAGATGTAGTATGTACTTCTATTTGTAACTATTCCGGCTTGCTGAATCAAAGGATCGTAAAAGTATTTTCCCTGTCAAGCTTCGTATACCGCAAGCATGTTTGTGTTTCATGTTAAAAACTGAGTTGAATGTACGTATTAGATGACAGGTAGATAGTAAGCATGTCTTTCGCGTTTCGCTTTTGAAAACTTTTGCAATGGCGGAGGTAATACTATTAGCAATTAGCTTCGCAAAAACCTTCCGGCTTTTAAGTGATTTTGTTTGAGAGCAGTATTTAAGTTTTGTTTACCAGTTTCAACAGGCATTACTCGTAAATTATATGGATTCATTTCAAAGATTAATAATCTGTTGTTTGTTGTGAAATTGTAGTTGCTTCTATTAATTAATCATGAGGGCATTAACTCTTATATTTGGTACTATAATAAGAAAAATAAAATAAAATAAAAAAAAAACTATAGTAGATGGCGTGGGGGCCATAATACATTGCGTGGAGGACTATAGTGCATACCGTGGAAAACCATAGTACATGGCGTGGAGGACTATAGTACATAGCGTGGAGGGCTATAAGCATAGCGTCTGCTCCTATGTACTTTTCGCCATGTACTCTGGCGTGTGGCGGTATATTTTATCACAATCCCAAAATCGACTATGGACATGGCGCCAGAAGTCTATAAACTATGGCGTCTGGCGCTATGTGTTTTTTCAGTGTACTTTGAAATATAAAGTTAAATTTATGTTAGTCACATGCCTCTAAAGCTGGTCAGGTTTTGTAAACTTAATCTTTACCCCCGTCTTCTAAAACCTCGAGTTGAATTGCTGAAATGCAGCCAAAGCAGCGAACATGAAATGCATTCAATTAATACTTCATCCAAAATGAATGCGTTGAGCGACCACGAGCTGCATATACAGTACCAGTATCGAACAGGATTGAAATAGAAATAGTGGAATGTAAATAGTTAAAAATCTGTTTTCATTCCTTAGGTTCAATTTCAATCCCATTCGAAACCAGTATTGTTTTGTGGCTGCGGATACAAATTTGGATACAGATTCAGATTGAAACATTGAAATATAAACATTTAAACAACTTGGAATTGTTTTTGCGGGATGATTAAAATTGAACAACTTTTTATTAACATTAAAAATTTTAATCTACATTGAAAATTCTATTTTGACAAAGTGGTTTCGAAAGTATGCACTGCTTCTCATCAGACACCAGCACACAGTGCATACTTGACTGGCGTGACCACTTGCAGGTGGAAATCATTACATTTTTATTTTCTTTATTTTATTCAATGTAGATTAAAATTTTTAATGTTAATAAAAAGTTGTTCAATTTTAATCATCCCGCGAAAACAATTCCAATTTGATTCTGCTTTCGGAGGCTGATTCCGCAAAACGATCGAGTTTCCCGTTTCAATATGCTCGGCTTCGATAAGCTGTAGAAATGATATACGTTGTCTATGCTGATTTATAGACAAGAAGGGAACCGTGATCAAATTCAATTACCTTTACTATTTAAACAACTCTTTACATTCGCCATTTCATTCTCAAACCTGATTCAATCCAACGCCTCGTTCGTGTAACTTCAGTAGAGAAAATTCTCTACAGAAATTCGCTCTATCAGCTCTCTGGAACGCGATATTCTGGCCAAATGGACGAATTCTGCTCATCAAACATTTCAAGACGTCCAAGGACTACTGTTTGGTGACAGTTTGATCAGTTGGAATAAACTCTTTGTAGATGATGCCTTTGCTTTCGAAGAAAACAATGAACATTGTTTTGGTTTTTGAAGTCGTTACCGTGGTTTTTCACCTGTGGCAATTTATTCGACTTCGATTCCGAACTTTGGCGCTTAGTTTCTGAATCGGACTGAAATAATTATGTTCCTTTCTTCGTAGAAATTGCTCTCAGGAAGTTTGGATCAGTTCTGGCAGTTGCTACGATCTCTCTGGAATGATTGGCACGAAGTGATTTCTGGTCCTCCGTCAAATCGTGTTTCTGTTGACATTTGAAGTCTTTTCCACCAATTTTAGTGAATCATGGAGTGCGAACTGAAATTGGTCTCCCGTCACGTTTGTCATCCTCTAGCGACACTTTGGCATCCAAAACACATTTATGCCATAGGAAAACATTTGTTAATCAATCATCGCTGTACCCTAGCTGCATTAATCGAAATGATTCCGATGCAGTTTTACCGAGTTTCGCGTGAAATTTAATAACAGCTCTTTGTTTCATGATTTTATTCCAACATGAAACTTTTTTGACTTGTCCACAGAGAGTCATAAAACTAAAAATGGTCAACCGTTCTTAGTAAAGTTGTTTGCGTTTTAAGAATATACAATTTTTCAATTTTTAAACCGACGCCTCCGATCAACAAATGGTGTGACTCGTTGCTGAGATTTATCATAAGAACTGATACCGAATTCTTGCAGCGTGTATTTAACCGGATGAATCTGCAAACAGTGTTGCCAGAAAATGTTCATTCATGGAGCACAATTTGACTTTTAAAATAGCCCAAAAGAGCCCAACACTTGCCACACAATAGGTCAAGGCCAAAATTATGCAAAAAGTTTTCTTATTAGATGCAAAAAAAAATTGTTTATCCACTTCACATAGGCTATAATTTTTTGTTTATCTATATACTCTTATACAATCGAAAACTTTATTAACAATTACAATTTCTGATATAGTAAACGTGTAAATTGAAGAATCCAGTATTTGTATCATATCAGGTGGTATTTTATAGTCGTTGCAACACATTTTGTTGAAATTCAATGGAACTAGAATTTGCATCAAAGATGCCAAAAAATGTATTTGCACTTTATTTCAAATTTTAGTCTTTATGTTATTTATCATACTAAAACATATATCGACTATTTTATTAGATGCAGGAAGATATGGTAATAAAAAATCGAGCTCACATATTTCTTTGAAAATTTATTATCCAGCAGCAGATTTTACTTCATTGGCTTTTGCCCAAATGGTTTCCATGCTCAGTGTATTTATTATCATATGCTCATACTTATGAGTTTTACAAGCACCGATTTAAATTTCAACCTTCTTGCTGACTACTTTAGGCAGACGGTCAAATAATAGACTAGAAATAAAGTTTAGGTTCAACGGAAATTTAAAACATGAATTGAAGAGATTTCCGTTCAAGATTGAGGAAATCAGTTGCAAATTCAACTTTATATATTTTTAGCAGTTGAAGCCTGGGCTGGTCAGCGGAGCCCAAAAAGTCGCCAGTAGCCCAAAATTTAATTTCGGCGCCAAATGCTACGGAAAGATAGCCCAATTGGCGAGAAATCGCCCAATCTGTCAACAGTGTCTGCAAAAGCAATTAGTTATTTCACTGGAAAATTTCTATTTCAATTCTAACAAAAAAATCGTATCAAAAATATTCAATGAATTATATGTATGTATGTATCAGCGTTACCAGATTTTTTTTTTGCCAAGTCGGGATTTTGGAACTTTTTGAGTGAAAAAAGCGGGATTCTTTCGTCGAAAGCGGGACATAGTAAAAAACGTATATAATCAGAAGTTTTTAAATATTTATCTTTTTATTTGAGTTCAAATTGCGTTTACGTGACAATAAATAGCAAAAATAGCCATCGAAAATGTATTTTAACAAAAATATGATATTTTAAATCAGATTTACCATATCGTTAAATAGTTGTCTTATTCGTCTTATGAATAAAATAAAAAAAACAGAAATCAAAATCAAAAAAGATTTATTCATTAGAAAACTATGGCGTTTCAAACAATAGTCTGCGGATTGAGTGTTACAAATTGCAACTTACAATAAGAGAATAATTATTTGTAAGAATTACTTTTTCATGATATTTCTGTGAAAATTTAACTTCTTTTAAAGTTTCATTTTTCTCCTTAATAAATATGAAGAACTCTTCACAGGATAGCTGTAGATTAAACTGGATAAGTAATTTTGCTTTCATTAAATTTACGGAGCATTTATTTCTGGCATCCGACCATTTTAAATTCATCTGGGAAAAAACGCGTTCAGGAAAGCAGTTTGTTGTTGGGATACTTAATATGAAAGACACTAGTTTAAACATGTTCCTGGTATCTTTTTTTGGAAACTGTTGAAAGAGCTGGTGCCATTTCTTTGCGATGGTGGCAGTGGTGTCTTTGCAATTTCCCACTAATACGTCCAAGGATGATTTCAACGACTTAAATTCTTCATATAAGTTATCTAGCGAAATATCGCCTGTCAATTTTATTAAAGATACAGCATTTTCAATCATGTCAAAACTAACTTCACTTTCCAAGTTTATGAATTTTAGTCTAAAAAAAATATTTTCATCTGAAAAATTATAACGTTTGTTTATATATTGTTGGCAATTTGTGTAAAAAATTTTTAAGTCTTCGATGGCTTTGGTCCGTTCAGATTCAACCAATTTATTTAAAATCTGTTTCGTCTGGTAGCCGAAAAACTCATCCTTTAGTCTTTGAGTCAGCCTTGAGCGGAAGAGGCATAATGACTCATGCATTTCTGTTATGGCAATATCAATTCCTTGAGACTCTTTCATTAATGTGCCAAAAGCACTCATCACATTATGAACAAAATGCAAGTAGGCTAGAGTTTTTGTTTCCTCTACTTCAGAGTAAAAAATCTTTTCAATAGCTTTCGCACATGATTTTCGCTTATCAAAGTAGCTTTTCAAAGCAGGCCAAACCTTGATTACTCTCTCAACAGCAGGACAGAGCGACAGAAATCTTGTATTTACGTGGCGTAATAATTCGACCCACTCCATTTCCGTAGTTTTAAATATCTCCATCAATTCCGCACGACGATTAGCTGAATGTAAAAAATGGCCGTATATTTTTAAGATGATAGCTTCTACATCGATGTCTAATCTATCACATGCAAATTTGCACATGTTATGCAAGATGTGAACTCAACAGTATTTTTTCATTTTGGGCAACGAGATTCATGATAACAGAATGATTTGAACCAAAGTTTACATTTGCATTGTCATCACCATATGATGTTACTTGCGATAATTTTAAGTTATGTTTATCCAATGTTTCACAAAGTACCTTCGTTATTTGGTCTGCAGTTTCGTCATTACTCTCCACAAAATGTATTAATTTGTTTTGTATTCCTTTGTCCAAACTGAAATATCGTACACATATTGGAAACATTTTCCGGTTTCCTTTATTGCTGGCATCCGTAGAAATCGAAAAAAATAAATATTCTTTTAAATTTTTAATTACGTCCTTCAAAGCTTCTTTTGCCAATACTTCACAAACTATTGCTTCACTCTTTGTCCTACCACATTTAACATTCTTAGCTATCTAAGAATCGGCGTACACGAGAGGTAATAACTTTTGAAAACAATTTATACTATTATAGCTTAACGAATTTTTAACGGTGTGATATATAGAAGTAATTTCTGCGGCTGACGTTTTGTACATAATGTCGTCGCGATCACGATCAGATGTGGAAGTACCTGGTGCCTGGAAATAGCTAGTTATGTTTCTAGCAGCGCGAGAACTCGTGATCTTCGAGTGACTACTTGTTTTGTGAATGCTTCACTACGTCGTTTAATCCACTATGAGAAACAGCAAACTCTTTTTTACACAGTTTACAGTAAGCTTTATACTCATCCGACGTCACAATACACAACCAATTATAATAATTTTGCCAATTTTTACTGTAGTTCGTGAGGCGATGTTTTCCTAGCTTGACTTTTTTCTTGGGTGCAATGTTTTCCGGTTCCGAGCAATCCGAAACATCACTATCGGTTTTATTCATCTTTAAACGATTCTAATAAGTAAACTCCAGTAATTTACGAACAAAAACACGTAAAAGACAAACTTATGTCTGCTTAATTTTAAATAAACTAACTAAATTACACACGCAATGCAACTCACTACTTGCTCACTGCTTTCCAAGCACTATTTCTTCGTACGTAATCGTTCGTTCTCGTGAAATAGAAATTTATAAACAACTGGAAATAAGAAAAGAGCGAAAGAGAAAGAGAAGATGTCGCGATCACACGCACCGATTGCATGACGCAATCCTCGCTCTCCCGCGCGCTTATCTTTATTAGGCGCCGGGCGGGCGGCCAGTCCACATCGGCCGCCCGCGCTTCCTCAGCACGCTGCACGCCCGGTCAAGTTATGCCCGAAAAGCGGGACTGAGCCTGTCCCGCGCGGGACATTTAATTTTGATTAAAAAATCGGGACGTCCTGCCAAAATCGGGACGTCTGGCAACGCTGGTATATATGTAGGTTTAAAAAGTAAATGCGCAACTCTCTGAGCGTAGCGTCTTTGTGAAATTTATTTCAATAGAGAGGAAAAAAGAGGTATGATTATGTCAATAAAAGTTTTAACTTGAAAGATGAACTCAGTTTGAAAGAAAGTGTACTTCACTTCACAGAACAGTACAGTTATATGCATATCCTCGCATACTGTTTCACATTATAACTAGTTATATAACTGATTTTCAATGACTCTGCAACGAATGAATGGATGAAACTATGAATGATTGAACTTATTTCTTTCATAACCTCATCAATCAATTTAAGCTAATACATTTTTCTGTTATTTTGTTTCTTCTCAAATTACTTTCAGTACGTCAGGAAAACGAAAAACTATTCCAAGAATCTATGAATCGGGGACGGCTTAATAAGAACTTTACGGAAGCTGCATCGCTCACGGCCATCGACGAGGATCCATAACGAAGTTTCAATATTCGTAATGAAATCTCTGGAATTTCAAGCTCAGGCTACTACTATCACTCTCATAATACCGTTGACTACCATAGTTTCTACCGCCGCCTCCATCCCGGCAACATTCCGCACCAACATAATCCGGTCATAATGTTCTGTGCAAGTGCAGCACTAGTAGCAGTTATCGATGCAATATCAACACACAAGCGTATGTATTCTCTGAACTGAAAAAAAAGATAAAAAGTAAAAATCAACTAGCAAGAACCAATCGGCCAGGATCGAGTCCGTAACAGTCGAACCACACGAAGCACTAGGAAATAATCGGTACGAGGGCCTCTGTAGTAATTCGCGTAATTGACTTAACTGACTTTTTGCTCGTAAAACGCGTTATCATATATGCATTTATTGCATTTATTTTGTATTCTCGTACGTAGTGGGAAAATAATCACATGTGCGAACGCCTAGAGCATTTGTATGGGCATTTTCAATATCGTCATAGATTCTGTTTTTATGTGTACAAGGAGGTCCTCGACGAGAAGATGCAAAAAAAAAACATTGAAACGTATTATTCATATAAGCTGGTGGTTGTCTGACATGATTGTATAGTTGTTTTATTTTTAAGAACAGCTGGACCGATGGTGTAATTTTTGAATTGCTTGGTATTGTTATTTGCATATACGCTTACATATATTGCAGTATGTTTTCGGTCAAAATAAATTAAATTCGAATTTTTTATATTGTCCGATGCCAGCAGTTGGATGAGCTATGTGGTAATGGTAGGACTTTTAAAAATATTGAAGTGATGACGAGCATTATTTTTTTTAAATGGTTTTAATTTTTATTGTTCACTTTTCACATAATGGGATTCTGAGGAAAAACGTCATTTACCAAACTATAAATGGCATGGCTCTTTTACATTTATTATTTTATGATGATTATTTTTATAACTGTTTTTACTTTTTAAAAGCAAAAATTTGCTTAAATTTCTATCATTTGTTCGTGTGTCATAAATAGAGTCTTGCAGTACACACTAGGAAATCATTAGTTTTTAAAACACAAAATTATAGCGTAACAGTGGGTTTAAATTACGTTGGAATCCACCTCACTGAATGTTAAAGGTAGCTTGTTCCGCTGTTTTATTTTCCAAGAAACATCAAACCTGAAACACCAAAACAGCCTGAGTTTAGAGAAGATTTAAGTTGTTGAAGAAATCACATAGCTGGAAAATTTACTGGCTAATTACAAAGAAACCGAATCAGCGTTGTTTTGTCTTTAGCGATACACAGTCTTCGTAGTGAACTTAGTAATTTTCACCACAATTAGTACATTTTTCTTCATATTATGGACGTTCAAGCAGTTTTTGGTTTATAATTGCTGGACGCACCGCATCAAAATTGAGCTCTTCTTTCCGGTTTGTATTCATATTGGCTCTGGTCCCTATTTTACTTTTATGCCTTATTTTGTATCATTTAGGAACAAAGGATTGAATATCGTAGCCTTAAGTGGTGTACTTGTGAGAAGTACTTATGAGAAGAACTAAGAAATTTTGAAAAGAGGTTCTTTCACGTTGGCTGGACATATCAAATTGAATTATTAGTTCATAGTATATTTCATTTATATTTTACTTTTTTTGAAACCATATATTTAGTTACTTACCTAGCGTGTAAAGACTTTTAAATTTAAACTTTTAAATTTTATGGGACAATGCTAACATATGGGAGTACAATTTTAAAATGTTCACGGAATGCAATTGTTTTTTTCAATGTACATCTACACAACAGTATACTGAATAGTAAAAGTATACTGAAACACACGTCATGAGGATTTCTCTCCTGTTTTTTCTTGTTCGTTATTTCTTATTTCGATCTTGCGTTAATTTTTAGTTTTTTTTTGGAAAAGCAGGTTATATTCGTTACTGTTTGAAGACTGATAAGACCTGGCGTATGATGTTCGCTGACGCATGAAAGTAGATAGCAAAAAAGACACCAATTTAGGCTGCTAGGCCAGCTTATCTCAAAGCACCCTTTGCACCTCACAATGACGGGGAAAAAGACTACTAATAGACTACACAGCTATGTAAGGTAAAGGTCTAGCTCAGCGCAGCCCATTAAGCCTGATCGTCTCAGCTATCTCACGGTCATAATATCATCCATATAATGGTTTTGTACAGATAATGAAGTGGTCCATTCTCACGTTGGGAGGATTCATCGGAGGATAAAAACAATCATTTGATTGAAGCAAAAAAAATTCTCGAAATATACATCGGAGGTTTCTACTCTCGAGTCATGTTTCCGAAAAAACATGAGGTTTGGCAAGACCATGGTCTTGTGCAGCGGGTGCTTGCAATTCTTAAGAAGACTTAAATGAAATAGCTTTGATGGACTAATGAACGCGTTCTTGGGTATTGGAATTCTTCATCGTAGTTGTCATCAGCTGCGATTTTCGACCCTAGATAGAAGAACGTTTAAGCTTCTTCCAAACTGTAGTCACCTATCTGTTTCGGTCATGTGCTTTTCGGTGTCTTGATTTTTGTTGCTGGTCGCTCTGATGGTTTTTACCACCATATCACCATATATTTGGTCTTACTTTCATTTATGTCTAACCCTATGTTTTTCATCGGCTGTTTGATTTTTAAGAAGCACTTTTTGATACCTCACTTATTCCAATAAATGATGTGAACTTCGTCAGCATAAATCAGCAGTTGGGTGGACTTATTGAAGATAGGGTCATTCCACGGAAAATCGACCAACGGTCTTTTATCGCTATCGTCAGATTTCAATGAAATTTTCACTGTGAATATAAGTAGTTGAGTTATGTACACAAATAAAATTTTTTCGGTAAATATGGTATATATGCGGAAATATGGCCTCTTGAAGTTTTTGAGAAACGTCGGTTCGTGTTGCATTCAAAAAATTGTATAAAATTTTCTACTTTACATAGAGCCTTCAAATATAGCTTGTTGGAAAGGAAAAGGTGTAGATATTCTAGAAAAAATAGAGCAAAAAACATCCTGACCAAAAAGGATAAAAAGGATCATTACAGTGTCCTTTATCCTTGAATATTTCAAAATGCGCACCTTCGATTTTCTTTGTTTTTTTATATATTATAAATAGTTATATAAACTACAAATGTGCGAAATTTCAAAGTGGAGCTGGTAAAAGTACAGTCATGAGGAATTTTTAAAGGTCTGGAATGCTGTAACCGCTGAAGAAAATTTATAGAAAATGGTGCCGAAACAAGGTAAAACTTACAAAATATGGTACGAAACAATTTTATGTTTTCAAAATAGATTTAAAAACTGTTTTGCAATGTTAGTTTAAGCCCGCAGAAGATTCTTATCCAGTTTCTAACGTAGAACGATCTGTATAATTCCATTGCTTATAACTAATACCACTCACGCATTTTTCATCAAATGTTTTTCACATGTACTTAGAACAACGGCTGATCCAGGACAATCCTGGCAGCTACCAAAATAACAATCTGTTTGAGGAGGAGAGCATATCATCAGAGATAAAAAGTTTTTATAATTAGCCAAGCTTATATCGGAACCCTTCGTAAGAAAATTTATTTTTGATCCTTTAATCACTAATTTATATATTAAAAACAGTTATGTAAGCTACAAATGTGCTAAATTTCAAAGTGGAGCAACATTTGTAAGAAATTTTTGAAGGAACAAAATACTGTAACCGCCAAAGAAAATGGTACCGACACAAAGTGAAACTTACAATATGTATATGTATGAAATAACTTGAAGATCGCTCTATGTTTTTTTTTTGCAAAATCAAGGTCTTAGATTCTTCAGTTATGGGTAATTATTGTTTATGATTTTATTTTTTAAAAGGAATATTACTTCAATTTTTTCTGTAACTAATAGACCTAGCACTAGAAAATAAATTGTTTACAATAATTGAGAACATTCATTTGTAAGCAATCATAAAACAAAAATAAAGAAAGAAGATTACTTTTCATTTACTAGCTGCATGAACAATTAGGATTATTTTGGGTTTCTTCCACATATTATACTGTACATATATTTTTAATTACTTCCTTTGTTTGTCTATTTTGTATATTTTTACAACTTCAAATTAGGGTTAATTGCAATGCCTGTAGTTTACTTTGATTCCAAGAAGATGCTTTCAGGGTATAGATCAGAGGTAGTTAAAGTTGACATGTAGACAACAAATTTTGTGAAATATACATTCTAAGAAGAAAGTTAAAAAAAAACTTTACTAGCGTACTGAACAAAAATGTACTTAAAATAAAGCAGAAACTACCTACAGAAGAAAGAAAAAACAAGCATCAAAAAAGAACTTTCAAAAGCTGCAGGAAAGGAAACAAAGTGTTTATTTTTATCACTTTTGCCGACGAATTCGTCACGTGCCAAAGTAGTGTCCGAATTTCCTGACGCAACCTCATATATGATTAAAAAAAATAGATGAGGCTATACTTCCCCGAAAATCCCTGGTCTCATAAAATCATTCTACTACAGCAATGCAAACAGCAGACTGCCTAAATACTTCAATTTAGCGGAAGCATTGGGAACACATTCTGTCTGTGTATGTGGTATACATCAAAACGTTAAATTAATGATTAAAGAATCAAAAATAAATTTTCGAACAAAGGGTTCCGATATAAGCTTGGCTAATCATAAGAACTTTTTATCTCTGATGATATGATCTCCTCCACAAACAGATTGTTATTTTGGTAGCGGTCAGGATTGTCCTGGATCAGCCGTTGTTCTAAGTACATGTGAAAAAAATTTGATGAAAATTGCGTGAGTGGTATTAGTTATAAGCAATGGAATTATACAGATCGTTCTACGTTAGAAACTGAATTAAAATCTTCTGCGGGCTTAAACCAACATTGCGAAACAGTTTTTAAATCTATTTTGAAAACATAAAATTGTTTCGTACCATATTTTGTAAGTTTTACCTTGTTTCGGCACCATTTTCTATAAATTTTCTTCAGCGGTTACAGCATTCCAGACCTTTAAAAATTCCTCATGACTGTACTTTTACGAGCTCCACTTTGAAATTTCGCACATTTGTAGTTTATATTAACTATTTACAATATATAAAAAAATGAAGAAAATCGAAGGTGCGCATTTTGAAATATTCAAGGATAAAGGACACTGTAATGATCCTTTTTATCCTTTTTGGCCAGGATGTTTTTTGCACTATTTTTTCTAGAATATCTACACCTTTTTCTTTCCAATAAGCTATATTTGAAGGCTCTACGTAAAGTAGAAGATTTTATACAATTTTTTGAATGACACACGGACCGACGTTTCTCAAAAACTTCAAGAGGCCATATTTCCGCAAATATGCCATATTTTCCAAAAATATTTCATTTTCGATAATCAGCTTACCAGTCCTTCTGGATACCAAAATATTTTCAAATTCCAAGGAGGTGAGTTCAAAAATTATCTGAAAATTGGTCGATTTTCAATGGAATTACCCGATAGTAATTATCATGCTCACCACAGTATCCCGCCACCTTGAAGAAGTTGGAGAGGATGCCTCCTTGTCTTAGATAATTGGTGATTGTGAATAGCTGTGATAAGGATCCAGTTGCATTAATCTGGCTTTCTACATTTGACATGGTTAGTCTGATAGACAGTCTTGGTTGGTCATGGTCATGCTAAGTTCTATTTATATAAAATTTTATAGCAGGTGACTTTGAAGTCAATGAAAAGATGGAATAGCTTCACGTCGTATTCTAAATGCTGTTCTAATCGACTGCCAGAGAGAGAAAATCTTGTTTGCATAGTCTAATCATAGTATAGACTGATTATTTTTTGAACAACAGTAAGATCATGGAGAATATTTTGTAATAGCTGCACGCCCCTGTGATTGCTGCACTCCGTCGGTTCTTCCTTCTTGCAGTAGTTTATCTAGCTTTTTTTTATCCTTTATGGAGAATTTTTGTGATTTGAAAGAGACTGATGGTTTTGTACTGCATGCACCTTGCACTTACTGAAAATTTTGTTCATCTCAAAGCTTTTAGCGCTGAGCTATGACTAGATGGCTTTCCAGATACACTCCTTGAATACTTTCATGAACGTCGTTCATTCCGATCCATAGTTCTCACTTAAGCATTCATTCTAGAATTATTGGTATCGAAAAACAGTTCCTGACTTGTCGGGATTTTCACTGGCCTAGTCTAACAGCAAGAAGACGAGTGAAGAATTTCATAAGCTTCCCCACTAAGCTCATTAACTTTTGGGCTTGGCTTCACTTTCCGAAAAATACCAGCATGGAAAAGCTTTTTTTGCTTGAATGACAGTATGATCTGGTTACATATCCTATGGCTATTCATTTTGTTTTCTAAAGGAATACTTCCATGTAAATTTGTAACCATGCAACCATGTCCAACCTTCTTACTTCATTCATATTTAATAAATTGTATGGAACAAACTTATGGCAAATGATACTTTCAAGCAGGCTATTATGATCACGTAAAAAGTTCGATGATGCAAAACTGGGAACTTGATTGAAAAGGTAAATCGTGTCAGACAAAGTCCTAAATTCATTTCGATTCCATTTAGCATGGATATAGAAATCACGAAATTCACCAATGTGATCGGTATTTGCACTTTCCTTAGCTTATTAAGGTTCACTTCAGCTTCAACATCCATGTTGATGGGACATAATCAAGCTGAGCTGTGGTGCTCGATGCTCGTCGACTATATGCTCCATGACCTTCTACTGCGTGGATTTTGTGGGCTATATCAGAAGGTGTGAGTACAGTGCACCCACTGCCAACAAACCAGTGAGAAAGCTCAGAGCCAACAGGGTCAGTGGTCGGTTGTACCCGTAGTAAACGGGTCGATGAACAATGAAGAGTCAAACGTCTTCGTCTTGCTTCATTCGGGTGGATCTGACCTGACCAAGAAACCTATTCACTTCTGACAATAGTCTATGTGTATTTGTGTGATTGCCGTTGTGTTTGTGCCATGTTCGAGAAAGTATGAATTTGCTTAGCCTTGTGAAGGGAACTTTAGATTCAACTTCTTATCGCTGGTACTTTTGCGGTGTTTTGTAAACCACTACAAACTTTTCATTCAATCCAAAAAAAATTTGCGCAAGGCTTCACCAGGACCAAGTACCGCCCACTCAGTCGAAATTCGCCAGAACTTATGTCATCGGACACGCATGGGGTTTCTAGCTGATTAACAGAAATTTTGTCACCGAACCAACAGGAAACCAGGTCAGGACTGTAGGGTGGGTGGCCCACTTTATACTGGGCACTATTCGAAGCCTACTTTCTACAGGGCGGCCAACGTAAAATGACTCTTGTAAATAGGTACGTTGTCAATCAGAAGAAGGATAATCTTGATTAATTTTCCTCTTCCTTTTTCCTTGATTGCCTCATTCAACGGCTGTAGAATTAAGCCATAGCGTTCTCTGGTTCCAGAGACGCTTTTTCTATGAAAATTGATCAACAGGTCTTGCCGTCAATAAAGATTTGACTCAATACTTCATCCTCGCCTTGTTACCAAAATCTATATCAGCGTATATCATCCGCGATTCACAACCCTTAGTCTCAGGAAACGAGTCCAAGGGTGGAAAATTCCGGGTGGCCATTGCTCACGAGGAACGGGGTGGGTTTGGCGCCACTCGCTTCTTTGCCGGAATTTCCCGCGTGACCGTCGCTGCGAAGCCAGAAGTCGGCGACGGATTACCGCAATCCACGCTATGAAAAGAGAAAATTAGAACCGCACCTTCGCGCTACCGCTATTAAATCTGCGTTTCATTCACCGATATTATCTTACAATAAATTAGAATTTATTGAATTACTCTCGTATAATCACACTTTTTTATCTTTCTCTAACACTGGTGGTAGGGTGACTTAAACTAAACAGGTATTTCACAAACTATTCCATTATACAATTCAACTCGCGATTCCTTATTGGTCTCTAGATATATCCAAAAGCAAAGAAAATCTATAAACTAACTAACCTGAACTTTTACTCCACTGCGATGACTACTCTTGAACATATGAAATCCCACGCTGGGGCACTTTACGATGACTGCAACTTTTCCTCTTCACTGCCGTCTCCGATTCCTCAATTTAATAAAATTCCCGCCTTCGAATTCGTTCGATATCATCCGCTACAATTTCCTTCACTGCCGCCTTCGGATCTTCAAACTAACAGAGCTCTTGTCTTTGAAATCGTTAGATATCTTCCCTTAGACTCGTTGACTAGCGCCTCAAGATTAATTTTCTTCCTTCAATTATTGTCGATTTTCGCCCCTTAAATCCTCCACGGTCCGACTGACTCCAAATTAGTTCCAAAAAGGTTCAGTTCCATTCAATTTCAAACCAAAAAGAAACGGGAAAAAAAAGCTGGATTATCGCCAAGTCTCGTCTCGATGCGTCTCGTCTCGTCTCGATGCAAACCAAAAAGAATCATTTCCACCGATTTTCGCAGCTCATCAAATCTTTCCGCTAAAGTGGCTTCACTCGAACCGTTGGGAGGTATTTGAACATCAGCTGACTTTGGAAATTTACTCCCTGGAAATTATTCCAATCCTGGACTTTGGTCCTACTTTTGTACCGTCCTTTAGTACAACTATTGTCCGAACCGTCATTTCACACTCTGTTGTTGTGGTAGGTTGCGGTCGAATTGACGTTTAGCCTCTTGCATCATATGGGGACACTTATTGACAGCTAGTGGACAGCCTGGTAGCGCCTCCCGAGTCACATTTAGGAGGAACCTGCATTCCAAATCGAATCCCAGCACCAACGCGGAAATGGCTCAATCGAATGGCGGCCGCCATGAATCAAATGGTGATGAAAACGGCACCAAAGACGACCAATGGGAACAACTCGGCCACGCGGCCTGGAGAACACTCGAATCGCCCCCACAGAGCTCCCACTCCGGCCGCTCAAATCACCGTCATTGAGGATTCATCGCTTTCAGACGACCAGGGACAATCCAAAAGAGAAATCTGAGGTCCACGGTAAGTTCATGTTATGTCCTGCCTTGTAGTCACATTTATTTCTCGCGGTAGGCCGGATACTGGCATCGTTCAAGTCGGTTCCACCTGACGTGTACATACTGTTCGCGATTCCCCATTCCTAATCCTTGCGGTTGTCGGGTGTTTTCCTGCGTTAGTCGGTTGTGTTAATCTGTCCTACGATTCGCCGCCCTGCATCGAATAGTCATCTACGCGAGTCGCATTTTCCTCTACGCTACGGCCCTGACACTTAACTTATTAGCTAGAACCGGTGAGTTGCTCCTTGGCAACTAACTACCCTCTACCATCCTTACTTTCGAAGATTGGTAGAGGGTATATATTTTTTTTTTTATTTATACAATCAACGGGTCGCGCGTGATATCTGTTGATCCCGACCGTGACAGCCGACCTAAATTTAGGTCGGTCCACGATTTCAAGCAACCTGATCTAAAATAGGTCGTGGACTATATACCGCTGTACAGAGGTCCGAATACAAACGACTTCACTCCACGTGCTGTTGTTTTTGAAAAGACGTGAGTATTGTCGGCACCTACATCACACTGACCTTAGTCAGGCCACGATGACCGTGAAAAGTATTAAAAATGGTTGTACTTGATACTCTAATCATTTCTGCGAGTTGTTATTTTTTAGCCAAACATCTTTCCGACATTTTGAACAATATCTGGAGTGGTCCCTTCGGTTGGCCATCCTAGTTTTAATTCGCCTTCGAGTGCGTCTCTTACTTGTTTAAAATGATTGTGCCACTTAAAAACCATATTTTTACTTGGACAAGAGTCCCTGTAAATAGATACCATCTCTTCCATTTGTTTTTCGATTTTCCTTGTTTTGCGAGGAACTTTACCAGCGCGGTACTCGATTTTATCTACATTTTACCCTCTTTTCAGATTGAGTTACTTGGTCGACGATAGTCCAAATACCAATTGAAATAAAACTTGCTATTTATATATACTTATGGTGAGTTTTTGAACTCATTACGTTTCATTAAAATACCCTCATTAACGACGTACCTATTCATTCCGTGAACTGAATGACCCGCCCTTGTATTTCATGTCGCTTAGCACTGAATAGACACCTGCATTGGATGTACTGAAGAAATGAATCGCTAATTCGAGAAAAGTGTTTCCTTTGCTCGACGTTGCACAATCATGAAATCTGTGCACTGCAGTTTTGTTGTTGCTTTGCACATGAAATTTTTGATATTTTGCGAGTAATGATAGAGTTGTTATTATTTAGGACCAAGAATTTTGTAGACATTTTTTTTTTGTGAACTATATCATAATTATATAATATTACTTGATTGTAATATATGAATTATTATTTTTGAAAAATATAGTCAAATGTCAAGGGAAGTATTATGTGAATTGTGTCGTTTGTAAATTTTTTCTTTGTTTTCAATTCGTCTATATTCTTCAATGAATTTACCAAACCTCCAAGCGATTCAAAGTCACATCAAGTCCAGTAAAATATAACTAATTAGTCTAAATAAATTGTTAAAAGTCGAATTTTTGTACAACAAAATGAAACAAGAAAAAGAAAACATATTTATACGCAATGAAAAATATTTATATATACATACATATATGTCTAATAAAATATTAGTGATCGATTCGAGAACATTCTTATAATTTAGTTAAACGTCATTCAACCTTTAAGCGCTTTGACAGTTCATTCACGACATCAAAAAATATTCAAGTAATCAAAGTAAATTACTGCAATAGCATGTTTTCCAAATCGAAGCAAAATATAGTTGAAATTTCTAAAAATTTAAACTTTATAAAAAAACAAAATAGAAATCAAAATAACAAAATATTCGAAATATAGCATCTATATGAGTCACAATAATTGTCAGAGCACAGCTTGAGGCTTGTTCGAAATTCTTTGTTATGTTTTTTTTTATGAATAAAATAAGAAATGGGATCGAAAAAAAAACCAGATATATAAAACATAGTTAAATCACTGTATTTTTTATGAAAACTCAAAAGCAATTTCTTTGTGAAATTGATGAAAATTAAATTTTAGAATAAAATTAAAAACAGAAAATTTTGCATGCGGCATTGGGTATAGAAAGCTTTTTCCGGTCGAATCAGTTGTTTTGGAAATTGAAAGAAATGTGATTGTAAGTCAAAATTTAGTGTTACATGGTTTTATTTTGTAAGGAATGAGAATGTAAAGTTACTTCATTTTCGAAAAATAGTTTGCAAGGTTTTATTATCCAATTGAGAACGTGAGGGCTGTTACTTTGAAATGATAATATGTGCTAATATATTTTTATTTTCTTTGATATTTGTAGCTATGATGATTTATTGATTTAATCAAAATGAATGAAATTATAATCGACGTTTGATTTTTTAACCAATATTGTATATTACTTTTTTTTTGTCAAAATATCTTTCCTTTCAGTGAGCACATTATGATAGCTTTTTGAAATGGTAATATTATATGCGTGTAAATCTTATATGAAATGTAAATCTTATATTCTTAATGTGGTTTTCAAATATTTCGCACAAGTTGCTCGAGAAATATATGGTCTTCTAATAAACTGGATTGTACCCTAAGCCACCAGGGTAATGACCATGGCTGGAATCTCAGCGCACTTTCATTAAGGGGGTAGTACCGGTTAAAATACTAAAAAAAAACAGCCTTATTTTCGATATTTTCTTTTTCAACTCCTTTTAAGATTACAAAAAAAAAATTTTATTTTTTTTTTTTCATTTCTCTACTTATTTATAGAGGACACTAAAGTTGATGTCTTGAAAAATGTCTCGTCATACTTGCTGACGGCTAAAATCAAGAATGAAGAATCTGAAACAAAAAAACCAAACCGCATTCTAAGGAGGAATGTTTCTTACGTGGTAATCTACCACAATATTTTTAAAAAAAATCAAAAAAAAAATGGCGGTGGCTTGAACATATTTTTCGGAAAATCGTGTTTTTTTCAATTTGTTACACTTGCCAAATTTTTTTGGGATCATTTTTGGCCTATATTATGGTAGATTACCACACAAGATACTTGAATAAAGTAGTGCACCAAATTTGACTTAAATCGGTTCGGCCAATCCAGAGAATTAGTGTTCGCAGTTTGAAAAACCGTCATTTCGAGAAAAACGCGTTTAAAGTTTTTTCCTATTTATTGATTGAATATTATTTAAAAAATATATTTTTATCACCTACAATTGCTCAGTCTGCAATCCGTGGACCATACATAAGTATTCTTGGGTCCACATAAGCCAGTTGTTCTTGCAATTTGGCAGTTTTTTAGGCCAAACGCGCTTCCTTTGCCGCTTTTTCTGCCTGACTTATGCGCTCTTCGTCTTTTTTATCGCAGATATTAAAAACACTGGTCTGCCGTAAACTGTCGTAACCTCTTTATTTTTGGGAATATCTTAATAAAATTTTGAGACGTGATTTCTGAAGGCAAAAAAAACAAAAAAAATTTTTTTTCAAAATTATAACCGGTACTACCCCCTTAATATCTGAGCCATCATATTTACAAAAAATTACGATAGCGCACAAAATCAAATAAAGTTTTCTTTCTTAACCGCATTATAAATCTGGCTGTTAAAGCTATTAGAGCTTTCATTCACAATTATGCCTAGTACTATACTCTTCGCGAAACGAATTCAACGGTCAAAACCCATACAAAAAGAGCTTTACTGAAGAATTGAAAAGCTCTTTTTGTATGGGATTCGACCGTTGAATTCGTTTCGCGAAGAGTATAGTACTAGGCATTAATGTACACGAGCGAGTAATGATAAGTTTCAAAACCTCTCTTACTCCTTATTTTACACAAGTACATACCCCCAGCCTTTTATTGTAGGGTGTCGAAAAACGTTTACAAGCTTTCCTGGAAAATATACAGGGTTATGTTAGATTCTTAATCAATGAAAATATATTTTTTTGCGAATATGAATCTCACATAATCCTGTATCGTCAACCATCCTGTCCTACGCGAGTCCAAGCCGGATCCGGATTTTAACTTGGTCGTGCTAGTAGCTCCTATTATGTGTCCCACCGGCCTATTATTAAAAAGAAGTACCGGCTTATTATCGTTCTGTTAGATTTTTGGGAGCCCATGAGGCATATTTCTTTTTTATTCTATGCCGACTGACTGACCTTAATATCATTTCCATGATTGTCTTTGGCGTCGCAGGACAACTGAAGTAAAAAGCGTGGGAGTGGTGGAAAAAGGTATACAATACTTTATCACTTTCCTAAGCACAATGCTTACAAAACCCTGTGGACCGAAAAAAAACTGGCTAAGGTTGAAATCTCTTTCACCGTGGTTTCGATCAAACTAACGTTTTAAGGCACGAACAAGCCTAATCGTCCATGCTCTGTTAGAACTCGTAGCCTAGCGCTCCTCCCAAAGATCCAGCCTTTGCGTTCATGATTGAGCAGCTAATACTTCTGATTTATTTAACAACACCTCTCTGCATTCGTTCGCCAGAGGTCAATGCGGATTACTCCTTTCCTGATACTGTTCTGTTGTTAGTCGCTTAAGAATCAGAATCGTTGTACGATATTCTGGTGTCAAGTATTTTGGAGCCAACCGTTATGGGTATAACGGTTGATATCACTCTCTTCCTCAGCATGACAATATCAGTTTTTGTGGTCGATATTTGAGAGCCATGGCTGCCCACCCAATCTTCAACACTTCTCTTTACTTGATTGGGCTAGGTGATGGTTTAGAGATATGATGATAGCTGCTACATCATCGTCATAACCTACCAAAAGGACATGTTTCGGTATCGGTGCATAGAAGTGACCCCCAGAATGGACCTTAGTGACCCCATTTGTAATACTTTTCCATAAATTTGCCTGATTTGTCTCGTACAACAAAAGACGAGCTTTCAAGTAGTTTCGTATCATGGCCAGTAAATAGTAATCTGTCTAAAAATATCGCTAAAGAGAGTCCAATATGTCGGCCCTTATCACCGAGCTGGAAGAGTTACCGACATCCAACGTTACTTAAAACACATCAAGTCGAAAACTCGAAGACATGCGGCCTCAGCGCGCTCTACTGCGCTCATCATTTCGTGGATGGTGCTTATTGTTGAGTGACCACTGCAGAACTCGTGTAGTTTAGCCTTTAGTCTCACCTTTACCCGAGTTTTCAGTAACCCATCTGGAAGTTTCGCCGCAGTATAAACTATGCGAAGAAGTAATAGGTATCTAATAGCACTAACCACGTTAATCAAAACCCTCGCATTTTACTAAATTGAAACTATTCTAGCCTTACCTAAAGCTTTATATAGTCGTCTAAAATTTACATAGCAAGAAATTCCGACCGAGAGGCATTGGGTTCGTGAAAAAGTTTCTTTCACTATGAAAATGCAAATTATATTTTAGTATAAAAAAAAGTCCTTGATACTGGCGTATTAAACAAAATTTCAAAAGCCCCCATCGATCGGAGTGCTGCGTTACTTTTTATACGGAGTCAAAGGTCACCAAAAGTTACAATGATAGAAGAGATGGGACTAAGTATTCAATAACTTCGACAGTTTTGCTATGATTAATATATACTTGAAATATTTAACTATAAGATAAGGCAAAAAAAGTGCTAGCCTTTAACCCCAACCTCCCCTTAAGTCAGAACGAATCTCTCTCTTCCTCTCACTTTGACTAGAGCCTTAGATTCAAGCGGATTGCATTCAATCAGAAACAAGTTTACTATTTTCTTTCTTCTTTAAAATAATGATTTGTGTGAATTAATACTGTAAGCACCATTGCCTATTTTAATCTTGGGGACGAACACATACGCCAAATCTCCACTCATTTTACACCAATTAAAAATGTGCAGACCATTCTTTCGAGCGAATAAGTGACATTTGATGTCAATAAGCATTTGAAAATTGAATTGTTTCAGTCAGTGTCTTCGACACAAGAACCAATAAAAAAACCGATCGAAAATTGAAATACTGGACATTTTATCTGTGGCTAATCAGAAGAATATCTATCCACTTCGCTTCATTGTTAAAATGTTCAGTCTAAAGAATGACCAGATAGTGGAGATTTATCAAAATTTATCTTCACACTGAACTCAATACCAGCCTTAAGATACGATTTCAATTAAATCACTTTCGAATCACACTCAGTATTAGATAGATAATTTTCTCGGGTTCGAGTACGCATTTGTCAATGATGGCACTTTTTTCTGACTTTCTACGATATCGGAGAATAAATTCTCGAAATTCCAGACTACAACACGAAACTTGTCAACGATCTCAAAAAGGTAGACAATACATGGGCTATGTGCGGATGTAGTGAAATCAGAACAGCTCTAATTCGGATTCCGACTGAAAAATCATGGATAGCATAACATGGAAGTGCTTCTCCTTGAAATCCTGTACTGATTTCCTAAGAAAACATAGAATTTTTTTTTGAGAAGAAAAAGATAACAAAAGCATGGATTTTCACGGAAGCAAACTCAAATCCAAGTTGAGAACGTAACACGTTCTACAAGTGTCAGTGACATTCGAGATGGATTTTTTTTTTGTTTTTGAAAGATATTCTATGGTATTTCGATTACCGAAAATATATATAATTTTCGTAACAAGCTGTGAAACGCGATATGAGACACGAGTGCTTCACAGAGCGTGAAAAGGGAATATACCCGTGAGATTCTTTTCAACTAGCACCAGCGGTTCTCTAAGCTCGTTGCTATATGAAGCAGAAAAAGGTGATTTAATTTATTTTGAAAATTTTTAATCATGCTGCTTTCAAGGTGAGGAGCGTAGAGTATCTTTCGCTTTCTTGAAAATGAAACGTGTCATCCATGGTTGATACGATTAAAAGTTTGTCAAAAATTTGATTAACGAAAACCCATTTTAATTACTTTCTTCGACTAGCCTAGAAAACCCGTCGGAAACACGGACTGTAGAATTCTATAGAATCTTTGTGTTTGCCTATTTCAATTACGGATCATTTTCATAGCCGGTATTCAATAGCTTCTTCTATTATTCTGTCTATGAAGCCTAAAAGCTTGTGTGCATCAATCAATGCTAAGACTGAAGGGTTCAATTTAAGTGAATAAGTAAATCAAGCTCGTTGAAGATTGGGTACAGTATGTATGGACTGCCACGTTTATAATTTAGCTATGAATTACCTGGCGATTAGTCTGGAATTTGGGAAATATTTTCGGAAAACATAATATAAAATACAGTCGCGATTGAAGACCAAGCTAGTTGCTCTAGTTTTTACCGGATATTGTGAATTAAAGTTCATCCTACAACCAAAAACAAAACCCATTTGTGAGCATTCATCGCACTGATGAACCCTTTCTCTGTCGTTTTTTTTTACTTGCATTATATGATTTTTTAATTTAACTTTTATTATATTCTAAACTAGCATAGATAAGTATCTGCGAATAAATCACAAATCTCATTAGGAGAGGAAGAAGTGATATCATTAAAGTCATTCTGGTCTTACAGCTTTTGTTAGCCACTTAGAAAATACACGTGACGAAATGTGTAAAGCTATTTCGGAACTCGACTGCGGCAAAGTTCCTGGGTCCGATCTTCTTCCTCCAACTTTCTTGCGCAAGTGTGTAGAACAGCTTATAACTCCCTTTCATATTTTTTTCAACATACCACTTTCTTCTGAAGTTTTCCCATCTTAAAAATAGTGAAAGACGCTGAACGGAAATTATAGAGGCATTGTCATCTTATCTTCAATTCCGAAACTTTTTGAAAAGATTGTCGACGATAAACTTTCTCCACTAGTTGACTCCCGTCTGAACGAGCGACAGCACGGTTTTAGAAAAGTTTTTTGTTGATTTTGCTCAACTACCACAAATTTGACACTCCTAATCTCAGACGTTTTGTGTAAAATGGAGAAAGGATACCAAATTGACGCAGTCTATACAAACTTTAGTAAAGCTTTTGACAGACTGGACTACCCCACCTTAATTCTAAAGCTACAGAAATTTGGTCTTGCTGGATCTTTACTTAGCTGGCTGACTTCCTACCTTCGAAATCGAGCTCAGTTGGTAAAATTTCAAGGACTTTTATCGAAAAATATTTCTGCTACCTCTGGTCTACCAGAAGGTAGCCATCTTGGCCCACTTCTTTTTAATATATTTATTTCTGAACTATCTGACGTCCTAGCAAACATAGCTCATCTACTTTACGCCGACGATCTCAAAGTCTATCACATCATTAAATCTAAATCCGATGCACTCTTTCTCCAATCTAAACTAGATTCACTTGATCATTTGTGCAATGAAAACAAGCTCTCACTCAACATTGCTAAGTGCCAAGCTATACATTTTTCCCGAAAATGCACCATCTCACATAACACGTACTTCCTCGTCAGTAATTTGTTAGCTCGAGCTGAAAACGCTGTAGACCTTGGTGTTATCTTGGATGAGAGACTCCGCTTCACCTTGCATTATAATAAAAAAAAATTTCCGTGCAAACCAAGACGTGCCAAGGAATTTCGTAACATGTGGGTCTCAAAATCTTTATACAATTCACTTGTACGCCCCATCCTCAAATATGCTTCCATATGTTGGGATTCGGCTTTTGAAACCCAGAGTAGCAGACTCAAGTCCATACAAAAGCAATTCTTACTTTTCGCATTGAGATAACTATACAACCCTTACGATTTGAATACCCTTTCTCCTTATGAATTTCGACTGGGTCATCTGAACTTATTGACACTTGCATCCAGAAGAAAGATGACCTCGGCCTGCTTCACATTCGACGTCATTAGAGGCACTATCAAAGTTGAATTCGTGAATAGAAAAATTGTGTTAAATAACCCTATAAAGAACACCAGTTCCTCTCGTTTAATTAAGGGGTTAGGTACACTTGGGACATCCAAAAAAAGCTCTTTTTCAGGATTTTTTTTAGACACGCATTAAAATAATTAATAACAAATGTTTTTTTTTACTTGAAAGAAATACATTTATAGAAGCTATTGTAATTTTTTAAGGCAAAAGGTTGAAAATTAGTCGAATTGAATTAGGTCTGCTTGAATTAGGCTGTGAATACGGAGAAATCTCTCAATCGTGCTAACGTTGGCTGATGCTTGCGTAATCAGGAAGCCATTAATTTTTTTCTGAAAGATTTCCGAAGGAAAAAAGAACAATTAGGTTGGTGCCTTGGTTGTCATTCGTCAGTGCATTGGCAGCGAATTTTTCGCTGCCAATGTGGTTAACCACATTCGACTGCGAAAAACTGCAGTGAAATTCGCCGCAATCTCAAAATTTCGCAGTTGTTGTGTTTCCGCCTAATAGAGATTAATCACAATTAATCGGAGTACGAGGCAGACCTATTGATAGCTTTCCCAAGCTTACGTTCCATACATTTTTTAAAGTCTTCGAATGTCGTATCTGGAGCAACTCGTGACATAAAGATTTGAAGTGGAGGAGTGAATTAGACCATCAGTGTTAGCATCATCTGGGGCCATTAGCAATGCCTAACCAGCGTGATTCCCTGACACTCCAGGTTGGGCAGGTTGGGCAACTGCACTCATACTTTTAGCGAGTCGATGAAGAAACATATCGCGCGAATAAATGAAAATTTTGGCAAACAAACTCCGTTCATAATTACTTACTTGCAAAATAAATCTGTAATTAGTCGACATGGATCAAGGTTCTCTTGATTTGACACAAAATCCTTTAGCACAAGCTTTGACGTAGATTCATTGCTTTTTAGCACTAAAAAACTCACAAATTTCATGATATAAACACCCTCAAAAACACTTCTACGAAAAGAGGTTAATAATTTTTCACAAAACTACTCTTGTCAATTCAAAATACGCGTACCAACAAATGCAGATTATAATAGGAAACTGTGCCCCGAAAAAAAACAGACCTTCTCAAGGCAAGTAAGAATAGAGCAGCTGTCATAAAAGGCCGAGAAAGTTACAGCGATTCAGAGGCAAAAAATATCGAGCAAGTTAGACCAATTGAGAAGTAAATCCCAAAATTCAGTACTTGCCAGAATGCCAACCTGTCAATTCACTAATAAACAAAATCGTGCTCTAGATTGCTCTAGTTCAACTTAGAGTAGAAATATCTCAACCTAGCTCAACTTAGAGCAGCTGTCAAAAAAGTCGAGCAAGTTAGAGCAATTGAAAGATAATTTTCTCAAAGTTGGTTGAAAACTTGCTCTACCAAAAAAGGTAGAGCAGAAATAGTGCTCTAAATTGCTCTATTTCGACATACAGTAGGCTAATGAAACACAAATCAGAGTAACTTCAGGCAAGTTAGAGCAGTCGAATCGCTCATTAAGCACATTTTGCTGAGATATCTCAACCTAGAGAAGCTCATTAAACACAGTTATTAATGGTTTGTCCCCTTCAATGAGCTTAAGATCCCGTATGTCTGCTCCTCCGTATGTCTTTATGATCTCAAATAAAGTCTATCTATTATGCTTGTGCTCTTTTTTGGCACCAGCTGATTTGAACTCTCAATTTTTGACAATCGGAAAATATTGCAGCGTGCTCGCTATTGTAGTCCATCTATAAGCCCATGGTAAGAGAGAATATGATATGAGTTTCTTCTTTGAATCGGGGAAACTATTTAAATGAGGTACCTATCCACACATCCTAATTGACTTTTTGACAATAGCGGAAACCCTAATTAGACCATAATTATTTTATCAAAGCACTGATGAGCAAACATTTCATAGGCTGTCATTTGATTTATTCGCATTATAATATTATAATTTAGAAAATATATTTGATTTTGTTGCGCCCTTGTGTAGAAAAGCGAGAAAAAAAACATTTGTTTCTTCTTAAAGTCATGTTATCAATTCAAATGCAAACTATTCATTTGTTAAAATGAATGAATACAATAAACCTTGTATCTGTTTTTTGAACAACCAATAATTCTTTGATGCAGAGAACATAAAAATAAATTCTACAATCAGCTTAGAGCACAAAATAAAATAGTTTTTCAAAAACACAAAACAAATCAAATTAGCAAAACTAGGACCACATTCTAATGCTAAGTCACTTTTTCATCAATATCGAACGTAAAACAAAAATAATACCAAAATAACTTGGAAATAATTAAAACTCTATAAAACTGAGACAATATAAATTTAATAGTACGCCAAATGCCTATATAGCTTTCTGTTTCACAATCATCAAATTTTTTGTACGTCAGCATACGCTAATACAAATTCCTCACATAAACATACGATACAATGCCAATCAGCTAACAATCAAAAGATCGAAATGAAAACTCTGTGAGTAAAGTGAAATTATATCAATATCAAAAACAATTCAGTATTTGCTATTCCCTTTCGAAGTAGACGAATCAATGAAACTCATACATACTTACATATGTACGATAAGCCATGTCAATTCGGATTCAATTAAAATTGCAGTGCTACTGACACGTCATAGTAGAACGGGTACGTTGTTCCAAGCTCGTTATCGAAAATACTATTTGATAAATGAAAAACAAGTTTGTTTACGAAGAAATAGTAACGAATTGATTTTATTATAATTTTTTAAATGTATTAAGTGATTTTTTAAGGAAATGTGTCTGACATAAAGTTATTTACGGTTACAGAAAAATATTTTTACGGATTCAACACATTGAAACGAAAAAGTCAATTTGAAATTAAATTCAGTTTTAATCCCACCTTAAATCCATTTCACTCAATCATTCGGCTTTTTAAGGCACTTCAATGTAGAAACGCACAAAAAGTCATTGAAAATTTTCCATTGATTACCGCATTGATCACTCCTAGACTTTTTTAACGACACAAACATTCGAAACAAACAACTTTCAAGACGAATACTACGCCTGAAATTTTACTAAAAGAATTTAACTAGGAACTAACTTAAACAAATCTGTTACTAAATTGAACTAATCAAAACGAAAATTGAATAGATAAAAAAAAACAATTACCGAACACAAACTACAACCGGTCGAATTTTTAGATCAGACACAGGGTTAGAAATAAAAGACAATTAAAACTTGAATAAATCGAAAAGAAATACAATTTACAAGAACAATACACAATTGTAATAAATTTGAAAATTACAAGCGAGAAGCACGATTTTGTTATGAAAGAAAAACATTTAAATAGAAAATATTGCAACAATCAAAACATTGAAACGAACTATTGTAAATATTGCCAGAAAATTGTTTGAATAAAGTAAAGCAACTGCATTTGAAGTATATGGGATTGTTATCGAGCAACTCGATGAAATTGGATAGAATAATGAATAAAATGTATTGAAAACTGAAATGATACAGAAATTATTAGATATAGATATTGGTAGAATAAATAAGCGAAGGTTGATTGAAACATAAAGAAATGATTATTCTAAATGTTAATTGTTACTAGCTAAAATTTTATGAGCGTAAAAAATGGGTCAGACGGAAATAAAGATTAATAAATACCAATTGATACAGTAAATAAATATGAAATCAAATGAAAATGAAAGCAAATGATCGTATTTAATTATTAGAAGAAAGTATGAAAAGTAATATTCATAACAAAGTTAATAAATGAATTTTAAAAATCACATTTAGTTGTTTTTTTTTGTTGTTGATTTTGGCACTTATATTTTCAAAGAATCGCAGGAAATTCTTGCAGGTAAGAGGTTAAATCATATTTAATATGAAATTTTACTATAATGGTTGAATAGCTACGCTGAAGAAGTGAACGAATTATTTTAAAGTAATTGCCTTCGATGACAAGGAGATTGAGATTATGCAACAGTTATGAAATTTGTTAATATCGCTTTAAATAGTTTATTTATTTATTTCAATTTCTATTTTTACAGGCTCGATTCAAATTAGAAAAGCAATATGATTTAGGAAAAAGGAGAAACCTCATTAAGTTATTCATGAAATTTCAAAACTTAGAAACATCAAAATAAAAAAAGTTGAATCAAGATAGCAATACAATAATAACAAACGTATAATAAAATTAAAATAAACACAAAAATGCAATATAAAAGAAAATGATAACCAATAACGTATTGAACCTTAATGAAAAATAAAAAAAACATGTAAAATTTCAAAAATTACGACTTTTAATTGCCGCCTAATTCGGAAGAAGGTTAGCGGTAAATTAGCAAGCTGTAGTTCGTTGTGTCTACTGGAAAATGCAGGTACTCATCAAGGAACACTCGTCTAGACTTTAAGGGGGGAAATACATGTAAAATCGAAAAAAAATTGCTAATTTCAGATTGACTTAAAATATATGTATTGTTTATTCAGAAAATTGGTAATATCAAATCCTTAAAGTACATGCCTTACAGTAAATGAAAATACCTGTTTTAATAATTTTTCAACACAAAATGGCGGCGATGCGAGCGAATGAAAAAAACACATCAAAAACTGCCTCGTACAACTTAACGCCTTTTCCGGGGAACTTGCAACGTTCAGAGAGAAAAAAATATCCTAATGAGATGTATAATTCATAGGTGAACCAATAAAATTTCTTAAAAAAAATTAAATTTTTACATTAATTTTAGATTAAATAAAAAAATCGATTATTTTTCAAAAAAACCACGTGTCTAATATGAATCTGAAGTGAAAGAAATTAATGACAGGCATAAACAATATTCATTTCACTTATCTGCATGACAGTCGACGGATCGATTGTCAGTTTTGACGTCGCGCAACCAGACATAAAATCAGCTGATTGATAATGTTAAGGATGTGTCTTAAAATGTAGAATACTGGAAAACAATTTACCAACAATATAGATGTAGCGTTATTGGAAAAGTTAATATGTTAAATTTACCGGAATTTGCATGAAGAAATTTTTCAAGTCCATTGTCATGGTATAGTTGATTTCGAGTTGCATTTTGAATCGGTCGAACAGTTTTAATCATAGAATTGAATTAGTTTTTGAATTTGAATAATTTTTGAATTTGAATTTGAATTAGTTAATTTGAATTAGTTAATTTGAATAGATCTAAATAAAGTTGTGTGAGTTGATTAAACATTAATTAACCAATTATTTTTCCGAAATTACAATAACAATGGGCCATTTAGATAAGCGTCCATGCGTCCACGCGTCCATGCGTTTTTAGATTACACGAGTCAAGTCAACTCAAATCCAGTTTTTTGAAGGCGGGACTAAGGCGAAAGTGGTCGGATACGGTGATTGATATACCATTGACTTAATTGTTTTACTGCGAAAGTGGTCGGATACGGTGATTGATATACCATTGACTTAATTGTTTTACTTTGTAATTTCAAGATGATAACAGGATGAATATTACACGCTTGCAACGATGGTCTTTTTATTTTCATATTATTTGAATTATAATAATTATAATAATTAATATTTGAAAACATCGTCGTGATTAATTTTAAAACAATACTAATTCCCATTCCTCAATTTTTCCCCATATGTTTTCTTCCTTCCAAACAAATAAATTGGTAGCAGACAATTGTATATATTTATCCATATGACTATATATACCTTCATATAAAATTGTTTGTGTCTAGATATTCGTATGCATTCTAATTTTTTCGTAATAGTCCTGCACGTAAAGATGCAAAAAAATATTATCCACATCATCATATAATAAAATAATCATCCACAAAACATATATTTAAATGATTATCAACGAATCATCCACACATGCCGCTGAGCGAAAGAAATCATTATAAAATCTATTGTACATGAACCAGCATACTCCACCTCCTTTGCTTTAGGTCCGCCTATATAAACAAAATCAAATTGACTCGTGTGCGCAAAACACGCTAGATCGCATGGACGCGTGGACGCATGGACGCTTGTCTGAATGGCTCATTAGGTTCAACGAAAAGATAATACTGTTTTTTTAGATGTGGTATAAATTTGAGCCGGATCGATTCAATATTTTTGGAGATATTTTGTACGGAAGTTGAAAAAGTACTACTTTGAGAAAAACGCGTTTAAAGTTCTAAAGTTCAACCGACCTGGGAAACGCTGCGCTGCCTATAACTGACTATAACTCGGGAACTAATACGAATATCGCTTCAAAACTTTTGTTGGTATATTTTTTAAGAGCATTTCAAACATTTTGATGTAATAAAAAATAATCGATTTTTTATTAGCAGTTACATGTATTTTCCCCCTTAAGGAGGGAATTTGGACTAAGGACAAACGATCACAAGTACCCAGAGTATTGTATGTGAAATTTGAGTACGTGAAATCATTTAAATAGTTAAGATGAAGAGAACAGACTTGACAACAGTATTCAAGGATGCTACGCACCAGTGGTGTGTCGCTTATGGAAGCAAGGGAAGGATTGTTTCTCTTATATTTAGCTGACATAAATTTAAAATTCATTATTTCAAAATCGTGGGAAAAATCATTGTAAGCATTTTTGAAATAAACTTTCCCAAAAACGATTGGTGAACATCTCACGCAGCTGAAGTGGTAGTACAACTAGCTGTCACAAGCAAGCTCTCGGAATGTATCACGCTTCATTCGACTTGTATGTATTGAAGTTCATTTTCCTTCTAAACTACTGGTCATCCCATTCTTAAACTGCTATCATAAAATAAGTATATTTTAAGCTTTGTTTTGTTGCAAAAAACAAACCCGGTCCAAATTATTCAAATAACGAGCTGTTATGTTTACTTTCGGTTGTACGCAGTAAATAACATTGTTCTAATTTCAAATCTAATTTTAAAATTAAAAAGAACATTTTGTTTCTATGCCAATCAGTATATTTAATATTTTTAAAAATTTGTTTGAATCTCAGAATCGGCTTCCAAATAAACCTTTTATCGAATTCGTCAATTATTCAGAAGACCATAGCTCGGCAACTAAACTCTATGAAAGAAAAAAATTGTCTATCCACGTTCATAGTCTCTAGAAGTACCATTATGCACAATATGAACGAATTTCAGAACTAAAATTTTTTTCGTTGTCCACTTCACGTGAAATGTCCCTACTATATTAACTTACGTCTGTTTATGTCCCCTGCACCTTCAAATTGAAAAAAAATTGTTTTTTTCAAAAGTTAGTTTTCAATTGAATAAAAAGACATATCTTAGTGAAACTTTGTACATATACTTTGTTTGTCTTATACTACATAAAAAAACTGTTAAAAATTTGTTGTGGCCCTCTGTCGTCTGCTTCAATTTTTTTGAAAAATAACCAAAAAAACCTGGCGTGCACGATAACAGCCCTCACAAAAGTTTAGGGAATAAAAAAAAAAACGGGGCTTTGATCAGCATCAAAGCGGCCTTAGAACGAACTAAAAAAATTAAATTTGTTTGAAAAATAACAAAATGGCGGCGTTTTTTTTTCGAAATCGAGGTTTTTTCCCCCAGAAAAAGTTTAATGCCAATTTTTTCATCCGTAGTTCATTCTGAGGATTAACATGTGCAGATTAACGTGTTAAAATTTCAGAATGATTGGATAAATAGATTTTTCTTAATCATACACGCCAACGTGAAAATGGTTGTTACGAGTTTAAAGTTAAAATTCAATATTTTTTGTAATAAATCTTACCAAAATTTAATCTGCGATGCCTGGACCATACAATATACCTTCCTCTTGCTCATGCTCCTCCTCTTCCAAAGATTTTTGCTCCCTTCGAGCAGTTCTGGCCTCTTTAGATGCCTCAGTCGAGTGTTTTTCCGCCTAGTTGGTTCTTGCAGCATCTCTATTTTCTGCATGTTTCAGTGCGCGTTGGCCAATTGTAATTCCCATGACTTGCATCATTTTCAAGATAGCCATAAATCCTTCATTGAATGTACATGCAGAAATATTTGCAGCCATATTTATGATATTTTTTCCACAAAAAGTATGTTTGGAGGCCAAATTCCAAATGCATTATTCTGCGTAAAATTGCCCAAGCAGCGCTTTATTTATTTATTTATTTATTTATTTATTTACTATTATTCAACAGATCAAATCCAATTACTGAATATAGAAAATATAAAATACAAATAATTCCCTAACGAAAGAATGAAAAAAATGAACAAAATAATAATGAGATGATAATGATACAAAATAAAGAACAATAATAAACAAAATCAAAGTGAAAAAGTACAAATTCAAAATAAGAAAAATAGAGAAAAAAAAGAAAAGGAAAAGAAAAAAAAAACTACATTGAATTAGTAGTAAGCAAAACATTATTTTTTAAAAAAGTTTTAAAGGCATATAATGTCGGCGGAAGAGGACCAAACCGTAAATCATTATGTGGCCTTAGTAATCGCAACAGCGGAGAATGAAAAAAGATATCAGTGCGCGCAAATGGCACACTAAACTCAAAAGTAGAGCGGGTGCCATGCACTGCAACACGGACAGAAACGTGGCTGCTGATGTCGGAATCTACCAACCTATGGAACAATTTGAAGAGTAGGCACTGATCCAGGAAAAGTCTCCGTGATTCGAGGGAAGGAAGATGAAGGAACGACAGACGATCACTGTAAGGACGGTAAGGAAGCTGAAATTTATAAAACAGGGTGCGAGTAAATCTGCGTTGAACCGACTCCAACGCAGTATTCAAGTAGACAAAACGAGGACACCAAACTTGACAGCAATATTCAAGGATACTACGTACAAAGGAGAGGAAAAGGTGTACACAGGTGGAAATGTTAACGAAAGCTTTAGAGGATCTAATAATAAAACCGGATAATTTAGAGGCCCTGGCAGTAATGTAAGAAATATGCTTATCAAATTTGAGCTTAGAATCAAACATTACGCCAAGATCTCTAAAGTTATCAACGACATTAAGAGGATAGCCACAAACAGAGTAGGAGAACATCAAAGTTGAAATTTTCAAAGAGAATGACATTTTGTGACATTTCACGATGTTCAAAGTGAGAGCATTGGAAGCGCACCAAGTCTGTAGGCTGTTGAGATCGTTTTGTAAAACCATACAGTCATCTTGTGACTCAATCACTCGAAACATCTTGAAATCATCGGCATACAAAAGACAAGAAGATTGGATTAAAGGAGGGAGATCGTTTATGAACAAAAGAAAGAGAAGAGGACCAAGGATAGACCCTTGCGGAACACCTGATGCAAGATAAAAAGGAATTGAAGAGGAGGAATTAACAGTTACAATACAGGTACGGTCGAGGATGTAAGAGTTAAACCAGGAAAGAAGAGGACCAGCAATGCCATCGTACTTTAACTTTTGAAGAAGGAGGTTATGGTTGACGGAGTCGAAGGCTTTGGAAAAGTCGGAATAAAGTACATCAATCCACTTTTGATGGTCAAGAGCGGATGCGACCGTGTGTGTGAAGGAAAGAAGGTTGGTTAAGGTAGATTTACCTTTGACAAAACCATGCTGCTCATGCGCGAGAGTAGGCTGGATAAAGGAGTAGACTCGCTTGTAAACCACTTATTCAAGGATCTTGCTAAAGCAAGGAAGAAGGGAAATAGGACGGTAGTTTGTGATGCAAGTACGATCACCGGCTTTATGTATAGGAAATATGTTGGCAATTTTCCAGCGAGAAGGAAAAGAGTCAGAAGATATACTTAAGTTGAACAAGATAGAAAGAGGGACGCACAGAGACGATGAAAGAGATTTAGCCAGGATATTTGGAATACCGTCGGAACCACTACCGGTATTGGCATCGATATCGTTCAATAGAAGTTCAATTTCAATAAATCTTCTGATGATAAGTCTTCAAAAAGAGACTTTGAAATTTCTTGAACCTCATCAGTTAAAGGTGGAGGATGCTTGAAATTTTTTAATGCATTACCACCAGCTGCCTCCGCATTACGCCAGTTACATCCAGTCCTTTCTCTAACAGGACAATCAGAGTGTTGAAGGTATGCTGCCCAAATTTCCTTGTGCATGTTTTCCACCGAATCAGAATTTCATCGTTTAGCTAGGCCATAATATGTTGATAAATTTTTCATTAATTTTAGTGTCAGTTGAACCTTTTTCTGACCTTTTTTGGAGTTTCTGCACTTTTTTAAGAAGCAGCTTTTTCAGCTTTTTTTTGCCAAGGCTAACTTTTTTTGGCTTCTTTTATATTTTGATTGTTTTTCTACACTTTGGCTTAAGTCGATGTAGCGATATAAGGAAGTGAACTAAAATCATAGAAAAAATGACCTTGGCGCGCTTCGGTATATATGCTCACACATTTTTTTTACAATTTCAACTTTATATTATTAAAATCATGTTTTTAAAGTTTCATTCTAACATATTCAATAAAAAAAATAAAATTGATTTTTTTTAAATTTGAAGGTGCTAAGTCCACTGAAGGCGGAAGCGACCAAATTAGTGTAGTTTAAGAGACTAGAGGTGGAAGATCTGTCTTTATAAACCGATGCTACTCAAAAGCAAGAAAGGGATGGAGAGTAGGGACAACTCAACAAGCAAAAAAGGGGAAACTATTGGATATATAGCTTGCATAACCAAATTTATCATAGACAAATTAATTTTTACTAATGTTCGAAGAAAAACATTAGTATTAAAATCACTTTGGCCAAAAATTCTTATATATATATATATATATATATATATATATATATATATATATATATATACATATATATATATATATATATATATATATATATATATATATATATATATATATATATATATACTTATATATATCATCAAAATTTTCAGTGAAAAAATCTCAGGAACGCGTCATCCGATTGAACTGAAATTTTCAGGATACATTGGTGTATATGCAGAAAAGTGCCAGGTCTCACAAAAACATAATATTCTTTAACCCTTTTGCGCCGGCGGCCATTTTATTGATATTATAGATATACCTATTTTTCTGTCAACAAACAATTTTCGCAAAAATAGAGTTTATGGAATGAATTTTGAACGTGTTTCAAATGTGAACATGATATTTTTTTGAATTCCTTAACCCTATGTGTGCGCTAGACGCCTCAAATGAGATTGGGAAAATTTGAAAATGTTTCAATTGTGATAGCTTTTGACCAGATTATCGGATCTTTATTAAACTTACAAGACATATTGTTGTTACTAATTTGTAGATTTGTGCAGTTTTTTATGAACGTGCTGGCAACCCTGCAGCTACCGCAGGCATTGAAAGTGAAAACTTTGAAACCATCGACTCTCCTAAAAATTTTTGTTTTTTTACAATGAAAACCAACTCATATAGAAATCGTATGCTTGATCTATACAACCAAAAGAAAACTTTTGAAATTTCACATCGGACAAGAACGGTAACCTTCCTCCAATTTACTTATATTTTAAGCATCAAAAACTTCTATTCACGAGAACTCACGACCCAATTATTAGATACAAATGAAATTCACAGAATGTATTGGTACTGAGTAGGACCAGATCTGATAGAAGCGATTTGGAAATGCGGGTAACTTTGTGCCAGTGGTGCCATCTTGAAAAATTATAAAGAAAAAAAAACTGCTCTTTGCCCTATGAATTCTAATTCAGTTACCAGAAATTTCATGAAATTGACACAGTAGCTTATTTGGCGTATTTAACGTATTTGGTAGAAATTTGGTTGAAAAATTCGGTTGGTGCTGCCAGCTATGGCAACTTTGGTATCTTGGGTTTTGAAAATTCGCTCAGGAAAATAAAGCTTTTTGCACTTCCAGTGCAGTCATGAAATTAAAACGAATTTTGTATGATATATGGAACCTCCTATAGGCATTATTCAGAAAGAATCTGGTTAAAAAGCAATGATAGGGTTGCCAGCTATTGTTGGTATTGTATTTATTTGTTATACCTTTATTAAGCTATTTTATCGTAAAATTTCAAACGGTAATGATCTTGTAGCGACAATAAAGAGCGAATATTAAGTTTTCGAACACAAAAACTTTTGCGACTGGTAGCCTTGAATTTCTTTGCACCCCTGTAACTTCCAATGCAGCCATCGGATCAAAACGAAATTCGCAGGGTAGGTTGATTTCAATGTGATGCAAGTGTTATATATTTTTGGCTTTGATGCTAGCGAAGGGTTGTCAGCGCGAGGCGTTTTTTGCTATTTTCGTATCAATAAATGCGTACATTATGTATTCATATCGCGAACATATACAATGAAAATAAGTTACCAATGTTTAAATTTTCTAAGTTCTAGAAATTTTTTGGTTCCATAGATATTTCGTTTTTTACCCTAAACATCTTTCTATCCTCGTAACTTTCGACGAAACCATCGGATAAAAACGAAATCGATCGAGTTATTTGATTTTGACTTTAAAGACTTTTAGTTGCAGTGCTGGTAATGTGTTGCAAGCACTAAGCATTTTCTTTGTTTATGTTATGTTATGCTGCTTTCAAAGTTTTGCAGTGTTTGGCTTTCCTAAATCTTGAAATTCTAAAATCCTTTGTACCTTTAGATCAAAGTGATTTTGCACTCGAAACAGGTTGGAGCACTTGTGGTAGAAAACGCAAGTCAAAATATGCACATGAATATATTCTTCTACTGTTCATCGAACATTAGTATTTTTAGCGGTTCAGGTGCGCTAGAGTTTTTTTTACATTTAATTATTTAGTTTTGTTAGATCATATCGATTGAGTCATGTTCAAAATTTTGCAATGCTCTTCAAGCACGTTACTGTAGCTATAATATCTATCGATGATCCTTTATTATTCCTCTAATTTAGAACTATTTCATATAATTCATTACTATTTGAAGCTAGAATTCAGTATCCATTTTTACCGAAAAGTGAGATCCCTGGCTATACTTGCAATGCAATTAACAGTTTATGATACTGAACTGAATTAGACACAATTTAGCTTCACTATTGCATCGTTGTGTGATATGTGAACAGACTAGGAAACTTTGAACCCACTCTTTTTTAATAAAATTCATACTTATTTAAGATATTTAAAATAGAAACATTGACGCTTCTGCAGAAGTACATTTCACTGATTTGTGAATTTAAACGATTTTTCTCGCACTCAAACGCTACATTTTCGTTATAAATCAACAAGTTAGCTTACAACATTAAAATGATTACATTACTTTGAGTCCATTTTAACTTTTTCTTACCTCATTCATAATCTACATTAGCTTTAACTGCTCATTAATTAAAGGTAACCGCTTCATTAATAATCTCATTTCCACTATATTTTCTCCATAATAAGCGATTCTATTTTGTGTGAATATAAACTTACCGGTAGAATCTCATTACTTTTGATATTTCGCTAAAACTCTTGTATTTGAATCGGTATGCTACTCCGATTCCTTGGAGAAGATCTAACAACGCTACTTACTTGTCGTCATCATGACGGGCAAAATGAGCGATGATACTATATCAAGTAAATATATCTGCACGTTCTGTCAGCATAGTAGGCGCGTTTTTTTGCTCCTCTATCCAGCGGAGAGTAGAATGAGAGTAGAGTAGACGCATTGAAAACAACAACAACACTCCTACACCAGTGAATTCACTGGTGTAGGAGTGTTGTTGTTTTCAATGCGTCTACTCTACTCTCATTCTACTCTCCGCTGGATAGAGGAGCAAAAAAACGCGCCTAGTATTATTCAATAGAAAATTGTCTACGGCTTAGAAAGCTTTTCGTCCGCTTCGGCATTAATTAATGTTCACAGCACGAAAATGGCTCTTGTATTTATTAGTGCAAGATGTTTTCAACGGAATAGTAAGTTTGTTAAAGGCTTAGATTTGCCCTTCTGAAAGTGTGGAAATTGCCTTAAAATCGATGATTTTTCAGATGCAATAGAGATAATGTGTTCTTTTTGCAAAGACATTTTCATTCTTCCCGTTACTACTACGTCCAATTATCATCTAATATTTCGTCTTTTGTATGACAATTGTTCAACCAGGGGTGTGTTCAATGTGCATGCTATAGCTGCTCCAAAAGCATAATAGCATAGCATCACTTCAGCAAGTGTCAAAATTCACAGTAGCTAGGTGAAGCAGCTATGGATATTGGACAGCCAAGAGCTGCTACGTAGCAGCTCTTGTCTGCTACGTAGGTCGGCTTTTACGCAGCTCAACTCAATAACAATTTGTTTCCCAGTTTTTTAACTTTAGTCTTAGTATCACTATTTGCCTTACGCCTTTGAAATTGTTGAAACTTCTGAGTTTTCACCATACAGCTGCAGAAACTATTAAAATGTTCCTAACATATTCAAAACTTTTCACTTATTCCTGGCTTTTGGCACCATATCTGTGAAAAAGAGCGAATAAGAAACCTTGAAAATTTCATGGTACACGAATCAGCGTACCCGGCCTGTTGCACTTTACACCCGCCTTCTAAAAACTCAAGATGAGTTGCGCTGTGTAAAAGCCTACTTAAAACTCGAGTTGAGTTGAACAGTTCAAAAGACCGTATTTAGCTTATAATTGCACTATACTCAAATCTATTGTTCACCTTCTTTGCCACCAAAGTGCGAAAACTACTTTTCATTTATATTTCTAATCCAAAGTGACGTTTGAACAGTATGTCATCTGTGTACGCACGGCCATTTTGCCTTAGCTACTTTCTTGCTATCCTCCAGACTGCGAGCAGCAAATAGCTGCTACCTTAAGGCTGGTACTGAGTTCGAGTTCACGTGAAATTTTGACATGTCTCCATTATCTGGTCAAAATTTTGGCAATGGAGAAAAGCAGAGACAATGCTCATTTCTGACGGATGAAATGTCAAGAATTTCACTTTTCGACCGATTTTCTTATTGGAAAGACATTTGCACTGCTCCATTTTCAAATTGAAACACCAAATGTCACTTTTTCGCTCGAAAAAATGAACTGCACAAACTAAATTGGCGTGAAATGATTGGAGACATGTTTCAGAGCCATCTACGTTTTCAACGCGAAAGCAACTTCAAAGTAACTTTTCATGCTAAGAACTTAGTACAACTCTTGCTTATTTTCAAGCTAAATTTTCGCCGAAACAGATTTCACGTGAAATTTTGTATGAAAATTTCACGTGAAATCGAACTCAGTACTATGCTTTAGCAGCTATTCCGGAACCTTGGACAGCCCGATTGTCAAATAGCAAGCATAAGAAAGTAGCTATTTCGTGACATTGGACAGTCAGAGCTGCTAAAATAGCAGCTAATAGCTGCTATAGCAAGAATATTGAACACACTCCAGGTGTCTATGAATGTACGTACATTAATTTGGCAGGATGTTGCGTCAAGAAAGAAGGTGTTCAGTCTGCCTCTTATACCACCTGTGTTGACAGATTGTGGGAATTTTCTCATTTGGTGGGAACTTTCAACTTCTAAAACTTGTGAAAGGGAGAACGTGCTGCTCGTGGCACAAAATCGTGGCAGAAATGGGTCAAATGAAATAAAACTCTTTCGTAAAATTTTCACCAAATATATTTAATTTTCACCAAATATATTTAATTTTCACCAAATATATTTAAGAAATAAGGTAAACTATCCAGGCAAAATTGACATTTTCTTGTGTATCCTTGCATTTCAGTTAAAACCTGGGATGAACGGAACTAGAATCACTTTTCAAGCCATCGGATTGACGATTTTCAACAAAAAATTTAGCTAATGGCGCTAACGAATTGAGTTAAGACTAAATATTAAATTTAATTTTCTTCCTTTAGAAGCTAGATATATTTCTATTCCTTGAGATATGTTTTAAGCGAATATTTTCTTGGGATGCTAATAATATGTACTGTGAAAAATACTTCTCGCTCTGGAATAATGTTTAATTATATGGTGAATTTATAAAATAACCCGAAGATGCAGGAAAATTAAAACAAACCATTCTAAAAGTCATAAAATTCGTTTCGCTCAAAGACCAATTATTCAACTATTTTTCTGAACCTCGGAAAACAGATTTATGTAGTTGCGAGAAAATTTGGTAGAATTCAGATTGTTGTTCCCCGGCCGCAAAATTTCACCTCCAAAGGGCAAATCATATATTCATTCAATGCATTTTTTATTGAGTTATAAATATATGTTTTTTTTTCACTGTTATGAAAGAAAGATTTATGTATACATAAATAAAATATGAAGCTGCTGGTTTTTTTTCGCTTGGTTAGCTATTGCATCAACTTGTATATGATATGGAACGAGAACAGTATGAAGGCACTTGAAATCCATAACACCTTCCTGCGGAATCATAGTTTTAAGATGAGGTTAGTTGAAAATATGTTCTAAAAAAAATCTTACCTTATATTGTCTGTAAATATATCTGCATAAGCTGTATAAAAGTTGCTGTACATATTTACATATCAATTTACACATTATATACTTTACACATTATATACCTAGTATGGTAAATTAATTACAAGATGATAAATCATAGTAAAAAACGTATTTTTGTTGGAAGCACGAGATTACATTCAAAGGAAAACTAAAGTTCATTGAGCTAATTGAAGTTTCATGATTACAAAATGAAATCAAATCACTTATATTTTATTTATATATTTTATTTATATATATTTTATTTATATATATTTTATTTATAATATTTTAATTTAAAGACCAATTTATCTTTTAGCTGCTGGATATATTTTAAGGGGGTAGTACCGGTTATAATTTTGAAAAAACCTTTTTTTGTTTATTTTGCATTTTTCAAGTTACACCTTCAGAAATCCCCAGCAAACGTGCGTTCAGCACTTTCGCATGCAGTTGTAATAACTTTGCCATGTGTTGATACATTTTCTAATGAGTATTTTTCTATTTCTCAATGATTATACATGCTGTTGTACTACTGCTAAACTCCTGAACAAACTGTCTAGTTGTTGTAGTTTTCCGACACTTTGACACTCCCAAAAATAAAAAAATTACGGCAGTTTGCGGCAGACCGCTGCTTTTACTTACTGCGAGAAAAAAGATGAAGAACGCATAAGTCAGGCGGAAAGCGTCAAAGGAAGCGCGTTTGGCCAGAAAACCTGCCCAACTAGCTTATGAGGAATCAGGAGCACTTATTTACGGTCCAGGGATTGCAGACTGAGTAATTGCAATTGATAAAAATATATTTTTCAAATAATATTCAATAAATAAATGGAGAAAAACTTTGAACGCGTTTTTCTCGAAATGACGTTTTTTAAAACTGCGGGCACTTAGTCTCCGGATTGGATTTAAATCAAATTTGGTGTGTTACTTTATTCAAGTATCCTGTGTGGTAATCTACCACAATACAGGCCAAAAGTCCACCCAAACAAATTTGGCAAACGAAACAAAGTGAAAAAGAAAATAGATTTTTCGAACAAAATTTTCAAACAACCGCAATTTTTTTTTGTCAGGTTTTTAAAATATTGTGGTAGATTACCACGTAAAAAATATTCTTCTTTAAAATGCGGTTTGGTTTTTTCTTTTCAGATTCTTCATTCCTGAGATTATCTGTCCGCAGTATGACGAGGAATTTTTGGAGACATCTACTTTGGCGCCCTCTATAAATAATTAGAAAAAGGAAAAAAATAATAAGTAATTTTTTTTGTAATCTCCAAGATGTGTATTTTATCCAGACAAAATTTAAAATCTATGCATAATAAAGGAGCTGAAAAAAAACATTGAAAATTAGGCTGTTTTTTAGCATTCTAACCGGTTTTACTCCCTAAATTCTTTTTACAAATATCGATATTTTGAGAGCAATCAACGAATAGGAGGTGCTAGATTTAAGGTCTAAGCTAAGATTTAGGTCTATCTACGCTAAGTTATTAATAATTTGGCATTAGTTAGATCTTATTTGTAGCGTAATGTAGTTTTAAGTAGTTTTGCCAAGATGTCCCTAGTCGCTGTACCAGTCTATTGGCGTTTAAGTAAAAAAACTTGTATGAGAAAATATAACAAAATAACAATGACAATAAGTGTCAAAATTGTATGTTTCTAGTTTATAATTTTTTATAGTTAGTAGTACATATTTAATTCAGTGTGAGAATGTACAATTTCATCTAAAACAAAATTTTTCTTTTATTTCATTTCATTTGTATTTTGTTTAATTAACTCCTCGTTTTGTTTTTGTTGTGCTAAAATCCATCAGTTGCGTCATAATTTTGTCTAACTTAGCGCTCCGCTTTTGCACTTTTCTCAGTAACTCCGAGATTTGTTTGCTCTTCTCGAGTTACTGCAACTTCTACATCTTCCCCTTCCTCTTTTCCTTCTTCTTCCTCTCCTTCTTCTTCTTCTTCTTCTCTTTGTTGTCCTCCTTCACAGTTCTCAGAGTCTATCTCTAAGATTGCATCTTCGTCCGTCATTTTCTGTCAACACCGCTCTCTTATTTAATTTGTCAAAAGTATTTCTGAGAATCAAAAGCTAAGTAGTCCCATGACAACCTTTTGTCAGGTCTAGGGGTTTGGTTTCGAGAAATAGCATGTATTAGCTATCAATCGCCTTAAACCACAAAAAAAAAATTTCAAATTTGAGACAATTTTATATTCAAGCTTTCCCGTATTGAAGAGCAAAATAGTCACTTACCAGTCGGAAAGGATCTTCATGCCTCCGGACACTTACCTTCTTTGATTTATTTAATGTTCTGGTTTTAATATTTATTGTTTTCTTCACTTCAGTGTCCCTCTCGCAAAATCGTGTGCTATCTACAACCTTCGATGAATTCTTCATTGAGGTTCTTAGTTAAGGGGTTACTCCACTGTTAAACTGCTCCAAATGAACTTTTTTTTTAAACAGCTACCAAAAAAAATTATTATATTGATATTTTACATGCATCATTATTGAAGTTAAGAGTTAACATTTTCATTGGAAAAAATTATTAGAAAACAAAATGGCGGCCGCCATAATGGATCGCCGCAGCACCGCCGAAAAAAAAAGGAAATTGCGCCTCGTAAATTCCTGGACAAAATAAACATCTGTGAACAAATTATCAAAAAGATTTCATTAGTTTTGAGTATAAAGGACTGCACGGGCCTAAATTTAGAGCCCTAAAGCGATTAAAAAAAATGTGGTATACTTTTGAATCAAAAAAATTAATAAAAAAAAAATGTTTAATCAAAAAAATGTTTCTTAGATCGTCATTTTTATTTTTTTTGTTCTTAATTTAGGCCCGTGCAGTCTTTTATACTCAAAACTAATGAAATCTTTTTGGTAATTTGTTCACAGACGCTTATTTTGTCCAGGAATTTACGAGGCGCAATTTGCTTTTTTTTTCGGCGGTGCTGCGGCGATCCATTGGGGCGGCCGCCATTTTGTTTTCTAATAATTTTTTCTTATGAAAATGTTAACTCTTAACTTCAATAAAGATGCATGTAAAATTTCAAATCGATATCTTGAATAGTTTTTTTTTGGTAGCTGTTTAAAAAAAAAGTTCATTTGGAGCAGTTTAACAGTGGACTAACCCCTTAAGTATTAATTGTCAGGTTATAACATGAATTATAATTTAAGTTCAGCTATTTTATATTCTAAAGCACTAAGACATTAGTCCCCTATATTATAAAAAAAAAATATGAATATTTTCAAGAAGCAATTTTTAGCTCTCCTCTAATTTAACCAAATTCTGTGAATTTTCGGTTGATAAGTTCCTTTACATATTTATTGCTGGCTACGATGTATACTGTACCAGTTTTCAGTCTTCCAGTTGTTTACGCCGCGTCCTCATTGGCCATGGGAAATGGCATAACATTCGACTTGCATGTAAATGGAAAATGCAGACGGTACATGGCATGCCATATTTGATGGCATGCCATATATGTCAAGCCATATGGCAAGACATTTGCATGGCCATGAGCATGACCATATTCTGACAGTTGTTCATTTTCAAAATGGCGATGTCGAGGAAAATAGTGTTACAAACCCTAAACGAATACAAAAAAAGATTGCTTATAGATATATATGTTCGCCTCTTCCTCAATTTGCGCCTTTCCTCACATTCTGCTTCCTCTAACCTTCGCAGTGCTCTCAAACACCGGATGGAGGGCATATGTTCACTGCTGAATGATATTTTCAAAATGATATGGCATGGCATGCCGTTGCCCAGGCATCAGATGACATGCCATAAACTGACATTCGTTTCCATCGTATATGGCAGATCTCATGTCCAATGTAGACTCTACATTGGACATGAGATCTGTACGGTACATTGTACCGTACAGTATTCAATCGTAGCGTACATTTGCATTGGCGGTTTCCGTTCGGTATATCGGTTGTGTACATGTACGCAAACATTATGGGCTGAGGTAGGGTATGTGTACTTTTCGCGTACAGTACGCTTAAGGTACAGTATTTTTTCGTTCACTGGTTCATTGCAGCGTATTGAAATATGCTACACAGAACACTAAAGTGATTTTGCCTAAATGCACGTACCATGATGTGTGCATACACCCCATTGGAAGCATCACGCAATCGATGGTTGTAAACACTTTGCAATGAATGTTCCCGAATAGCAGCGCGAACGCTGCTCAGCTCACCGCGTCTTCCTGAGTAGAGAAAATCAAAAACCCCTCGCTTATTCAGCCGCTAAATGGCCCAGAAATATTTGTCAACTGGCGTAGCACGATTTGTAGCGTACTCTGTTTGGTTTCTATTTCGCTACAGAACGTGGAGCTGGTATGCTTTGGGTGACTGCGTTTAAGATGTTATTTGTATGTATGAATACTGTAATGGATTCATTGTTAAACATAGGATGTCAATTGTATATTTCGTTTCTGTAATGGATTTATTACTGAGTTCAAGAGTTTAATGTTTGCTGCAGATTGAAATTCTTCTGATTTGTCTGTTTGTTTGTTTGTGCTGAAAGTGCGTAAGCTAGTATTGGAATGATTAAAGAAAGATAGTGGGTTTTCACTTAAATAGTACAAGAGTATTAACGTGAGGTTATTTCAACCCCAAATCTTAAAGACATGAAACTGATTTTATGGAAGAGGTATGAAAGTATTATTTTAAATAAATGCTTTGTGTTTTATTATTGCTTGTTGATACAAAGAACAAAAGAAATATTTGAGCACGTTCTGTTTAATATATGTACACACAGAATAGATAAAATGCTTTATGAGGTAAATCTAACCCCACCTTGTTTGGGTGAGGAATTATTTTCATTTTGTTTGTCGAAGGTTTAATTCATTTTGTCTTGAAAATTTAATTTCACCATAGAACATCTACTGCGGTATATTTTTCTCTTAGACTATTTGAATAGATAGAAGTACTTCATAGATTCGTGGTAACGAGGACCACTAATTTTTACTTTTTATTTAAAAAAAATAGTTATAATTTGCAATAAGCATTGCATTGAAATTTGTAATCTTGCATCATTTAAATATTATTGAGAATGATGGTGATCATAATGAGTAGAAAAGTCACTGAGTCAAACAATTGGAAATTAAATGCAACTTTTGATGTATTCACTGCGCTGAAATTCCTACTTGTTTATTCTGGAAAACTATGCGAAAATATATCTGCTTCCCCGAGTCTTAAAGACACGAGCCGCCACTGCTATTGTGTATATTTTCGTGCATTCTATCTATTATAATTGTCAGTTCGGCGTCTTGAATGCTATTCGTCTACAATAAAAACAGCATTGAACCTTGTATAGATTCTTCAAAAATGTCTTTGCTCACTAATCACTCATACTTAATAAAATTTAAATTATTTTACCATCCAATTTTTGTACAAATGTTTTCTGATTAGTAATGTTATTTTATCACCGAATCAAAATACTTTCAGTCGTGTATCTAGAGCTTCATGTTCCCAATTAAGTCTAAATTTATATCTAAACAATCGACAACAATGAAAACCTAACTAAATAATGGAAAAAATTATACGCCAAATGTGCCAAGCACGTTTAACGGAAAAACTATTTCATTTTCGCGCCACATCCAAGTGATTCATTTTCATTTGACGCAAAGAGTATTTCACTTTCATTCCATTCCGCAACGTACTCCCTCGGGAATATTTGAAAGGGGAAATTTCAATTCACTGAACGAAAGAAAGTAAGCAATGCTCCGCACCTTTCGCTTGGAAGCTATGGATATGGTTTATATCTTAGATTCAGGCGAAATCATTTAATTGAATAAAAACGTATTACGGCTTTCAATAATATGCAGTTGCTCGTTAGCCACGGTTGTGAAATTCCGGCAGCCCGGAGCAGTCTGTTTTTCTGGTATATTATAGCTAAAATGCCGTGTAATTGAGGAAAATATATTACTTTTCAAATCGTTGCAGTAAAAACCTTGTCTGAACGATACAATTTGATGAACTTTATTGCTAAATAATGGAAAGTTTTACGGCACCCAGTCGTTCTGTGAAGAATGTACAATTTGGCTTATTCAGCCCGGAAGAAATCCGTTCCATGTCAGTTACCAGTGAAGGAATTCAATTTCCAATGACTATGGCGAGCGGATGCCAGGTAAATGGTGGTCTGATGGATCCACGCCAAGGACCTCTCGACCGTCACAGTCGATGCCGCACTTGTGCTGGAGATATGACTGACTGTCCCGGTCACTTTGGACACATAGAGCTAGTAAAACCAGTTTTTCATGCGGGATTTTTGCCAAAAGTGGTGAAAGTCCTCCGATGCATATGTTTTTATTGCTCAAAACTATTGATAGCGAAAAATGATCCACGACTCCAATCATTAACCAGAGCTTCTAGTATGCAGTTTACAGTGCGATTCGCGCATGTTTTCAATGTGTGTAAAAATATTCAAGTATGTGAAGTCGATCTCGATGGTGACTCAGGATGTGGACGATATCAACCATCAATCAAAAGGGAAGGTTTGGAAGTAATTGCTATTTGGAAACACGAAAAAGTGCAAGGAAATCGGCAGACTTTTACCGCAGAAAGAATTCGAGAAATTTTAAGTAACGTTAGTGATGAGGATTGCGAATTAATGGGATTTAATCTTCAATTTGGACGTCCCGATTGGATGATCCTGACAGTGCTGCCTGTTCCGCCTCCTTGTGTCCGGCCTGCTGTTATGTCTGGTGCAAAGAAAAGCCACGATGATTTAACTTACAAGCTAGCGGATATTTTAAAAGCCAATATTAATCTTCGAGGATATATACGCCGGGGAGCCAATGACCAGCTTATCCAAGAAAACATAAAACTACTACAATTCCATGTAGCGTCATATATGGATGACAACCTACCGAAAGGTATACCGCTATCCATTCATCTTTCAGGCAAGCCTCTGAAATCCATTAGTAGCCGGATCAGAGGAAAAGATGGTCGTATCAGAGGGAATTTAATGGGAAAACGAGTCGACTTTTGTGCAAGGACTGTAATCACAGCTGATCCGAATCTCGGAATCGATCAAGTTGGTGTCCCTTTGTCTATTGCTAGAAATCTTACGTATCCGGAACTTGTCACTCCTTTTAATATCGACCAAATGCAAAGGTTGGTTGCCCGTGGACATAGTCAATACCCTGGCGCAAATTACATCATTCGCAGCAATGGCGACCGAATTGACCTCCGCTTTTGTCCGAAACCTAGCGATCTTCATCTTGAATATGGCTACAAAGTTGAACGACATTTACGGGATGGCGACCTGGTAGTATTCAATCGGCAGCCTTCTCTGCACAAAATGAGCATGATGGGTCATCGAGTAAAAGTTCTACCATGGTCGACCTTCCGGCTTAATCTTTCGTGCACTTCGCCGTACAACGCAGATTTCGACGGAGACGAAATGAACCTGCATATTCCACAAAGCTTAGAAACGAGAGCCGAGGTAGAAAATATTCATTTGGCATCGCGACAAATCATCACACCCCAGTCCAACAGACCAATTATGGGAATAGTGCAGGATTCACTTCTGGGCGCAATGAAACTGACCCAGCGCGATAATTTTATTGATAGAGACATGCTAATGAATCTTTTGATGCTGCTCCCTGAGTGGAATGGAGTCATACCGCAAGCATGCATTTTGAAACCGACGCTCCTGTGGAGTGGGAAGCAAATATTTTCTCTTATAATTCCGGAAAGCGTGAATCTATATCGAACCACTGATGGCGACAGCACTACTGACGAGCTGCATTGGATCAGCCCAACTGATTCGATAATAATCATTGAAAAAGGCAATCTCGTTGCAGGACGTCTTTGCAAACGTACTCTGGGAGCTCAGGCTGGATCCTTGTTTCATATTTGTTTCCTCAAACTTGGACATCGAGTAACTGGAGAGCTTTATCGGAATATCCAGGTGGTGGTCAACCACTGGCTTATGATCGAAGGTCATAGTGTTGGAATCGCAGACACAGTAGCTGATTTTGCCACCTTTCAACAAATCCAAGCAAAGATTCAAGAAGCCAAAAACAAAGTAGTACAAGTGATCCAAGCTGCTCATAACATGGAACTTGAACCAACACCAGGAAGTACGCTACGTCAAACCTTCGAAAACTTGGTCAATCAAATACTCAACGATGCACGGGAGCAAACTGGATCCCTAGCTCTTAAGTCGTTGACTCATTTCAACAATTTCAAATCAATGGCGATTGCTGGATCGAAAGGCTCCACCATTAACATTTCACAAATAATTGCGTGTGTTGGGCAGCAAAATGTGGAGGGGAAACGCATCTCAAATGGTTTCACTGGGCGTTCTTTGCCACATTTTCTTCAAGGAGATTGCAGCGCTGAGGCTCGTGGTTTTGTTGAAAACTCATATTTAGTTGGACTGACACCTTCTGAGTTCTTCTTTCACGCAATGGGTGGTCGAGAGGGGCTGATCGATACAGCCGTCAAAACTGCTGAAACAGGTTACATCCAGAGGCGTCTAATAAAAGCTATGGAAACACTTATGGTCAACTACGACGGAACGGTTCGCAACTCAATGAATCAACTAATACAGATCCGGTACGGTGAAGACGGACTATGTGGCGAAAGAGTTGAATTTCACGATGTCAATTTCAAAGCTTCACACGATGCGTTTCAAGCCCGCCACAAGCTTCAAACGCCTTTGGATTTAAACATTTTCACTGAAGAATCTCTAGAGCAAATCTCTCGCTCAGCCGATGTGTGGGAAATGCTTGATGCAGAATGGAATCGGTTGCAGGAAGACAGGCGAGTATTGCGAAAGCTCTTCCCCACGGGGCATGTAGAAACGGCACTTCCATGCAACATTCATCAAATCATCCAGAACGCAAAGAAAATATTCCATATCACTCAAAATCAAAAAACTAACCTCACACCAGTTAAAATAACCAAAGATGTGGAAGACTTGCTTAGCCGCTGTTTACCTTCTGGGCAAGCAGATAATCTCCTATTCCGATTTTTTGTCCGTTCGCATTTGAGCTCTCAGCTCGTGCTCAGAGAGCATTCTCTCAGCAGTGAGGCCTTTGACTGGGTCATTGGTGAGATTGAGACGCGCTTTCAGCAGGCTCAGATAAATCCTGGGGAAATGGTTGGCGCAATCGCTGCTCAGAGTCTTGGGGAGCCAGCAACACAAATGACCTTAAATACATTCCATTTTGCCGGCGTATCATCTAAAAATGTTACTCTGGGAGTACCCCGTCTGAATGAAATCATCAACGTCTCCCGAAAGCCAAAAGCACCCTCGCTAACTATTTTCCTTCATGCGGCCACAGCACAAGATGTCGAAAAAGCTAAAGCGGTTGTCAATCGAATTGAACACACAACGTTACGAAACTTGACACAAAGCGCCAGTATCCACTTCGATCCAGATCTTACAAAAACAATTATCAAAGAAGATCAGGAGTTCCTAGATGCGTACGTCAGCATGCCCGATTTTAATAAGGAGCGCGTCTCACCGTGGCTCTTAAGATTTGATTTAGATCGTAAAAAAATGGAAAGCAAAAAACTTACTTTGGAATTCATAGCAGGAAAAATCAGCCAGGTTTTTGGTGAAGACTTGATCTGCATGTTCAGCGACAATAATTCAAGAAAGCTAGTGCTTCGCGTTCATTTGCTGCAAAATGACTGTGACAAGTTCAAAGAGGACGACAAAGAGAGAATGCAGGATGATGTTTTTCTCCGTTACATAGAAGTGAATTTGCTCTCGAATATGACCCTCCTGGGCATAGAATTTATTAAAAAAGTATACATGCACCTTCCAAACACCGCCGATAAAAAGCGTCATTATATTACTGCTGCAGGTGAAGTAAAAATGAAATCAGAATGGCTTCTAGAAACATCAGGTACTGCCTTGTTACCGGTCCTAAATGATGCAGACGTTGACGCTACGCGGTCCTACTCTAACGATTTGTGTGAAATCTTCCAGGTTCTTGGAATCGAAGCTGCTCGCAAAAGTATTCAGAAAGAGATAAATGCAGTGCTGCAATTCTACGGACTTTATGTCAATTACCGCCACCTGGCACTTCTCAGTGAAGTTATGACAGCTAACGGGCACTTGATGGCAATAACTAGACATGGGATTAATCAGCAGTCGTGCGGACCGTTACTAAAGTGTTCTTTCGAGCAAAGCATTAATGCGTTGTTGGAAGCAGCTGTTTTTTCCGAAACCGATAGCTTGAGAGGTGTCTCAGAGAGTATACTGTTAGGTCAGCTACCGAAAATTGGTACGGGTTCTTTCGATTTAATACTGGACGCGCAAAAATGTCTTTCTGAAAATGTTGTTGGCTGTTCGAATACCTGTTTGACGTCAAATCAGCTCCATACACCATGGCATCTATATGGTGCGGACTATACCTCATTGTCACCAGCAGATTCGATAAGAAGATCGTATCCGTGTGAAGCAGGGCTTTCACCAAATAATAGAGTAAGTTACACCAGTAAGAGTAATACTCATTATCAAATACATTAGTTATTTTTTTATAAATTGCAGGAAGGAAGTTGGACATCTAAGAGCACCACACATGAGAGATCACAAAGTACAACAATCGTACAGTTACATCGACATCAGCCGTGTGAACTTCACCAATCGCTAATAAAAAATTTTACAGTTTCAACCAATAATATTTCATATACAACACCGTACGCCAATCGGAACAAAAAAACTTCCCCTGTATCTTTACCACACTCCTTATGCTCTCCACTATCTCCCACATTTTCACCCACTTTAAGCATTTCTTCGCCTTCTAGTTTCCTTTTGTCTGAGAATTCAAATGTAGTGGAAGGTGATCGAGAAACGCCTCTTTCCCAGTCAGCGACACATTTTCCTTATTCTAACTTAGATTCCTACAGTTATCTTGAACCCACTCAGTATACTCCAAAATCATCCGAGTATTCAATAAAGTCATCGCATTCTTCACAATGGATGTCAAATCGTGTAATAAACCCCAACAGTTTTTCATCAACTTGCCATATATACTCTCGAAATGCTCATTCAAAAAAATTTACGAAATATTACTCGACTAATATCTCATCAATTTCGCGTGAGCATATAATAAATTCGCCTAATTATTCTCCAAGTTTATCAAATTATTCTCCAAGCTCACCAAATTACACTCCAAATTCACCAAATTATTCTCCAAGTTCGCTCATTTATTCTCCAAGTTCGCCCAATTATACTCCAAGTTCGCCTAATTATACTCCAAGCTCACCCAATTATTCTCCAAGTTCACCCAATTATTCTGAAACCTCATTTATGAACGCATTAAAGTTACCAAACTACTCACCTCTTGCATTAAGATCACCAATTTACTCTCCAACATCACCCATCTATTCACCTTCATCTCCAGCTTACTCCCCTTCATCTCCAGCTTACTCACCCACTTCCCCAATATACAGACAAATATTTTCGGATATCTCGAAAAAACATTCATCACAGCTACCAGATCATTCGTCCAATACGCCTTCATATTCACCACTCTATTCTCCTACTTCACCATATTTTACAGATGACTCACACTCCTTGACAAATTATTCACCATCACTTTCCAAGTATTCACCAACTTCACAAAATAGCTTACTGGCTGGGCAACATTATTCGCCAACTTCATTCATTTACTCACTTGATACGTCACAACATTCTTTAACTTCACCCGTATCACCAGGTTACTCCGCAAACCCATCGATACATTCATCCTATCCACCATCAGCTCTGAATTTGTCCCCTTCTTTGTCAAATTCCACCACCTTCGCCGTAGGCTCACCAGCTTATTCACCGAGCTCACCAAGCTATTCACCACCTGCTTCTGAGTTTTCGATGGATGCCCCTTCTTTTTCGCCAAGCCCATAAAAAATCTAATAGAAACCGCAGTTCCTATGATAAGATATTTATATGACCTGTCAAATTTTTCATCTTATTAAAATAAAACTGCCTAGCAAAATATGCCTTTTTTATTTAGTAGTTTTAATATTTTTATGCTAAGAGCTTTCGTCCTCTTCTCGCAGCAAAAATATATTCAGTGATGGGGAAAAGTATAAATACAACGAAGAGATATATGTACAACAAAAGCCCTCAATTACCTTTATTATACATACTATTTATACATGAAATACAAAAACGAAATATTTACATGATACTATTTACTCCATTTATAAGTTCGAAAAAACGAAATTGGAATTTGAAATTAGTGGATCCAAAGTTCGAAATTTGGTTGACCTATACTACACTACTAACCGCAAAAGCGATATCTCAATGAAGGCGAGTTTCAAGATAGTTGAAGTTTTGTAAAAGTAGTAATATTGACTTACCTCTAATTCTTTTAGTGATTTAAGGTAAAACTGAAATAGGGGAAATTTTCTTAAGGTTTTCTTCCATATGGTTTAAATAAGATACCATTAAAAGGCTTAGTTCATTAGATGCGTATTGTTTTAAGCTTTCCAATGATTCGATTTTTTTTGAGATACCGCTTTTGCGCTTAGTAGGGTAGTATATGACCTCATCGGATCAAAAGATTGAAATAAAATTGAAATGACAAGCAGCATGACCTTAAGCCTTTATTCCTATTCCTACCGGCGTGCAGTGCAGAGAAAATAGGTTTGTTTGTGTCAGGGGCGGCTCGTCTTTGTACGCAAAGGAAGCAGTGCTTCCCTAGCTAAATATTCCCTAAACAAGAAAAATAACTAGACAATGCATATTGAAATTCAAAACAAATGCATTCATTTTGTACGAATTAACATCCAACATCAATAAAAAAATTTACAAAATACTGTTCATCTCATACACGATATAATTCTAACAGCTAAAGTGCTTTACAAGTAGGTTTACAGCAACGCGATGGGATATCTTGCGTTTGAGTGAAAGCCTCAAGCATCTCGTACCATTGTAAACCAGAACGCTCAGGTAATTGCAGCGTATTGAAATATGCTACACAGAACACTAAAGTGATCTTGCCTTAATGCACGTACCATTATGTGTGCATACATTACACAATTGATGGTCGTTAACACTTTGCAATGAATGTTTTCAAATAGCAGCGCGGATGCTGCTCAGGTTACCGCGTCTTCCTGGATAGAGAAACCCAAAAAACCCCTGGCTTATTCTCCCGCTAAATGGTCCAGAAAATTTTCTTTGTGGACACAGTACGATTTGCAACGTTTTTTGTTCGGTTTCTGTTTCGCTACATAACGTTGAGCTGGTTTGCTTTGGACGACTGAGTTTAGGATGTTATTTGTATGTATTGTAAGATAGATCATACAACCACTGCGGATACAGACACCACCGATCAGCTGTTTCGTGCCGAAACCGCTGTAAACTTACATAGGAAAAGGAAGAAGTCTGGCAACCGGGTAAATTGGAAGACGCCGTTGTGTGAATACGAGAAAGACAATAGCAGAGAAGACGTCATTGCAATCGCGAGTGAAATCCCATCCGATTGTACTGTTGTTTGATTAATAAACTGTTTATTGTTATATCTAGTGTTGTATTGTTGCTTGAAGTCTTGTGTTACGGACTCTTAAAGTATGAATACTGTAATGGATTCATTGTTAAACATAGGATGTTATTTGTATGTTTCGTTTCTGTAATGGATTTATTACTGAGTTCAAGAGTTTAATCTTTGCTGTAGATTGAAATTCTTCTGATTTTTCTGTTTGCTTGTTTATGCTGAAAGTGCGTAAGTTAGTATTGGAATGATTAAAGAAAGATAGTTGTTTTTTCACGTAAATAGTACAAGAGTATTGACGTTCGGCATATAGCGTGAGGCTATTTTAACCCCAAATCCTAAAGACTTGAAGCTGATTTTAATGAAGAGGTATGAAAGTAAGTTTTTAACAAATGCTTAATAATGGTATACTTTTGTGTTTTATTATTAGCTTGTTAATACATACAATAAAAGAAATATTTAAGCACGTCCTATTTAATATATATATGCACAGAATAGATACAATGTCTTATGGGGTAAATCTAACCCCATCTTGTTTGGGTGAGGAATTATTTTCACATTATATACCGAAGGTTTAATTCATTTTGTTTTGGAAATAGAATTTCACCATAGAAAATCAACTGCGGTATATTTTTCTCTTAGGCATTTCACGTGAAGCGGACAAAAAAAGTCCAAGCTCTGGATTTCATTCATATTGTACAAAATGGTACTTTTAGAGGATATGAACGTGATTGTGACATGACTGCTGCGAATTTCGCCACTTGCTAAAATGATGCTATGCTCTTCTTTTGGGGCAGCTATAGCATGCACATTGAACACATCAAATCATTCAAATTACGAGGTGAAATGATTACTTCCGGTTTTGCACAGGAAAAAATTTTATTTTTCAAATCTAATTTTGAATTAAAAAGAACAGTTGATTTTTTATACCAATCAGAATGTTTAATGTCTTAAAAAAAAATTTTTTTATATCACAATCAGCTTCCAAAAAAACCTTTTATCAATTTCGTCAATTCTTCACAAGCCCATACCAAAATAGGAAAAAAATTCTGTATCCACGTTCACATCCTCTAAATGTACCATTATGCACAATATGAACAAAATCCAGAGCCTTAACTTTTTTTCGTTGTCCGCTTAACGTTAAATGCGCCCTTAGCTACTTTTTGGTTTTCTGCCTAGTATACAAATGTACTAGTATAATAGCGGATTCAAACGGGATTAGCCCAGTATATAACGTGGACTGATCTAGGGATTTAGATTGAAACAATGGAGAGTAAACGGGTTGTTCAAAGGTCTCGATTCCACCGTTTCAATCTCAATCCGCTTTGAATCCATTTTCAAGTCGCGTTATATACTGGGCTAATCTCGTATATTAGCCGGACTGACTTGCACTGACTTAGCGTGGAACGGATTGAAATGAAACTAATTTCAAAGTAGGTTTTTGGTGCGACTGGATTAACGTGGATTAACCGAATAAAATTCAGCTAGTTCTACTAAAGTAAAGTATATCGCATCATACCGTCACATATATGAATAGAACTCAAGTGGGCGTCGAATTTTTCAATCCTGAAACCCTCGATCCGGGTCTTTTAACGCCCAAGTCGATCCGATCCAATAACATTTCGTGATCGGATCGACTTAACTCAAGTCAGTCCACTGCGGGTATACAACGCGGCTTTGACTAATCCCATGGGCGTGTTCAGGGTGGGGCAGGGTGGGTCAAATGCCCCACCCTAGAAAAAATTCCTCGAAAAACCCTCGAAAAACGAGTGAAAAAACGCGGAAAAAACGAAAAAATCAAAAGAAATAACGATTTTATTTTTGAATTTCCAATCGATTTCATTACATTTTCAATTAGCTGATGAGTGCAAAAGATTTGTATTCATACATATACAATCAAGATGGTGCTCTCACACAGTGTGGCCAGATATTTGGGAGAAAAAATAGCCCAATTTGAAATTTTCATAGCCCAAAATAGCGAAAGTTTTTTATTTGTTGCCCAAAAACCGCCACAGCAAACAAAAACCGCCACAACTGTCTTTATAACTAAATCAATTCATTTAAGCTGTTTAAATTATAATATTTGTATCGTGAAATTCATACCAATGCTCTAATTGTAGCACAGAAGTCGTTTGAATTTCCGATACGTTATGCAGAAAAATTTTTATTCATAACGAATTTGAAAAGGGGAAGCAGGAAAAATGTAAATTAATTTAAGGAACTGTGTGAAAACTTTTGAAAAGTTCATGAAAAAAGAATTTTTTAAAATTTTCACTCAGAAAATAAAAGCCTACAAAAACAACTTGCAAACTTGGGTGGCATAAAAACTCAATTAGGATAAGAAACAGTTTTAATGGCTGAATGTTTTATTTAAATGAGTCAAATATTAATATTTTATCCAATTTCATACATTCAAAACTATGAACGCAAGTTTTGAAATAAATTATTTTACGATCAGCTTATTGTCGTATCCACATGCAAGCCTGCAAGCGACGTTTTGCGAAAAAATTGAAATGTGGCTTAAAATAAAATGAGTAATTTTTGTGACAATGAAATGGATACTATTTATCATGTTTATATATATTTTATAAACACAAACCTTGGAATGGGACCACTTCAGCGTCACAAATTAAATGGTGGCCCAATTTTAAAACTTTAAAAAAGAACGTTGAGGATATTTTCCCTAATCTTTATTTTTATCAAAGGTTACTGCAAATTATGTTCACATATTTATTATCGTAGCATCTTGAGTATTTATTACAGAAAAATAAAATGCAAAATATAAGCTTTTCACGTGAATGTTTCACAAATGTTTAATTTTTCACAGAAACGCATGTTCAGTTTAAAGATTTAAAATAATTAAATATAGAAATTAGCCTCTTTGCGCTCGTAAGATGTACTCCATTAGAATTGCTGAATCATTTACTGTTTGCAAAGCTTAAGATATGTTCCTTCAGAGATCCTAAGCTGTGATGCTCCGTATTTGCTTGATTATGGTGACTATAGAAATAGTATTCTGCGGACGAACTTCATTTTCTGTTTCGGAATACTACGATTTAAATTCACTATCGGAATTGACAAAAGCTGATATGGCTACTTCGGTTGAAACTTCTACAAAAAAGACATCTTCCAAATCTTCCGGGCGAGACTCGTTTGTGACAATTGATCGACTCCTGCCAAATTTTAACCAGCAGAAAGCTCCAAATACAGAAGCTAGTTTTGTTGGGTCAGAGCTGAAGTACGCTCAGTATTTTCTAGAGCACACAATTTAATGTTCATCATATATGTATGAGTGGTAATTTAGTCTAATCCCCTGATTTAAGTATAACCTATCTATTTTATAATAATTCCCTGGTCTAAGGGCTGTAAATGAGAAGTGCAAATAGGTGGGAATAAATCGTAGCCTGATGTCTTCCAGATTATCACTGTCTCAGATTATCACATCTGTCTCATTAAGATTATAGATATTTGAAGCATCGGAGCCATCATATAGCATTCTTAGCTGTGACTGAAACCCCAGAACTGTGTCTAAATAAACATCAGTTCCATCGCCACAAAATGTACCGTAATGAATATTGTAACCCTTTTTAAGGGATTCTAGCTACCCGTTTGATGCATTGAAATCACAAAGCTCTAATTTTGTAACGATTAGATGGGCTTTACTATGAAGTATCGGGCCGGATATTTTTGAAGCGTGCCTTAGATAACCATTCATACAAAAATTTATCTATCTAGCAGTATGATAAATTTATTTTCAACCGCTTTCTGCCAGTGTCTTAGAAATTTTCCAATGTCTGCCTTAGTTGGTTTTTATTTTTTAAATACGTTGCACCTGACACTTACTAATTTTAAAGCCTTCGGAATTTTTTTCGGCTGAGAAATTGTTTTTTTGCTTGCTTGCTTGTATTACTTCTAACTTTTTGCGAACACTTAGTTCGTTGAATAGCCCTCATATTAGATTTTTTCAGATGTTCTGCATTCATAGCTGCTAACAAACGGGAAATGTACAATAATGGTCAAATATATAAATATTTTATTATTATCAGAATACCACTTAAATTGAAGCCGTCTACAACGTACCAAATTCTACACATCATTTTCAGCAGAAAGTCATGCAGAAATTATACGAAAAGTATTCCTTGACCTTTAGCAGTTGATCTTTTTCTGGAAAAGTCATTTTTTCCACTTTTTCATTCTGGTATGAAAATCGTTTTTGGTCCAATTAGCAAGTAAAATCCACGTAAATTACTGTTGACTTGATTACAAAAATGTAGTAGTGGTTAAACGAATAAATGTGTACATGACAAAAACACGAATGAAACAAAAAAAATCCTCGTTTTTTTCTCATTTTCTTGTCCTCGTTTTTTTACCTAAAATCGAGGCTGGACACGCCCATGACTAATCCTAATCCACTTTGAAACCACGTTATAGACGCGTCAAAAATTTGGATTAGTCGATCCGATCAAGAAAATTTTCCAGATCGGATTCAACTGGAACCAAATGAATGATTGGCTCCATGTCCAGTCTGACTTCATTTAGATTTGTGGAGTGCCTTTTTTTGGCCCTCCAAAAATGCCTGTACAATTTTTTAGAAATACATTAGGATTAGACCTCAGAAGAAAGAGATATAAGGAAATGAAAATGGCAGTGAGAATTGAAGCAATTTGCCTGAATTTGAGCTTTAGTAGTAGTGGGAGAAAACTATGAGCCTGTGGGCAAATTTGACAATCATCTACTCCGCGAACAGAAAAATAAAGCCATGTGTACGCGAATTTGACAAGTAACAACTCAGTAACAACTATCTCTATAATAACAACCAAAAGCTCGTAGGACTATGGTATCCGAGAAACCAAAGGGAATATCTGAGGTAGTAATTCTTTCGATTTGCTATGTTTATAGATTTTATCTTTATAGTAAAATTACCTCACTAAATTTCGTATATGTATGCGCTTGTTTCATTTCCTTAAATCTCTCTGTTCTAAGGATTAGACTAATAGGCACCAATGAAGAGGAAAAATTACCTCGAAATAGCCATATTTGCTAAGAAATTCAAATCTATATATGTAGCTTCTTAAGGCAAAAATTGGCCTTTAAATCAAAATATGTATTTGATTGTGAAAGCTAGAAAAAATTTAACTAGATTTAATTAATTCATTAAAATGTTTATTTGGCTCGTAAAGAAAAAAACTATTATTTTGTCATGACAAAATTGACAAAGATGAAACGAAAACATCGGCTTTTAAGAGTTTAAAAACGAACAAGGTGCTTTTAAAATTATTTTTTTTACATTTAAAAGACTACTTGACATGTGTAGCTTTTCTAACCCAGATGATTTCTTTGCGAACAGCCTACCGTGTATAAAGTATCAGAAAACAACACTGACAGACAACAACGGTAATTCAATGTGATTTATAATGGGACCAATCTTAACAATTTGAAATTCTTAATATAATTTTGAATATATGAATATAACACATCGGTTTTCGCTAAAACTATCAAATAAAATGAAAACGAAACATTGTAATTAACAAAACCTTTAGAATATATTGAGTTTTAACAGAAATCTTAAATTAACAGTATATTTTGTTTTATATATTCTAGCTGCTGTCGAATATTAGACTTGATTGTTGCGGAAATCTGTTAAGTTCTTGGACTCCTACAATTCTCTGCTAGAAAAGTAAACAGGCCAAAAATGGTTAGTTTTATCACTGTCAGTATCCGAACCGACTTATTGTAAAGGCATTGCTAATTTCATTGCTCGAAAAGTGCAAGATCTATTTACTCCGCATGAGTAAGAAATGACTAGATTCTTCTAAAAGATATTCTTCTGAAATTTCGCAAACACTGATAATTATGTATCTGAATGTGTAAAAAAAATTGCAGCAAAACATTTAGAAGTGCACTAAATTTCTCGTGAATTTACCAGCAATTTCAGAAACTCGACTAATAACACTGATATGCATCGAAATTTGTATGGAGATATGAAATTCGGCTAGTGTATAGTATTAAATTCCAATTTTACCCGTTTAAGCGGCGCGAAAATTTGGGATCATCCTAAATCTGAATTAAATTGAAATATTTACATAAACCGGGCCATTGAAATGCATTCACGATTCGGATATGCAATCTTTACCACAGGCTCGCTCCGACTCTAGCAACGTACGTCACGATTCATCGAAATACGGCGAATTTGCTACATTAGCCTCGTATACATATAACTTAACGAGACTGGGAGGCACGTGTATCGCTTCCCATGAACAATCCTCGGGACTGAAACACTTTGTGTTCCATCAGTGAGTTTGTTCTTTGCAAGAGACATTCTGCTTGTTTGTGCTGCGCGGCAACGTCGTTCTCGCAAAGGTTTCCTTTCGGTGTTTCGGTGTTTACTGTCGAACTAGATAATATTTCGTCTATTCTCAAGACTACTCATCTAATCACGAATTTCTTAAACGAGCTACTCAACGACGGAAAATTAGCTTCCCGCGTCAATCGTAATTTTCAACCCAGTTCCTTGTGTGTTAGCGTTCCGTTTTCATATTCCTCGAAACTTGTAATTTCGCTGTTTCGAGGCGAATTGGTCAATTTGTGTGAAACAGCCGTGGTGTCGTTGTCGTGAGTGTGTTCGCCAATTCGACGAGAAAGAAATTTGCGTGCGTGCGAAATTCTGCCGCAATCATTTGTTAGAAAAGACGATTAGCGTGCTGGAGTTGAGTGAAATTTGAAGAAGTGGATTTCACAGTGTTCAAACGGTGTAGCGGATCCTCGAAGTGCTAAAGAACTGAACAGAAGGTAGGGGAAGTAATCGCGTGTCGTCGATATTTGCGAGTTCGACCAGGGAAATTGATCTGTGACGGTGTTTTCAAGTTTTCACAGCGAACTGTCGTAGGTTACAAGCCGTAGAAAATATTGAAAGTTGTTGCCGGCTAGCTAAGGACACGCAGAAGAATTATAAGTCCAAGATGGAGAAGAGAATACAATTGGAGATGCGAGGACGTCTTCCCAATCAGGTAAGTCTAGTGTATTGTTGGTCTCTTGCATTGAATGTGTTCGACTCGTGTTCGAAACGAAATTTTGAATGTTGCCGCGATGCGGGTCGAAAAGTCGTTTGATTCTGCTCTGAACGCGCGGAAAATTATAAGTCGATTTTAGACTGGAATTTGTTAACGGCTAAACTAATGTGGAGAGTGGAGTGTGCTGTGCGTTAAAAGACGGGAGGATCTCGACGAAAATGTCCCTTGAATTCGTCCGCGGCTGCCGTTCTATTTCCTCGAGCCGTCATATTTCGCGCATAATTAAACATAAAAAGTAGCGCTTGATTAGCCGCAGTCTTTGATAATTAACAAGAGGGCAAATTTGAAAAATCCAGCTCACACGCCAGCAGTAAGTGCATTGCCAAGGCGCGTCTGTTTATATTGATTTTCGGTAATTACGTAAAGTTGAACGAAACAGAAAACGATCAGGTCGCTTCGAAACTCAATCACAACAGGTGATATGGAAACGTTTGTAAATATTCAACAGTGCTGATGCAAATACATGTATTTTCGTGCGAACGGCCAAGCACAAGTAGTTCACGGAATAAAACGCGCCATTTTCCCCCTGGGTACTGGGATATACTTGACAAATTTCTTAATCACACAAAGTCGAATGTACGCTTGTACGGAAGGAAACTGAATGTTGCCGAAACTAAAATTTGAATTATGAAAATGTAAATAAAGAGCGCCCTGCACAGCGCAGAACCCATCTTCGCTTCGTAGAATTTGACCGAGCTTAGAAGTGGGTGATGATAGGATGACCGGAATCATTCTCCGGCCAGTATTATTTAAGCAGATCGTGTTCATTTTCTAGTTATTCAATTCTTCTATAAATGCTGTATGATTACATTAATACTTCTCGCCCGCTGCACACTCCATGAGAATTCTCATGCTTTGACATCCATTTTGGATTACTCGCCGCCATTTCGGTCCGTTCCGGACGACATGTCAATTATGAACTTGTTCGTACACACCACCACTAGCGCATCGTTGGGCTGTAGTCAATCGAGTGACGAAAATGGGGGACATATTTTTCCTGGGCGACTTTCACAACAACCCGAATTTCGTACTCAAATAAACTAGCTCCAACACACTTTTGTTGCCCGTAGGTTTATTTTTGATGTTAGAATGATATTGTAGTTTCCTTTGACATAATACAGGAAGTTCGATGGGACTGAACAATGGCGGATTTTCGATAAAAATGACAACACAACCAACCAGCTGATAAGCGAAACGTAATGGCCGCCTCGAGTGTAAGCGAAGACTGCTTTGGCCTCGTTTCCGTGGGATTGATGATTGTTCCAAAGAAGCTGGTATTTCGTGTTTCCAACTGTTTTTCTTGGGCGAAGTTTCACGTCGTCTGCGGCGAATTTGGAGCCATATCGTTTGCTTCCCATTTCGTTCCTCGTGAAATCGAATTCGATGGAACCCCGGTTGTCTGTATGCAGTCTCGGGCCAAGCGGCGAAAGTGATTTATTGCGCACTTTTGTTTCGAATTCCATGGGCTTGCGACTGGTTTGTATTGAGTTCTGCTGTCGTTTTCTTGTAGCAACAGCGATACCGGTATGTTACCCGGCATATTCAACGATAATACGAGCAGCACTTGCAATTCGGAACGGCCTACTCCGGTAAATATGCACCGAAGTGAAATGGCGCCAAAAAGGAAAGTGAAAAGTGGCGCGAATTTGTTTTGTTCCGCGTATGAAATTGGAATGTTTTGGGAAGAGAATCGATGCGACAATAATAGTTTCCACCTGTCCTATGCGATGTACGAGAACGGAAGACCGAACGTGGTATTGACCTTGAAGAAGGGGTTCGTTTAAGATTATTAAGAGAGTCAGGTAGTTTCAAGATTTTGGTAATAATAAAAAAAAAATTTGGCAATAATAATTATTTGTTGTCAAAATTAATATACAGTGAAACCTCTCATAGGCGGACACTCATGGTGCCAGTATTGTTGTCCGGCTATAGGAGGTGTCCGCTTGTCGGATGTATCGAACGAAATTTAGAGTTTTACATGCCTATTAGATACATACATATGTGTATATGGATTAATGTAAAGAAGTACATTTTTCAATTCTAATTACTTCGTGTTTATTAATATTTATATGTAGATACAGATAAAGGAACTTATATTTATACGTACATTTTTCTTGTTTTTATAGTAATAACTAGGTTATATATGTATTACAGAGTATGCAGAGAAATAATCTAATGAAAAAAATTTGTTTCCATTTGAGCTGTTTCTCGAATTGGTTCTCTGCTCTTTTCAAGTATTAAAATGCTACATAGTCATCTTTTGCGAATTGCTTCAAACGAACAATTTGCTTCAGGACCTCATCATATGACTTTATTGTATAATCTCAAATAGCCTACTTGATCATGCTATAGGAAATTTTGACCTGGTGGAACGAATTGCTTATGATGATAAAAATGGCCAAACTTCATAAAGTCCTTAATATCTTGATCGGGACTTCTTTGAAAGAAAAAATGCACACAAAAAGAAGTAACGATCAGCAATGTAGACCGGCAATGAATAAAATTACTTATGCTGACATGGCGTACAGAGCTCAGCGGTTGGCGGCTCTCTGCACTACAGGTGCCTTACCCTCGATTTCTTTGTCTGCTTTGAACGTCCTGCTACATCTACGCTTGACCTTTTTATTAGAGACACTGCCGCAAAAGCTGCTGTCAGGCTTAGAGAATCGGGACACTACGGGCCAAGATCCTTCGGTCACAGCAGTATTGAGTGGAGGTGCATAGAAAGCACTGACTACTCGGTTCGCAGTCTTTGCTTCGTGTGAAGCTATCAAGCGGCCATAGGAGATGGGCAGGAATAGAATGAGCAGATGGGCGCAGCAGCCCTTAGTATCTACACTGTTGGCTCTAAAAAAAGAGACAGGAACAGACGCTGCAGCATATTCTGCAGACCAGTCCCGCTATTAAAATTCCAAATAACTCGCGTTTTTCAGGCGGAGGTCTTTGCGATATGTAAAGGTGCGGAACTAGCATATGCCAAACATACTACATGTAATGGGATCAGCACCTTCACAGACAGTCATGCGGCGGTAAAGGCACTGATGTCTCACACATATAAATCCAAGTACGTACTCGACTGCATCCAGACCCTGAACAGGTTAGGCAACAACAGAAGAGTCAGAATCTTCTGGGTTCCAGGTCAAAAGGGCATTGATTGAAATTAGAAAGCGGATGCGTTAGCCAAGCATAGGGCCAGTCTTTTCGTTAGTCTGGTTTTAGTTTAGCTTAATGAAAACATATTTGTTAATTTTTGTTACATACCTTGCTTGGTTTGAAATAAATAAATAAAATAAACAAATAGCAAATATTATTCTAAGTAGCAAAAAAATTTTATTTATTTATTTCAAAGCTTTAAAAAAAGCTTTGAGATAAATAAATAAAATAAACAAATAGCAACTATTATTCTAAGTAGCAAGTTTTCACAATTTAATCATCTCACCAATTCAATTTCAGATACAAGAACTGAACTTGGACAACTGCCGTAGCACAAGCATTGTAGGCTTAACCGACGAATTCACAGCCTTGGAAACACTGAGTTTAATAAATGTTGGTTTAACAACATTAAAAGGTTTTCCAAAGCTACCTAATCTTAAAAAATTGGAACTGTCCGACAACAGGTAAATAGATAATAATAATCGTACACAATTGCAAGAAATAATTTTCTGATATATTATTGTTTGTCTTTGATAGAATATCCAATGGATTAAATTATTTAGTGACAAGTCCTAAGCTTACAAATCTGAATTTGTCGGGCAATAAAATCAAAGATCTCGAGACGCTAAAGCCTCTAGAAAATTTTCAGAATCTCGAAGTTTTGGATTTGTTCAACAATGAGGCAACATCTGTTGAAAATTATAGAGAAAAGATTTTTGGTATGATTCCATCACTGAAATATTTAGATGGGTGAGTAATTGAATATTGTTCAAGAATTGTTACTAAACGTATTTGATCGAAATTTTTGATTTATATTTGAATATTTCTTTCCTTGTTTACTAGATTCGATGCCAATGAGGATGAAGCACCGTCCGAAGGAGATCACGATTCAGAAGACGGTGAGTATTGTTATGTATTTAAATAAAATTAAGAAAACTATACACGTAAAGAAATTAAATGTATGTAAAGCCATTCACTGCCAACTAAGAGTACAGAAATTTTAAAAGATGATGCAAACTACGAAATATTTCGTCGATTTTTTCTTAGAATTCCAAATTATTTTAATTTTATATCGGTATCTTAATGTGCTATGAAACCACAGTCCAGTGCATATGCATAGGACCACTTGAGATATAGGTGAATTTTAGGAGTCTTTATGTCGTATATTATTTACTTTTATTTTCAAAATATATTTGTTAAAAATTTATAAAGAATTTATAAAGAAAAAAGCATAAGACTGTTAATAATAAAACAGCTAGTTTTTTTTTTTGGATAGATAGAGAACAGATAGAGAACTCTGATTATGCTCGATCGTTTGTCTGGATATTATTCAATATGGGGTTGAAATGTAAATTTATAATCTCCAAGTATTCCCAGATTCCAGTTCTAGTCTATTAAGTGATGTCCGCGCAAATTTACTATAGGTGCAATGGTAGATATCGCGCAGCTCTTCGTTTTGTTAACAATTTGGCCTGAGTATTAGCTCCATTTATTTTTAGTTTTCCACTTACAATAAAATCTGTGGATTAATCTTAGCTATGAAGCAAGATTGTTTAGCATTACAGCAATATCTAGTCTTGCCGAGTAGATAGCTATTTCTAGCTTGATGCAATAGAAATATCCGAAAGTTAAAGAGGAAACGGCTCAGGCAAGACCATTGCAACTCAGAAAATAAAAGATTTATTTGCTGAGAAAGATTTGATAATACAGACCAAAAACCAAGATATGTTATTTTGGAACAGTTTAGAACCCAGGCAATTGTGCCAAATGCTTTTTCGACGACTAACCATATAATGCCCGTGAAAATTCGATCCTTCAATATTTGCGAAATATGGGTCATCACTTTTACAAGTTGATGAGAGTTCCTCCGTAAATCCGATTCTTTTTGCTTCCGACTTCTTTCTTTATTCTAGCTAGTACGATTGCTCCGCAAAGCCCTTAAAGTCGGCCTGCTGTAGCTCTTTTTTTTTTCAACAATTAGAGATGTGCAAAAGCGCAGAGCTCACGACTCTCAGTACACTGTTCACTGAACATTTCATTAAGTCTAATCGAACGAAAGCTTTCGGTCGCAGATTTTCACATCCAGATTTTCACATAAATCCCTTGCTGGTTCTTGTACAGTGTCCATAATTGTTGCCAATGCCGTGCATCTCTTAGGGAGATGTCGAGACATTCGGTTGTTCAATTGATTTGGGTACCTGGACAAAGGCGTTTTCAGGGCAACTGTCATACCGATGAGCTAGCAAGGCTTGGAACCTTATTACCGGAGGTCTCTTGCTGCCTCTCAATAGGTATACCGATGACATCAGTCAAATTGGCCATCAGGCAAAAATATATCGAGGATGCTAGGAGGTCCTGGGCAGATGAATCATTCTGTGCAATAGCAAGGCAGTCCTGGGTATCCATGGATGCGCATCGCACCAGGCAGCTTTTAGGGTTAACTCGAAGCGGTCTACGTTCCACTGTGGGAGTTCTTACGGGCCACTGCCTCATAGGACGACATGCACAACGATTGGGAGAGCAGTCTAACGATTTCTGTCGGAGTTGTGGCTCTGAGGATGAGGAGGATTCCGTCCTCCACCTCATGTGTCAGTACCCGGCGCTGGTAAGGAGAAAGTTGGCGGCAGTTGGTACACCCTTTCTCTCAAACCTGACCGAGTTGTCCCTGGTCAATTTAAAGGGGATGGCGCGTTTTGTCAAAAGAAGCAGATGGTTTCCCGAGTTCGTTGAGTAGGAGAGAGTCACAAATAATTGTGGCATCACAACGGGCCTCTCTGGTGCCTATGTGGGTCGGTCGGTAGACCTCTGTGGATCGGCAGCCACTTCAACCTACCTACCTACATACCTTTCGATCGCAGACTATGTTGTACTGTTTTCAGGCGCTGCACTGTAAAAGTGAGCGATGAGCTATGAGCGCTTTTACCCATCTTTACTCACAGCACAAATCAAACTCGTCAATAGGCATCTGCAGCAAATGCAGTGGCTATTGTATAACGGATCTGAAAATAGTTATGAACCAAAAGAGGGTTGAGAAGCCGATTTTTGGAGCAGGCCAACATTAGGAGCATTTATCCTATTATTTTTTCAAAGATTTTCACCATAATATGAATTAGATTGTTGGGCTGGTAGCTGTTCGGTTTGGATCGGGTCCCTCGATTTCATAGAACCTCAGCTGGTTCGTTGAAAATTCTAAAGTTTGCTAAAATCTGGTTTAAAAATATTTGTTCAGCTCTTTATGACGCTACGTGTACTTGAAGTGGTGTTCTTCTAACCCATTTGCATAAAAAGTGCTCACCTAAAGTGTTCTTAGGGGATATTCCATGGGATATCAGCGAGCAGTCATTTATGCAAATCTGCAAGCCTTTCGGTCAAGTCAGGTATTGGATTAAAAGCATGTTGCTTGTACCTTGGCCAGCAAGAAAAAAAATTTTAGGCGACCGGTTTGCAGCTCGTAAACCAAAAAATGTAACGGAATTAAAAACATTTTTATGTGACGAATGAAAATCCTTGTCCAGATTCATGGCTGAACATTTGGTGACTATCAGGGCTTGTTTACAGGTCGAAGGACTTAATTTAAAATATTAACACGTTTCTTGAGACCGACATTGAACTTTCCGTTTGGCCCACGTCGGTCCTTGGGGACCGGCAGTGGACTTTTCGTTTGGACGCCGTCGGTTACTGCGACCGACATTATCAGAGTCAAAAAAATAAATGTAATTTCAATGAAACATTCTAAACAAAAATATGGTTTTTTTTGCATCTATTACAAAATGTAATAATTTTTCTAGTCAAATTTGTGGCTATCTTGCGTCTCTATATCGTTGAATTTTGGTTGTAACATTCCGAACATTACCCTCGGATTTTATGAACGTTTCCATCTTTTTTTGTAATTGGTGAACAATTCTATTTTCAGTTTCCTCAGCTGAGGGTGGGCCAAATACAAGTTTTTTTAAAAATGCAATAAAATGAACAAAATTAAATTTTTTTCCATGTATTATGGCTTTATTAGTAAGAATAAATATTCCCATTAATGATGGAACACAATTTCGTTCACGTGGCTGCCTCGGCTGGCTTCGCAGTAGCGCATTCTGTCAAATTTTCCAAGACCTTGTTGATAGTTTCGGGCTAGTTCGGGATAGTTTAGCTCACGAATTGCTTGGATGACATTGGCCTTAAGTGCTTGAATCGTTTCTGGCTTGTTGGCATAACATAGGTCCTTCACGGTTCCCCACAAAAAAAAAGTCCAAAGTGGTCAAATCGCAGCTCCGGGCGGCCAATTGATATCGCCAAGACGGCTGATAACACGATTTGGGAATTGGTGCGTAAAAGATCGATTGTGGCATAGGCTGTGTGGCATGCCGTGCCATCCTGCATGAACCATAGGTCATCCAAATCCATGTCTTCAACTTCGGTAAAAAGAAAGTCGGATAACATAGCTCTGTAACGTTCACCGTTGACCGAAACGATGTTTCCAGCCACATTTTCGAAGAAATATGGTCCAAAGATGCCACCACTCCACAATCCGCACCAAACTGTCACTCACTGTGGATGCATTGGCTTCTCGGCAATAACGTGCGGGTTTTCCGAGCCCCAGATGCAGCAATTTTGTTTGTTAACGTAACCACCGAGGTGAAAATGCCTCTCGTCAGAAAAGACGATTTTTCGCCCAAAATCGTTGTCCGATTCAAGCTGCTCTAAGGCCCAAATTGCGAAGCGATAACGAAGCGGATGGTCGTGCGCCTTCAATCGCTGAGTCGATTGGACCTTGTAATTGAATAATTCAAGATCTTTGTGCCGAATTCTCCCTAGGCTAGTGCGTGAAATGTTGAGCTGTTGAGATCGACGGCGAGTTGATGTTCGTGGATTGAGTCTCACACTCTCGGCTACAGCAGCCACATTCTCGTCTGTGCGCACCGTACGACGACGAGAACCATGAGTATTGTCCACTAGCATGCCAGGCTCACGAACTTTTTGCACAAACTTGCGTACAACAGGCGCGCTGGGTGCTTCAATTCGGCCAAAACTAATTTTCAAAAAACGCACTGTTTGGGCTACACCGCACTCATTTTGGAAATAAGTTTTCAATATTTCCCAACGTTGTTCAAGCGTAAAGTGACTCATTTCGTTCCGCGGAGATATGATACTGATTTTCTGTCAAGATTTCGAGTGAGAAACAGATTTCAGTGTCAAAATAACCTATGATTTAAAACGAAACCACTAGATGGCCCACCCTGTATAAGTGCATCCACCCTGTATAAGTGCATCCACCAATTGTGTTCAAAATTATGATTTAGCCTTTTCAAATATCGCCGTTAAGTGCTCGCTCCTGGGGGCTGAACGGAAAGCACAACGATATCGACGCGGGGTTCAACTTGTTTAACAACAAATGGTTGTTCTATTATTAATGGTCATATACTTGTGGACAGAAAAATATGCAAAATTCTGAATATATTTAGTGATTTTTCGAAAATTAAGATAAGAAATATAAAGTATTGCAATAAAACTAACCTGGTTTATTTTATTTTTTATTTTGATCGATGCCATAACATACGTGATAAAGAGTCCTGAAATTCATATCTTTGTCTAATACTCAAATGGCCCTATAACTAGGTACAAGACTGTAGAAAAAGGGGCAAAACACTAAAGTTGCGTGGCAGTGAATAGGCTAAGATGCATGCATTGGATATTATCTTCAATTATGGTTGTTTGCCTAGCACGTTCGCCGCCATTGGGCACGTGTTTTGTGTCATACAAGTGCAAATTTTGAGTGTAGTGTGCTTTGAGGCATGTTTCTTGTTTCAATAATAGGATTGGCATAAGTGGTTTATAATATCACTTTGTTCAAGCTTATTAAAATATTCAGAGAACTGAATATTTTTCGAGGCACAAATATAACTCAGTGGCTCGCTAAAATATTTTAATTCAATTTATATACAATGTATTCTTTAAAATATAAAAAAAAGAGCTTAGACGTTTACAATATGTCTTTCGTTAGCTGACAAGATAGCAAGGTGGAACGCTGCGCTTCATTTGATCAACACTTTTTTCTCTCGATGGAAATTTATGAGTCCTATGCACTTTTTTTTAGTAAATGAGGATCGTTTTCGTTTTCGTGCATATTCTTTTATTGATTGTTCTCCGCTATGTATGATAAAACTATCGTTCGATTAGTGAAAATTAGACTATGTGCATACTTAGCATTGTCCCTCCAGGTTTAAATATTCAAATTTCATTTCTTTTCTCCAGATGTATTTATGTTGAAACTGCCTGTAATGTCAAAATGTTTTCAAAAAAGTATTTCTCCCTTTCGATCCTATGGCGCACCTACAAATAAAAAAAACTCAACCCATGCGATTAAAAAAATATGCTGATGAACGTGTTATTTAGATGAAATTACTCAATGCTTGTAATCCCTACATTAAACGTGTTAAACTCATTTTTCTAAAAAAAAGAAAAACTTCATTATCAAATGCGTAATATGTTAAGGTTGACCTAGCTTCAGTATGTTAATTTAGGACTGCTTGTTTTCAGTCGGAAACGCATTTTGTGTAAACGGCTTAGAAATTGACCTGGACGAATTAGAAAACTTCGAGAAGAAGTTGATTGAAAAGAAGGGGAATGTCCCACGATCGAATCCCCACAATTATGAACCGGACGATTTAGATGAGTTGTTAAAAGAATTGAAGCTAAACGAAACTGAGAAGGCTGAAAAAGCGCAAAAACCTGAAAGCGTATCTGTGATGGATGTCAGTGCAATTGTAGATAGTAACAATAGTAGTCTTGTTGCAAAGTATTGTGGTAGTACTGTTGATGATGTTGAAAACAGTGCCCAGAGCTGTCAAACTAGTCCTAGCAAAGAACAGCAACCAGTTAGTTTGCCTGTGCTGATGTTCGGGCTGATGTTAATTTTGAGTCTTGTCAATTATGCTGTTTGTAAGAGAACATTGCTTTTTGGATATTTGAATTAATTGAAATTTATTTTTCTTTGTTTTCAGTTTCCGACGTGGGTGACGAAGACGATGACGGCGAGGACGACGATGATGATGATGAAGATGAGAGCGACGAGGAAGATAATGGTGATGTGTCATTGGCTGAGGTAAATTGACGATAAAGCTGATAGGAGATATTTTTACTCAAAGGTTTTATTTGATATAGGTGTACAATGATGAGCTCGAAGAGGACAATTCAGACTGGGGAGAAGAAAATGAGGCGGAAGAAGATGATGAAGATGCCGATTCAGATTCAGAAGCAGAAGGAGAAGCAGCGGCTGGCAAAGATGAAAATCAAACTGAAGCTGAAGTGCCAGGTAAATTATACTGGAATCGTATTTGAATTTTCTGTATTGCCATTTAAAACGATACACTTAAGCCATGTACATGATGACCCAATTGAAGTGCAATATTTTAGAACCCTGTAATTTCAATTATTTGAAATTGTATTTGATTGAACCAAAAGAATCAAATTTCGGATATAGGTCGTTTCGATTTCAAATTGTCTATATGGCTTAATATAGCTTATTTGGCTTAAACTGTAACTCTGAGTCAGTCGACAAATGACTCGCATGCTACACGAGTGTAAACGTCCGGAATCTTCATAATACTCGTGCGGATTCATTGATTGTGGAGGCCAGTGTTCGACCGAGGTTAATTGTGGAACGTTGTTTTTCACCCATTCTTGGTTGATGTGTGTAACAGTGCTGAATCACGTTAAGACGTCCGTTCCCTCTCACTGAAATGTTTGTTGACCCAAGGCTGCAGAGCACTTTCCAATCTTTTTTTCAAGCTTTAATTAGTAGCCAAATAAAGTGCCGAAATTGATATTAGATCTCTTTTTTTTAAATTAAAATCAAAAAATGTAAAATTAGATTACTTCTTTTTATTCCTTCATTTTCTTGACTGTCACTTAACGCCTTCTCTTATTATTACGGACCTTGTTCCTGAGCATAGTACTGAACAGCGAAACGAAATCTTCACCGACTGAGTTGCATGTCGTGCATAATATTGTTCCACCGCACTGTGCTGTCTCTCATCATATGCTACAAGATACCATATTCCGATATTTTTCACTCGAACGTGTATATGAAAAATTCCCAGATAAGTTCGATCAAAAAATAGCGAGTCAGTTTCAAATACGGCTGGTTAATAAATAGCCGTTATACAATCCGAAATAACCATTAATTAATCGTTTGCACTACGCTCAAAGTCTCAACTTAATTTACGAAATCTAAAATATGCGTCCTATATCGAGCTGTGCTGTCGTATACTTTTTCAAGCTACTATTTACGAGGTTTGATCAATAAGTAATGATAATAAATATAAACCAAGTTGATCAAACTTAAAAGATATATTTATTTTTCAACACAGTCTCCTAACAAGTTAATACATTTAGTCCATCTTTTTATTTACAAAAAAAATCTTTATTTTGACTCTCCCAAAATGCCTCAACAGCGGCCATCACTTCGCTATCATATTCAAATTTCTTACCCCGAAGGTGTTCCTTGAGCCGAGGAGAGATGTAAAAGTTACTGGATGATGTAAAAAAAGTTTTCCGATGAAAGATGTAAAAGTTCGAATCCTGGTTTTTAAATTGCAGCCATCGAAACTGCAGCCTTGTTAACCGGTGCGTTCTCCTGATGAAACAGCATTCCGGCTCGCAGTTTGCCGCATCTTTTTTCCTCAATAGCCTCCCGCAATCTTCTTATTTGGTCTGCGTAGAAAGAGACTAATATATTGCCTCCTTTTTCCAAATATTCCACTATGATAATTCCTTCAACGTACCAAAAAACTCATGCATAACCTTGCCCGCCGAACTCGACACTTTGAATTCCTTTGGCGTTGGTGAAGAGGGTTACTTCGATGTCATCGATTACTGTTTGGTTTCTGGATCAAAATGGTAGATTCAAATCTCATCCATGGTCACGAAACGTGACAAAAAATTCTCCTGATCTGCCTGGAACTTTTCGAGATTCACTCTCGAAATGTCGACTCGTTTCTTCTCTTGCCAGTCGGCTAACATTCTCGGCCCCCAACGCACAGAGACCTTCTTCATATGTAACTCGTGGGCACCGTTTCTTTAAACACTGCCATTCTAGATCCCTATGGCCTCAGTTACTTGCCTGATGATCACTCTTCGATCTACCAACATGACATCTTTGGTTTTTTTTCACGTTGTCTTCAGTGAGAGACGTGGTTGGACGTCCTTCGCGGTGTTCGCCTTCATCGAATGTTCTTCCCAGCTTAAACTCTTTGGCTCAACGTGGAATATGGAGGAGCAGAGGCCTTTAATGTTTCCACCATGTCGCCGTGTATGTCTCTAGTAGAAAATTTTTTCAAACAGGTACTTAATGACAGTTCTAATTGTGTTTTTCTCCATTTTGATGTTCTCTCTTCGACTGTTCGTATTCAAATGAATGTACCTCCCCTTCAGAACAGAGAGATTTAAGGAAATGAAACAAGCGTATACATATACGAAATTTAGTGAAGCAATTTTACTATAAATATTAAATCTATAAATAGAAAAAATCGAGAGAATTGCTACCTCAAACATTCCCCTTGGTTTCTCCGATACCTTAGTTCTGAAAGCTTTTAGTTAGTGAGTTATTAATTGTCAAATTCGCGTATACATGGCCTACTATCTTCCTCTATCCATCTCTTTCTCTATCTTTCTGTTCCCGGAGTAGATGAATGTCAAATTCCCTCACTACTACTAAAGGTAGAACTATAATGCAATTAAGTGAGCTTTAAGTAGCTTAAGTGACAGTACGGTTGCATAGAAATCAAGCGGCATACGCATAATGTACTTATCTGCCGTTTCGTTAAGTTTCGTTCAATTCGGGCCACTTAAGTGGCCTACGACTGGGACCGTACATCAATTAAGTAAATTTGACAAGAGGTTTGCGTAACGACTACAACCAATAGAATGCACGTAAAATATTTGAATATGTTTTCGTGGATCGTTTGGTATTTTTGCAGGAGGTAGAAGTACTGATCGTTCGTATGCGGTATTGTAGACGCAATAATAGGTATGTGAAATATTTGAATATTTTAGGTCTGTTCGCGTACTTTCAGTCACTGAATTTTACTGAATTTTCCTGAATCATGTGGTGGGGGACATTCATGAAAAGTACAAAAACGCTCACATTGCATTTCCTGAAACAAACAAAAAGTGTCAGTTGTCGGTTTTCAGGAGAACAATAATGATAATAAAGTCATCTTAAGCGGTGATAAATTATCGTCACAAAAATATTCGTCCTTCATAATATTATAACATTAGGCCAAAAACCGTTTGACAGTTTTCAGTATTTTTAAATAGCTCAGACCCTACTGAAAAAGGAAATTTTCCGTTTTCAGTAAAACGGAGTGCAAAAACGGCTTTATTGCAATTAATTGCAATTAATCGTAGTACGCGAACATACCTTTTATTGTTAAACGGCTCATTGACAGTTTACAATATAGGAAGTAGTAATTAGATGTCTCGAATATGATTCTGCGTGACATTGTAAAAAGAATAACAGGTATCTAAAATATTTTTTCGTCGATCACTTAAATGCTATTTTTACAGGAGGTAGGAATAATGAGTTTCAAACATAATTTCAAAGAGAAAACGCGTTGAACAACATACGAAATAATAAATTATTTAGTAGTTTATTTACTTGTACCTTTAAATTACTTACTTTTAAAAATACAAGTACATAAACTACTTAAAATGCCGTCTCACAGCTTTTTTCATTCAAAGAATAGCCACACACCATGCTTCAGCTGTCCACTATTGAATATTAAACTTCAGCAGTAAAGACCTTGTTCATTAAATATATTCCGGTCGCATACCAATATTGCTCAAAAAACATTTCTTTCGTACACTTATTTGAATATAAGCACAAATTAAGAGCCTGCACCAAGCCCATTTTTATAGATCTAATAATCTACAGGAAAGTGCTCAGGTTCAGCTCAGCTACAATTTTCTACGATTTCTTGCAACAGAGTTAGCAGGCTATGAAGACAACTATATTTCAATTACAGCAAAAATCTATTCAAATATATTGCGTAAAAGCTCACATCAGTTAATCTCATATGCCTCCAAATTCAAATTCATATTCATATTCGCCACTCTGACGGCAGCTTCATGAACCTTCACTTAATTCTATTATGGGCAAATTAACCGATCGACTTCAATTGAGTGAATTTTCGTTCAGTTTCAGCGCTCACTTAAGTTCACTTAATTGCATTATAGTTCTACCTTAACGCTCAGATTCAGGCAAATTGCTTCAATACTCACTGCCATTTGTATTTCCTTATATCTCTCTCTTCTGAGACCTCCGTGGAACCGTGGCCTATTTATATGTTTTTTAAATCTGACTTAGTGACTATATGTGGTAATAAAAAAATGTTTTTTTGGAATTTTATCCGAACTGGAAATAACCGATTATCATTACTTATTGGTCAACCCTCGTAGAAACACATAACTATTGAATTGATCGAAATACCTGTACACTGTTAATAACGTTTCTTTATTTTTCTCTTTACAGAAGACTCGCAAGCGCGTGGCAAAAAGAGAAAGCATGAAGGTTAAGTTAAAAACACAAAATCTAAAAATAAAAAATTAAAAAAAGATCAAAAACAAACCATAATGATAAAACCTAAAATAGAGAAGAAAGCAGAAAAGAAAGGAAGGGAGAAAAGAACAGAAAAGTAATAAAAGTAAACCCCATCATCATTTTATATTTTCTTGCTAAATAAACCATGGACAATTTACAAGCCACCACCAATCTTCACTGCAAACACACCAAACGTACGACAGAGTAAATTGATCAATTTCTATTTAACGTAGGGAATAAAATAAACGTTACGTAAAATGAATGCAAGAATCAAATCGCCGCAACAACTTTACAATAAAATAACTTATTCCTGGTACTTGAGTTTTTCCGCCGATAATTACTCTTGAACACGCTCAGCATAATATACAAGACGAAAACAAAAAATTGAAAATATTTTTTGATTGTACTTGTTTATAAGTTATGTAAGTCTGCTTAAATATATGTTAATATTGAATTCTATTGAAGTATTCATAGTTGCACGGGAAATGAACATTGAGAAATGCATATATTCGAAAGAGCTCGGATTAATTCGACGAAAGTTTTTTTTTTTCATTATAAAAAAGTTAAAATCACTGTATTGCTCGTTGAATTTTTCTTCGAATGATGTTTGTTTAATTAGACGAAATCTGTTTTGTCTAATTTTTAGTGCATATTTGTCTCAGAAAAAAATAGATTCAACTGGACAGGATGCATTTTTATTTCTCAGTGCGAATACTCAATACTTTCATTTTTAAGATCATTCTTGGGAATGGGTTCGTTCAATTCAACAAACCTAGTTGCGGAAGAATCCCCAAGCGAACGGAAAATTGATTCGAATTTGTTAACCACTTGAACAGGGAAGAGTGAAAATCTGCATAGCCATTTGTTAGATAAATATTCTATTTTGTTCTTCCTTGTAGTGGTACTTCTTATCAAATGTCATAAATTCATTGAAATAGCTTCTATCTTACTTGCATTTTGGGTTGCTATCTTGTCGTTATCAGTTAAATTATCAATTTGCTCTTATTATTGTACCACTGTAATGTTCAATCAATAAATTGTTTGTTATGATACTAAATTAATCAAATACTGCTGATCGAAACATACAAGTAAATTTTAAGAGAATTATGTATTGTCTTCGAGGAAAAAGTTCTACACTCTATGCTTACATTGTACACGAAATTGATCTTTCTTATTATTAGCATATTTTATTCCTTGTGACGAACGTCGTTCGAAAAGTGCGTTTTAGTTTTTTTTTTCTATTCTTCACGGTATGTAATTAATAATTATGTTATTGAAAGTGAATTGAAATGTAGAGTACTGTAAAATTGTTTAAACTTAATTCTACTATTTTTACGGCAGATAAATATATTCACAACAGTCATATCTATTTTTTTTGTAAGAAAAAGAAGAAACCGTTTTATTTTTGATTCTGATCTTAGTTTAGTTTGGAATCTACTATTCATTATATTTTCTTTCACTTAACAACGCAAATTGGGAAATTTTGTATCAAAAAGCTGTTTTATTTTTGTAAAGTGTTAAGCATTTAAAAAAAAACTTGGAGTAACCAAGGAAATTTTTAATAAAAAAATGTAATAAAAGTGGAAGATCTTTTATTACGGAATCATTTAGTTATTAATTAAATTAGGAATTTGTTCAATGTTGATTTTTTCCTTGTGCAGCGTTTTGCAATAATTGGAAAAAGTTTCACCGCTCATTCCAAGTAAGGTGCTGTATCGCAAACAGGAATCGATATGATTGATACAGTGAGGTGTAATTTCGAGTAATAAGTAAAGTATGCTATTAAGGATAAGTTTCCAAATATTTCGGCCAAGAATCATATCAATCGAGCGACGGGCTGTAATTTTTCGCAGATGAACGCAAGTTTATGTTTCATATATGACAGTTTTTTTTGTAAGCCACTATCATATCAGGATTTGAGAATATGCGGAAAATATTCAGCCTCTTTGAGTGTTTGTTGTGGTCCATTTCGTTCACTGAAATCAAAATCGAAAACTATAATTTTGTGAGGTGGCAAACAACGGAAAGCACCTGTTTGAATGCCTAATGATATTACTTATCCATCTGGCATCTTTGCGTCCGATATTTTTGCCTCATTCCAAAGATGCGTCCGCGAATCAAATGATTTTAACAAATTTTGAATATTCTTTTATTGCAATGAGATGGATTTAAAGATAACAAAAGTTTATAATTCAAAAAAGAATTTAATAATTAAACCTGGTTGGAACTTATGATAAGATCAAGTAACTTCATGCATATTTTAAATACAAAGAACGATTGTGGCAGAAGGCCAAGCGCTAATTTATGACATCGAGGGCTGTAACGACAGGCGAGACAAGGTGCACATCTTTTCACAGGAACGAAACGGCAGGCAATGTGGTCAGTTCAGCATTTTCAATGCTATATTCAAGTTCTGAGCATCAGAAAATTTCAGATTAGAATTTAGCACGTTTGCTGTATCATTTCGGCGACCTTTGTTTAGCAAGTGGTGAGGGACGGGCAGCCTGTTGTTGGTTGTGTTGGTGATGAGTTTGAGTAAATAGTTAGTTCTTTCATAATCTTCGTTTCGAGACGAAAAAATACCAGCAAAACTTTTTGTTGGTACTATCCGTTTCTTAGTGCTGAAAACTGCACCATGTTCCTTGCTGCTGGATAGACTTCGATGTCTGCAGGGAAGAAACGGGGATGACAGTCGGCCATTAACTTTCCTTCCTTATCTGGCCTCTCTTGATCCGCTAGATTCAGTACCGTTACGAGGACATAATTTCATTCTGTGATTTGATTAGATTCCTGCCACTATACAGCTGCTGAGTTCTGGAGTTGGATAAAAATTATGATCATCACTTAATAACTGACCCAAATGATAATGAGAAGTATTCAGGCTATACACATATATTTTTATTCCGGTTAAAAAATTTTATTTCCTTTGGAGAAGTAAAAAATAGTGCAACTAAAAGCTATTGACTGGAATACATGCTCTGTAAAATGTAAATGTCGGCCGAATAATTCTGTTTTGATATATGAAGCTAAAAGTTAAATTTATAATCAAGTCTATTATAATTTATAATCAAGACGTCTAAAAATAGTCCTAAAGAGAATTTGAACCTTGACCTTATTGGGCGGAAACCCGTAAGAAACCCTATTCAGAGTTCGCGATGGCCTGGCTGGACTATGATTAATAGAAACAGTGTGTTCATTGTTATTAGGGAGGGACTTTGGCCATTTCTTCCTTTTTTTTTAGGCCGAACCCAGTGGGCGGAGTGACCCCGCCAACATCTGAGGTCATGTCCCCAACAACACCAAGGGGCTGGGGCTGTCTGCCTCTCCTTAGGCCTGTTGTTATATGGATTTACTTCTTTAATTTCAGCCCCCTTTTTACAGAAAGCTAGCAAAATGCTTTGTCACGCCTCAGCTGGGTCTGGCTTGCAGCCAATGCTTGGGATCTACGTCTGGTCCTGTACGGGCAATGGCCCCTTCTTCTTGTTAGATTGCGGCTAGTACTCACGACGGATGAATAATACGTAGCGTCCTCCTTTTCTGGGAGCAAATTCACCCCATTGTTTAAAGACCCACCCCATTGTTTATAGACCCACACCAGCCGTACAGAGCTAGCAAAGCCCCCCACTAGCATTCGTCGGGGTCGCATTAGAAGGGGCTTTCACGGCCATTCCTAGGGTACCTTACTACCGGGACACTTCTTTTTTTATCTGCATCGTTGATGATTCGCCATCACACCACCTCTTGGCAGGCTCTCATGACTGGATTTCGATTCAGTTGAGGTGCCCTGCCAAGTTTTCCAATTATTTCAAATTGCTACACCAAAGACTAAAAATTTTCACGTTTGCAAAAAAATTACTGTCTGCAATATCAATAAAAGTTACTTGTGCAATCGTGAAAGGAAAAGAACCCCAGTTCTAACATCAGATGTAGAGAGCTTCTTGAAACATACTTTATGGATGCATGATTTTTTTATCTCTACTGAACGCACTTTTATTCAAGAAACAATGTCATAAATAAATCAGTTCAATATTCACAGAAAAATTTAATTAGTTCGCGTAAAAACTTCAACGATCGCGCTTATATCACAATAACTCGCTTTAAAATTAATTCGCCATGTACGATTCATTTTTACGACAACGCAACTATTTATGATTCTGGATTGAACATAACACACTCTCAGACGTGATCGCAAGTACTTTGGTTTTTTTTCCTGAGTAGAATTGATTGGGCAGACAAGTGGAACAGGACTCCATCATCATATAATTTTGTTGATATGAAATAGATACAATGGAAAGTAAACGGGTTGTTCAAAGATTTCGATTCCACCGTTTCAATCTCAATCCGCTTTGAATCCACTTTCACTTGTATACTGGTCTATTGGCTCCTAGTGTGTAGCATTCCTGGTTTCATACCAAAGTTTGGACGGGGTGATCGCACACTCAGCTTTGAGTATATCTAGCTCTGAATAGGTACCGCCCTTCAATCAGGGGCAAATTAAGTCCTGGAACTAATCACTCTACGATCGTATACAATAGGCGCGTTGTTTTGCTCCTCTATCCAGCACAGAACAGAGCATACGCATTAGAAACAACCACACTCCTGTCCCATTCGCAAGTACAGAAATTCTGTTCTGCAAAGGTAGTTGACGTGCTGAACTATAGAATTTGCTGATAGAAAAAAGAAAGGGTCATGAGAAGCTAGCTTTGCTGTGAGGTGGCTTTGGATTTTTTAAGGCTGTGTTGAATATTTTGGTAGTTAGGAAATTATAAAAAGCCCTCATAATGTGTAGAACGTTCAAAGAGGTAATTTTCTGTCGGTTCTTTTTATATTTTCTATCAATTGTGGTAGTTTACCACAGCGAATATAGCAACCTATAGAAAGCTTAACGAATGCATAAGCTGTTCTGTTATGGATCGTTTTTTTTTGCGCCATTGTTCTATTCTGTTCTGTACCGGAACAAAAAAAAACGCACCTAGAGTTATCGTGGGATTACTTAACTACTTATGTAATTTTTTTTTATTGACAAGGATACATCATATCGTCGGGTGTACGCCAAAACCATGAATGTGCTTTTTTGGTGATTTTCAGTTTTTCATGTCACTGACCGCGGAATTCTTATACAAACAATTTGCCAAAACCGGAAATGTAAAATTCCATTTTATGCCTACACAAAGTCAAAATTTCAATTTTATGAATTACCTAAAAACTAAGTATTTGCCAAATGCGTTACACTAAAATCATGAATATGCAGATTCATTGTTTTAGTGTAACGGAATAGTATTAGAATATTATCTTCCTTAATTCAAAAAAAAATGTTTCTTATATTTTAAAACTGATTTATAATATTACGTCAAATTTTCAAATTGATTTTACTCGAAATAGCATTTTAGCACATTCATGGTTTTGGCGTACACCCGACGATATGTTCATCAAAATTCATTCTGTCGGAAAGGGAAGAGGGAGAAATACAGCAGCTTTTGGTAAATCTAAACTTGATCGTCCCCAGTCTGGAAATTCTACCACCAAAGGATGAAAAGGTGATAGCCGGGGTAAGAATAATACACAAAAGCATAAAAAAAAATACGCGAGAAAACAACACTCTAAAGAAAAACAAACAAACAAAGAAAATTTGAATAAAAAACCGATTTTTCCTTTCGAAGCTAGATATATTGAATTTTGTGCGAAATATCGATATTTTGAGGGTAATCTGCCCTCTTCTTCAGTGTCTATCGGTCTGATGAAGAGAAGTGTCTATCGGTGAAGAAGAGGGCAGATTGCTTTCAAAAGGCAAAATCGGTTTTTTTATTAAAATATTTTTTTACAAGCTAGGAAAAAATTGGTACACATTAAAAACAATTAAACATAATAAGCTTAATAAGTAAGTAGAGCACTGGCTCCTAGTGTGTAGTGTTTCTAGTTTCAACCCAGGTTTGGACGGGGTGATCGCACACTGAGCTTTGAGTATATCCAGCTCTGAATAGGTACCGCACTTCAATCAGGTAAAGTAAGTCCTGGAAATAATCACTCTACAATCGTATACAATAGGCGCGTTTTTTTGCTCCTCTATCCAGCACAGAACAGAGCATACGCATTAGAAACAACCACACTCCTGTCCCAGTGAATTCGCAAGTACAGAAATTCTGTTTTGCAAAGGTAGTTGACGTGCTGAACTATAGAATAAAAAAGAAAGGCTCATGAGAAGCTAGCTTTGCTGTGAGGTGGCTTTGGATTTTTCAAGGCTGTGTTGAATATTTTGGTAGTTAGGAAATTATAAAAAGCCCTCATAATGTGTAGAAAGTTCAAAGAGGTAATTTTTTGTCGGTTCTTTTTATATTTTCTATCAATTGTGGTAGTTTACCACAGCGAATATAGCAACCTATAGAAAGCTTCACGAATGCATAAGCTTTTCTGTTATGGATGGTTTTTTGCGCCATTGTTCTATTCTGTTCTGTACCGGAACAAAAAACAAAACGCACCTAGAGTTATCGTGGGATTACTTAACTACTTATGTAATTTTTTTTTATTGACAAGGATACATCATATGTTCATCAAAATTCATTCTGTCGGAAAGGGAAGAGGGATAAATACAGCAGCTTCTGGTAAAACTAAACTTGATGGTCCCCAGTCTGGAAATTCTACCACCAAACACTCTAAAGAAAAACGAACAAACAAAGAACATCCCCAAAAACAAATGCGCAGCCACAAAAACACAAACATACAAGCCAGAGATCTGTCGATAAAATCGTCTAACGACTACGTGGAACGCGTAGTCGAGTTTAGTCCAGCTTTTCAGATACTTTTTAGACAATTTTCTCATATTATACTGGGAAATTCTAAACTAAAAAAAAATTACCATAGCAACCATGTGTCATCGTAAATTTGAAAGCAATTTTAAATATTTTCCCGATAAGCTGCATTTTAAATTTCTCTAGTTTGTATAATTATTTTATAGAGAAGAAATTTCAAAAATCAGATATGTCAAGCGAAAAAGATGTCCCGAAAGATCCCATTTATGAAAATTTTCGCGAGGTACTCAGAACTGAAAAGAATCTGATCTATTACAATGGGAAATTGAAAGCATTGAATAGGAAATATCAAAAAGATTTAATTCATCTACAAAGAAAACTTGAAATAGCCAAGAAAGAAGCGGAGTTCAAAAATGAGATAAGTACTCGAATGCAAATCGAAATGATAGGCGAAGAAGCGATGGAGGAAGCACTCAATATGTGTACGGTTGTGGATAATTCAGGCAGGCCGACAATAGCTATTCCTATGTACGTGCCAAAAGGCACACTACAAAATAGAGACGAAACACAGTTCGTTCTTAACGTTTTGTAAATAAAAATTGGATTCCATTTTTTTTTACTTTTAAAAGTGTTGTTTTTTATTTTTGCATATCTTGTTATATTCATCCGGGGTCAAAATGGTCTATGCTGTGCCATAATACTGCATTAGATGAAGTGTGTACACTCCCTATTTGAAGGGATTCACGTTGATGGGCTGAGCTTTGGGGTCCTCCCGAAACTCCCTCCATGCCTTTTGGTGATGTCTCCAGAGGCTACTTGGAGCTATTGCTAGCTCCTTCGTCTTTTCTCTCAAATAAATTATTCGCATGTGCAAATTTGATTCCTCCATCGATTTGGCCAAGAACGTTTGCAGTGGAAGGAGGAACCCTTGGTAAATTCGATACCCTTGAAAACGCTTATTTTGCAATGGTCGTGCTTGCCCGATTTCGGTTAGTGATGTGAAATAGTTTTTTAAAGTTGCCATTTCAGATCAGCAGGGTCCCCCTTCAAAACCGAAATCTCCGTTCTTGTGTGTCGGTCGGCGTAAAGATATCATGGCTGACTTAACATGCAACGGTTTGCACTGGCTGTTGTGTGGTCTAGGGCCCAGATGCAGAGCAGCACTAAACGGGAATAATCTTAACCGAACCTAAGTTAGTGGGGAGAACTGTGAACATACTCTGAGGCCTACCAAAATTTTAATGGAACGGTGGCGGTCTGACATTGGCCTGGAGTCATCTATCGGGCGCTGAAGAAAAATCAAATTGCGGCTAAACTCGACTACGTGCTCCCATAGCCGTTAAACAATTTCACCGACAGATTTTCGGCAGAAATGTTTGCGTTTTTGTGGTTGCGGTTTTTGTTTGTTTGCTTGTTTATAATCATTGAGTTATCTTCTCGACGAGTTTCTTTATACTTTTGAATATTCTTCTTCAAGTTTTTACCTCTGCTACCATCAGAAGACGAGCTGCAATCAAAAATTGAAGAATAACTAGCAAAAATTTATAAAAAAATACACAAGAAGACCGCATACATTCAAACACAGAACCACAAAAATACCAGCCAGACATCAATCGATAAAATTGTCTAAAGGCTATAAGAAGAACGTAGCCAAGTTTTACTAAAAAGTTGCCATGCCGAAATTCCGTTACTTTCTTCCCAGTACATTTTGTATGAGTGACGTAATACGTGAATGAATGAATGAAAGCTGTAACGTGAATTTCGTTACAGCAGCGTACTTACCTTGAAGGAAAAATGAACTTTAAAGTCAAATATTTAGTTTTTTTTATTACTCAATTTATTTGATTCACATCAAGCTGCTCGCGATACAATGAACGTGTCTGATAATATAATCGTCTCTCTCGACTTATTTAAAACATTTTTAATCCTCAAGTACAAAGAAGTTAGGTGGTGATGATTACCAAGATCGTCACCAGCGCGCTCCATCCGTCAGACTTAACGAACATTTGAATTTTATTAATAACACTAAAATAAAATATTATATTTTCATGTACATTAATTTGAGTTACTTATTAAACATTTTTAAATCGGTTTTTTCCTCATTATTTTCTGTTCTTCCCCCATCTTGGCAGTACCAATCTATCAACGAATTGTGTTGAGCAGTGGATGACCAAGAAATCGCTTTCGCTGCTACTAAATGTCATTTGTATTGTTTTGACAGTTGTTTAGCAGATGAGATTCCGTGAAAGTACTGTGTGAGTTTGCGATGGACTCTTCGGTAGAAATTGCCTACCACGGATGCGTGGAGAGTTTAAAGCAACTAGCAGCTCAACAGGATGACGAAGAATCGATTTTTGGATCAATAGAAAAAACCATAGCTCATTTGAAGGTGCTTCGGAATGCCTGTGCCGTAGGTTCATACGTTCAAGAAGGTGAGAAACCTAAGTTGCAAGGAGTAATTTTTGTGTTTACTCGTTATCTTATGTTAAGTTGGCTATTTCTGAACTGAGATCCAGATCGTGCTTACTAGTTATCGCACAGTTAAAGATAGAATAACTACTTTTTTTTAGACTGAGCAATCAGCTTTTAGAAGTCTGCTAAGAATCAGTCAAATATAACATTTTTGGAATAGATAAATTCTAATAAAAATCGGTGCAATAATTTCAGGTATAGCCCAGCTGCCCGAAATAAGTCGCATTTTCGACTATATACTATTCGAGGATGACATCAGCCGCTTCTCCTACATGCCACCGTTCCTGCTTCTCCAAAAAATATGCTGGCAATTCATGGCGAATCTTTGTGTGCAAAATCCTACAACACAGTCCATGATCTGGACGTGTTTTTCTCAAAAACTAACAAGCGCAATCAAGCAGCATTCGAACTACAAAAATATTCAACTGATGATCCTTTACAATATATTCCAATCCGGCAGCATACAATCCTACGATAAGACTATTTTCCAAATTTTGATTACGATTCTTTCGGAAAGTCCGCAGGATACATGCGAGTATCTAGAAATCTTTCTCGAGTACTTCTTGACGACCTACCATCGAGTCGTGTTCCTTTACGGGACCCTTTCCGATCAGGATCGTATCATGGCACTGTACTATATAAGTGAATACGTACGCCAAGAAGATCCGTCACGGAGAGTGAATACTAGTCTTCTGACGTATATATCGAAGGAGTTAAAGAAGAAATCCGACGTCATACTACGAACCAATGCGCCAGATATGGATAAGATACGTCCGCAAGAGGTTATTGCTCTACTCGACGTGATTGCCTTGGCCTCAGGCACGGAAATGTACGCTGATATCTACCGCGATGACCATTCCTTGTTTTTAAACGTTGGCGGATTGCTGCAACAACTGAAAACAATTGGAGAATCGTCGGAAAATATGTTCACACCAATGAAAAAATTGGAGCAGGTCGCACCAGCTTCAAATATTAATAGTGATTTCGAAAATGAGATTTCGTATAAACTGAAGACAACTCTAGTTCGAATACTAGCGAACTTGTCGTATAAGAATCCGAAAAACCAGGAATACGCTCGCGAAGCAAACATTCTTATGGTGATACTAGATTGCGCAAATGCTGATGCACGAAACCCTTGTAAGTATCTAAATCGTTGATAAACTTGTTATCGAAGAGGAATTTGAAATCATGTTAGAGTTTACTTTCATTTTTGTTTTTTGCAGTGGTCAAAGAATGGAGTATACTAGCGATTCGAAACTTATGTGAAAAATGCCCTGAAAATCAGGAAATCATTGCTAATCTAAGCAAAGTCGGCGTCGCAGATAATGATCTATTAAAGGAATTGAATTTGGAGCTAGGCTCGTTGAGGATACAATAATGGACTTTATGCTGCTATGTCTTATATTTTTTCTGCTGTATGATTTTTTAAATGCTAATTTTAATTTGTGTATAGAAGTTTTAATCGATGAATGCGTTTTTTTTTTATTCAATTAAAAAAAAAAAAATAAATGAGGAATCTAGTTAACTTATGCGTGTTTCGTGTTTCGCCTACGTAAGTATTTGTGGTGAATAGATCTGAAATTATTAGCATTATCAAATGTGTTGAAAATATCAATTTAAAATGAAATTTTCCGGAGAAGATGATAAAATGTTGCGATGTTGCTGAGGTTGGTCGATTTGTAAATATAAAGTACGCTACAGACCTTCGTGTTTGCTCACGATATACGGCGTTGAACGTACCAGGATCATCGAAGATGTAGATAACAAAACATCGTGGAAAGAATCTGGTCGGTTTTTCATCGTTACTTTGTACCTCGTACATCGTGATTGAAGATACATCATCTGATTTTTAGTGCCAGTGAAGTATAAAATGTCGACGTTTCGTCTGTAGTTTTCCGAAAGAATTTATTTTTCTACTTTTCGATAACTATAAATGTTTAACTTGCTTTAGTAAAATCATAAGTATGGATTATGGAGACTGTGAAAAGATAAAGAAACGGTACATCTGGTGTAAATTAAATATTGCCAGCAATAATAGAATTTCTTATGCAAATTGTAATCTTGTTATTTTACCTTTACGTAAACTTTTAAAACTCTCGTTGAAAATAATTTATATTTTATTTATTTACTCTGCACTAAATATAATATTTTACAATAATTGCATAATTGCGTGTAGAGTGATCTGCAAGGCTCGACAGCTCAAAAATAATTTGTTTAGTATGAAAAGTATGAATAACATTAATATGATTACAATTAAAAAAAAAGTATTAGGAATGAAAACTTATTATGTTTTTAGTTTGTTTATGAAGGCCATGGTTTATGATAAAGAATTGGAAATTTTGAACCTTGTGTAGGCGCTGAGTGCCTAAAAGTAGGCAAGGATTTTTTTTCAAATTTCGATTTGTCATAACTTCTAAGAAAAGCAATGGATCATCGTGAAATTTTCAGAGCGTATTGATGTAGACTAGAATTTAACACACATGGGCTTTTGAGACGGTGTGGGCAACTCTGTAGCTACAGCAGGCTCCTGAAAAAAAATCCTTCAAATCATCGAGTCTCCTGAAAAATTTTTGATTTTTGAAAATTAATTAGAATTATTGATAAATTTTGGTTTTTGTCCACCAAGTCAAATAAACATTTTCAAAATTCCGCGGTAAACAAGAACGGCAACCCATGATCAAATTACCTCTATTTGCAGCACTCAAAACTTCTGTTCAGGAGAACTGACGATCGGCTAATGCGATCAATATGAAATTTACATGACATGTTAGTATTAGTTAGGACCAGGTCTGATAGAAGTGATTTTGCAATACGGGCAACTCTGTGGCAGTGGTGCCATTTGGAAAAATCACTAAGAAAAAAAAAACTGATTTTTGGCCTATAGCTTCCGATTTAGTCACCAAATTTCGACAAAATTCACGCAGTATGTGAACCTTACTTTAAGATATATTTCATAGAAATTTGGTTGAAAAATTAGTAGAGGGACGCCAACTATGACAATTTTTGTCCCCTGAATATTGTAAATTTGCTCAGGACAATAAAGGTTTTTTCCATATAACTTCCGATGCAGTAACCATATCAAAACGAAATTCACGTGATAAGTGGATCTTGCTGCATATCTAGTTTTGTAGGAATTTCGTTGAAAAATCGTGAAAGGGTTGCCAGCCATGATGAATTTCGTAATTTATTTTTATTTCTTTATCGAGCGATGTTGTCATAAAATTTCCAAATGGGAATGATCCTGCAATGACAATTAACAACAAATATTTACGTTTCAAAAATTTAAAAAGTTTGGACGTTGGTAACCCTAAAATTATATTCACTCCTATAAATTACAGCGCAGCGATTCAATCGAAACGAAATTCATAGGGTGGGTTTAACACAACGTAAAGCAGCTCTGGTGCTAGCACATGATTGCCAGCATCAGACAATTCGTAAATATTGCACAAACAGATGCTTCCATTTTGTATTCATGAGCAAAGCATTTACAATAAAATAAGCAACCGACATTTAAATTTTCCGAGTTTTGGAAATTTTTGGGATGGCAACCCCAGACATAGATTAATCGCTGAAACTTTCGATGATATCCTTCGATGAAAACGAAATTCAAAGGATAGGCTGATTAAGTACGAGCATGTAGTGGTAGACTTATTGCTGCTGTGTTGGATAAATGTTGCCAGCACTGAGCATTTTCATCATTTGTGTAATAGGAAATGCTGTCAGAAAATGATATTTGTTCCTTTGAGTAACAAATGGTTGATATGATACTACAAAGAAGTGTATAACATCTTCACACATTTTTAAATCTCTCAAAGACAACTTCTTCGAAAATTAGTTATCTAGCGGTTCAGGTATGCTAGAGTTTTTTATTATTAGTATTGTATTCATTTGTAGTTTTTTGAAAAAAAAAAAAAATAGTTTGATATTTCATATTTATTTGTATATATATGTATTGAATTTATGCCTTGTTTGGCTAATGAATAAATAAAAGTGACCTGCCAAGACAAATCTATGGTTAATCAGGAAGATTTGTGGTCAATTAGCATAGTATCCATGATTGTTGTTGAATGCCGTGCATCTCTTAGGGAGATGTCGAGACATTCGGTTTTTTAATTGATTTGGGTACCTGGACATAGGGGTTTTCAGGGCAACTGTGAGGCCGATGAGCTAGCAAGGCTTGGAATCTTGCTACCTAAGGTTTGTTGCTCCTTCTCAATAGTTATACCGATGACATCGGTCAAACTGGCCATAAGGCAAAAATATCTTGAGGACGCTAAGAAGTCCTGGGCAGATGAATCATCCTGTGTGATAACAAGGCAGTCCTAGGTATCCATGGATGCGCATCGCACCAGGCAGCTTTTAGGTTTAACTAACGGGCCACTGCCTTATAGACCGGCATGCACAACGTTTGGGCGTAGAGTTTAATGATTTCTGTGGGAGTAATGGCTCTGAGGATGAGGAGGAAACTGTCCTTCATCTCATGTGCCAGTGTTTGGCTTTGGTAAGAAGAAGATTGGCGGCACTTGGTGCACCCTTTCTCTCAAACCTGACGGGATTGTCCCTGGTAAATCTAAAGGGAACAGTCCGGTTTGTCAAAGGAAGCAAATGGTTTCCTGACTTTAGTGAGTAGAAAAGAGTCATTAATTATTGTGGCATCACAACGGACCTATCTTGTGCCTATGTGTGCTGGTCGTCAGGCCTCTGTAGATCGGCAGCCACTTCAACCTAACCTAACCTAGCTCTACAGTGATCAGCTGATCTAAATCGCCTGATTTAGCCAAAGTGTGAACGGGCTATCAAAAGATTAATAAGTAGGTCGTCCGTATCAGGAGTGGCATCAAATCTAAATATGCAACACTCAGCTTTCATGCCAAGATATGCCAATTCACCACGATAACGCACCCTGTCACACCGCCTTTCTCGTCAGAGACTACCTGACTCAGATCAATGTGACAGTGATTCTCAGACTCCCCATAGTCCCGACGGGCCACCAATTTATATTTTTCTACTTCAAACGAGCCCTGAAAGGTCGACATTTGCAGTCCATAAACAACATCAAAGCAGTTGTAACGCGTGCCCTGAAGAACATCCTGGAGCAGGCTTTCCAAGACATCTTCCCTGCATGGAAATCTCGTCTCTAGAAGTGCATAGAAGCAGAATGATGTTATTTCGAAGAATTTTAATCATTTGTACCGATCAGTTCAATAAATATTTTTTTCTGGACTTAGTTGCAGTACTTATAGATCGCACCTTACATTTGTTGTTTTTCTACAAATAAAATATTTTTTTCTTTATTTTCATTAAATCAACTATGATAAACAAGGGAAAGTGTTATACTAAAGGTACAGTTTAATTCAAGTTGAATTTGCTTTAATTAGAATACTGATACGTAAATAGCGTAAGGATGTCGATTTCAAGTAATTCTCCTTATTATCCCGTGCATACACGTAGAGCTAAGCTGAGATGAGAGCACACTGTGCGTCGTGTATTAAAGCACAAATGTATATTTCGACGTAATCTAGTTACAGTACCTTATAAATACTAAAATATCTTTTCTTGGACTGAAAAACTTTAATAAAACGTGATTTGTGAGATACAAGAACATGGCTTCCAAAGAGTTTGAGATGTAGATAGATATAATTAAAATGTAACCAATTTACTTTGACGTTATTATGATTAAATCTAAATCCCATCAGTTTGAGTTTTAATAGCTTCCATCGCATATTCACCTTTGGTTGCGGGGGATATGAAATATATTTACCTCAAATCCACTGCTCAAATAATTAAAATCGTAGCAAGCTCAAAAATACTTGTCAAATGAGCAAATAAAAAACTTTTAATAGCTCGTTTAATTCGACAAATTTTAGTTCGTTTTTTTTTTAAAGAAAAATAATAAATGAAAAATAATGTTCGGTTTTTAAATTTTATGTAGATGTCTCATTATATTTTAGATGAATATACTTTAGAAAATTTATAATAGAAATTCGTAAAATATTTTTTCGTTTTAAATTGCGTTCATTGTGTAACGTGAAAAATTAAATTGAGGAGTGTTCAATTGAACAAACACAATGCATTATCCGGCAACGAAAGGGAAACGATCTTCTGTGAAGTCATCGATTCCACCGAAAGATGTTGATTTGGAATTATTTAATCTATTCGAAAGCTACGGATATCAACAACCTGACTTTGAGCATGACGTAATTATAGATATAATATTATTTTTTTATCTTATTCAAACCCTTTCGTTTCGGATTTATACAGGTTTTGAAGCAGTATGACGATGAAATGGTAATTTTATTTGCATTGAATTATTTTTATCAAAAATCAATCTTTTGTTTTTTTAGCAAAATCCCTCGAAATCTAATGTGGACCGGAGTAAAAATGAATACATCGATCCACTTGAACAAATAGTTAGTCCGGCAAAATTTCGCACAAAATTTAACTGCAATAATTCAAATAAATTTTCAGAAGTTCCATTCAAATATGAGTCGAGAACAAATAACGTATGTGATTGAGCAGCTTCTGAAACGTCTCTATCGGTTCATGTTTAAAGCGATGTATCAAGAACATCCTCACAAAGTATTTAGACTACAATTTTTACGTTGAATTGTTTCAATTGAATCTATAATTTTTTTAGCAACACGATTTACATCCAGACCAGGAGAAGAGAAATAAGCATCATGAAAAAGTAAAAGGCGAGGTAAAAAGGTTTTATTATTCAATTAATTTTTTTGCTTAGGCTTTTTTGAATGACTAATTCGCTTAATTGTTGCCATAGTAGAAGTTTCTTCAATAAGAAAAAAAACTATTTTTTTTTTTTTTTTTTTTCCCCTCCCTTCCACTCTCTCCATCACTCTATCAGCGTGCACAGTCCATGTGCACCATCTTTACCCTCCAGTAAATTTTTCATAGTGCTTCCCAGGCAACTAATTTGTTGGTATAAGGGACAGCATAATTCTTATCAATAATATAGACTCACTTTTATTAACTTATTATTGTCTTCATTGACTTGTGTCCAGAGAAAAGTATAGAAAATTAATTTATATATTCTGAAATCTTTTGGAAATCGAAAAGATCGAAATTGAAGTAATAACAAACAGGGTATTAAAAACGTCTGGTTCAATGTCAAATAACATAAATTAACCCGAAAGTTTGTTCGAATGTAGGAGGGTAAAGGAGAAGCTACTTTGATTTTTTTCTCTCCTTCTACTCTCTCCATCACTCTATCAGCGTACACAGTCCATGTGCACCATCTTTACCCTCCAGTAAGTTCTTCATAGTGCTTCCCAGTCAACTAGTTTGTTGGTATAAGGGACAGCACAATTCTTATCAATATGATATACTCACTTTTATTGACTTATGATTGTCTTCATTGACTTGTGTCCACAGAAAAGTATACAAAAAATTCTGGTGTTATTCGTCATTGTTTTATGTGCAATTTTAAGTTTTCTTTGAATGTGGCGATATTGCTCGAGTTCTTTAATGGATCTGGCAATGCATTGTAGAAAGCTATAGCCTGTTGTATTGGATCAATCTTTAATCTATCGGTTCTTGGTATACAAACTAAAAGGTTGCTGGCTGATCTTGTTTCCCTCCTAGTTAACTCTCCAAAAGTCCGAGGAATATCAGATCATTTTAGCCCGTTGATTATTTGGTATATTATTTTGCCTCTTTCGAGATTAATAATCTGTTGGATGTTCCACAGCCCTGATTGAGCGTACATGGCGTACGAAAAATAGTTCATGTGTCAAGACCGCTGTTTGTTTTGTTTTATATATAAATATTAAGTGAGCAATTCCTCACATTCTAGGTCATATCATCGACGGGAATGGAACAAGGGTACCAGAATCCCGGGTAGAGGCAATCAATCGATCCCACTAACTTTTATCGCCTTAGTGACAAGTCTCCCAATTAGCTCGATGCTATGTTTGTTGTTTGGCTCCATATTTCACGGTAGACAGGATAAAAGCGTTTAAGATTAGGAGTTGAGTGTTTTTCCAGGAAATTATGCCTACTCAGTGTTGCGACAAATGGTGCGATTTTATTCCTGATGTAGTTGATGTGATGGGTCCAGGACATCTTTTCATCCAAAATCAATCCCAGGTATTTTATTGAATGTATTTGGTTTTGTGGAGATTTATAACGAGCTTGCTCTGACGCAGCCACCTCAAGTATTTATCCAAATCCATATTTATTGTACTTTGGATGGCTGAATCATCTTTCCCAGCATATAACAGGAGCGTATCGTCAGCAAATAAAACTATCTTACCAGAAAGCCTGAGATCTTGAACGCTGTTCACATAGTTAAGGAAAAGTATAGGCCCTAAGATCGATCCCTGTGGAATACCTTTGTTTATAGAACATTCCTGGCTGGTATAGCTTCCTTGTTGTTTTTTTTGTTGACTTGGCATTGAAAAATGGCCTTGTTCAGATATCTGCCTCATAAAATCCCATGTTTAATATTTAATATCTCCGATGTTTCCGATCTGATCCGATGTTTCCGATCTGATCCGATGTTTGATGTTTCAAAAAGTATTTTAACAAGTAGGCAGTTAGCACATAATTTTCCAGTAATCTCTATACAGATCTTTACAATGAAAACATTTGAAAAAAATAAAGATGTTGGGCTTCGACTTGAAAAAGTCATTAAGCGGTCCAGACCTTTGGTTCTAATAGATATCTTGTCATCGACGGTGAATCACGGAAGGTTGGAAATTCATTTACAAGGATAGGAAAGAATATATAGCAAGATACTAAGTTGGACAAGAAGGAATTAAATTTGTTTAAATTACAGGCAGTTCGGTCTCGATTTCATTGCTGTATATATCCACAGAGAAATTGCGGGGAAGAGCTCTATAAATTTTCAGATGGTTCAAACTCTGCTTTTTTTTCGATAGCCTGTAACTTGCTTTCCTGGCGGGAGTCCTGAACAAATACTTCAGGTAGCCAGAAGTTATTTTTCCAATGGTCTGTAGCACCAGTGCTGACAGTAACACACGTAGAAGGTACTTATTAATGGTCGAGATTGTCCCGCATCAATTTCGAATCGGTAGGAATGGCGGAATACAGCCAAGTTTAACTTGGACTTACGTAGTGATTTGTTCGGCTGTGGTTCATTCATTCATCATTCATCATTCGGGGAACAATGGAAGCAGCATCCTTGGGAGCAGGAGGATTATACAAAGTACCTAGTAAGGTTGTCAATTGTTTCGGATGCGAAAATGAATATCGTTGAGACGATTTATATGATATTTATACCTCCAGAAGATAAGCCAGCATTTGAAGAAATACCAAACGGTGCAGGTTGTAAAATTATATTCTACTTTCCGTTTTATTCTGCTTTTTCCATTGAAACTAGTACTAACTTGTATCATTTCTTCAGAGGGCTAAGTGCCACTGATGCCTTTCATTAATTCTTTATTTCTTCTTGTCGATATTAATCTCCTGTTACACTCCTTCTTTTCGGTGTAAGAAGTTCCGTCTCTGCGTGGCTACCGCGATTACTCTTAGACAATGCGTGTTTACTTTAAGCATGTCAAAACTTCTATTACATCCGACTATCCTAAGTCTTTCTGGTCCTATATCCTCCCTTAAAACTTCCTCTGGAATTCCTTCTGCTATGTATTTCTATGATATGTCTGTTTCCTCAGTACAAGATTCGTGTGAGCTACTTGCTTAAGGGGATTATATGTTTTATGCACCCAAAAAATTGACCTATATTTAAGAATTTATCGCAAGACCCCGGGAGTAGATATTAGTGTAATTCTTCTTGGATTTAATAAATACACCATCAAAATATACAAAAAATGTTTGCATTGAATTATTATTATTATATTTGACAAAATAACGTCTTTCTCGTAGCCATCTAAAAAAATTCACATAAAACGGAAACAAAAAATTAAAAAAAATGTTTATTTGGTAGACCAGCGGCTATCGTGTGAACCATAATAACAAATTGGCGTATGCTTAAAAATAATCTTCAAAATTTTTTCAAAATTTTTCAAAAACTTTTTTGAACGGCATGAAAGAAAGTGGTTTTGAGTAAAATGCATTAAAACTTTTTTTTGTTGAAAAAGTATAAAGAAAAGTACCTACGACTACTCAGCAATGTCGGCTCCATACAAAATCAAACAAAAAATCAAACCACGCAAAGCAAAGATTGCACCCAAACATAAGCCTTAACCAAACATGAGTCTGCGAACATAAGTAAATCTCAAAGCCGACTGGTTCATGAGCAAAAAAGTACTTTTTTACATCCGCAAACACGTGTAACCGTTAGTGCCGATACAGTGCATGACATAATGCTAAAACGTATCTCATCACCACTCAATATACGGACAGCTCATAGCAACAATTGAGCAAAAAGTTGCCCAATGTGCAAGACACTTTTCTGGTAGTTTGGAAAGCTATGTTTGGGTCCAACCTCAATATGTTTCAGGGTATATGCATCGCCCTATAAGCAGACTCATGTGGTTGGACCAATATTTTCCATCCGCAAAGCTGGTGATATTTATTGCATCTCTAACTACCTCCAACATCCGTTTTGCCCTGTTTTAGTAAGTTCCTAAAAAGGGTGGTTTGCAATAAAGTGCACACTTTCTTCCAGCCCTTGCTTAACCAGTGAAATTCATTAAAGGTAAGCCAACGGTTCCGCAATCGACTAGCACAAGTAAGCTGATGTGATTTCGATTTTATGAACCATGACATCCTTCTGTCAAAGCTAATTGGGTTTAGTCTCTCCGGTGCTCTTTTTTCTTGGTTTTCTTCCCACATTTGTGACCGTTTTGTGTTGTTACTGCTAACTTCTGCTCTTCCTCAACCCTTTTTTCTATCTCAGGAGTTCCGTAAGTATCCATTCTTGACTCTTTGGTGTTTTTACAGAACTATTTGGGTGTTTTAGGAGACTTGGTGCGCAGTGGATGCCCTTACTCTGAATATTGTGAAGTTTCATCAAAGGTTCTTCACCTTCAAAACATCCCCACTACCCATTTCCTAAACTGCTCTTTGCTCCCCTTTTAAATTTGTATTACTTAACTTCAGAAGTGATGTAATAACTTTCTTTGCAAATATTTTCTCCAACAATTCTTACCACAAGTTTGAAATAAGTGAAATATTTTTTTTCTTGCCTTGATATGATGTTAGCCATAGTCATATTTAATATTTTAATGCAAAAGTCAATACAGTGCAACACTTTTTTATTGCAGAGATCGGATACCGGTACGGAAAAACCTAAAGAAAATGTGGAGGCTAAAGTAGTTAACTATGCTGAAGGCGATGTAAGCACCTTATATAAATATATTTAAAATTGTGGTTCAATAAACTTCATTCATTATTTTAAGATCGCTCGGCATGCTTCTAGTCATAAGGAATCACCGGAGGTAATTGTATTTTTATGTTTTTTTTCTCACGACATGTGATAATAATCTTGAGTATTTCCGTAGAAAAAGGAAAAGAAAACTAAAAAAGATAAGGACCAGAAAGAAAGTAAATCGGTAAGTTAAAAATAAATACTGTAAAACACCAAAGCGAACGGACATAGCAGTTTTCAAATTTTATATATGTATGTACAATCATCACAGTTGGATTTCCTAATATGGCCACCGTACCTGGCTGATACGGTTTTACATAATTTTTCTTTAAACGTTTAGCTGTTTCTTTCGTTTCGGACTACATTTTTAAAACTCGTAAGGACTCCAGAATTCATTATCTTCATCTTACGGGCAGATTACATCCCTGGTTTTGGTAAAATTCAAGTCAATTCAAGTCAATTGTCGATTTTTTATCTTCGATGATCTTTTCCATGCGAGCCTCCTCATAGTTTAGTTCGTTACTTTGAGATATTGGTACATTGTTTAGATTCTTTGACTGAACTAGACAAATTGATGTTGCTGCGATGAAATTTTTACTAAGTTCTTCCAAATGATGACGAAGTAGATAATGAGTGCTACAGACCCGCCTCTAGCCTTCCCAGCTGGGTGTTTGGTTTCGTAGAAGATATAACCTGCGATATCGACACGAGCAAACCACATCAATTTCGTCGCGAGTTAAAGCAGACTATTTCCACTTTGTGCTGGATAATGCCATTCGCATTCCAATGGATAATCTTAAATGAGTTCTTTTGCCATCAATGAGCAATTTGAGTAGCATGTTTTGATTTTTAAGTAATTCTTGTAACATGTTGCTCATCGCCGTCATAAATCAATTCATGTTGTCTGAAAGCGTTGTCAAAATAAAAGAAAGTTAATTGTTAAAACTGCTTTGAGCGGTACTATCAGCAGACCCGTGTGCATTTTGTTTGCGTCAGAATATTTGATACCAAGAGTTACTAATGATCCATTCAAAACAGTTATTTGCATTATTATAACCGGCTCTAGTAGTGGCGGCGATCTATCAGCACGTGGTCTATCTTGTGACGAGTGGTCTACATTGTTGCAAGTGGCTCCATCAGGTGATATCCAAGTGGCCTTATGGATATATTTACGCGCAACGATCAAGTTCTCATGCAAAATATGGGTTCCTGCGTAATGCCTGAATATCGGCTCCCGACCCGATTTGGCGTCAAAATCTCAAAGAATGATTTTTACATCATGCCTTGGGCAGGCATTGAGGATCCGCTCTACCTGTTCATAATATGATTCCTTTTCGTCGTCACAAGATTCCTCTGTAAGTGCGTGAACGTTTATGAGGCTGATGTTTGAAAATTTGCCTTGTACACGAAGAGTGCATAGCCTTTCATTGATAGCGGTAAAGCCGATGATGGTAAACTTAATTTTTTTGCTGACGAGGAAGCCCACCTCAAGCACATGGTTTTTTGGATGACAGCTGTAGTATAAGCCATTTTTTTTTTCTTTTCCGAAACACTATTTCCTGTCCATATGATGAGCTCTTGTATAGCTGTTATATCAGCCTTATATTGAAACAGGGCATCGGCTAGCTGCTGAGCAACTCGAGCTCTGTAGATCGATCTAACGTTCCATGAGAAAATTTTCAAATCATTTAGCCGTTTTCGTTCGCGTGGTCGTCGTTGTGATATCAACCTGGTTCTCCGAGGTTTGTAGATGGTTTCGGGATAACCGCTTTGGGAAGCATTTCACGGGAGAGATAATCTGCCTCACGCCAACCTTACTTAGAAGCGACTAGCCTGAAAATATTCGTCAGCCTTTTCTGAGAAAAGGTGCTGTTGCCAGCAGCCACCACGAGGAGGTTAAATTCAGGGTTCCAGCAGCCCAGATAGTTGTGGCACGTGCATATATTCATATACTACATATTATTGCCCCTATCCGACTGATGGCCCAGCTGCTTTAGTAATCGAATTCTTTTAGTAATTTATCTAATGACCCTCTGTGTTGGCTTATTTGGCTTATAATTTTATCATAGAAGTTTTTAGCTCCCAGGAATGAGCGAAGTCCTAAGATATTTGTCAGTTTCGGCGTTTGATTGATGGTTAAAACTCTGTCAAAATTAAGCTGAAGTATATGCTTGTTCATGATTTGAAGTAAATTATGACTCTTTTTAATTAAAAGTTTGGTGGCGTAGAAAGGGACCAAATATTTCCTACGAAATTTAAAGAACCAGGAGAGTCCTGTTTTTTGGTGGCAACTACTTCAGTTGTTGCTTCTTTTAAGCCTGCACATTTGGAGTTTCCCAAATATTCCAAAATATGATCATGATTATTGAGTCTTTTCTGTTTATGCAATTTGAATTCTGATTTCTTCCTATAAAACACATCAAACTTGCAAAAAAATAAAACAAAAAATGAACACAAATTCACAAAAGAAACATTGAAAATATTTATATATACTTTTACAATAATTATATTCAATATTAGTTTCATTCATTCTCGTTATTTTTTTTATTTGTAGGCAATTGTTCAACCAGAAAAGATACAGGTATGAACTCTTTTGTAAATTGCATAAATTTTTTTTCATAATTTTTACTTCCATTTCTAAAGGTACCCGTTTACGTAGAGCGAGCAAAAGGTGGAAATGAATATATTGTAAGTTGTTTTTGTGTGGTGTAAAGTGTAGATCTAATATTTAATTCCTTTGATATCGCAGTCATCGAAATTACGTCAAAGCAACAAGAGAGGAAAAACGTGCACTTGCTGTAATTATTGCAACGTAAGACCGATGCCTTTTTCCTAAGTTGTTATAGTAATTAAATATAATTTTTGTTTTTAGTGTGAATATTCAAGACCAAATGTAGATTCGAATGTAAGATGATATTTTTAATTTGTTCCAGTTTGTTAGTTGTTTCTTGTGTTGATATTCATGTTAGTTATAAAAATTTTTTGTAAGGGTTTTGTAAGCGATACTACTAGATTGTGCTTTTTATAGCTAAGCGGCTTTAAATTACCTAGCTGGTCCTTATATAGTATCTAACATTGTTGCGCATGCCGGGTATCCCTTGGGAAGATTTCGAGATCGCAAAACAGTTCGGGGCTTCCATGGACAATCCTTGATCTTGCTGTAAAGTTTAATCTGTAGAGCTCTACACTGTGTAATGGCCGTTTTGGATATCCGACTAAAGTAGCTAAGGGAGTGTGCATATTTGTTATCACAACCGGGTTATAATATATCTGTAATTGCCAATTTATCTAATATAACCTAATGTTTTTTTTGCTTAAAATAGCAACACGTCAAAGTTTTCGATTGAAATCGAATTACTCCAACGTATTCGTTTGAAAGTGTCGATGAGATTTATAATTTTGTAAGAGCATACCAAAAACATAGAGAAGAAATGGTACTGTTCATTCCCTTCCATCTGGTGGGGTGGACCTCCAAGCCTGAAACTAAAAGAAAACGATGTGTGAGTGTGGCATACATTTTCTAGGACATCATCGTATAAACTCAACCACACACAAAAGGGATAAGGAGTCTACTTGCGTGGCCGGTATTCTTTTTCGCTTGGCAATAAACGAGACGCGTTCATTAGAAACGAACTATTATATTCCTGATCGAGAGAGAGCACACGAGAACAGGAATTCAATGCGCAAGGAGAGAAGTACCATCTCGGTATGTACGTTTGGATTGACTTTGGTGTTAAAAGACCCGGATTGAGGGATTGAGGATTGAAAAATTCGAAGCTCACTTGAATTCTATTCATATACATATGTATGTGACGTTCCGATGCGATATACTTCATTTTAGTATAACTAGCTGAATTTTATTCGGTTAATTCAGTCGCACAAAAAATCTATTTTGAAGTATCATTTCAATCCGTTTCAAGCCAAGTCAGTCCCAAGTCGGTATGTGTTAACACGATCGATGCACTATAGGGAGGAAATCCATCCTAACAACAAAATTACCACTTAGAGAGGAGCACCGTCCCTGGTACCCGACGGACATATTAAAACGTAAACAAGTTATCGAAGGCCACTCCACGATCTAAAGGGTTATTTCTTTTTTTCACTACCATACTCAACAAAACAATAGTAATAAATATTACCAATATCTACTTTTATATAATCTACGTTTATTTAATGTTACCACATACATACATACATACATACCACAATCGATGAACTACTAACTCGAAAATTTCTTTTGTTGCTCCTACTTTGAGTTGACACTTTCAACAATACTAACAACTCACACACAATCAACCGTGGCACCACACAGAATAGGTCTGTTCCCGTACTACAATTAATTGCAATTAATTGCAATGAAGCGTACTAAAACGGAGTAAAAAAAACTGCTTCATTGCAATTAATCGCAATTAATTGTAGTACGGGAACAGACCTAATGATGAGGCTCTTACCAGCCGCAATATTCTGAGGGTCTCGTACCACGCTCAAGGCCACATATTCATGCGGATTGACTAGGAGACAGCTCATACACCCAAAAGATACAGGACAACGGGTATAGAACAAACGACAGATATAAGAATGCACATCTTTAGTTGTGCTTTCAATTTAACAGACTTTTGAATTCCAATGAAAAGTCGCCTTATTAAGAAACCTCATGTAATAAACCACTACTCATCGGTCGTTGAGGCTATAAACTACTTAGGCTGTGCTCTGGATCGTAGCCTTCCTCCAATAGAAACCACATACGAATTGAATCCGTTCCTTATGGCCTTACTGAATTGACGTCTTGCTCATCAGCTTGTTATAAAATATTGTGACGTCAGATCAAGTCAAGCAGTGTCTGAAATCTCTAAACTTGTCTTGGCATTGCTTTCTTGTATAACAGTTGATCACCACGTTCTTTTTAATCACGAAGTCTAATTGTCAGTTGACTTTGTTGTCTTGACAGAGCTAAGCAAATAAATACGGGCACATTATTTTTAAAAACGAACAAACCGAATTTGGCTTTATTCTTTTGCTTCTACTTATTTGAAAGCTAAATAAAACTATTTTACCATTTTTATGTTAATGCATGTGCTATTCTGCTATTTTACCTTATCAATATTTACGTTTCATTTATTTTTGTTTTGTTTTAAGGGCAAACGGGTTGTATGTAACTGCTGTGAATATTGCTGGGTATGTATCATATTCCAACGCATCAATTTAGCAGGCTGCTAATTACTTAAATATTTTGTTGTAGTGTGAAACAGGTAAAGGTTTTCGTCGTGGAGTTGAAAAGCGGCTGGGTTCAGAAACACGACCGGAATTCGATACTGCTGAAAATGAGACCTTGGACGAAGAAGATCGACTGAACCGGGGAAGAAGTAAACGTACGGTAAGTACGTTTACCTTTTAGACTATGCATCAGTCCAAATAAATTTTTAATTGGTCTTATGAAGCAAAGCAAATATATGTGAGGCTTAAAATCTTTTTACGATAGGTTTGTTCGCGTACATGAAATGATTTGAATTCATTCGCAGAAACTTATTCAATAATAAAATTTAAGCTGTACAGCTGCTGAGGCTATCCACTTACAACTTACTTTACCTTATACCTAATAGGAAGCTACCAAGACGCGTTTACGAGTTGTATGTTCTTATCCCCTAATAAGAAGTTACGTAGTATAATTAGACCTAAATCTTATCCTAAGTGTTAAAACTAAACTCTCCTGGTCGTCAAATTGCCTATATAATCGATCAGTGCATCCATGAGCTGTCTTCTGTATAACCAAACGAATGATTAAGTACGTCCTCGTGGTCGCTACTGGCTTCAGTCCCAAATTCTGACACAGGAGAAGGTTCTTTGGTCACTACTTAGCTACCGAGTTGAAGAAACTACCTGTGCAGAAGCGCAGAATTTGTCTTTCGAATTCCCCCTCTACCATGCCATTCTTGTTACAGGTAATCCAGGATGGAAATTCATAAGCCGAAATTGGCCGAGTAAGGGTCTGGTGGCAAGCAAATGGACTTAGCTTTGGTGACAGCCCATTTTTTTTTTTGGTAAAAAGCTGTTTTATGCATCGAAAGATGGATATGGATGCTTTGGTTTTTGCCATACTTAAGCGTTGAACTTCACCAATTCGTAGAAGTTAATTCCATTAGTTTTCGAACTATCACCGACCAAGCAACTCAATTTGGAAGAAAGAGTAAAATATAGAAAAAATCGATTACCGCGCTGTTTTAAAGTTCCTCACCAGACAAGGAAAGTCGTATAAAACCATAATGAAACAGATGGCATCCGTTTGTGGAGACTCTTGGCCGGGTAAGACTATAGGTCTGTTCCCGTACTACGATTAATTGCGATTAATCGCGATTAATTGCAATGAAGCTGTTCCCGTACTCCGTTTTACTGATAACTGAAAATTTCCCCTCTTTCAGTAAATTTCAGTAGGGTCTGAGCTACTAGGTCTGTTCCCGTACTTTCAGTAACTGAATTTTACTGAATTTTCCTGAATCATGTGGTGGGGAATTTCATGAAAAGTACGGGAACGCTCTCATTGCATTTCCTGAAAATTGATAACCGAAAGTGTCAGTTTTCGGTTTTTGGGAGAACAATAGCCATTATTAAGTCTTCCTAAGCGGTAATAAATTATCGCCACAAAAATATTCGACCTTTATAGCAACATTACGCAAAAAAAAAAATGTTGCTTGCCGCGCACATTTGAAACTATTTACTCGCACCACACCGATTGACACTTTTCAGTATTTTTCAGTAGCTCAGACCGTACTGAATTTTACTGAAAGAGGGGAAATTTTCAGTTTTCAGTAAAACGGAGTACGGGAACAGCTTCATTGCAATTAATCGCGATTAATCGCAATTAATCGTAGTACGGGAACAGACCTACTGAAAAATACTGAAGTGTCAAACGGAGTAAATATTTTCAAATGTGCGCGGCAAGCAACATATTTTTTGCGTAATGTTGCTATGAAGGTCGAATATTTTTGTGGCGATAATTTATTACCGCTATTATTCTCCAAAAAACCGAAAACTGACACTTTCGGTTGTCAATTTTTCAGGAAATACAATGAGAGCGTTCCCGTACTTTTCATGAAATTCCCCACCACATGATTCAGGAAAACTCAGTAAAATTCAGTTACTGAAAGTACGGGAACAGACCTTATGACTTCAAGTGCCACTGTTTTTTTTTGAAGAAGGCAGGCACTCACTTAAGACGACGTAATGAAGACGAGGGTGGATTAATAAGTCGAATCGTTACTGGAGACGAGGCTATCAATATGCGCCTGAGTTAAAAAAAGACGCAATGCAGTGACACAAAAAAAGAAAAAAAGAGCACAACTAGCCACAAGTGTATCTTCTACACGACAACGCGGCTGTTCACAAGAGTTGTTTTGCGTTGGCTGGCCTGTATAAGGTGGACTTCAGTATTTTACATCACCCATCCTGCAGCCCAGACCTGGCTTTCACTGATTATTATCTTTTCCTAAAATTGAAAAAGCAACTTCATGCAAAAAGCTTTCTAACGATGAAGAAGTGAAGGGCGCAATTTCGGCTTACTTTTATTGCCTGCAGGTAACAAATATTACTGTGAGTGTTCATACTTATTCTGGAAGTTCAAACTTGATCAACTTAAACAAACAGGCCTTTGTGCTACATGGCATTTAAAGCCTTCTCGATATCTAAGGCATAGACTACTTAAAATCATTTTTCGAATTTTTTTGGTCCGGTGCAAAAAAAAATCTAGTAAAAAGCAGCTGGTGTTTTCGCTAAGATTGCTGTATTCACTGTGGGAAAATAAAGGGAGAAAATAACGAGTATAAACTACCACAATCGATAGAAAATAGAAAAGGAACTGACAGAAAATTACCTCTTTTAATTTTAATTTCCTAACTACCAAAACATTCAACATAATAGTTTTTGTTTTAACTATCAGCACATTCTAAAATTCAGCACGTGAACTACAAATGCGGAATAGCATTTCTGTACTAGTGAATTCACTGGTACAGGATTGTTGTTGTTTCCAATGCGTATACTCTATTCTCTGCTGGATAGAGGAGCAAAAAAAACACGCCTATTGTAAACTATCAGCATTACATTTTCCGTGAAAGTGAACATTCTCTGAAGATTAAAAAAGAACGTTATTTGAATTTTTAATGAGTCGTTAACTTTCACGAAAAATAGAAAACTCAGAAGTTACATATTTTTGATATTTTCATTTAAATTTAATTTTCACTTATACAGGAGGAAGATGAGGACGAGCTCCGAGAAAAGAAACGTTATAAGAGCAAGGTAAAGAAAACGTATCAATCTAAAGAAAAACGCAGCGATCGAAAACGTAGCGATCCAAAACGTAGCGATTCAAAACGTGAGCGTAAACATCGTAGGAGCAAAGAAGACGATTCTGAATGTGATCCCAAAAAAAGAAGCGGTAAAGGCAGACATGAGGTCAGTAGTGTAAATTTGGTACTATTTAAATTTATAGTGTGAAAAATTATCTTGGTATTATGACCTATTTCGGATATTTGACAACACAGTTTTTCTAGATAGGCACGCTTTATAGTAATTGTCAACTGGAAAATACATTAATACCGCTAAGGTAAAATGACGCGTCTTTGAACCGAAACCATCCATCAGACCAATTCTTCAAAATAGTACTGTCTCTGTCAACTTGCACAGCACCCAATTCCCCTTCTCTTGAAATTTTTTCATGGCATGTAGTTTATACTTTGGTTTTCATCCAATAACGTTGTCTTCAGTGTCGAAGTCAACACCCCGAAGCATTCACAGAAAGTTTTTGAAGGTACATATTTACTGTTAGAGTTCTTTACGCTAACGAAGAGAGTTTCAGTTGTAATTTTCGAATTTCAAGTATAACAGCAAAATTTCTTCCAAATGCTGTTAATTTAGCACAAAACATTCAACAGAGCCTTGAAAAAACCAAAGCCACCTCAATTATAATTATATTTTAATATATTATAATAGATTCAGGTACGCAAACAGACCAATTGAAAAAGAAACTTCATGCGAAAAGCTTTCAAACGATGAAAAAGTGAAGTATTATAAACAAAATATTATAATATTATGAAGTATTATATTATATTCCGTTCAAGACAGATAGCGAACGCAAGGATAAGAATACATAAGAGACACCTTCGTTATTAAAAAAAATATTTTTGCGTTGCGATTGAAGATAGACAAAAGCGCACAGAGCACATCGAACATCGCACACTTTTACAGTGTTGCGCCGTAATCCCAATCACTGTTCAGTGCAAATTTCATCAATTCCTGTCGAACGAAATATTTCTGTCTATGCTGTGCTTTTTTCTGCTTCAGCAAAATTTTTCCACCGATCCCGATCCAATGTCATCCAATCAGACAACCTTTCAGCTCCGAGCGTTTTGGACAACACTAGGTGCGTTTTTTGATCCGCTGCAGAACAAAATTGAGCAATGGCGCGAAAAAATGATCCAGTACAGGAGAGCTGGTGCTTTCGTTAAGATTGTGATAGGTTGCTGTATTTGTAGCGCAAAACAGTGGAAAATAAAGGGAGAAAATAACGCGTATAAACTAAGACAATCGATAGAAAATATAAAAGGAACTAACAGAAAATTTGAAAATGAACTACCTATGCAGAACAGAATTCTGACCCATTGAATTCAGTTGAGTTGTTGTTTTCTGTTCTGGAGGAGCAAAAAAAAACCAGCCTACTATCTCTCAAGCGCAAGCAAAGTATCTATCGCTGTCATCTGCTGTAAAACCTGCCGCAAAGGGCTCTTCCAGCAGGTTCCTTCACATGTAGGGTCAACGAGAATGCAAGACTTTCCTCTTGAACACGGTTAAGAGATCTGAGTGCCTTTTGATGAGTCTCTCAAGTCTCGGATCTCCAAGTGGGTACTGGGAGCAGAAGCTTTAATGTTCCGGTGCGATTTCTGGATTTGAAGAGTCTTGAACAGACTGTAGTAGGGTTTGTTGTATTCGAACAGCAACCCACGTATTTCTACCTCTTAAGGTAGAAACACACTGCTGTCACGGCACGTGAGCTCACTACAAAATGGTACTGTAGATCTATGGCACGTGAGGTCAGCTAATGTGACGGCACGTGAGCTCACCTGACGTGACAGCAGTGTATTTCTACCTTAATTATTATCGGCTGCTACAATTGGCCCAAGATAGTTGAAGGATTGCTCTATTTAAACTTCATACTCTTTTACCCTGATGGTTTGACCAATTCAAGGTGTTCTTCCTGCAAATGCTATCGCCTTGTCGTTATACTTATTTTCACTTATGTGCAGCTCCAGTTATAATGCCACCCGTTCCATGTGGATGAAGGATTCTCGTACAGATAGTTCAGCTTATCCAATGGTGTTAATATCATCTGTATAAGCCTGTATCCGGCTAGACGTGGTGACGATATTTCCCCTGTTAGTCTCGAGTTGCTTTCTCCAACGACAGGTTGAAAAGGAAGTAGGTCAGATCATTCCTTTGCCAGATCTCATGAAGATGAGGTGTTGATAGGTCTGTATAGCAACCCAGCTATTTTTACTTGGTTTGTTACATTGGTCATGGTCAACCGAAAGATTAGTGTCAGTTTATTTGCGATGCTGATTTCTTTCATGGCTTATAAAGTTCTACCCTGGTTGTGTTGTCTGCCTATAAAAAAAGGTATAATGGAATATTTTTTACACTGTCTAGCTAAAAGCAAAAATTTGATCAATTACAACATTGCTCTTGACCGATAGCTTTGCTGTTTAGGGCTATCTGCTTTAGCAGGATGAAGCAGTGGAACAATATTTTGTTACGCAAACGGACCTAAACTCATCCTAAGCGATGATTGTACTCCATACAAATTGATCATCGGGAATCTTGGCACAATTTCAACACTAGTGAATTGATTGGATTCAAAATTGCATGCCAAATTATAGACAATCAATTCGTGTTTTTTATTAGCTCAGTAAAGAGCTTATTTTTGAATAAAGTATCCTGCAACGGATATTACTAGGACTGGTTTTATTCCTGATTTTTTACTCGACACCGAGAGCAGCTTGGGGGTATCGTGAGTAGTTTGAAAAGTTAAAAAACGGTGACTTTGACGTGGAAGGCAAAAAACGCAGTGAAAGGCCGAATGTGTACGAAGACAAGAAATTGGAAGCATTCTCGGAGGAAGATTCGTCACAAATGCAAAAAAAAAACTTGCCACGTACATTACAAGTGACAATAATAAGGTGTCGTATAATTATAAGTTGCTCAAACCGAGCGAAACTACTACTTAATGAGATTGAGCCGAGTTACTCAAGGAAAAACGCGCCAATTACTATTCCAGACATGACAAAACTATTCTCCTACCTGATAATACTCGTCCGTATGTTGCAGCGCCGGTAAGAACTATTCAGAAACACTTAATTGGGAGGTCCTACCCCATCCACTGAATTCACCAGACACTGCTCCCTCCAATTATCACCTGTTCCAGTCGATGGCAAATGGTCGGGCTGAGCAGCACTTTGCATCATAGGAAGATACCAAAATTTGGATCGTTTCGTGGACAGCATTAAAAGAGTTCTTGCGACGTGGTATCCGGTTGCTGCCAAAAAGATGGGAAAAAGTAGTGGCTAGTGATAGATTATACTTTGAATAAAATGACTAACGTTCTTTCACAATGAATTCCTGATATTTGATAGAACATGGCAGAAGCTTATTTGTACTCCCAATATTTTAGCACAATTGAACGGGCGTGAGGGGCATACTGAATAAACTCTTTCTCTACGCCAAATTTTGGTAATTCGATGTAATTACTTTTACAGGAACCTGGCAAAACGATTCCTATAAAAACGACGAAATACTCCATCCATCGTAAATGAACAGACAAGACTTGGTCGGTGTTTCTCGCTACTCATAGCTCCTTGTTAAGAGAAATAGTTGAATCTAGCCAACATAATCGATTTGAGCACAAAATTATCAAAATTTGTGCCCGATTAGCAAACACCGTCAGTCAGCCCTCCATGCCTTAATAGAGATCTAAAATGATTATAGAATAATAAAAATATTTTCCTAGGTCGTTTGTATTTTGCTGGAGATTTAATTCATCTTTACCGGAATACAGCAGTAGTGTCACCAGCAAATAAATTTTTTTTTTCTCAACAGATAAATGCCCTTGTACGCTGTTAATGTACAGTAAAAACCGAAATGGTCCAAAAATTTATCCTCGAGGAATGCGGATGTTTACAGTGCATTCCTGACTTTTATGCATTTTTTTTGGTTGTAATAAACTTAAATCTACTAACTTAATTCTAATCGCACTAGAGAAGGAATATCTACGAGTATTATTGCCAAACCGTATGAACAGAATTAGAACAGTTATATGTACATATATATGAAGTTATTAGACTTTTTAATATCTTGCCACGATCTGTCAAGAGGGCTTCTAGTGTTGACATATTCGAAAGAAAACTGAAGAAAATTTACTATTCGGGTTAAATGTACATATATTTAAATTATCTGCATACATACATAAAGTCGGAATAGCGCTTTCGCTTGCGTTGTAAATTTTGGAATGCAATACTTTAATTTTAATAGCTATCAAATAAAATCTTGGCATTATTTTTATCATTTTACAACCAACAACAAAGCCTAGTGTTAATTGTTGTGCTTTCATTTACTTTTTAGGAAAAGAAAACTATTGAGCAATATGCACGACGCGGCAAGACAGATAGCGAACGCAAGGATAAGAAACGTACCCATTCTAGCGACAAAGAACTCCTTAAGCGGCAATGCCTGGAAACTAAAGTAAGTTGCATTTTTAAATCACATTAAATTTCTTCAGCATACAAAAACATGATTCGCATCCATGTAGAGTATAATAATGTAAGTTTTTTCTTATTATATGTATAATATATATATAATACATATATATATATATATATATATATATATATATATATATATATATATATATATATATATATAATACATATATATATATATATATATATATATATATATAAAATACATATATATATATATATATATATATATATATATATATATATATATATATATATTATACATCGAAATTTGAAAAAAAGTCCCTCGGCGCCTACACAAAGCTTAAAATGTCCACTTTATCATTAGCTAACTAAAAGCATAAGAAGTTTCCTATCCTAGTACTTTTTTTTAACAAAAATTTACACTGCTTGGAAATATATGAGTACCTGAAAATTTACTAAAACGCCCGCCGCCATTTAGCAAGTCATGGACCTACCTCAATCGGATCGGCTACTCCAGAAATTATCTCCCTTAACCATTTTGCTGATATATAATTTTCTTACAGTACCTTGGGAGATATTGTTCCACCCTTCCTGAAGAAGCTCGCACAAGTGTTGCTTTGGCGCGGGACAGCGTTCACGTACCCTTCTATCCAATTCCTCCCATAGCAATTCAATTGGATTACAATCAGGTGATTGTGGGGGCCAGGTCATATTCAATAGTATTCCATCATTCTCCATTTCAGCTTAATATCTTCTGGATAATTTAGAACTGTGTTTGGGGTCATTATCCTGTTGAAGGGTGAAATTTCGCCCAATCAACCGCAAACCTGATGGTATGGCCGTGTTCTGCAAGATTTCCTTGTAACGTTCTTTAGTTAAAGTGCCATCAATTCGAACTAATTCACCCACTCCAGCAAGCGAAAAGCACCATCAAACCATAACAGAACCACCTCCATGCTTTATTGTTGGTACTACACAGTTCGCGGCCATTCTTTCTCCAGCAGATCGCCTGACATAAACATTTAGCACACTTGACGCCCATCTCTTGCTGGTAAGGACATGGTCGATTTGGTTGGCGGTTTGTGCGTCTGGAGATTTCCAGGTCTGCTTATGAATGCAATGGTATGGAAAGCAAGTTGAGCTTACAACAAGGTTCCTGCTGCAGGCGAAGTCGATTAGATATCGTTATCGTTGCATTCTTCGTGGAGGCTGTGTCCTCCAGTGGTCCCCCGATGCCAACTTTCATTCCTGAATTTTGCATTGGAATATCCCAGCAGCATTTTTACTTTGTTTGATGGAAGTGAATCGAAGAGAGTTTCAAGGCAGGCATAAAACACGTCTTCTACTGAGTCTTCTTTCAGTGGGAGCGTTCACATTGATGAGCCAGATGTTGGAAATTTCCGCATATCCCAAAAAAAATGGTCTCCTATTTATATAATATATATACATACAATATATATATATATATATATATATATATATATATATATATATATATATATATATATATATAATATTCACCAAATGCTAATTAGCTTTAACCTTGTGGCGCCGGTGGCCATTTTTAAACTTTTGTGTGCACTAGGTGCTTAAAATTGGATTGAGAAAATTGGAAAAAATTTTATTTGTGATCACTATCAAATCATTCTGAAAAAGTTGTAGACTTATGTAATTTTTTATAAACGTGTTTTCAGCCGAAGATTAATAACAGCCAAAGTAATACTTCCGAAATTCCGTGTCGTGCAAATAGAAACTTTTCTTCACGGGAATTCACCACCCGACTGCCAGATACGATTGAAATTCATCGAATGTATTTGTCTTTCTAACCAAATTATGATGAAAATCATGCAGTAGTTAAATTTTACTTTAAGCCAGATTTGATAGAAATTCAGTTGCAAAATTTGACTGTCGCTGCCAGTTATGGTAACTTTCGTTTCTTGAATTTTGAAATTTCACTAGCAAAATAAAGTTCTTTGCCCTATAACTTCCATTGCAGATATGAAATCAAAACAAAATAATAAGTGGATCATATTGTAGGCAATATTTAGTAAGAATCTAGTTGAAAAATCCAGACACGGTTGTTTTTGCCAGTTATTTACTGAGCGATATTAAATTTTCAAATGTTGCGCTAGAGTTTATAAAATTTGTAAATCTGATACCGTTGTGGCGTCACATAAGACAATGTGCTCCCTCTGATAAGCCTCACTATTTCTGGATGCAGCGCTTGCTTAGGAGTGTTGTGAGCGAAAGCACACACTCCGCCTGGACCCGGGTCAATGGGCAATAAAAGCCGCATAAAGATAGGTGCGCTATTTTAACATTGATAAATCATTCTCCATAGGTCTGATCGAAAATGGTAGTCCTGTAGTGCACAGGACGATGGTGACTGACATTGTTAGTCCCTGCCCTAATGGTGGGCCGTCCGATTAAACTTAACAGTAGGCACGGACGTTAAACGACAAAACGGGCTTTTCATGTCCTATAATGCAGTGACTAATAGGAACGCCTACGGCACAACACAGAGCACTACGGGCTAAACCAGATCGCTGCCTGGTGCGACGCGCCTCTATGGAGCACCCAGGTCTATCTTGCTATCACGTAGAATGATTCATCGACCCAAGACTTTCTAGTGCCCTCCAGATCTTTTTATCTGATGGATGGTTTGGTATTCTTACGGGAAAAGGACATGAACCCTCCAGTAGTAGGGTACCAAGCCTCGCCAGTTCATCGACTTCATAGTCGCGTTGAATATCCCAGTGTCCAGGTACCCCATGGTCAGTTTATTGTCAATTGTACTGTCAAATGTGTCGAGTTCTCCCTGTGACATTCAGCGACGACCATAGACAAACTGTATGAGAACCAGCAAGGAACCTAATAGCCGCTTGGCTATCTGAGAAGATACCCATACTTTATTTAGAAGATACCCATCGAATGATAATTATATTTTAGTGAAAATAAGCAACCAATGTCGCAATTTCAAAACGTTTGAAACTTTTAGATGGTAACCCTGAAATTATTTCTACTTTGGTGCAACTGAAGGGCTACTAGCACCAATCTTTCTCATTACTTCCATACTTACATATACTAAATACACATCTTCAACGAAATTAAATAACATATGTTTAAATTTTCTATGTTGTGGAAATTTTTCGGATGACAACCCTAACCAGCTTTCTATCCCTGTGACTTCCGATGCAATAATCGGATAATTTTTTTTTTAATTTTTATTTTTACACTAGGTTTATTCCTTTTCCAAAGAATTGGGTTGGCTTCTTTCACAAGGTTTAAGCCATCAGGTACGGATAGTAATATACTGTTCTTTATCAATATTTACTTTATGAGAATATTTAGTTGATTAGACTTAAGACTTGCCAGCAACATATGAATGGGAATTTATTAGGAGTAATTCAAGTAGTTTGAGCTATTGAATTGTGATCATGGTTCGCTTCTCGTCTATAAATCAGTATAGACAACGTATATCGTCTCTAAAGCTAATCAAAGCAGAGAATAATTGATACGAGAAACTCGATCATTTTGCGGAATAAGCCTCCGAATCTGAATCAAATTGGAACTGTTTTTTGTGGGATGATTAAAATTGAAAATTTTTTATTTGCATTGAAAATTTTTATTTGACAAGGTGGTTTCGAAAGTTTGCACTGATTCTCATCAGACACCAGCTCACAGTGCATACTTGACTGATGTGACCACTTGCAGTTGGAAATCATTAATTTTTATTTACGCTAATTGCGACAAATTTTAACATCTCCGACTTATATCCATCGATATAATTTACTTTTCAATGTAAATAACATTTTTTCAATTTTAATCATCCCGCAAAAAACAATTCCTATTCAGAGTTTCCCGTATAGTCGGGGCTGTCGGGTTAGTTGGAGAGCTAAGGTTATCATTTGACTAGTTGCTAGGATTCTCCTTATTTTTGATCAAACCAGATATTTGATGTTATTTAGAAAGTTCCAATTCAAGATGGTGGATTGTGCGTTTTTTTTCTTTTCATTCTTTTGATAAAATGCCAGAAAACCACTTCTTTCCCTTTTGTTCATAATTTGAATCAATTCCATTCAACTCTTTTTGCTTCTTCCACTGCTTAGTGCCACTTTTTAGTTGCTTTGAATATGTTGTAAAAAAATTTTCAGGACTTACTCAAAACGTAAATCCTGATAAATCCTTTTTTCACGTTCTGTTACTCTTTTCGTCCCAACATTCACCAGACTTTAGGGTTGAATTTACATCTGTTAATCATCAAACAACAGTTTTCAATGAGTGTTCGAAAATCTGTGGCTATTTGATCTCTTATGAATATTGGTAAAATCTTTCTTGTTAAGACATTTGAGTCCAAGAGTATTCATAATCTGGACTACAATCCTGCTTTTTCTATTAATTTTCCCATCTCCCCACTCTTTTAGCCTTTTATTTGCAGCGATTAAAAAGAGGGGATCATGTCGCAGGCAGGCGCCTCAACTGAACCGAAGTCCAGTCGAGAGCCTGCAAAGCAGTGAAGAATGATGGCGAAAAATTACAGGAGCAAATCAGGAAAAAAAGGTACCCCGGGAGCAGGGTACCCCAGAAATGGCCGTGAAGGTCCCTCGTCCGCATATCCCGACGGATGCTGTGATGCCGCTTTCCTATCTCTACGTGGCTGGGGTGGGTCACTAGAAAATGGGTTGGACTTGCTCCCAGAAAAGGTTGTACACTATGTATATTTCATCCGTCATGAAAATATACTAGCCGCAATATAAAAATGAAAAGGCCAGAAGCAGCTCTCAGACATGTGCTGTTGTAAGCCAGAGCCAGCCGAGTCGTGTCAAAGCGCATTGCTAGCATCTGTATGAAAGGGGAGCATAAACATTACGCGAAAATTTAAAACAGGTGAAAAGTGCCTCTGTTTAGCAAGTCCGAGGAGGAGACAGACAAATACTCTATTTTTCTTCGAATAAAAGTATTTCTAGCGGACTCCGTGCGCTACAGTTTTTTTTTGTGTATTAGCCCCACAACTCTTTGGCCTCTACTATGATATATGACAGAGTTTGATGGCTTGTTTTTATTGAAGTTTCTGTGCATCAGAAATCCAAATAGCATTAACCATCTAGCCGATATCAGTCGATAATACAAAAACTTTCTACAAAACTAGAACTGGCTGTTTTATAAATCAATTCTTATTTTCATATAGCAAACCTTTCCTACAGAATATTACGTTGATGAACGACGCTTTCAGGACAACTCTAAGAAAGGGAAGGGCTCCAAATCGAATGAGGTAAATGGTCTCGAATTTCAAATTACACTGCTTCTATTTTTTAACGTTTTTGGTGACGCAGCTTGTTCAAATTAATCCTAAAATTAATTGAGCTATTAATGCTAAAATTATAATGAAATTTTTAAAACAACGATTCGCCTTAATAATGAAAACTTTATTGATTGAAAGAGAAATGGTAGCAATAAATTTACACGCAAGTGTATTCACCTCACATTGCTGATTCTGCAATATATGCATATTTTCAATTTATATTCAATTCGTGTGAATGCACTTGCTTTATTAATATTAATTAACGAATTTGTAAAATTAAGAATATACATAGGTGGGGTTGAACATAATTAGTATCGATACAATTTATATTTTAATTGATCTGAATTATGGTTGAAGCTTTGGTTGGATCAAATTTATGAAAATCTACAAAAGGGAGAGATCTAATAATGTTTAGTTTTTCTTCTTCATGTTGTCTTCAATGGCTTGAGAGAGACATGTATGAACTTTGAGGAAGGTAGTAAGATACTTTTTATTGATAGTGGAACTGACTTTTGTAGGCATTATATTAATATATTATTACATTATATTAATTGTGGGGTTGGGGCGTATATACTGGAACAGTTATATGGAATAAGTATTTTTTAGAAACAATCAGTACTTAGTACGGAATTCAAAAATATAGTCATATAGCTGACTAATGACTCGGTATCCTTTGATGGTCATCTTACGCCATCACCATTCTAGCTTGGGAACATTTTGTCTGGAGGGGTGGGAGCAGAGATTTTCCTACACCCCGCTAATACCCCCCCTGGAAAGTGCATACACCCCTCCAAAAAACGGACGATTTCCCTACACAAAGGGACCTTTGTGTCCTTTGTTCCAAAGGAACACCCCTCCTACAATTCTGAACACACCCCCCATGAAAAATTCATGAGAAAACCCCTGGGTGAAATTTCATTATACCACTGTAAAAATACTAGCTAGTACGATTGGAACAGTTATTTTTTTGTACTCGTACTAGGAATACCTAGTAGGCGCAAATCTTAGTAAGAACCAACTTTAATTAATTGCTCGTCAATTTGGATAAATTCCAGCAGCTGTGTCTTCCATGCTAGGTTTGTTTTTTCCCGGCTTGCCTCTATCCAACTTACTCGGTTCGAATTGAAAAGGCCTAGTTTTCCTTCATTTCCACCGTCAATATTTTTTTCCTGAATCATTGGAGTACTATAACTTGATCCCACTCATTTAAAGTTCACATTTACACTCACTCCACCTTGTCCAAATTCCACTCAGTATGCTTTTCTCACTTTTGCATATGATAAAGTGAACTTATTTTGATTTTGGTTCTTCTTATGTGCCAGCTGATGGTAAATCCTTCACACACCCCGCCATTGTCTTCCATCAGGCAGATATCGCACAATACCGTTCTTTCCATGCTTATTAGTTCTTAATGCTATGCTTAGTGCATATAATCCAGTTCCACGATTTGCATTTTTGGCTAGGTACTGTCTACGTTTCGTATGTTGCTGTATTGTTTGTGTGTTTACTGCGGTGTGGTTTGTTAGTTGTAGGTGATTGTTTTGTGTATTCGTATCATTGTTGTAAATCGTCGTTGGGTGTTACTTGTGTCGAAACCTAGTCTTATAGCCCGTTCGCAATTGATACTAAATCACGTCATTTCGATCAGCTGATCGATTTAGAGCTAAATCAACTACAAATCTACCTGATTTACCATACATTTTCCGCGGTTTTTGACAGTCAAAATCAACCTGATCTATATAACTACTGTAATAAATCAGGCACTAATTTTAAATTTTGTCCTGGCTGATTTTTTCTCAGAGCGTGCTGAGTTCCATCCATGAGAGGGAGAGTAGATTTAAATGAACTTAAGTACTAATTTGGTAGGCAATTATTGCTTACCTCGTGAATCACAGTACACGCAAGTGTATTCACCTTCCCGTTCAAATTAATTTCCATGAATACACTTGCTTGCAAATCAGGAATATATACAAACGTTGGGTTGAACATATGTAATAAGTATCGATACAATTTCTATTTTAATTGTATCTATTTGTGAACATGATATTTATCATGTAATTGTTCGTATTGATACTACATCTAATTTACAATCTATATGCGAACACAGCTACGTAAATCACCAGCGTCTCCCACGGATATGGAGCAACCTAAACACAAAACTAGAGGAGCAAGCAAAAGGGTAAGATATTTCCGATAATTTAATAGATCAAAGTACTAGATAAGTTTTTCCGCTAGTCAAATACCTTCGATTTGTCACATTGTAATTTTTTGTGTGTAATTGCAAGGCTTTATCGGCCACTTTAAAGAGGTTTCTATGACTTTTTATTGATAACTGAAATTACACGCAACACTTATATTAAAATATTTTCCTCTTTACCACTTCTTCAAAAACACTAATAAATAAATGATTTTCAAGGGACCCGAATCCGAAGATTGGGTTGACTCACCAAGGGGTTCGATAGATGATGAGGAACTACGCAGGGGCTCTCCCAGGAGTGATGAAGAAGAAACCAGAAGGGTATGATATTTCCGATAGTTTAATAGACCAAAGCACTAGATAGTTTTTTCGCTAGTGAAATACCTTCGATTTGTCACATTGTAATTTTTGTATGTAATTGTGAGGCTTTATCGGCCAGTTTTAAGAGGGTTCTACGACTTTTCATTGAAAACTGAAATTATACGCAATACTTATAATAAAATATTTTCCTACTTACTACTTCTTCAAAAACACTAATAAATAAATGATTTTCAAGGGATTTGAATACGAAGAATCGGATGTCTCACCAAGGCGTTCGATAGATGAAGAGGACCTACGCAGAGACTCTCCCAGGAGTGATGAAGAAGAAACCAGAAGGGTATGATATTTCCGATAGTTTAATAGACCAAAGCACTAGATAGTTTTTTCGCTAGTGAAATACCTTCGATTTGTCACATTGTAATTTTTGTATGTAATTGTGAGGCTTTATCGGCCAGTTTTAAGAGGGTTCTACGACTTTTCATTGAAAACTGAAATTATACGCAATACTTATAATAAAATATTTTCCTACTTACTACTTCTTCAAAAACACTAATAAATAAATGATTTTCAAGGAATTTGAATACGAAGAATCTGATGTCTCACCAAGGCGCTCGATAGATGAAGAGGACCTACGCAGAGGCTCTCCCAGGAGTGATGAAGAAGAAACCAGAAGGGTATGATATTTCCGATAGTTTAATGGACCAAAGCACTAGATAAGTTTTTTCGCTAGTGAAATACCTTCGATTTGTCACATTGTAATTTTTTTCAACCAGACCAATGACGATTTGCGTCGACAGCAGAGCAGCCATTCTCGCTCTTGCGTCTTACAGATGTTCTTCAAAAACTGTTAACGCTTGCAGAGTGGCACTCAATGAAAAGGCAAGGCATATTCCTATCCGGATTATGTGGGTGCCAGGGCATAGTGGAGTCATAGGCAACAAAAAAGCCGATGAATTGGCGAGGAAAGGTTCAGGAGTTAGCAATAGCCCCCGCATCACTGTACCACGGTCAATCACTGACACCACAAGCAAACTTGATGCCGCCATATGGGCCAAACTGAAGTCCGAATGGGAAAACAGGTTGGACTGCAGGGTAGCCAGGACATAATGGCCATCACCTGATCTAAGCAAAAGCAGGGAACTGCTCAAGCTCAGCAGAAACCGCTTGAGAACCACGGTCGGCTTGCTCACAGGGCACTGCCTTACCGCGTCTCATGCGAAAAGAATGGGACTGACATCCAGCAATTTATGCAGGAGGGGCGAGATGGAAGAGGACACCATCGAGCATACACTCTGTGATTGTCCGGCCCTAAATAATAAACGCCTCAAGATTTTTGGTTGTTACCACTTTCAAGGGTTAGCAGAGGTGGCCAGTACCGTCACGCTGAGTCAGCTGATCCAATTTGGCGAAGCGGGCACTTGGCAGCTCTAACAAGCCAGCGGAGGGTGGCAAATGGGCCCAAAGTGGTGGCCTAATGCAAGCCGCGTTCCCGCGGCAGCCCTCTTTACTAACCTAACCTAACCTGTCACAATGTAATTTTTGTATGTAATTGTGAGGCTTTATCGGCCAGTTTTAAGAGGGTTCTATGACTTTTCATTGAAAACTGAAATTATACGCAATACTTACAATAAAATATTTTCCTACTTACTACTTCTTCAAAAACACTAATAAATAAATGATTTTCAAGGGATTTGAATACGAAGAATCTGATGTCTCACCAAGGCGCTCGATAGATGAAGAGGACCTACGCAGAGGCTCTCCCAGGAGTGATGAAGAAGAAACCAGAAGGGTATGATATTTCCGATAGTTTAATAGACCAAAGCACTAGATAGTTTTTTCGCTGGTGAAATACCTTCGATTTGTCACATTGTAATTTTTGTATGTAATTGTGAGGCTTTATCGGCCAGTTTTAAGAGGGTTCTACGACTTTTCATTGAAAACTGAAATTATACGCAATACTTACAATAAAATATTTTCCTACTTACTACTTCTTCAAAATCGCTAATAAATAAATGATTTTCAAGGGATTTGAATACGAAGAATCGGATGTCTCACCAAGGCGTTCGATAGATGAAGAGGAACTACGCAGAGGCTCTCCCAGGAGGGATGAAGAAGAAACCAGAAAGGTATGATATTTCCGATAGTTCAATAGACCAAAGCACTAGATAAATTTTTTCGCTAGTGAAATACCTTCGATTTGTCACATTGTGATTTTTTGTATGTAATTTTGAGGCTTTATCGGCCAGCTTTAAGAAGGTTCTATGGGTTTTGTATTGAAAACTGAAATTATACGCAATACTTATATTAAAATATTTGCCTTAGCTACTTTTTCTTCAAAAATACTAATAAATAAATGATTTTCAAGGGATCTGAATACGAGGAATCAGATGTCTCACCAAGGCGTTCGATAGATGATCAGAAACCACGCAGAGGCTCCCCCAGGAGTTATGAAGAAGAAACCAGAAGGGTATGATATTTCCGATAGTTTAATAGACCAAAGTACAAGTTTTTTCGCTAGTGAAATACCTTCGATTTGTCACATTGTAATTTTTGTATGTAATTTGAGGCTTTATCAGCCAGTTTTAAGAGGGTTCTATGGCTTTTCATTGAAAACTGAAATTATACGCAATACTTATATTAAAATATTTTCCTTAGCTACTTTTTCTTCAAAAACACTAATAAATAAATGATTTTCAAGGGATCTGAATACGAAGAATCGGATGTTTCACCAAGGCGTTCGATAGATGATCAAAAACCACGCAGAGGCTCTCCGAGGAGCTATGAAGAAGAAACCAGAAGGGTATGATATTTCCGATAGTTTAATAGACCAAAGTACTAGAAAGTTTTTTCGCTAGTGAAATACCTTCGATTTGTCACATTGTAATTTTTTGTATGTAATTGTGAGGCTTTATCGGCCAGTTTTCAGAGGGTTCTATGGCTTTGCATTGAAAACTGAAATTATACGCAATACTTATATCAAAATATTTTCCTAAACTACTGATTCTTCAAAAACACTAATAAATAAATGATTTTCAAGGGATCTGAAGACGAAGAATCGGATGTCTCACCAAGGCGTTCGATAGATGATGAGAAACCACCCAGAGGTTCTCCCCCAGTTCCGACTCAGCCCAGGAGGGGTGAAGGAAAAACCAAAAAGGTAAAAACATTTCCGATAATTTAATAGATCAAAGTAGTACTAGATAAGTTTTTTTGTTAGTGAAATGCCTTCGATTTGTCACATTGTAATTTTTCGTATGTAACTGTGAGGCATTATCGGCCAGTTTTAAGGGGATTCTATGGCTTTTAATTGAAACCTAACTCTCATATTAAAATATTTCCTTACTTACCACTTCTTCAGAAACACTAATAAATAAATGAATTTCAAGGAATCTGAATCCGAAGTTTCGGATGTCTCACCAAGGCGTTCGATTGATGATGATAAACGACGCAGAGTTTCTCCCCCAGTTCCGACTCAGCCCAGGAAGCGTGAAGGAAAAATCAGAAGCGTAAGACATTTCCGATAATTTAATAGATCGTTAATAATAACTTTATTTTCGTTAGTGAAATACTTTCGATATCACATTTTAATTTTTTGTATAGAAGTGTGTAGCTTTATCGGCCAGTTTTTAGAGGTCCTATGACTTAATTGAAACCCAACATTTATATTAAAATATTTTCCTACTTACCACTTCTTCAAAAGCACTAATAAATAAATGATTTTCAAGGGATCCGAGCCCAAAGATTCGGATGACTCTCCAAGGCGTTCGACAGACTCTCCAAGGCGTTCGACAGACTCTCCAAGGCGTTCGACAGATGATAAGAAACCACGCAAACCTTCTCCCCCGGTTCCGTTTCAGCCCAGGACTTTTGAATATTATGACGAGCCGGATCCGAGGCAACCTAGGAAAGACGACAGGAAAAGAGATAAACGTGACGGAGGTGAAAGTAAGAAAAACCTTACGATCAAAGAAGCCATAGAAGAAGTTCTGGTAAGAAATTTATGAAATAATTGCATTATGATACGAACAATTTCAATGAACTATATTTTAATTATTTAGAAAAAGGGCTGTAACTGTGGCTATGCTGTCCATGATAATCCTGCCTTGAGCACGAGCTACCTAGATATTTGTAAACAGTATGCAGGATGTGCGGTAAGTTGTTTGAAATTCGGGTATGGTAATTGTAAATTTTGCAGTTGACAAGAGATAGTTTATCGTTGAGTTCTTGGTCGTGGAATCTTCTAGTTCGAATATAATTTCGAATACAAATACCTTGAAATTTACTTACTTTGATTTTTTTTAGGTTGAAGGATGTTTGCCTGATTTTGATTTGGCATGCAAAAAAATTTGTAACGAATATTTGAAGGTGAATTATATTCTGAAAGACACTTAAATAGTTAGTTTCAAGTACAATTCTTTCATCAATATAGGGTACACGGCAGTGGGCATACTTTTTTCCAAGCCAAACAGAATGCAATCTTAAATCTTAAACCTGTAAGTTTTTAGCTTAGATAATTTTAAATATTCTAAAAAGTATTGTTTGCCTTAATTATCATATGGTTATATTTCTAGCGAGATGTGAATGATGAAGATGCTGAGTTCTATCGATTTCCATGATTATCTTATAGAATTAGAGTTTGTTTTAAATTGATGAATTGATTTCGATTCTAATACTAGCTTTCGTGTATTATTTTAACTGATCTAAACTTATTGAACTTTTAGAATTATTGTAATAAAAACATTATAATCATATTTTGTTTGAGTTACTTTAATAGAATCAAATAAAATAATAATAGAATCAAATAGAATTAATAGAATCAAAGCTCTGTGACATGCCCGATCACTATTACGAGTGTTCTCATTCCTAAGTCTCCAATGAAAGTTTTTCAAACACCTGTGAATAAAAATAGTTTGTCATGCAATTTTGCCCACTAATAAAAAGATTCGCTCAAGAAGCAATAATTGGATAACTAGTGATGTCCTTAATATAATAAAGCATATAAGAATTGCTTACAACGCTTAGGAGAATCTAAATTATGAATATTTCTTAAAATACATGCGGTTGAAAAACAAAGCTGGCAATGTAATAAATAAAGCCAAAGAAATTGCACTAAATAAAAAAAAAACAATAAAAAATTATTGGACATTCTTGAGAGTGAATTGAACCCTGGGATCAATCAAAATCAAAATAATGCTTATGTGCCTCACAGCGACGCAGCTTAAATAAAGACTTCTTTTCGCTAATTGGCAGCAGAATAAATGATAAACGTCGAACCAACTGTGCGCAAAGAGTAAGCAATAGAATCAATCAGCAGACCCTCTTCATAAGACCAACTACGATTGAAGAAATAAAAGGGATTATATCAAACCGTAAAAATGTAGCTGCTGGAATAGATTCGATTAAAGCAGATGATTTAAAATATAGCAAAGATTTTCGAGAGAGCTGTCAATTCTAGGCTAGTTCACTTTATTAACAACACGATAAGCTTTGATTCCTTCCAGGCAGCAATACATGTACAGCCTTCATAGATCCGCATCATTATTATCACCCCTATTATGAGTGTCGAGTCGATGAGCAGATCACACCTGGGGAGTGTATACCTAATATAACAAGCCTTCTGCCAACCACCTCCATATCTTACTGGTGGACCCAATCAGGTTAAGACTTCCGTTTCGACGATAATAAGTAAGAATTTTGGAAACTTGTAAGAACTGGTAGTAAAAGATTTTACAAAAATCTAAAAAAGTAATCGCCAAAACAAATATAGCTACTAGACGCATTTGCTCATCAGCATCTCATCACAAAATCAGGACGGAGTGGTGCTTGCAAACGACAACAAAGGCTCTCAAACATGAGTTAGCCAGGCGATACTCAACAGAAAGGTGGCAAAGCGTGTTCATTAAAAGAGCAACATGGGTGTTGTATACCCATAAGGAAGCAATGACACACATCAACCATGGCCACCCATACACACTCAGCGATCCAAGATGATGGACAAGATGAAGTCAGTCTAACTGGAGCCGCTGACCACAGCACACGCGTACTTACTCATTTAATGTACTATTCCATTAATATATTCTTGCTATACTTATTAAGAATTGGTTGTGTTTTACTTCGCAAGAACTCAACAGTGGCGACGAGGATGGGATCTGTTTTTTTAAACACATAAAGTCAAAGTGATTATAAAGTGATTGCAGAGTGAATATAACCTTACATATAATTATTTTATTAAAATGGATGCTGAAGCCATTGCAAAACTGCTCGCGCAGCAAAATGTGCTCATGGAGCACCTCACAAAAACACTAGCAACATCCCAGAAAGCGCAAGGAGCAGCACCGGTAGAAACTTCCAGAGAAAATCCGGAATTATTGGAAACACTTGCTGCAAGCATGGCGGAGTACCATTACAACGCAGAAAAAGATCTAATTTTGAGGCCTGGTACAACAGATACGAGGATTTGTTTTTGGTTGACGGGAAATCATTAGACGAGGTGGCCAGGGTAAGGCTTTTACTTGGAAAACTCGGTCCGACAACATATGAGCGGTATGTCAATTACATATTACCGATTCATCCAAGAGACGTAAAGTTTTCCAATACAATTACCACTTTAAGCATAGTACTGAGTTCGATTTCACGTGAAATTTTCATACAAAATTTCACGTGAAATCTGTTTCGGCGAAAATTTAGCTTGAAAATAAGCAAGAGTGGTACTGTGTTCTTAGCATGAAAAGTTGCTTCGCTGTTGCTTTCGCTTTGAAAATATAGATGGCGTTGACACATGTCTCCAATCATTTCACGTCTATTTAGTTTGTGCAGTTCATTCTTTCGAGCTAAAAAGTGACATTTGGTGTTTCAATTTGAAAATGGAGCAGTGCAAATGTCTTTCCAATAAGAAAATCGATCGAAGAGTGAAATTCTTGGCATTTTATCCGTCAGAAATGAGCATTGTCTCTGCTTTTCTCCATTGCCAAAATTTTCGCTCGAGAATGAGCAGATAATGGAGACATGTCAAAATTTCACGTGAACTCGAACTCAGTACCAGCCTTTAACCAAAATATTTGGTAGCCGCACATCATTGTTCAATCATCGATATCAATGCCTCAAAATGGTCAAGAGCGAGACAGATGATTTCGTTTCGTATGCCGGCAAAATCAATAAGCCATGCGAAAAATTCGAACTATCATCAATCAACGCTGAGCAATTCAAGTGCCTTATGTTTGTATGCGGACTACAAGCATCTAGAGACAACGACATTCGATCACGGTTACTAACGAAATTAAACTCGCAGACTATATCGTTGTATGCGTAAGCTGAAGAATGCCAACACATAATCAATGTGAAACATGATTCAGCCATGATCGCATCGGCTGCAAATAAGACAACACAATCAAACAATGTGCATGTGGTTAACACAAAACCAGCTCGAAACAACAAAACCCGTACCACTACCAAATCAAATGTGCCTCGAACATCATGCTGGCTTTGTGGTGAGCTTCACTATGTACGCAATTGCACTTACACACAACACATTTGCACCAGATGTGGTAACAAGGGACATCGAGATGGGTATTGTAATCACCGAGACCACCGGGTAGACAAAGCAAGGCGAAATATAAAAATAAATCAACTGGAAGTGTCAATCGAGTAGATTTCAATCGAAATCGGAAGTACATTCGAGTGCGGCTTAACGGCACGATGGTAACGCTTCAATTTGATTCCGCATCGGATTTAACTTTAATTTCCAAAAATACTTGGCAAGTAATCAGAAGCCCGATACTCATGACAACATCGAGCCAATCGAGTGTCTCAGGAGGCAAAATCAAAATTATCGGTGTGTTTGAGTGCGAACTGGAATTCCGGCAAAATAAGGCACGGATACCGTGCTATGTTACCAGTGAGTTGGATCTATTTGGAAATGATGGAATAGACCGGCTAAAAATGTGGAATCTGCCATTAGTGGCCATTTGCAATAAAACAATTGTTATGCCAAATATCAGGGAAGTGGTCAAACAAAAGTACAAAAAAGTGTTTAGTACTAAATTAGGGATGTGTGCCAGCTTCAAAGCACACCTATATTTGAAACACAATACAGTACCAGTGTTTAGGCCAAGGCGACCGGCGCCTTTTGCGATTCTACCAGACATTGAAAATGAACTTATACGTCTACAAGAGTTGGAGATTATTTCATCAGTAGAGTCCTCAACATGGGCAGCACCGATCGTTGCTGTCCGTAAGGCTAATGGATCTTTACGATTATGTGGAGACTATTCTACAGGACTAAATGAGCCGCTCAATCCTCATCAATATCCACTGCCAGTGGCGGAGGCAATTTTCTCGTCATTGTCAGGTGCAACTGTATTTAGCCAACTAGACCTCTTAGACGCATACTTACAAGTTACGAATCAAAGAAGCTGCTCACGGTCAATACACATCGCTGCTTATTCACGTACAACCGGTTACCATTCGGGGTGAAAACTGCACCAGGCATTTTTCAACAGTTGATGGACCAAAAGTTACACACGGCGAAAGGTGCTATTGCATCTTTGGACGATATGATTGTGTTCGGCAGAAATCAGGAAGAACACAACAATAACCTTTTCGAGGTTTTAAACCGAATCGAAAAATACGGTTTTACTTTAAATTTCGATAGATTCAGTTTTTCGCTCGCACAGATCAAGTACTTAGGTGTCATCATCGACAAAAACGGACGTCGACCGGATCCTGCAAAAATCGAGGCAATACAAGAGATGCCACAATCAATAGATGTTTCAACACTTCGGTCTTTCTTAGGAGGAATATCTTATTATAGTGCATTCATAAAAGAGATACGTGGACACAGACAACCGTTGGACGCATTACTAATAAAAGACGTTCCATGGAATTGGACGGGAGAGTGTGATCAAGCAGATGCTCAAATCAGATTTACTTTTGACTCATTTTAACCCAGAATTGCCAATAATTGTGGCAGCAGATGCAAGCAGTTATGGTATTAGAGCTGTGATTCCACACCGTTTTCCGGATAATTCCGAAAAAGCGGTAGCACATGCTCACAGAGCACTCAAGAACACAGAAAAAGCATACAGCCAGGTGGAAAAAGAAGCTCTTGCCCTAGTATTTGCCGTACAGAAATTTCATCGTATGATTTTTGGTCGAAGATTTCTGTTGCAGACGGACTATAAACCTCTGGTCACAATCTTTGGTTCAAATAAGGGTATCCCAGTCTGCACCGCAAATAGAATACAACGCTGGGCTCTCATTATGCAATCATAAGATACAACACTTGACAACCCATAAGTTTGGTCATGCAGATATGTTGTCACGTCTTTTGAAGGATAGGAGACAGAGCAATGAAGAATTCGTCGTGGGTGCAGTACACTTCAAAGCCGATGTTCGTCAGGTCATAGTAGAATGTACGAGTTCATTACCAGTAACATTCACAATGATCACCACAGAATCGGAGAAGGACTATGTTATCAACAGGATTCGGGAATACACAATACACGGATGGCCGGACTGTAAAACGGTCACTGTTGAAGTCATTAGACAATTTTATTTTCGTCGCGATTCAATTTCATGTGTCGAAAATTGTCTACTGTTTAGCAATAGACCAGTAATTCCGGAAAAGTTTCACAATCGGAATATTGAAACAACTTCATAGATGTCACCCGGGCATACAGCGGATGGAAGCTATCGCAAGGAGCTACGTGTATTGGCCATACTTAGACCAACAATGTGAACAAATTGTTAGAATGTGCCAGCAATGCAATGAGGCTGCAAAGTCACCAGTCAAAACAAAACAACATCGCCATGGCAACGTATTCAAATAGATTACGCTGGACCGAGCGCAGGCTATTATTACTTAGTCATTGTAGACGCTTTCTCAAAATATCCGGAAGTTATCCGTACACGGTCAACCACGTCGACTGTTACAATCAAATACCATCGCGAAACATTTGCAAGATTCGGAATTCCAGAAATAATTGTATCCGATAATGGAACACAGTTTTCATCCATCAAGTTCCGGAGGTTCTGCCAAGAACATGGTATTACTCATGTGTTCACACCACCGTTTCATCCAAAATCTAACGGACAGGCAAAAAGATTCGTGGATACATTAAAGCGCAGTCTAAAAAAAATGGAGGAAGACAGTAATGTAGATGAAAATTTATCTAATTTCCTTTTGAGTTATAGATCAACCGCAAACCCGAATTGTCCCGAAGCTAAATCACCTTCGGAAAATCTTTTTGGTCGACTAACGCGTACATCGCTTGACTTATTAAGGCCTCCACCACAAAATGTATCAAGTTCGCTACGTCCCAGCGCATTATTCAGCGCCGAACAGTTCAATCACCGGAATGGAGCGAAGCTTAGACGATTTAATGTTGGCGTTAAATTGTACCGTCACAACCAGTATCAATGGGTTTCAGGAGTCGTTAGGAGTCACCAAGGCAAGGTTTGCTACACGGTTCAAACTACTGATAGAACGATCCCGTCTCATGCGAATCAAATGAGGAAACGCGATTCCAAGGAAATTAACTGCGATCTGGATCAGCTTCCCTATGACGTCATTCTAGATGGTGACTCAAATTTGTCACAAACACCATCGCAGTCAAACGCACACCAGGGAATAGCTGCACAGCCAACAGGACCACCACTAAGAAGGACGACAAGGGTTTCCAAGCCTGTTCAAAGATATACGCCCGCGTTTACCCATAAGGAAGCAATGACACACATCAACCATGGCCACCCATACACACTCAGCGACCCAAGATGATGGACAAGATGAAGTCAGTCTAACTGGAATTGCTGACCACAGCACACGCGTACTTACTCATTTGATGTACTATTCCATTAATATATTATTCTTGCTATACTTATTAAGAATTGGTTGTGTTTTACTTTGCAAGAGCTCAACAATGGGAAAAACACAGGCTGAAAAAATAAAGCCTTCATTAGACGGCCGGAAACTAAAAGTGGGCAGGTAGCGTTATTCCTCCTACTATTAAACTATAAATAACTCAATTCAAAAATGAAACAGGCTAGCCAGTCCCAGCAAAACTACGCTCGAAAAATGTCCAGGACAGCGCACAATAATTAACCAGAGGTTTCTATTCTATTTCTAAACACACCAACGGTTTGGGTCCTCCTTGCAGGCAGCGTTGCCGCTTTGGTCTATTTGGACCAATTTGTAATTCAATGAATTGCCTGCGTTTTTCATGTTGCACTTAGGCAACTACAGAAAGTAAGGTGAAAACGTGCTACGAAACGTACCTACACTTCAAATTTGGAATATATACATTTTGGGGAAAAGTATCCTGTATTCGCAATGGGATAGGTGAGCCTATGTTTAATGAACTTTCTTCATTTGTTTCATTTGTAAACACCGAAACAGGTTTAAATACAATACAGTCAACAATATTTTATCAGCTATAGAGTTAGTAACGACGACTAATAATTTATATTATGTTTGGAATGCTAAAGAAATAATGGGTTTGGAATGATAATGAAATAATAACGATATGATTTGTTGCTTACTGCTATTTTTAACTTGCATATTTCAGGTCACTTTATAGTGCATAGCAGGCATGTTTATAGAATATAGCACCTACTTAAAATGTGAATAAATTGCTAACCAAATGAGCGTATGCAAACTAAAAATATATCTATATTAAAATGTCATTTTACTTTAATTTGTTAGTATACATGTCAATCTACACCTCAAGCATAAAAAAATACAAACATGATTAATTTTCAGTGCACATATCTAACTTTCAGTTCCGTTCTATGGAGTTTACTAGGTGGGGTGAAAAGTAACCTCCTTGACCACCAGAATGCGCTGCAACCGCAAAAAAGATTATTGTGCCTTATAGTCCATTCATATTTAGGCAGACATGTCAAATTTCAGAGCGATACAGTCATTTGTTTTGTTTTTACAGCCGATTTTTGTTGACGTGTTTGGCATCATGTTGAGTATGGAAATAAACCATTTTCATTCTCTCATAAAACATTATTTTTTGAGAGGCAAAACGGCGAAGGAAACAAAAGAAAAGTTGGATAAATATTATGGGGCTAGTGCTCCTTCAGATTATACCGTGAAATATTGGTTTCGAGAGTTTCGTGGTGGCCGAAACTCCACTGCCGATGAAGTCCGTAGCGGCAGGCCCTCCGATGCGGTTACACAGGACAATGTCAAAAAAATACATGAAATGGTGTTGGCCGACCGGAAAATGAAGATGCGCGAGCTAGCAGATGCCACAAGGATTAGTACCAAGCGCACAGGCCATATTTTGGGTGAGATTCTGCAGATAAAAAAATTATCCTGCCGCTGGGTGCCGCGCATGCTGACTCCGGACCAAAAACACGAACGCGAGCGCACTTCGGAAGCGTGTTTGGCCATGCTGATGCGGAATTGGGTGGACTTTTGGCTTCGATTGGTGACTTGATGAAACCTGGGTCCACTATTTCACGCCAGAGAACAGAATTGGCGCCCAGCAATGGACTGAAGCCGGCACGAGTGCTCAGAAGCGGCCAAGGGAGGCTCAATGGGTCGGAAAGGTCATGGCGTCGGTTTTCTGGGATTGTCATGGCATACTCTTCGTGGACTACCTCAAAAAAGAAAAAAACCATTACCAGCGAGTGTAATTGCGCATTATTGGAGCGATTGAAAGCCGAAATCAATGCGAAACGGCCTCACATGAAGCCAAAAAAATTTTGTTTTTACAAGACAACGCGCCGTCACACAAGAGCATCGCAACAATGGCTATAATCAACGATTTAGGGCTCGAATTGCTTCCCCATCCACCTTATTCGCCTGACTTGGCTCTCTTGGACTATTATCTGTTCACAAACCTCAAAATATGGCTCATCAATAAAAAATTCAGCTCGTGCGAGCAGATCATCAACGCCGCGGATGAGTATTTTGTAGGCCTTCCGGAAAATTACTTTTCGGACGGGATCAAAAAGTTGGAAAATTTCTGGAATAAGTGTATCGACCTAAAAGAGGACAACATTGAATAAAATTAAAAAAAAAATTAAAAAAAACATTTTTTTCATTCCCAAGGAGGTTACTTTTCACCCCACCTAGTATTGAATTCCGTGTGATAATTACAGAGAAGTGATATTTTCTTGAAGAATTGTTTGCCAAAAAATATTTACATAATTTGATTCACTTACACAAATATAAATATTTATGCTGATTCTACATCTATATAAACCACCTCCTTTCTCATAAAAGAAAGCTTTGAAATAAAAAGAAACCATTTATTTTCAAAGATACGCATACATATGTACAGTCCCTGGCCAAATTATTATACTCAACCAAAAAAAATCGAAAATCCCACATTTTTGTTGTGTATTTGCTTACGAAGTATTTTTATTTACCAAAAAAAGTTACATAACTGTATATTTTGTCCGATTTAAAGATATAAGTGAAGCACAGCTCTCAAAAAGATCACAAAAATTAGAAAATTGGAAATTTGTCAAACATTAGTATTTTGTATGTTTTCCTTTAGCTTGCAATAACGCGTTAATTCGGCGTGGCATACTGTTTATAGAGGATTGTATCATTTGATTTATGTTTGGGCTGTTGTGCCAAGTACTATTGAGTACTGCAATGAGTTGTTCCTTGGTTGTAGGAGCAGATTTGGCGACTTCTTTTTTCAAATAGTCCCAAACATTCTCAATGGGATTCATATCTGGTGAATTACCAGGCCAATCCAATACTTTGCCTTTTTTATATTCCAAATACTTGTAAATACATTTGGCAGTATGACATGGAGCTCCATCTTGCATAAATGTACAGTTATCAGTGCCTTTGAACCATTTCCCCAACTGTGGCATCAACTTATTTTGCAAAACACTCTTGTATTTTGCGGAATTCATCGTTCCTTCTACAAAATACAAAAGCCCAGGGCCCTTTGAACTGATAACAGACCACACCATCACTGACGGCGGATATTTAACTGTTGAATTGATGCAATTCAGGTCGTATTTTTCATTTCGCTGACGTCTGACAAACGTTGATTTCTCAACAACTGCTTCGAATTTCGACTCATCCGAAAAGCAAACCTACAAAACATCACAAATGACGAATATTTGGCAATTTTATATTATATATTCATTCAATATTTGCGGAAAAAATATAATACAGTATAACATTACTTTTTTCCAATCATCAACTGTGAAATGTTTGTACTTTTTTGCCCAAGCATAGCGTTTCTGGATCATAGCAGGAGTCAACTTTGGTTTCCGTGCTGGTTTTCTACCCAAAAGATTTTCTTCGCGCGCTCGACGGCGCACTGTTCTTTGCGAAACATTGATGTTGGCATCTTTTACAAGATTTGTGATAGCATTAATGGGTAATTTTCGGTTTTCGGTAACAGTATTTCGAATAAAGCGATCTTCTCTCTTCGTAGCGATGCGATTACGGCCACATCGACCTTTGCGTTTTGAACTGAAATCGGCTTCAGATTGCATTTTGAGACTGATATTCCGTACAGAACTTTGGGAAACACCGCAAATTCGAGCAATTTCACGCTGTGTGTGATTTTGTGCTCTCAACATGCCGGAAATTTCTCCTACTTTGATTGCACACAGATCCTTTCGTTTACCCATCCTTAAATTGAGTATTTAACCAAAAAACTCTGTAAAAACCCAAGACAAATACATGAAAATAATGTGGAAATGCAGAAATATTACATTACCTGATTGTTTTCGCACAAAAAATCGATTAGAACTCTTAAATGTCACCTTATCATAACCAAATCATTATAAGCAATGACGCATGCATTTGAGACTTATACCATATAATTGCCAAAACATAACGGTACATGCAGTAAGTGACATTAATCATTGTCAAAATGGACTAAATAAGTATGCGTAATCGATGACAAAGCAATACTTGTGTCAAACTTTCAAAATAACTATGGTAATATAGCAAAAATGCGCAATTTTTAATTTTTTTTGGTTGAGTATAATAATTTGGCCAGGGACTGTATGTATCTACTTTGTGTATAATATAAACGAAAAATTCAACTTTTTTAACATTTTAAAATGAAATAATGACTGGTTTTGTATTTTATCTTGGTTGGTCATCTTTGGTTCTTTTTTTCCAAAATGTTGGTCCTCAAATATTTTGTTTCAACACTGTTTGCAGGATTAACTCTGTAGCTGACCTGGGAGGTAGCAGCAAACACACGCGGGAAAAACTCGAGAAAACCTATGAATACTCCTATCCAAAGCGCAATTCTTTTAAGCGCAGCCCTAAGCCCTCCTGATCTGGTTTGCTGCAGAAGACGAATACAAGAACTGTTTGAATTAGCCAAAGCAGCTGATTGCAAGGAATGTTAGAACGAATACAAGGGTGCTCTTAAGCTTCTTAAATCAGAAATAAGGAAGGTCAGATTGAGCTCCTGGAAGGAGCTGTGTGATAGAATTAGTTATGGGCAAAATGGCTCTTTGAAGTGAGCCAGCTCCGTAAAACTCACTCATTTTAAAGAGCTGCCCTTTAAGAGCCATTCAAAAGAACCATTTCAAGCAACTTTTTTCATGCCTGCAAAAGTTTAAACTTAACTGCTGTTTTTTGTTGTTTGCTGTCTTATGATGTGTTTTGTTGTTTTTAATAATAAAAATAAATCTAATATAACATAACTTAACCTTAAAAACATAACACATAACATAGATTGAAAAATAAACCTTGAAATAAAAATCAATCGGATTGTTAACAATAATCATTCATGAAAAACTTTGTATCTTATAAATGATAGTGTAAAAATAATACTTGTGATGTTCGTTTTGTTACAAAGTGAGATTGATTTCAGTAGGCACTTACCCATTTCCAGTAGGCACAAACCATTGAATACCTCCAAAGTGTAGATAGGGCGTTTATGCAAAGGACGTCAGCGGTCTGCTCTAAGATACTGGATCCACAAGATGATAGCTAGGTCGATCTTTCTTTATAGATGACGGAAATTGCCTTTGCTGGCATGATAAATAGAGTTCAGCGGTTGGTGGCTCTCTGCATTACAGGTGCCTTGACCGCGACTTCTTCGTCTGCTTTGAATTTCCTTCTTCATCTCCCTCCGTATGTCAGACTAAAGGATTGGAGACATTATTAGTGAAGAATAATCAGTCGCAGCAGTATTGCACGAGGGTACGCAGGAAACCACTCTTTGCTTCGAACGTAAGAATTGGGCAAGAATGGAATTCGGAAATGTGTGCAGTAGCCCTTAGAATCTGCACTGATGGCTCTAAAACAGCTGCAGGAGTAGGTGCTGCAGCATATTCTGCAGACCATAATATAGAAGCAACTTTCAGGCTTCCTAGTCACTGTAGTTTTTCCAGGCGATACATAAAGCTGCTGAATTAGCATATATCAAAGATACTGCACGTGAGGGGATCAACATCTTCACAGATACTCAAGCGGTGGTAAAAATTTCGATTCGACTGTGTAAACAAAACACAAATTTGTATGTTAATTGTTTTTTTTTTTTAAACTAGTGAACATTTTTCAGGGGGGGCTGAGGATTTGGAGATTTTCATTCCACGTGCTTGGCGTAGCTACTCAAAATATCAGTAAAATGAACGCTGGTGTCAAAAGGTTAAATAATAAGACCTGCATTCTTATATATGTACAATGTACCCGGAAAATTTCAGCTCAATCGTATGATGTAATATATATGAATATATTGTATACATATATATATATATATATATATATATATATATATATATATATATATATATATATATATATATATATATATATATATATATATATATATATATATAGATGTGCCTAACTGCTCTTTTTACTTTTTACTGAGCAGTGATCGCAGAGAGCAGTTTGAGCAAAGAGCAGTTTAGAGTAGCAGCTATTCAATCGCAATTGCAATTGCAGTTTCGTGCATACGAAAAACCGCTCGCTACTTTTGATTGCTCATTGCCAGTGTTTGCTCGTTACCTTCTCATCGCCTTCGATTTGTGCTTGATACATCAATTTGTAGTCTCGGATTGCAATCGCATTGTATGCTTACAATGTGACTGTATTTTTCCGTGGCGATGGATGCTCATGTTTAGAACAGATGTAGTATGTTTGGGAATACGTTGCCTGTATTAATTCGGCACTTGCTAGCAGAAGAATGTATTGCCAAGTGCTTGGTAGATCGTATAGTAGTTTTGTGGTTTTCAAAATGTCATACATTGGATGCAAGCAACGTAGTGAAATGTTATTATGCATGTACAGTATTATGCAGTATGTAATTCAATCTCGAAGATTTATTTTTCCTGGCTAATCTAAAACAATCGGTTTTCCACTTCGCATCACCGAAGCATGAAGTTTGTCGAAAATTTTATTAAGAAATGATAACAAAATTTTTACGTGTATTAAACATGCACCCACTAGGGGGCCAATCTCTTCGGTAAGGCTGGACATGAGTCACAACCCCGGTAGGGTTGGAGTTCAGTCACGAGCACCGCCGCAGAAGCCAACTGGCGAACCAAATCGGATCTCAACATTTTTAGTGCTACTTTCAGTTTTTTGAGCGGATTTGATTTTGACGTATCTTAGAAACTAGGGCGTTTTTTTCCAGATTTGTATGGAAATTTCACCCAAAACAACTCAGAAAGGTCCTCAAATTCATGCTAGACAAAAAATTTTTTTTTCGAAAATATGGACGTTTTTGCCCAAATTCCTCTATCAAAAATTTTGTCACCCTTAATATATCACTAATATACTCCCCGACCACTTTCAATCATCGAAAGCGCCATAAAGGTAGTTTTTGCCAAACTATGGCTAAAAACCCCTTACTCCCCTACAAAACCGAAATTTTTTTATCACAGCAATAGGTATTGGCCCGTTATGTCCGAAACCACTCTAACCCAAAATTGGCCGATTTTGTCCGATTTCAGCTACTTTTGCCGTATCTTCGAAACTAGGCCGCTTTTTCCTAGACTTGTATGGAAATTTCGCCCGAAACAACTCTGAAAGATCCCCGAATTCATGCTAGACCAAAAACAAATTTTTGGGAAATATGAACGTTTTTGCCAAACATCCCCTATCAAACATTTTTTCGCCCTTAAAATATCACTAATATACTCCGCGACCACTTCCAATCATCGAAAGCGCCATAAAGGCAGTTTTCGCCAGACTATGGCTAAAAAACCCCTTACTCCCCTACAAAACCGAAATTTTTGTATCACAGCAATAGATCTTGGCCCGTTATGTCCCAAACCACTCTAACCCAAAATTGGCCGATTTTGTCCGATTTCAGCTACTTTTACCCTAAAAGCTTTTTGAATAATTGAATAAAATACTTGCAAGTCCGAAAATACTCGCAAGGGTAGAAAGAAAAGAATCTGAATATATGAGCATTTAAAATTTTCTGTATTGCAAAAGAGCAATGAGCAGTTGAACAGCATGAGCAAAACACAACCAAATTGCTCACTGCTCTTCATAAAACTTTCTGCTCTGCAAAAGAGCAGTGAGCAATTGAACAGCATGAGCAGAGAGCAATCGCACTGCTCACTGCTCTTTTCAAAGAACAGTGCGATTAGTAGCAGTGATCGCAGGAGCAGTCCCATCTCTCTCTCTCTCTCTCTCTATATATATATATATATATATATATATATATATATATATATATATATATATATATATATATATATATATATATATATATATATATATATATATATATATATATGTATATGTATATATATTTATATACATTACTTTGTAAAAGTTGTATCAAAAATTTATATTTTACTTATATAATATATTTATATAGCACTTTTATTATAGGAGAAAAATTCAACCTGACTTCGCACTGTAAAAAAAAACATTTTCATAACACGTATGACTCTTTTAAACCTGTCACATTGATCTTTGTGTGAGACTTTTTACGACAGCGACTCCAATCAGTAATCGAAATTCTATCGTAGTTGCGTTGCTTTTTGTCTAGCAGCAATTGTTTTGAAAAAATTTTGTTTGTCTTTCTTATTCAGAAAAGTTCCTAGTACGAAAATTAAAAAGTGAAAAACATGCAAGAGTTCCTGTGGTGATAAAATTTCAATTTTGTCGTCATAATCTAATAAGGCATTCGCTTATTTGATCATTTATTTGATTTGTTGGCTACAAAATTTCAGGGGTACGTTGTGAATTGCTGGTCCTTAGACTTGTTTTTCGCAAAGAAGACAAACCTTTTTGACTTTTCACAAGGATCTTATGTAACTTTTAAATTTTTTAAAAAATTTTAAAAACAGTTTTGTAAATTTATTCAAAATTATTATGGAGTCGCACGTATTTAAGACATTCCGACGTGAATCGCCAAGATTTGGCGAGTCAAATGATATTTCGAGCAATGATAAAACCGTCCAGATTAAAAACATTGCTTATGCTGGCCTACAGCCGATTGTTGAAGAGCAACACCCAAAAGTGGTCGGTTTCACTAAGTACAATGCAAAGGCCGATTGTTGTGTGATATGCGGATCAAGTACAGGCTGCTGTTGCAGGAAAGTTTGTGGACGAAAACCAGCGCAGATATGCAAGCCACTCAAAACACTGTGCAGACCCCGGCCTAAAAGATGCACCAAAATGGATTCCGGGTTGATATGCGACTTATACAAGTGCGATTCAAACACGGATAGTGTTTGCAACAAAGCTTCAAGCTTCTCTAGCTTTTGCCGGGCCTATAAGTGCTGCGAAATGTCTGGTAGGCAGAATAAGTGCCCGCAGGATGACGCCTGCTGTGACTGTTTCAGCCCCCAATGTGGGATGGAAGCGGATTCATCAGTGGATTCCCTGTGCGATGCATGCCCCCCGGAATGTCCACCATGCTTTAATCCTCCACCGCCATGCTGCAATCCTGCATGTAGTCCACAAGCGGCATGTTGCCCAAATTGCGAGCCCCCTAAACCATGCCCTACAAATAATGTATGTATGGAAGAAGGTACAGGCTTACATTGCCCGTGGAAAAAATCATGTTTCGAACCATTACCTCCACCATGTCCCAAACCTCCGTGCCTTCCTCTGCCTCCTCTCATACCCAAACCGACTTATGACTGCTCGTGCAATTGCAACTGTGAAGAAACCGATTCCGATGTGGAGGATGGCTGTGCGAATTCAATTGACCAAGAGAGCAAGTTGGCGGTTTTCTTCAAGAAGAAAATGGAAAAGCTGAATTCATCCTTACAAGACGAGTGCAAGAAAGTGGACGAAACATCGAAAGAAGTAGAAGATTGCTTGAAAGAAAAACAATCACTTGAATCGAAACTATGTGACAAAGAGAAAAAAGTACTGGAGACTTGCCGGGCAGTAAAAAAAGTCGAGTGTGAGCTGATGAACATCCGAAATAAAATATGCAGCTCCAAACTGGAGTGCTTCAACGAGAAAGAAGAACTTTTTTGCCCCAAGGTCGCAATCCAATACGTGCGCGTTCTCCAATCGAAGCTTGAAAAGGTGCGAAGTGGCGCAATGTTGAAAGCAAGTTTGTTGGTGATGTGCAATGATTCGAAGCAGCGCCTACAAAACTATAACCTCCAGTTAAGAGAGGACATTACGATTGTTCAACTAATAGCCAAAAGTATCAAACAGGAGATCGATAATATCAAGAAGGCCATTTGTTTTCCAGAAGAGGCCAATAAAAGAAGATAAGCAGGGTGCATAGAAGCAGAATCAGCAAACTCGACTTCGGGTGAAAGAAAAATCTAACGGCTAAGGATCATCATTTTATTCGCAACGTTATTCAGAATCAATAGGTATATTGTGTTTGAAATCCAACTATAGATTTTGATTACAATCTTTATGCTTTAGATGTCTGGTGTATGCTTTAAGTCTAACATTACCGAGAAACGAGATATCCAATGCAGAACAATGCATTAACAAGACATCATTTTGAAAAATTTCCTTAGAGGATATTGTCATGGCTCGAAGACTTTTACTTTTTGACGATTTTTAAATTAAAAGTATTTTTCGTTTTAAACGGATTTTTTTTACTAACTTTCATCAGCCAAGACGTTCTTTAGTTACCGCTTCCATTGTCTCATATATTTGTTAAAACGGGAGCGCTTTATAATGTAGGTAAATTCCGTGGATGTATTTAGCAGTCGAGTCCGTTACAGCAAATAACAGTTGATCGTCAAGTCTTCACTGATAAGCACGTGACTAGGATTGGGAAAACTTGTTTATTCAAGTATTGTCTATTCAATTATTGATCAAAGAAAGAACGCTTATTTTTCTCATATGACCGGATTCTAACCGTGTTCAAATGCATACAAGGATTATATGATTGATATCGCAATTTTAATAATAATTAATAAAAACTAATGGATGTAACAACAATAAAACCAATAGGGTTAAAATCGCATCCAAACGCAATGTTCCAGCACTAGCGTAAAATGACTATGGGATGCTTAGTTTAAATATAATGGGAGGTCTTTTTCCGCACTACGGGGCTGTGTATGTTTTTTAACATACGTTGTCGCGTCTTGGTTGAGTCTGGCTTATCAACTCATGCCTGAGACTTTTGGTCCGGTACATATATAAATTCTTTCCCATGTGCCTTGGATTTATGTTGTGGTCATTGTAGTCTGGGGAAATCTAACATGTTGCTTCGGAAAAATTCGGGGAAAGCTGAATTTTGGTGTGAACCTTGGTACTGGCGTGTTGAACAAAATGTCAAAAGTCCCCATCGATCCGAGCGCTGCGTCACTTTTTATACGGGGTCAAAGGTCACCAAAAGTGACCTTTCCAAAATATCTCAGTAACGGTTACGTCTACAGAAAAACAATGTATGACAAATTTGTAGCTTAAAAAATTTCCAACAAAAAAGATTATATAACTTTTTCCTGTAACCATAACCGTTTTTGAGATATATTGGTCTAAACATTTGTAACTAACAGCATCCTCTTTCTTAGGGCATGTAAATATTGTCCGATTTTGATTACGACTTGGCATGTTTGTGAGTTTGTCTTTCTATGTTTAAGAGGCTCATGAAAAAAATATGTAAATAAACTTAACAACCATGCTCCAGGGTAGATGGAAAAGCGTGCTCCGAAAAGTTTCCCCATCCCCCTTTGCCATGAAATGGTATCCTTGAGCATCCATCCCAAATCTTCAGAAATGGGCTCGTTGCCTACTCTTTGCACACTGTTCAACAAGATAGGATCACTTTTTATCCTGTAAATTGTCTATTATTGACATCGTGAGACTAGCCCTACACCCAAACCCTACCACCACCCTACCCACCCCCGCAAACGAACCATTCCGAAATAGCCGGTTTTTTAGTTTTTTTTTCCATACCGTCTTATCCCATGAACGATCAGGGCAAGGTCAAGCAATTTCAGGTGCAAATTGGTTTCGAGACGTGTCATGTCCCTTTGGCGCTACGTATTCATCACAGGATTGGTAAAAAACTGATTATTAGGGGATAGTCTGCAGCGGGTTGAGCCCCTATAATGTCAAGAATGAGCGTTTACAGAATTATGCCATGTTTTTATCTTGCTTTTTCATACTCCTAGTGCCATGATATGTTACAAAACCTATTTTCACTTGCAATGTTGTTATCTTGTTCTGCTTTTTCGTGGAAAATCCCATACCAATGATGCAGCAATACAGTTTATTTCCGAAAAGAGAGTAGCGAGCAGACGTCCCTACAAGTTATATGGCAAAGGGGGGCGGGGGGTGGTGGTAACTTTTCGGAGCACCCTTTTCCACCTATCCTGGAGTATGGTAGATAAGTTTGTTTACTTGTTTTTTTCATGCGCCTCTTGAACATAAAACAACAAACTCATAAACTTTCCAAGGCGTAATCAAAATCGGATAATATTTACATGCCCTGAGAAAGAAGATGCTGCTAGTATCAAATGTTTAGATCAAAATATCTCAAAAACGGTTATGATTACAGGAAAAAGTTATATAATCTTTTTTGTTGGAAATTTTTTAAGCTACAAATTCGTCATACATTGTTTTTCAAAAGAATTGACCGTTACTGAGATATTTAGGAAAGGTCACTTTTGGTGACCTTTGACCCATTGATATAAAAGTATAGAGGATATGCGAATAGCATATACGTATACTGCATTGATATAAAAGCATAGACATATAAAGAATGGACACGAAATGATAATCCATGAACCCGTACGTGAATGAAGCATTTTTACTACACATGCAACTTACTCTCTCCAAAAAAGCTTTCCCCTCAATGCCGCACACTATACTCTTCTGCGCTGTTGACTCTCTATGTAAACAAATATTTCCATACATTTCTATTGTTGTGAACATGGTCGATTTTCGGGTTAGTTGGAGTAGCAGGGAAAATAAAATATGTGTCACATGGGGCACAAATTTCAAAATTAATCAAATTTTCTGAATGAAATTTGATGTTATTTTGTAAGGGGAGGTCGAAAATGTTGCTTGCATACATATAACAACCATTTCTTTCCACAATTCGAAAGCTTTCTATCCTAAATCCGGTAAAAAGAGGTACATTGATTCAAATTGAATTTGTACTTACATCACACATTCTAGGGCGAAATCCTATGAGTAATTGGTGCAAAACACTTTTTACTTTCACACTGTTTGTTGATCAATCTAAACATTTATACTTTTAATTGATGAAAACACGAAAATAAAACATGTGTCAAACCACCCGATCGCCATTTTTGTTGATTGCTTTTGTTCATAGGCGGGGAAAGCTTGATAGCGTGTAGGGGCATTAAGTTTGATCAATTATATGAATTGACGTCATTTAGGTGAAGAAAATTGTTCGAACGATGAAAACCGGTGTGAATGAACGATTTAAAGTAGCACAAGTAAACTTCGTAATTGACTTGGGCTACTATTTACGAATGCTGTTTGCAGATTATGATGCTAAATGATCTATACGCATGTAGATGTTTTATGTTACGTTGGTAGGCAAACCGGTCGATTGAAATTAAATTAGCAAGTGTTTTGGTCGCGAAAATTTTATTTCAGTTTGATTTCAAATATATCTATTTTAGGGAATTTAAGGGAATTTTAGATTTGATGGCTGTGTTTGTCTGCAAATTAAATTTTCTAAATGGTATTTCTTACACTATAGTTTACTTTTTTATGTTAATAGAAAATACGTTGAATAAGGTGGCTAATCAAGAAATAATATTATTGTTGTTGCATTATTTGCGTCATAGGTATAAAATTAATTATAAAAGACATACAGTGAGAAATGTAATAACAATAAATAAATCAACCAAATTTTTTGAAACAAAGCATCGGTCAGAAAGGCCTAAAATCTTATCAGAGTGTGAAAAAAGTGGATTATCAGAAAAATTATGAAAATCCCTAAATTAAGTGCCCCAGTTTTACAAATTAAGGTGAACAAACGAGTTGAAAAGAAAGTCTCTACTCAAATTATTCGAAATTCAAAAAAGAAAGCGAATTTAAAGGGCAGAATGGCGGAAGCTAACCTTATAATAGTTAAAAAAAATTGATTTGTTAAATAACGTTTCGCTTAAGAGTGCGCAAAAATGCCAAAATAATTCTGGAAGTCCATAATTTTTGTTGCTGAAGTAAAAATTAATGTTTTTGAATCTAATAAGCGGCAATATGTTCGGCGAATGTTTAATACAGAGTTTAGGAGGGAACATACTACTTCCACTGTAAAATACAGCGGAGGAAACATTATGCTATATATAGATTTTGTGAATGGTAGGATGGATCAAACGTGTTGCCTGGGTATTCTTAAAAGAAATATTAAACAAAGTGCTGAAAAATAAGGCATTTTATACAATTTTCGCATGTATCCGGAGCAATGTAGGCTTTGGGCTATTTGTTACTGTCCAAATGCTATTAACGAACTTAAACCCGATCGAACATTTATGGCATCAAATTTATGGCAATCAAATTTGCATTTATGGCAATCAAATCTATGAGCTCGTTCATATAAAAAAACATGTATACCACTCTTGCCACTCTCTCGTATGAAGCATACCAATTTACTTTCTTTTTCCTGGGCTTTGTAAAGACGATCTCTAGGGTGGAAACGTAATTTATTAATTTTGAAAAACCTATTTTACCTGTAATAAATATGTCCGTTTGCTACAAAAAAGTGCGGTTATTTTACATACAATGGAGGGACGATTTGTAGAGTGGGAAGATAATTTAAAACAAAAGGATCGCTAATTTCGGGAAATAACCTATTTAACCTGAAATAAATACGTCCCCTTGGTTGAAAAAAGCCAAGATTTTACATGCGATGTAGGGACAAATTTGAAGGGTGGGAACATAATGTAAAACAAAGGGATCATGAATTTTGAAAAAATATGTTTTACCTGAAAGAAATATATCCTTTTGTTACAAGAAAAGTGCGAAGAATTTTGTATATGACGTTGGGACGATTTGTCGGGCAAAAAGGTAATTAAAAACATGTGCTTAAGGATCATTTCGTACAAGAAATGTGCGAAGAATTTGTATTCGCACATTTTGAAAGCAAAATTTACGGCGAGTGGAAGCGTTAATATTCGTATTGAGCAAAATGAAGTGTAGTGTTGTGAATTGTGATAGTGATTATAAACGCAGTGCGAGGGCGATTTCTTTTTTCCGGTAAGTAAACAATATTTGAATTTACCACAGCAAATATTGCAAGTAAAACTTGTGTCGAAATAGACGCCGCGATATGTGAAGTGATTTTTTCAGACAAAGGCTATACAGCTTGAGCGCATTTGAAGGGATAAAAATGTACCTTCAAAATTACAAAATAGTACCATTTTAAATAATACAATAAAATATTATCGGCTTTAGCTTTAGAGACGATATACGTTGTCTATGCTGATTTATAGACTAGAAGGGAACCAGATCACAAATCAATAACCTCTATAAATAGTTTGTTTTTTGTGGATGCCGAGAATTCTCTAACATTATTTGCGCGTAAATGTCTTGAGTGTATATATAATTTGAAACTTTTTTAATACTCGTTAGATTAAAACATTTATTTCAGATTGTTTTATTTGAATAGTTTTTGAGCCTAATAAAGTGACTCAGTGCCGCTGAAATTGAATTTAGAATTTCTCTACTAAATAAATTCAAGTGAAGTTTTTTTTTCACGGAATTATGCTTAGTGATCTGCGTTATGTGGCAACACGGCAACAATTAGGTCTGTTCGCGTGCTACAATTAATTGCAATGAAGCCGTTTATGTACTTCGTTTTACTCAATGCTGAAAATTTCCCCCCTTTCAGTAAATTTCAGTAGAGTCTGAGCTATTGAAAAACAGTGAAAAATGTGAAACGCGTGTCGCGAGTAAAAATTTCCAAATGTGCGCGGCAAGCAACATATTTTTGCGTAATGTTGTTTTGAAGATCGAATATTTTTGTGGCGATAATTTATCACAACTTAGAATGACTTTATAATTACTATTGTTCTCACAAAAACCGACAACTGAATCTTTTCCGGAAATGCAATCAGAGCGTTTTCGTACCTTTCCTGAATATCCCCCACCACATGATTTACAAAAATTCTGTGACTGAAAGTACGCGAACAGACTTCAGCTCTGCTCAGAGCTAATCATTTTCATAAAAAAAAAGCTGTTCCGCTGCCGCACAACTAATTAAAATACTACGCACAGTTTTAATGCAAATCGAAACTCATTGATTCGCTATTGACGTGAATTACATTACATCAATATTAACAAATTTTTATTTGCACCAAAAAAGTTGCCCTTTAATTTTACAATATTTCACGCCGCCTTCGTCATACAAACACATTGCGACCTCTCGCTCACACAACTACACCAGAGGTCGAAAATTGCTTCATTTCTCTCGGCCCATTTCGTATCCATTCCTCTCTATATCTATGTATAAAAGTATAGAGGATATGCAAATAGCATATACGTATACTGTCCGTGACTGTTGCCAGAAACAATTGTATTAATATGGGTGAGAATGCAGTGTTCTGACAATCTCAGGTGTTCCAGCATCGTTCCAGTTACTGGGACTGTCAATTTTCGTTTCATAAAATCGATTGTCTTCAAGCCGCGCATTTATAAAACGCTTTATAATTCGTGATCGGGAGCTGCATTCAAAAAAATATTGCATTTAGTGTCGTGCGCATATGAGTGGCAGTGTCGAGTGATTATTTCATTAAGCTAATGTGTATACAGAATTAGGTAAAGCAGGTTTTATGTTGTGCGGTTTGGTTGTGGTGAAAGAAAATAAAGTTAATGAGTGAACGGTTTAATATTTTTAAAATATAGCTTTTGTTAGAGAATGCGTGAAGTGTTTAAATTTCAAATACGCCTGTTTATTTCGTTTGCGTGAATGATAGCTTGGCAATTGTCGCGAGAACGAAAACATCACCCGGTTTGTTTACATTTTAAGCAGTGTGACATGTTGACTTTGTAAGTAGGTCAAAGCGGGTACTAAACTAAATAATGAAAGGGGGCATTTTCAGCTTATGCTCAGGTACATGAAAATATAAAATGAAATAGTAAAATTGTAGTTTCTGAAGCCAATAAATAACAGTTAATTATGTAACGAGCATTGTAAATCTGCCATAGCCGGTCCCAAGCCCGGTTAAGAAAAGAGGAGGGAGGTGCGAAGCTGTGAGAATAGCTGAGTTTTTGCACCTCTATCGCAAATATGTGCAAATATATACATAAATAAATATATATATATATATACATATAAATATATATATATATATATATATATATATATATATATATATATATATATATACATATATATATATATATATATATATATATATATATATATATATATATATATATATATATATATATATATACACATATGCATATACATATACATTTATGTATATATACATTTTTATGTATATAGATATACATATATATATATATATATATATATATATATATATATATATATATATATATATATATATATATATATATATATATATATATATATATATATATATATATATATATTGTTGTGATCTATCGTTGAACACCTTCCGTGAGTTCGATATTCTTCACATTCGTGAAATAAAACAGTTTCTTTTAAAAACACTAATTACACTTTTATTATAAACACTATTAATTATTTACACTAAATTCCGTACACTTTGCAGATCGCACTATTATAATTTCGCGGTACAATTTAATTATCGCACTATAATTACTCGCACTTTATCGCTTTTAATTAATCGCGCCCGGATACACTAAACTGCAGTATCGCTTTTCAAAGTAACAGCCTTTCGCTGTCTTCGCTATCTATTAACTGATCGCCAGCTCCTCTCGCGGCGTTATTTATAGTCTTGTCGTGTGTCTCGGGTTCTCGAAGCCTCCTGATCTGGCTTCTGGAAAGCTATTGTGAACGTTCGTTACCGTTGCCATGTGAGTCAGGTTTGGGGCTCTGGAATGTTCCCTTTTTACTTTCTAGAGGACTCTGTCTGCGACTTGTTTACAAATTGCATGTACGAGACACATGTATCCGACTTATATTTCTTGCAGATTCTCAAACTGGTTTCTAGAGAATTATTTTACGTTTTGTTTTTCGTTGTTTTGAATTACATGTATGAAATACATGTATGAGATGTATTTTGAGTATTTCCTAGCCGTTTTTTAGTATTTTCTGGCGCCGCTACAACTTTTTTGGCGTGCATGCAACAATATATATATTTATATATATATATATATATATATATATTTATATATATATATATATATATATATATATACATATATATATATATATATAAATTTATATTATATATATATATAGATATGCAAAGATCATGCACACGTAAATGTATTGTAATGTCCTTTAGTACTCTTATAAATGGTCTATATTTAAATGAATGTTTTGCAATTGTTGTTGGCAGAATATGTATTCAAAATCGTAGCCTTAACTGTCTTGGATACCGCAATTGCATCATTATAAAAAGTGCAAATTGCATTAGTAAGTGGAAGTGATAAATGTTCTGGGGAATAGGTTATATTGTGTTTTTTTTTCCCAGATAATGGAAACTACGATTGAATTTTTAAAATATTTTACAATCTGCTGTATTTGAAATTAACTAGCAAAAACTTACGCGAAATCGTATTGAAGGAAAATCATATTGAAGATTCTAATAGGTCTGTTCACGTACCTGAATCTATTATAATATAGGTGCGTTTTTTTGCACACCCGAGCAGATCAATATCTGTTAAGTGTATTGAATACAACAACAAAATTGTTATTGTATTCAATATACTTAACAAATTTGGATCTGCTCGGGTGTGCAAAAAAACGCACCTTATATTAAAATAGATTCACAGCAAGTCGTTTTAGCACTCTTGCTGCCACCCAAATTTTGCCACAGAAAGAAGCCAGCTGCAAAAATATGTTGCTGCTGCAGTACGCGAACAGATCTAATCTCTCACATATTTTCGAATGTAACTATTCTCTATGCTTCTAAATAATAACCCGGATTATAATAACCCGGTTGCAAAAGGAGGAGGGGGGCTGGTAACTTAAGATTTGGTTCTGTGGTAAGATTCGTATTTTAAAATGCATTTTAAATATTCTGAGTTTATGGTTGATAAATGATTTGAACAGAAGTTATTATTATCAATAACATTGGTTTATAAATTTAATAACGCGCACTGATTTGTGTTGCATTTTCTCGGGATAAAATTCAGAAATTTATTCAAATCATTGATTCAATTTCTTTTATTTGAATTCATCACAAATGTTAATAAATAAAATTTCCACGTATTTCATCATTAACTGTTCATAGATATTGTGAATGTATTTTACTATTAAATTCTTCCAGTTAAATCGAAACACCATTTTAATATATTTAAAATATATTGGCCCCTTTAATTATACGAAATCGTATAATCACTACACCTTTGTATTTTTATGCCAGATGCATGTATTCACTACAACTATCAAACAATCCAAAAAATGGCAACAAAAATTTCGCTATGCCCATATCCTCTATACTTTTATATCAATGCTTTGACCCCGTATAAAAAGTGACGCAGCACTCGGATCGATGGGGACTTTTGACATTTTGTTCAACACACCAGTACCAAGGTTCATACCAAAATTCAGCTTTCCCCTAATTTTTCCGAAGTTTCGCCTTTTTTATGTCGGATTTCACTGGGCTATTGTGTATTTCGACGGCTGGAGAACACGCAGCGTTCTTTTTGTTTTCCAGAAGCAAGTTCACCATATTTTTCTTGATAGATAGTAGACCACAAAGGGTTTTCCGAGCAGAATCCTCTTCGCTCATTCGAGCTAGGTGTTCTGCCCACTGGAGTCTACCAAGCTTTACCTTAGCTATTACATCTGCTTCTAGTAGTAGGGGAGCCAGGGATGCTAAATTTGCAGTTACTAAAGCGTCATGGGGACCTATTGGATTTGTGAAGATTAGGTTCTAAAATGAAAAAAAGCTTATGTCAAGTTTTCCATTTTAGTGAGGGGGAGAGCGTGTAAAAATTTTCACAAACGTAAAAAAAAAGTCACATGGAAATACTCGAGCACGTCAGAAATTCATAGTGTATACGCGCTTTGTCTTTCTGATAACCGATAGATATTAATCTGACGATTAACTAGTGGGAAATGGCCGTAAAAAGGGGTAAAAAAACAAAAACAAAAAAAGTTATTCGAGCGTGTCAGATATTCAGAGGGAATGTTAAGTGAACTCAAAAAAGTGTCTATTTAAATGACTGACGATTTGGACGTGACCAAAAGTTATAACTGATTTTTGAAAATGTAAAAAAAAAATGTGACCTTGAAATACTAGAGCGCGTCAGATTTTTATACAGAGGGTTCAACTTGACGTCTTAAGCTGCGTTTTATTTTCATCCAGAGTGTAGTAGGTATCCTGGATGCATAATAAAACGATCCAGAGTAGCACGTGGCATTATCGGGCCGTACTTTTTCAAAAATGCTGAGGGTCGCACAGTTACCATGAATGGCGAGCGTTATCATGGAATATTGACTGAATTTTTCCTCCCGAAAATTGATGAAATCGATGTTGATGACATTCTCTTTCAACAAGATGGTGCAACATGCCACACAGCCAGAGTTACGATAGATTTATTGCGCGGACAGTTCGGTGAATCAATAATATCGCGAAATGGCCCTCACAACAGGCCACCGAGATCGTGTGACTTAACGTCATTGGATTATTTTCTTTGGGACTATGTTAAGTGTAAGGTTTATGTCGACAAACCAGCAACTCTTGATGAACTTGAAGCCAACTTACGAGCCACTACTGCTGCCATTCCAGCGGAAATGGTGCACTGAGGCATCGAAAATTGGAGCGAGCGTATACACCAATGCCAGAAAAGGCGCGGTGGTCATTTGAATGATATTTTATTCAAATCATAAATGGCATACAATTTTCCATCAAATAAAGCTATTTCGCACCATTTTTGGCCGAAATATCCGTATTTTATTTCAATTCCGAGTTCTATCACTCTTATTGGGAAACCCATTATATATATATATATATATATATATATATATATAACTATACGCTTGTGCACATTTCTCCACAAGCATGTGATGTATTTTGTTCGCAATAAATGTTGCTGTAGCTCTGATCGGCAAGGTGGCAAATTACAAGCGTCCTAATTACGCACATTTAATGAGAAGGGCTGAGATGTATCAAATACTTTGTATGTTTTATTAAATATTTCCATCCTAGCACTGTTGTCATTAGCAATTTTTTGATTCAGACAAATTGCAGATTTTGGCCGATTTTGGCGTTAAAATCTCCAAGGACTATTGTTACATCATCCTTTGGTTACGGACTGAGGATTCGCTCGACTTATTCATGATAAGATTCTTTTTGGTCAGCAGCACATTTCACCGTAGGCCCGTGAACATTTATGAGGCTGATGTTTGCAAATTTTCTTTGCACGCGAAATGAGCATAGCTTTCATTAAGAGCGTTAAGGTCGATGATGGTAGACATATTTGACTTCTCTAAGAAGCCTATGCCGTGCTTTGTACTTTGGATGACATCTGTAGTTTAAGTCATATTCTTGCTTTTTTACCTGTGCATCTGGGGTGTGTTCAATGTGCATGCTATAGCAGCTATTAGCTGCTATTTTAGCAGCTCTGGCTGTCCAATGTCACGAAATAGCTACTTTCTGATGCTTGCTATTTGACAGTCGGGCTGTCCAAGATTCCGGAATAGCTGCTAAGGTAGCAGCTATTCGCTGCTCGTAGTCTGGAGGATAGCTAAAAAGTAGCTAAGGCAAAATGGCCGTGCGTACACAGCTGACATGCAGTTTGAACGTCATTTTCAATTGAAAATTGAAATGAAAAGAACTTTTTGCGCTTTTGTGACACAGGAGATGAGGAATAAATTTGAAAATAGTGACAGCATAAATTAAATACGGGCTTTTAAACACTTAAACTCAACTCGAGTTTTAAGTTGGCTTGTACACAGTGCAGCTCATCTTGAGTTTTTAAAAGGCGAGCATGAAGTGTAAAAGGCCGGGTGCTCTGATTCCTGTATTATCAAATTTTCAACGATTATTTCTTGCTCTTTTTCTCATATATGGCGTCAAAAGCCGCAAATAAGTGATACGTTTTAAATATGTTAAGAAAATTTTAATGAATTGTGCAGCTGCATGTTAAAAACTCTTAAATTTCATACAGTTTCCAAAGTGCAATGGAAGTATTGAACTGGTCCACGAAAATGCAAAAATTACAATAAAAAAATTGAAACAAAATTATTTTTGAATTTCCTGTGTAAAGGCTGACCTTCGTAGCAGCTCTTGGCTGTTCAATGTCCATAGCTGCTTCACCTAGCTACGGCGAATTTTGACACTTGCTAAAGTGATGCTATGCTATGCTTTTGGAGCAGCTATAGCATGCACATTGAACACACCCCTGATCTCTTGAATTGTTGTTATATTAGTTTAACACTAAGACAGGGCATTGACTAGCAGCTCGAGCTCTGTGGAGCAATATAACGTTCCATGAGCAAATTTCCAAATCGTTTTCGTTTGCGTGGTCATCGTTGTGGTATCAATACGGCTCCGAAGGTTGTTGATGGATTCAGAATAAGCATTTCAGAAAGCATTTTATAGGACACATAATCGGTCTTTCGCCAACCTTGGTTGAAAGGGACTAGCCTGAAAATATTAACCAACTATTTCTAAAAGAAAAAATATACCGCAGCCATCGCGGGGAGGTTAAGTTCAGACTTCCATCAGTCGAAATAGGTACGGCACGTGCATATATCCATATACTACATTTTATTACCCCTATCCGGTTTATGGCTTGGCTGTGACATTATAAATCAGGAGATGCAAAAAATGGTACTTGTGAAGAGAGAAACAGTAACGTGTAAATTTAATATAATATATACGAGAAGACCCAGTTGATTATCATAAAATGCGTATAATGAACTACGATGAGGTTATTGCTTCAATAAGACGAAAGGTTCTTAGTAACTCGACGAGCTTATAAAGATTTAAAATTTTTTGTTATCTTATATGGCTTATAAAAATATATGGGTACATCAGAAATTTTTAACTCTTTTTATACACTGCAATCAGTCAAAATTCTTCAGCCAAAGGATCGGCTAGTGCCATACAAGAATGCTTTACCATGTTAATCTTGTTTGCGCAAATCAAATCTGCTGCAGTGAAACGGTAACGCAAACTGCGCTTTCGGGTGCTATCGTTTTCATGACTGTAAGCGCAAGCTTCTCGATGCAAACCAATTTGCGCAAGTAAGCACGTTCTTCTACCTACATTTGTCGTCAGCTTCCTTGGTAGCTTAATGGCCAACGTCGGTAGGTCCGGCGAAACGAGATGGATGCTGCCGATGACGATGACCAGCTCCATCTTGCTTTACCACTCCACGAACACACTCAAATGAAATGGTTTAGATCACGGATTGCCAGTATCTAGTGTAAATTTGCTTTGTGTACCGTTAATAGTTACCGCGCAGGGTGCCGGAGAATGATGTGTTGGTGGTATCGGCGACAATTCCGATAGATCTGCTTGCGTGAGAATGCTGCGAAAAGTACTTCATACTTTTTGAGCTGAATATTACAAAAACCTCGGTGCACACACGTATGCAAGCTTTCCAAGTTTGGGAACAACGAAGGAAAGAAAGCAACAAATGGCGATGGACGGGTTGGTCTCTAGAACCATGGCCACGGAGGAATAAATTTTTACCTGTGCTAGTTCTATACGTGATACGATCAATTCATTATTATCAAGACGGTTTCAGACATGAAAGAACGACTACAGACCAAATATTTATAGTCTAACAAATTTTGAAAAAATGCTGGAAATTCAACATTGATGTTCATCAAATATTTTTCGTCCTTAAACAAGCGTATGACAGCATCAACCGAACTGCATTATATAACATCATGCTGCAGTTCGGAATCACAGCAAAGTTGGTACGATTGATGAAAATGATCCTGACCGACTCCACATCACTAACGCTGATTCAGAATGACATAACCAACTCATTTTGGATGAATATAGCGCGGAAATAAGAGGATGGATTAGCTCCTGTATTCTTCAAATTAGCACTTGAGTATGTAATCAGAAAAATCCCCGTTGACACTAGAGGAACTCTTTTATTTAAGTTGACACAGCTAGTAGCTTACGCAGATGACATTAATATTACGTCACGTTCGTTCAACGACGCCAAAGAAGTATTTGTAACAAATTAACGACCAAAAACAAAAATTATGACCCAATCAAGGAAAAGGCCGCCAGTAGTACAAAACATGTCGATAGGGAGTTATAACCTTATAAAAGTAGACAACTTCATGTGCCTTGGAACGAACCTCTCGAAGGATGGGAATGAGCATGACGAAATCAAACAACAGATTCAAGCAGCCAATAAGACTTTCATTTCGGTGCTTCCCACTTTAAAATCCCGATGCGTACACAGGAAAACGAAGCTCCGCATATGCAAAACAATATTCAGACCAATAATGGGACCTGAAGCGAAACCTGGACACTGACCCAGCTGTCTGAAAAAGCCTTAGATACATTCAAAAGGAGGGTATTGTGAAGAATCCTCGGGCCAAGACAGGAAGAATATGGATGGTGAATCCGATACAACAACGAGGTGGATATCATATATGACGAGCCGGAAATCTTAACCGCTCTACGGTTATAAAAACTGTAATGGGCTGGCCACGTTGAACGAATGAGCGACCATCGAATCCCTAAGCGGTCTCTCAAGGTGCGAGCGAGCAGAGCCAGCCCAATCGGTAAGGCACGCAAGAGTTGGGACGATGCGATAGATGCTGACAGCAGATCGTTTTTGGGAGCACCGAATTGAAGGACGTGGTTACTGAACCGATCCGACTGAAGGCGAAATATTAAGGAGGCTAAGGCTCGATTCGGACTGTAATGCCATGATAATGTGCAGGTTTACAGCGGTCGGACCAAAAGTGACCTGAACTAAAGCGCGGACTAAATGAACTTAGTCCTCAGGTGTATACACCGATCTGACCTAAAATTTGCTTAAGGTAGAACTATAATGCAATTAAGTGAGCTTTAAGTAGCTTAAGTGACAGTACGGTTGCATAGAAATCAAGCGGCATACCCATAATGTACTTATCTGCCGTTTCGTTAAGTTTCGTTCAATTCGGGCCACTTAAGTGGCGTACGACTGGGACCGTACATCAATTAAGTAAATTTGACAAGAGGTTTGCGTAACGACTACAACCAATAGAAGGCACGTAAAATATTTGAATATGTTTTCGTGGATTGTTTGGTATTTTTGCAGGAGGTAGAAGTAATGATCGTTCGTATGCGGTATTGTAGACGCAATAATAGGTATGTGAAATATTTGAATATTTTAGGTCTGTTTGCGTACTTTCAGTCACTGAATTTTACTGAATTTTCCTGAATCATGTGGTGGGGGACATTCACGAAAAGTACAAAAACGAGCGTTTTTGCTCACATTGCATTTCCTGAAAATTGACAAACAAAAGTGTCAGTTGTCGGTTTTCAGGAGAACAATAATGATAATAAAGTCATTCTAAGCGGTGATAAATTATCGTCACAAAAATATTCGTCCTTCATAATATTATAACATTAGGCCAAAAGCCGTTTGACAGTTTTCAGCATTTTTAAGTAGCTCAGACCGTACTGAAAAAGGGGAAATTTTCCGTTTTCAGTAAAACGGAGTGCAAAAACGGCTTTATTGCAATTAATCGTAGTACGCGAACATACCTTTTATAGTTAAACGGCGCATTGACAGTTTACAATAAAGTAGTAATTAGATTTCTCGAATATGATTCTGCGTGACATTGTAAAAAGAATAACAGGTATCTAAAATATTTTTTCGTCGATCACTTAAATGCTATTTTTACAGGAGGTAGGAATAATGAGTTTCAACCATAATTTCAAAGAGAAAACGCGTTGAACAACATACGAAATAATAAATTATATAGTAGTTTATTTACGTGTGTCTTTAAATTACTTACTTTTAAAAATACAAGTACATAAACTACTTAAAATGCCGTCTCACAGCTTTTTTCATTCAAAGAATAACCACACACCATGCTTCAGCTGTCCACTATTGAATATTAAACTTCAGCAGTAAAGACCTTGTTGATTAAATATATTCCGGTCGCATACCAATATTGCTCAAAAAACATTTCTTTTGTACACTTATTTGAATATAAGCACAAATTAAGAGCCTGCACCAAGCCCATCTTTATAGATCTAATAATCTACAGCAAAGTGCTGAGGTTCAGCTCAGCTACAATTTTCTACGATTTCTTGCAACAGAGCTAGCAGGCTATGAAGACAACTATATTTCAATTGCAGCAAAAATCTATTCAAATATATTGCGTAAACGCTCACATCAGTTCATCTCATATGCCTCCAAATTCAAATTCATATTCGCCACTCTGACGGCAGCTTCATGAACCTTCACTTAATTCTATTATGGGCAAATTAACCGATCGACTTCAATTGAGTGAATTTTCGTTCAGTTTCAGCGCTCACTTAAGTTCACTTAATTGCATTATAGTTCTACCTTTAGGTGGAATTTAGTCCTCGTTCATATATGACAGCTGTCATTTAGTTTAATTTTCCTTCATGCACTGTATTTATCGCTTCATTTGTCTCTCAAACATGTTTATTTCAATGATTTTCTGTCAAAGGGGAATGTTATGAGCTTATATTCAACATACATACATTATTAATAGTCGCGCAAAAATCAATGTTTAGGTCGCGTGTGTTTACAACGATTATAGTCCACGACCTAAATTTAGGTCGGTCCGCGAGTGTATACACCACGTGGAATAAAAAAAATATAGGTGGAATTTGGTGTTTAGTCCGCGGACTAAACGTTCGGTGTATACGATATCAATACCTTATAGTAGGTCTGTTCCCGTACTACGATTAATTGCAATTAATTGCAATGAAGCGTACTAAAACGGACTAAAAAACTCTGTTTTAGTACGTTTCATTGCAATTAATTGCAATTAATCGTAGTACGGGAACAGACCTAGTGAGTACACTGTACTGTCAGTGCTGTATAGATGAGTACGATGACGCTCACCAGAACTTCTTTGGGTGCGGTCAGTTCGCAAGTTTGAGGAGTAACCTCGCGACTTCTACTGGCTTGGAGAAATTATGCTAAGGACAACTGGCGCATAGTGTCAACATATGTTGAGAAGGTAATGCGCACAAAGTGAGAGGAGGGTTGTCTTACCGACACACAGCCTGCGGAAACATCTGAAGTAAGTGAGCACCGAAAGATGGGCAACAACCTGTTGAAGTAATGCAAGAGCGGATTCAGACACGGACCATCGTTGCCTGCAGATGGATTTGGGCCCGTGTATTTTTGAAAGCATTTTTAAAGCAGCACAAAATTAACAATACTACTTTGCAATGCTAATCTCTAATTTCAGAATATGTCATGGGCCTAATACACCCGAAAGAGTAGATACTGTAATGAATACACTGAGGTTGTGCATTACACATTCTTATTCGCGTGGGAAATAAATTTGTCCGATAAAACCCGCTTCCTAGCAACCATCGTATAAGCACAACTAAGTTTTTAACATTCGGATTCCTTTGATTGTTTCTTTCTCTATTCTTCTACATCAAATATTTTCTTGCAGTTGCAGCTCTCTTATTGTCACAGTCCGGTTAAAATTAAACAAATGCGTTAAATTGTCCAATTAAATCCAAAATTTAAAGCCCTCTTGAAGAAACATAATTTTTCATTCACGAAAAGTGCGCTAATTGTCGGAAATATCGACGCGCTTGAATGCTAGCGATCATTTGCATGGCTCAACGCAATAAGAATTTTTAGAAGGCGGAACTGTACGTTGATGCGTTTACCATCAACTATATAACTAATAAATGTTAAGGATTCAGCTGCTGTTTTTGTCCACTGTTGTGTGTTTACCAACCGGAAATTTAGTTGCAGAATTTCCAATTAATTAGATTTTCGCATTTAAAAATTACGTTAATAGGGTCAAACCAATCTGCTAGCAGCCTTACAATGAGTTCGCAGGGCTAGGAGAACTTCGTATACTGCTAGCTCAAGACTGATTGAAAAAAAGACCTCACTGTTGAATAACGTAAAAAGAAATGAGCTCTACATACGACTTATTTAGGATGTGACATATATTTCCTGAAACTAAACTAAAACAAATCCTTAGAAATAGGGCTTGTGTATAAACAAAGTAATTCAAATAAAACAAAGGACCATGAAAGACACAAGTTATTCTAACACACGATTCGAACAAAATTTCATACAACATTACAAATAGTTTGTTGTAATAAACAAGTATCACTGTATCTTTTGTCTTTGGCCAGCACGTGCACTACGACTGCTTTGCCGAGGAGCAAGTTCTAGTTCATCACGAGAGTATCTGGAAGCCTTGGCCGAGATAGATTTCCGATCAGCATGAGATGACTTTTTAATGCACGCAGCACTTCTCATCTGATCAAGCTTTCGTTTCAGCTTCATCTCAATATCATGCATTGCGCTCATATCTACGTCCCAATCCTTCAAGTCCTTTCTGATGATATCACATGACTTTTTGCCAATCTCCAATAAGCTCGTTTTATGCTTCACAGCGTTGCAAATAGTTTCTAGCTTGTCCTCCAAATTGCGTATTGCCTCGATCTCTTCACGGCAGTTTATTTCACTAAAATACATCACAGGCATTCTGGGACAGCATATTATCATTTGAATGTTGTATAGCTTTGTTTCGAGGTGTTTTGTCTTTTCAGCCAATTTCAACAATATATTGTGCAAAATTAGCTTCTGTCGAAGTAGAGCATCCTTTGCGCGACAGCACTGACCTAGGAGAATATTGATGTCTCTGATTTCAAAACAGTATTTGACAATCTGCTGTTCGAGTTTTTCGATTTTAATATCAAAAATTGGCCGAACTTCACTCGGGCCGCAACATATCGGATGAGCTTTGCCCTTAGGACTTACATGACATGATATTTGAGGAGGTTGCAGGGGTGAATCTCGATCATACCAATTGTTTCCACCCCGCTGGCGAAAGTTTGTAAAGCCAGTGACTTGGGGCGGAAGGAAGTCTGGTAATCTAGTGTATGAGATTCTTAAAATTGAAGGAACCGATCTCGCCGTTCCTTGGGAACGTTTGTGTTTTTTGACGAGTTGATGGGAAGCCTCCTTACTTCTTGAAGAACCCCGGTATCTTTCAGCATTTCTTTCCGTTAATAATAAAAACAAATTTTGGAAGCTACGTTTATGATCGCCTAAAGGAAAAATAAAAACACAGTAGAATTTATCTCAAGGAAATTTGTATATACTAACGCTGCTTGCGAGCCCCGCGATCGTTTATAGACTCTTCTTGACAGCAGTCCGTAAGCTCCTGTAACAAGCAAAACAGGAAATTTACTAGAGCTGCAATAATATGGAAGGTGGCATAATGCAAACAAATTAGTCAATGGTGTCTAGAAAAACACAATATCATACCATGGCATTAATAACACTATTAACCTCAATATCGCCGACCGTTTTAAACTCATCTTGATCCTTACAGTCCGCTACTTTGTTAACAATATCTCTTCCGTTATTCCTTTCAGTTTCGAAACTTAACATTACGTCACGAATATTTTGTGATTGCATTTTTGCTAGTCAACTGCACTAGCATTCAGATTTCGATAACCAAATTTCAACAATTTAAACCGAATATTTTAAATACTTCTTTCTAGTCTTCTTTTTCTTGAAAAAATCATCAATTTCTAAAATATACTGAAATTTTAGCTTTCCCAGTTTTGCTGTAAAATTTTAAAATGATATTTATGGGAATATCACAGAAGCTTGATATTTGAAGCAGAGCCCTCTTAGATTATGAAGTGATACGTTGTGGTGATGATTAAGCTTGTTGTATACTATTCTGACATGGCACGGCATGGTACAACAGTCGAGAGACTATCGCACACTATACCGAACCGACATTCACTAATATAGCGCACCTTTGGCAGAAGATTGGCTAATATTATCAAGCTAGTCTTGTCCAAAAAAGTTAATGAGAGACTGGATAACCTTTCCTATAAAAACTTTACGAAAAGTTTATCATGAACCCAACAAATCTTGGAACCAGATTGATACCACAATGACGAACACGCAAACTAAAACGGGCGATTTGAGAATTTTCTCATAGATTATTAGACCGCTTTACAGAGCTCGAGCTGCTCAGCAGCTGGTTGATGCTCTGCCGGTATATAAGGCTGTCATATTAGCAATATAAAAGATCAGATGGACAGGAAATGATGTTTTATAAAAGAAAAAGAACCAGAGGTATCATACAAAAATTATCCTTGGAGTCTGAAATAGATTGCGTTCGTTGAAGTGGGAGGAAAATTGTTTAAGCGAATGGTGAACCAACACAATAATATCGACTTTGGCTCCCACTACATCATTGAGGACCACAATGCTATGAGGTGCTATAAATGCCAGAGTTTCAACCAAAATAGCATCGGCGTGCCAGAACAAAGATGTCTGTGCTACATGTGCTGGAAACCATCCATCAATGAAATGAACTAACTGCATCCAAATGAGATATAGTCACTTTAATCATCGGGCCGATAGTTACGAATGCCAAGAATACAAAAGTATGGTAGTAATAAATCAACGTTAAGTTGATTACAGTTGCTGGAAGCAGTATGAATAAAACCAATAATACTTTAAAAAAAACCCCTAGCGCATCAGAACCGCTAGAAACACTGATGTTCGAAGAAAAGTAGAGGATTTGTGCAGATTTGGAGTGTATATTGTACCACTAGCTTATACTTAAGGCTACTACCACTAGCTTCTTCTCCTACTTGAGACCAATACACTTTCAGTAATAATAGACCCTAAGCCAATTTAATTTCGATGGCTTCATCGAAAATTAGAGCGATAGAAAAGTGTTTGGGGCTGCCATCCGAAAAATGTGCAGACCTTAGAAATTTTAAACATTGTTTACTCATTTTCTTCTTATTTATAAACGGTTCATTGACAGTTTGCAATACAGAAAGTAGTTATTAGATGTCTGCATTATGATCCTGTTCGCGTACTACAATTAATTGCAATTAATTGCAATAAAGCCGTTTTTGTACTCCGTTTTACTGCAAACTGAAAATGTCCCCTCTTTCAGTAAATTTCAGCAGGGTCTAAGCCTCTGAAAAAATTGAAAACTGTCAAACGGTTTTTGGCGTTATGTTATTATGAAGGACGAATATTTTTGTGGCGATAATTTATCACCGCTTAGAATGACTTTATAATCACTATTGTTCTCCCAAAAACCGACAACTGACACTTTTGTTTGTCAATTTTCAGGAAATGCAATGAGAGCGTTTTCGTACTTTTCATGAATTCAAACTCATGTTCGCCACTGGCGGCAGCTTCATGAAGCTTCACTTAATTCTATTATGGGCAAATGAACCGATCGACATCAATTGTGTGAATTTTCGTTCAGTTTCAGCGCTCACTTAAGCTACTTAAAGTGCATTATAGTTGGAACGCTTTAGTTTAAAGCTCAGGTTTAAAGCTTTCCTCCCTTGGCACGAATAACCGCTTCGAGTCTTGCCGGCTTTGAACCAACTAAATTCTGTATAGTTTCGATGGATAGGACCTGCCAGGCATTTAAGATGTCTTCCGAGGCTTCAGCTGCCGATTTTCCAATCTTTTGAGGAATTGTTGATTTCATCAAATGCCAGACATGCTCAATGACATTCAAATCAGAGCTTTGTGGAGGCCATTTCATGACTTTTTGCCCAACGTCCGATGTGCGGTGGTCGGTGACAATCATCCGCTCTTTTCATTTGTTCGCTAATTGCTCGCGGCTCTGATTTTATAGGTCTGTTCGCGTACTACGATTAATTGCAATTAATCGCAATGAATCCGTTTTTGTACTCCGTTTTATTGAAAACTGAAAATTTTCCCTCTTTCAGTCAATTTCAGTAGGGTCTGAGCCTCTGAAAAAAATTGAAAACTGTCAAACGGTTTTTGGCGTTATGTTATTATGAAGGACGAATATTTTTGTGGCGATAATTTATCACCGCTTAGAATGACTTTATAATCACTATTGTTCTCCCAAAAACCGACAACTGACACTTTTGTTTGTCAATTTTCAGGAAATGCAATGAGAGCGTTTTCGTACTTTTCATGAATTCAAACTCATGTTCGCCACTGGCGGCAGCTTCATGAAGCTTCACTTAATTCTATTATGGGCAAATGAACCGATCGACATCAATTGTGTGAATTTTCGTTCAGTTTCAGCGCTCACTAAAGCTACTTAAAGTGCATTATAGTTGGAACTTAAGATTCAGCTACTGCGTGTATTTCGTCAAAATCTGGCGAGTGAATCAGAATTTATAGAGCAAAAAGCAGTTATTTTTCTTAGTGATTTTTCAAGATGGTACCACTGGCAAAGAATCACCCACATTTCAAAATCGCTTCTATCAGACCTGGTCCTACTCAAAACAAAAAAAATTCTTTGAATTTCAACTGTATCTGATTATCGGATCGTGAGTTCCCATGAACAGAAGTTTTTGATGCGAAAAATGCAGGTAAATTAGGGAAGTGTTACCGTTCTTGTCCGTTGTAAAATTTCGAATATTTTACTTTGGCTATGTGAACAAAACATAAGATTTATATATGAGTTGCTTTCTTATTTCAGGAGAGTCGATGATTTGAAGGTTTTCATTTTCAGCGCCTGCTTTAGTTACAAAGTTGCTACCGTGTTCATTTACACACATTTACAATTTATTAGTGCTAATATGTCCTGAAAGTTTCATAATGATTTGATGGCTCTGTCAAAAGCTATTGCAATTTAAAAATGTTCAAATTTCCTCGATCTCTTTTTAAGTACCTAGCGCACATATGGGGTTTAAGATTTCCAAAAAATTATCCAATTCCCATTTGAAACACGTTCAAAATTCATTTCTGTAGCTTAATTTTTGCAAAAATTATTTTTGGACGGAATAATAGGTATATTAAAAATATCGCAAAAAGGGCCGCCGGACCAAAGGGTTGAAGAAAATTAACATTTGGTGAGCCTTGGACCTATTCTACGTATGTATACACCAATGCATCCTGAAAGTTTAAGCTAAGTCGGTTGGCGGATTCCCGAGAAAAAAGTCACTGAATTTTTTGACGATATATATGAATATATTTAAATGGAAATACGAATTTTTGGCCAAATCGATTTTAATACTAATGTTCTTCGAACATTAAAGGGTGCATTGAGCTTGAGCTGATAAAGAGAGTAGATTCTATTGACAACAAGGAGAAAAAGTTAATGCTAGAATATTCTGATTTGTTTTCTGATTTGGGTAGATTTCCCATTAAGTGCAGTCTGAACATTGATCCGCGAATCAAGGCTACAGTCAAACCTCCTAGGAGAATTCCAAATGCGTTATGTATAAGAGTTAGAGAAAAGTAAGAACATTTAGAGAAACTTAAAGTAATCTAAAAAGTAGAAAATCCAAGTGGATGGATAAATAGTCTTGTAAAAGCAGAAAAGTCAGATAAATATGTTAGATTATGTCTAGATTCAAGAGATCTCAACAAAGCAATTATATCCGAACCATGTTTTATTCCAAATTTAGAAGAGATGAAATCAAAACTGAGCGGGATGAAATACTTTTCAGTACTTGATTTCAAAAACGAATTTTGGCTAGTAGAATTAGACACAGAATCAAGTTTACTTTGCACATTTAGCTCACCATTTGGAATTTATAGGTTTAAAAGATTACCTTTTGGCATAAAATCTGCTCCGCAAGTCTTTAAAAAATACACTTACAAAAATTATTGTCATTTGTCGGGGACTTTAGCATACATCGATGATTTGATAATCTTCGGGAAAACAGAAAGTGAACATGACCGTAATCTTTTAAGCGCTATTCAGACATGCGTCCAAGCGTCCACGCGTCCATGCGATCTAGCGTGTTTTGCTTACACGAGTCAATTTGATTTTTTTATATAGGCGAGTCTACAGCGAAGGAGGTGGAGTATGCTGATTCATGTACAATACAGTGCGCGAAATTATTATATCGGACAAAGAGCATATCGAGAAAATTGTTTGCTAGATAGTGATTCAAAAAATAAAAATTTAGTTTTATGTTTCAAAGCAACAGCGGATTGTTTTTTCAACTATTTAACTTTTTTGTAGCCAGGAAGATACAATATTTCAAATTCATGAACGAAATAATTATAACGGACAAATCACATAAAAATGTTTATAAGTATTTTATTTCAAAAATTAAAAACAATAATTAACACCAAAAGAAATCTTAATAATCTATAGGGCTTCCCTTATTTTGTATCACTTTGCATAAACGACGGGGCATGGAATTAACAAGGGATTGAAGAACACACGTTCCAATTTGATTCCATTCCTTCATAATGGTCGTTTTTAGCTCTAAAATGGTGTCAAACTGACGACCTTGTGGATAGACTTGTTGTGATAAGATACCCCATCGATTTTCCATGGGGTTCAAATCAGGGCTTATAGCAGCTCATTTTAATAGCGGTATGTTCCGGGACTCAAAAAAAAAGTTTCGTGAACGTCGCAGAGTGTATAGGTGCGTTGTCTTGCTGAAACAGCCAGTCGTCTCTCCGCAAATCCTCTGCAAAAGTGATAAGCACGTCGTCCAAAAGTTCAACATACTTAGCTGAGTTCATTTTATGCGAAATAAAACAAATTTCAGACTTTCCCTTTCCCTTTCGTTGGTGATCATTTAAATATATGTTTTGTGGATGATTATTTTCTTATATAATGATGTGGATAATATATATTCTGCATCCTTACGTGCATGACTATTACGAAAAAAATTGAATGCATATGAATATCTAGACACAAACATATATATGTAGGTATATACGTCGTGGCCACAATTATTTACACAACGCTAATCATGAAGAAAAATTTGAATGAAATAAAAATAACTCCTCCAATTTTTATTACAACAAAATGAAATTTTATTCAGTTATTCATTGCCAAATTTATAGTTACTTGACAAAAGCAAAATTGAAATAAAACATTTCAGAACAAAAATAAAAACTAAGTGGCCAAAATTATTTGCATACCTGTCATTACGGCCAAAATTATTTGCACACCCGTCATTACGGCTAAAATTATTTGCAATGGATGGTTTCCGCCTCGTGTTTCCGAAAAATCTGAAAAAAGGTAAACTAATTGTTAGCCTTAATAAAAAACGGGTAATTTGTGACCATTACCTAATACTTGGTGTTTCCTCCCTTGGCACGAATAACCGCTTCGAGTCTTGTCGCCGTTGAACCAACTAAATTCTGTATAGTTTCGATGGATAGGACCTGCCAGGCATTTAAGATGTCTTCCGAGGCTTCAGCTGCCGATTTTCCAATCTTTTGAGGAATTGTTGATTTCATCAAATGCCAGACATGCTCAATGACATTCAAATCAGAGCTTTGTGGAGGCCATTTCATGACTTTTTGCCCAACGTCCGATGTGCGGTGGTCGGTGACAATCATCCGCTCTTTTCATTTGTTCGCTAATTGCTCGCGGCTCTGATTTTATAGGTCTGTTCGCGTACTACGATTAATTGCAATTAATCGCAATGAATCCGTTTTTGCACTCCGTTTTACTGAAAACTGAAAATTGTCCCTCTTTCATTAAATTTCAGTAGGGTCTGAGCAACTGAAAAATACTGAAAACTGTCAAACGGTTTTTGGCGTAATGCTATTATGAAGGACGAATATTTTTGTGGCGAAAGTTTATCGCTGCTTAGGATGACTTTATTATCACTATTGATAGGCGTTGAGTGGTTGCTGCATCTGAGCAAATGTACTTTAAATATGAGTTATATGAGTTATATTGTGTTAAACATTTTTTTTTTTCGTCAATAATTACTTCCGCATCCCAAATATCGTTCTCTGTAAGATTATTATAATCTATACGACGATAAAAACACTTGTTGGATTCATCAGTTTCATCCTCCGAATCTATATTTTCTAAAAAATAGAAGCAAAATGACACAACTTCAGTCAACGCACACATTTAATGTGTCGGCGCACGATTTCTAAGAACAAACATGTGAAGTCGCAATCAGTATGGTCAACTTTGAAATATTTCTTATCATTCTAGAAAAAGCCCGCTTAATTTAAAACAAGATTAATAATAAAAAAAAACTCTAGCGCACCTGAACCGCTAGAAACACTAATGTTCGAAGAACAGTAGAAGAATCGTGCAGGTTTTGAGTGCATATTCCACCACATGCGCTGCTTATTACGGCCAAATTGTTTCAAATGCCACGTTTTACTTTTGTCTCAAGAATGCATTATAACTCATATGGTAGAAGGTTTCAGATATTACCACTGGCATGAATTTCAACGTTTATGAGAGCAAAACACGGGCTAATTATATTCGTTATCAGTTGCTTATTTCACAAAATTTTGAAAGCAGCATCTCATATAATATCAATGAAGAAAATGCTCAGTGCCTGCAGCACTGAAACTGAAGTTGGAGTTTGGGGCTGCGATCCGAAAAATTTGCAGAACTTTGGGAATTGAAACATCGCTTATTTATTTTCATTGTAAATGTTTCCGGTATGAATACTAACTGTAAGCATTTATTGAGCACAATCGACTCGTGCTGGCTAAAGTAGCACAACCGACTCGTGCTGGCAACCTTTGGCCAGTATCAAAGCCAAGAATATATCACATCTGCTTCACGTTGTTATATAACATTTGAAGTTATAAGAGTATAAAGAAATTTAGGGTTACCTGCAGAGAGTTTTTTCAAATAATCGAAAGCTTAATATTTGCTGTTTATTGTCACAACAATATCATTACCAATTGAAAATTCTACGATAAAACCGCTTAATAAAGATATTGCAAACAAACACAAAACAAACAATAGCTGGCAACCCTATCATGGCTTTTCAACCAAATTTGGCCTGAATAATGTCTATCATAGGTTCAAGTAATTGTATGAAATTCGTATAGATTTCATGACTGCACTGGAAGTTATAGGGCAAAAAGTTGTATTTTCCTGAGCGAATTTTCAAAACCAAAGACACAAAAATTACCATAGCTGGCAGCACCAATCGAATTTTTCAACCAAATTTCTATCAAACAGAGTTTAGAGTAAGGTTCAGCTACTGTGTCAATTTCATGAAAATCTGGTAACTTATTCACATTTTATAGGGCAAAAAGCATTTTTTTTCTTTGTAATTTTTGAAGATGGCACCACTGGCACAGAGTTGCCTACAATTCAAAATCGCTTCTATCAGACCTGGCCCTACTTAAGTCCAATACATTCTGTAAATTTCAATTCTATCTGATTATTGATTCGTGAGTTCCCGTGAACATAAGTTTTTGAAGCTAAAAATATAGGTTAACTGAGAAAGGGTTACCGACATGAAATTTCCAAAGTTTTACTTTGACTGTGTAGATTAAGCATGAGATTTGCATACAGATTGGTTTGATTGTAGAAACGGACATTTTTTAGGATATTCGATCGTTTGAATATTTTCACTTCCAAATTTTTTTTTTTTCAAATTTAAGACATCAAAATTATCATAGCTGGCAGTTCCAACCGAATTTTTCAACGAAATTTCTACCAAACGTGGTTTGAAGTAAGATGCAGCTACGGTGTGAATTTCGTCAAAATCGAACGATTCAATCAGAATTTATAGGGCTAAAAGCAGTTATCTTTTTTAGTGATTTTTCAAGGCGGCACCACTGGCACAGAATCGCTCGTATTTCAAAATCACTTCTATCAGACCTGGTCCTATTTAAGATCAATACATTCTGTAAATTTCAATAAATTCTGTTCATCGGATCGTGAGTTTCCGTGAACAGAAGTTTTTGATGCTAAAAATATAGGTAAATTGGGCAAGGGTTACCAGGCGTGCCCGTTATACCATATCAAATTTTATTTTTTGTCTATGTAAACAAAGCACAAAATTTACATATGAATTACTTTTTTTTTAAGAAACGACATTTTTTCAAGAGAGACGATGATTTGGAGGTTTTCACTTTCAGTGCCTGCCCTAGCTACAGGGTTGCCAGCACGTTCATTAAAACGTACACTAATCTAGAACTAAATAAAACAAACATGTCCTGAAAATTTCGTAATCATGGAATAGCTCTGTCAAAAGTTATCGCAATTTAAAAATTTTCAAATTTTCCCGTTCTCATTTTAGGCACCCAGCGCACACATGGGGTTAAAAAATTCCAAAACGTTATCTGATTCACATGTAAAACAGGTTCGAAATTTATTTCATCAACTTTAATTTTGCAAAAATTGTTTGTGTACGGAATAATAGGTATATTAAAAAAATCACTAAAATGGCCGCCGGCGCCAAAGGGTTAAAGATTTTTAACTTTTTGTGAGACCTGGCACTATTCTGCATATACACCAATGTGTCCTGAAAATTTCAGCTCAATCGGATGGCGCGTTCCTGAGATTTTTTCACTGAAATTTTTTGATGATATATATATATATATATAGAAATATGAAGTTTTGGCCAAAGTGATTTTAATACTAATGTTCTTCTTCGAACATTAGTAATAACCGTTTAAAAATATGTGACGAACAGAAGTTTAGCCTTTTCTTAAAGTTAGAACATTAGGTCGGTTTTTGGAAAAAATAACAAGAACCGTTTCCGACATTGCTAAGGTTTGAGTCGCTTTTTGGAACCAAACCGTTCAAAATATTAGACGCCATTTTGAGGTCTGTTCAGGTCGCGTTTTGGAAATAAGGCTGTTTTTCAAATCACTTTTTAAGGCATTTAGACTGGGTTTGGGATAAAATAAAGTGCACAAATCGATTCCTGAGAAGATTTCCTATAAGAAATGGTGTTTAACTCAGTTTCGTAAAAAATCGCTTGAGTCTCATTTTGCAACTAAAGAACTCATATATGACTTTATCGTTATATTTCGCTTTAATAAAGTTATATCTGATGTCAATATGCTTGCATCTTTTATGATTATCTGAATTTTTAATAAGGCTCATTGCACTTTGATTATCCATAAGCAAATCTATTGAATCAGCACAGAGCTCATGAATATCTACCAGCAACTGCTTTATCCATAAGATCTCCTTTGTTGCAGAACAGGCGGCCATGAATTCCGCTTCTGTCGTTGATAGAGCAGCACTTTGTTGTCTTTGAGTGTTCCATGTCACTGCAGCACCATTCTTCAATAGAACGCTCCCTGTCGTAGAACGGTGCGTATCCACATCTTTTCAAGTATTTGTTTTGAATTGGCACAACTTTCTTTAAGAGTAACTTGTTCAAAATCCATCGCTGATGTAATTAGAAACATCGCTGGAGCATCTTTTGCTTCGTGCTTCTTTTTCGCTGCATCGTCTTCAATTTTCAACTCTTCTTTCACTGTATCCATTAGCCCTTTCGCTTTAAGAGCACAGTTTAGTTGGAATCGCCATTGTCGGTAATTCTTTCCAGCAAACTTGGGCATTGCTTGGCTGAGACTTTCCATTTTCGATCTGTGCGTTTCATGTGCACTAGCAATACGGCGAATTAGAAACGAAATAAAATCAAATGACGAAGTATGACTTTTAATAGGCACGATCTGGGCCCATAGCCTGTTGAGATTGTTTAGGGAAAAACTGATTTTATATTACTTCACAAAGATTTTATTTTGACACCAGCAAGCACACACAACTTCTCTGAAGGAGAGCACAAGTAAGAAGAAAGTAAAATTGAATAAATATAAAAATGGCGTAATTCATGTTTTCTTAGTATTACACACAAACTTCATATGTGCCAAGAAGGAAGGCGCGAATTTCAAATTATTTCAACAGGTGCAAGTGAAATTTACACGTGAAGAAATATTAGAATTAATTAATTCATACTGGGAGAAAGAGTGTTTGTGGATATTTTCAAGCCCCTTATATAAAAGGGTAGACTTGTGCAAGCGTGGCGGGAAATGAATGAAATGTCATGACATAATTTGCACACTTCGGTTATATCTGTCAAAACATATATTCTAAAATTTGTAACGTCTTGACAGAATTTATGTCTTGTCGAGATACCGCCTAGCTACTGGACGTATTTCGACTTATGAAATTTGAATGCTAATTTTTTGTTTTTACCGACTGACCATACTTAGGCAAAGCAGAATAAATTACCATCGAGTCAATGTTAGCAAGAAACATTGAAACTCCGTAACATGTTTTGAAATTTAAATCGCTATTTTTACTGGAAATAAATTGGAAATCTAAAATCAATTGAGCTCATTCAAGTGAAGCTGGCTGCAGTTTAGAATTGGAATTAAATTCCGATTTCGAAATAGATCATAATACGGAATTCCGACCATTGGCGAGTCGTCAAATTTTACGAATTCCGATTTCGGAATTTGAATCTTAATAAGGACCCAGGAAGAATATATAGAACGTTGAATTTCGATGTGAGCACAAGGTGTTTTTGTGAAAAGCTCAAACACAATTAGCTTGAAAAAATACAATCGACTTGAAATTTTATTTTCAAATTTTCAAAACTGTCGGTTTATAGGCCTACTTTGAGATACAAACTAACATGTTTGTAAGAAAAGTTATGAATAAAATCCTTCATTAAAGATTTTCATAGCCTTTTGTCAGGGCCATTTGTCTCTGCAGCTGTTTCTGCTTCCGCTTTTGCTTTTTCTTCTGCCTTTGCTGCAGCTGCTTCTGCTTCCGCTTTTGCTCTTGCTTCTTCCTCTTTTTTTTTTCTTACTAGTATGGCTATTTTCGCTAAAAAGTCTGGCGGGCAAGGATCCCCTATTTTGTATATGTCTATGTACTTTCCTTTAAGGCCAATTATTTTACCTCTTTTCTCATCTTTACTAATAGTGCAGTTAATTAGATGTTCTTCCGACTCATCTTGCATTGGAATCTCAATTTTTTCCTCATTACCTCCTTCTTTCTCAGTAACTTCCTTCTCAATCACTTTTTTCTCAGTCTCTTTCTTCTCACTCTCTTTCTTCCCACTTTCTTGACCCTCACACTCTGATTCTTCCTCTTCCTCACTGTCTTTATCATCTTCTGCATCTTTTCGTTTATCCTCTTCTTCCAACAATTCAAGTGCTTCCACGTATATTTGACCGGCAGAGACTTGTTGAATAAGCTCATCGACCTTCCCACATTTTTCTTGAAGAGCAGTGATTTTTGTGGCTAGAGTATTCCCTATAGCAGCGTTTGTATCTTGACTCGATGGAGGTTTGCTAGAATCATTTGCCTTGGCATTTGGGCCGCTCGCGTTTCTGCACATGGCCGCTAGCTTAACTTTAATCGCATTTAAGTTATTGGTTTTTCGAGCTACAGTATCCAACAAGGTCATCTCCGTATACCGTGCAGACCTTATGTAAACATTATTGATTTCCCTGATCAGCTGTCGTCTCTGAGCGGCTAACGCTTCATGCAGTTCGAGTTCTTTGTATGTATCGTTTTGCAATTCATCGATGTTGAGCTTCATTTCTTCCATAATGTTGTAGTATGTTGCCTTTGCTGAACCGGGCACGAGAATATCCATTTTTGGCTTTCCTTCAGTTGTCATTTTCTTTTCACACAACTAATTTAATCTTTGAAATAAAAGTTTTAAAAGAAATTTTGGTGTAAAATCAAATAAAATTTGAATGACTTTTTATAATCTTTCGAATCAAGCAAAATATTTCAATCCTTGGCATTCTTAGATCGTAGACGAAGTACTTTCACGGCCGAATAAAAAGCACTTTGACATGAGATTTTTCCCCAATTTCGGCCATACAAACCTATCAAACCGGATGCAACTAGCTCTCTTACGTATTAAACCCATGTTCCCATTGCAGCGTAAGAAGTTAGTTCCTAACCAGCCAGCAAACTCCGTATATGGCTACGGTCAAAAAGTCAAATGAACCAGCCTGCGATTGTTTTGTTGATCAGATTATATGCCTCGAATGTTGGAAGAAATCGCATCGAACAGAAAGAGATGCGGGATAAGATTCAGCAACTGCACACAGGCTAGATTTTTCGTCACGTACATATGACTCACAACATTCTACAGATAAACGCAGATAAGAACCTTCTAGAAGCCAAGACGCAAACAGATTTTCATAGAGGAACGATATCGAGAATAGCCTAGAAACATGCAATTACAATCGACCGAAGTATAAATATCGCTCATGAGATGGATTGGAAGTCAGTTTTATACAAGCGAATGCTTAGGTCGAAGAGACAATTGTAGCGATTTAATGAATAAGAGGCTTGCCTGGAGGCACCACAGCTCAACCGAAATCCAGAAGAGGGCCTGCCAGGCAGATGAAAAGTGGTGACCGAACCATCAAACAAGGACAAATAAAAAGAAGTATAGCGCATCAAATCCCCTAGAAAACTAATTTTGGAAGAAACTGTCTTTGAGTGACAATGTAGAAAGACTTAATACGCTTTTTTGTTGAATCATATCAACCATTCCTTATCCAAAGCAACAAAACTCAACTATAACACAAATGATGAAAATGTTCAGTGCTGGCAACACTTTTCCAATGAAGCAGCAATAAGTTTAGGGCTACCACCCTCAAAAATTTTCAAATTTTTAAAGTGTAAATATTTGTTGTTACTTTTCATTGCAGGATCATTCTCATTTGCAAATCTAATGACATAATTGCTCAGTAAAGAAATTCCACAAAATTACAAAAATGGTCATAGCTGGCAGCCCTTTCATGATTTTTGTACGAAATTCCCACGCCATTTAGTTCACATTAAGGTTCATTTACTGCATGAACTTCGTTTTGATTTCATGACTGGACCGGAAGTTATAGGGAAAAAAGCTTTATTTTGCTGAGCAAATTTGCAAGATTTATGAGACAAAAATCACCATAGCTGGCAATTCTATTCTAATTTTTCAACCAAATTTTCACCAAATGTTACTTGAAGTAAGATCCAAGTACTTTGTCTATTTTGTTGAAATCTGATGGCTGAATTTAAGTTATAGAGTTATAGGCTGAAGTTATAGGCTCAGTGATTTTTCAAGATGGTACCACTGCCGCAGAATTGCCCGCATTTCAAAATCACTTCTATCAGATCTGGTCCTATCTAATACCAACATGTCCTGTAAATTTGATTATGATCGAATAATCCAGTCGTCAGTTCTCGTGAACAGAACTTTCGAGTGCAGAAAATAGAGGTAATTTGGTGATGGGTTGCCGTTCTTCTGCAAATCGGAATTATAAAAATTTCAATTTGGCATGATGGACAAAGGTCAAAATTTATCAATGATTTGAATGTTTTGTCAAAAATCAAAAATTTTTCAGGAAGGTCAATGATTTGAAGGATTTTTTTGAGGAGCCTGCCGTAGCGACAGGGTTATCCGCACTATCTTGAAAATCCATGTGTGTTAAATCTTTGTCAACATCAATACGCTCTTCAATTTTCACGATGATCAAATGTTTTTGTCAGAAGTAATGATAAGTCAAAATTTGAAAAAAAATCCTTGACTACTTTTAAGCACGCTGCACCCACACACGGCTCAAAATTTCCAACTTATTAACATAGGCAAGCTTTGAACATAATAAGTTTTCATTCCCAAACATTTGTTTTAACAAAAATTTACACTGCTTGGAAATATAGGAGTACCTTAAAATTTACTAAAACGCTCGCCGCCGCCAAAAAGTTTAGGATATCTAAATTTTAACAAATTATGGACCTACCTACTATATGCATCTACGTTCTCCGAAAATTTCAGCTCAATCGGATTGGCCACTCCAGAGATTATCTCCCATAATCATTTTGCTGATATATATATATATATATATATATATATATATATATATATATATATATATATATATATATATATATATATATATACATATGTATTTATATATATAAATATATATATATATATATATATATATATATATACATATGTATTTATATATATAAATATATATATATATATATATATATATATATATATATATATATATATATATATATATATATATATATATATATATATATATATATATATATATATATATATATATATATATATATATATATAAAGAAATATGAATTTTCGGCGAAACGAGTTTAATACTAATTTTCTTCGAAAATTAGTAAAAACCCCTAGCGCATCAAAACCGCTAGAAACACTAATGTTCGAAGAAAAGTAGAGGATTTGTGCTGATTTGGTGTGTATTAAACCACTAGCTACTTAAGGCTACTACCACTAGCTTCTTCTACTACTTGAGTCCAATACACCTTAAGAATTAAAAGACCCTAAGCCAATTTAATTTCGATGACCATCGAAAGTTAGAGCGATAGAAATGTGTTTGGGGCTGCCATCCGAAAAATGTGCAGACCTTAGAAATTTTAAACAATGTTTTCTTATTTTCATTGCAAATGTTCGCGATGTGAATACTTAATGTAAGTACTTTGTATGAAAATAACAAAAACGCTTCAAAAATATGTCAAAAATATGTCACATCAATATAGTCAGAAATAAGTCACATGTGCTTCGCATTGAAGTCAACCTACTCTGGGAATTTCATATTGATCCCATGATACCATCCGTAGAAGTTTTCAAATTCCCTAGATCGTAATATTTGTTGTTTATTTTCGCTACAAGATCACTATAATTTGAAAATTTTTTCACAAAATCGGTTACCAAAGAAATGAAAAAAAATACAAAACTAACCATAGCTGGCAGCCCTATCATTGTTTTTCCGACTAGATCAGAATAAGTTTAATTTGCCATACAAATTTCGTTATGGTTCCATAACTGCACTGGAATCTGTAGAACAAAAAGCTTTATTTTCCTGAGCGAATTTTCCAAATTTAAGACACCAAAATTATTATAGCTGGTAGCACCAACGTAATTTTTCAACCAAAATTCTATCAAACGTGGCTTAATGTAAGATTCAGTTAAATAAATAAAAAAATCTGGCGGTGAATCAGAATTTATAGGGCAAAAAGCAGTTATTTTCCTTAGCGATTTTTCAACATGGTACCACTGGCACAGAATCACCTTTATTTCAAAATTGCTTCTATCAGACTTGGTCCTACTCAAAACATATACATTCTTTAAATTTCAACTGTATCTGATAATCGGGTCGTGAGTTCCCATTAACAGAACTTTTCGAAGCACACTTTATAATAATAGCAATATAAACATGCCGTTGAGAAAGAGGATACTGTTAGATCAACAAATGTTTAGATCAATATATCTCAAAAACGGTTATGGTTATACGAAAAAGCTCTCAAATTTTTTTTTGGTAAGAAATTTTCTAAGCTACAAATTAGTCATACATTGTTTTTCTGAAGATGTGACCGTTACTGAGATATTTCCAAGAGGTCACTTTTGATGACCTTTGACCCCGTATAAAAAGTAATGCAGCTCTCGGATAGATGATTTTGATTTGCTCAGATTTGTTCAACACACCAGTCTCAAGGTTCACACCAAAATTCAGCTTTCCCCTAGTTTTCCCGAAGTTTCGCCTTTTTTATGTCGAATTTCACTGGACTAAAATACCGTCTCTTCAACGTATAGTCCGGGGAAATCTAACATGGTGCTTTGGAAAAATTTGGGGAAAGCTGAATTTTGGTGTGAACTTTGGTACTGGCGTGTTAAACAAAATGTCAAAAGTCCCCATCGATCCGAGTGCTGCGTCACTTTTTATACGGGGTCAAAGGTCACCAAAAGTTACCTTTCCTTAATATCTCAGTAACGGTCACGTCTTTAGAAAAACAATGTATGACGAGTTTGTAGCTTGCCAAATTTCCAACAAAAAGGGGGGCGGGGGTGGTGGTAGCTTTTCGGAGTACACTTTTCCACCTACCCTGGAGTCTGGTAGGTAAGTTTGTGTACATGTTTTTTTTATGCGCCTCTTAAACATAGAAAAACAAACTCACAAACATGCCAAGTCGTAATCAAAATGGGATAATATTAAAATGCCGTGAGAAAGAGGATGCTGTTAGTAACAATTGTTTAGATCAATATATCTCAAAAACGGTTATGATTACAGGAAAAAGCTCTAAAAATTTTTTTGTAGGAAATTTTTTAAGCTACAAAATCGTCATAGATTGTTTTTCTAAAGACGTGACCGTTACTGAGATATTTAGGAAAAGTAACTTTTTGTGACGTTTGACCCCGTTTAAAAAGTGACGGATCGATGGGGACTTTTGACATTTGGTTCAACACGCTAGTACCAAGATTCACACCAAAATTCAGCTTTCCCCTAATTTTTCCGAAGTTACGCCTTTTTTATGTCGGATTTCACTGGGCTAGTAAGCAAGGTCCCCCAAGCTGTTGTCTTCCGTAAAATTTATCACAAATCCTTTTCCAAGCAGGATCCTCTTTGGTCATACGAGCTAAGAGTCCTGCCCATCGGAGTCTACTGAACTTTATCTTCGTAATTATATCTGCTTCTAGGTAGATAGTGCACAACTCATGGCTGTAGCGTCATCGGAATCGCCCTTCTTCACATAACGGATCAACGATTCTCGGCAAGACTTGCCTCTCGAACGCGGCTAAAGATCAAAGTGCCTTTTGCTGAGCACCCAAGTCTCGGATCCATACGTGAGTACTGGCAAGACCATGGACTTGTACAGCAGAAGCTTTGATATCCGGGTTGGATTTCGGAATTTGAAGACCCTTGATAGACTTTAGTAGATTTTGTTGGATTTTAGCCGTCTTCCACGTATTTCTTCCTCCATACTGTTATCGGCTACTAAAACTGATTCAATATAGTTGAAATTAATGATCAACTACCATTAACATTTGACCAACTCTAGGTATTCTACCACCATTTCCTTCATTGATATGCAGCACCAATTTTTGTGCCACAGCTTCCAATGACCTATCACTTGGGTCGGGTAATGAGTGTTTACAGCAGGTGGACTAAATAATTTAGGTGGAATTTGGTGTATAGTCCGCGGACTAAGCGTCTGCTGTAAACGATACCTATTAGAGCTAGAATCTACTTGTCAATCAACGGCTTTACATAACAAAATCCAGCAACTTATACGAATTTTCTTCATACCTAGAAAACAAAGAACACAGTGCGATTATGAAACTCGATCGAGCTACAAATGATAAAGTACTAGATCATTATTGTACATTGCTGCACGAATGATGCCCATGGCACAGCGTAGTAGTAGCTGTCAAATCCTATCTTCCATCTCTTTCTGTTCCATGCGATTTCCCCCAACTTCCGCTGATCAGCAATACAATCTCAGGCCGGATCACTGAATTTTTGGTCCGTATACATATACGGAGTTGGCACGCTGGTTATGCAATGGGCACAGCGTAAGAAAGTAGTTCCTAACCAGCGTGCCAACTCCGTATATGTATACGGACCGAAAATTCAGTGATCCGGCCTGAGATTGTTTCGTTGATCAGCCTGGAAAATCGGAATAAATCGCATGGAACAGAAAGAGGTGCAAGATAAGAATTCGAATACTACATACTCAGGCTAGATTTTTCGTTGCTCACATACGGCTCACTCTCGCACAAAATACCAGTACGCTTCATCGTCTTCGATTTTCAACTCTTCCTTCACTGTATCCATTAGCCCTTTTGCTTTAAGAGCACAGTTTAGTTGGAATCACCATTGTCGGTATATCTTTCCAGCAAACTTGGGCATTGCTTGGCTGAGACTTTCCATTTTTGAGCTGTGCGTTTCACGTGCACTAGCAATACGGCGCATTGGAAACGAAATAAAATCAAATAAATACCTTTGTGAGTAAATGACCAAGTATAACTTTTAATGGGCACGATCTGGACCCATAGCCTGTTGAGATAGTTTAGTGAAAAACTGATTTTATATTACTTCACAAAGATTTTATTTTGACACCAGCAAGCACACACAACTTCTCTGAAGGAGAGCACAAGTAAGAAGAAAGTAAAATTGAATAAATACAGAAATGGCGTAATTCATGTTTTCTTAGTATTACACACAACTTCATATGTGTCAAGAAGGAAGGCGCGAATTTTAAATTATTTAACCAGGTGCAAGTGAAATTTACACGTAAAGAAGTATTAAAATTAATTAATTCATACTGGGAGAAAGAGTGTTTGTGGATATTTTCAAGCCCCTTATATAAAAGGATAGACTTGAAAGTGCAAGCGTGGCGGGAACTGAGTGAAATGTCATGACATAATTTGCACACTTCGGTTATATCTGTCAAAACATATATTCTCACATTTTTAACGTCTTGACAGAATTATGGCTTGTCGAGATACCGCCCAACTACTGGACGTATTTCGACTTATGAAATTTGAATGCTAATTTTTGGTTTTTTCCGACTGATCATACTTAGGCAAAGCAGAATAAATTGCCATCGAGTCAATGTTAGCAAGAAACACTGAAACTCCGTACCATGTTTTGAAATTTAAATCGCTATTTTTACTGGAAATAAATTTTTTTTCCTTTCGAATTCGTCGTCGACAATCAAACATATATATGTAAATGTATAAATACACATATATATCCGATTACGTGACACACTTCTTCAGCTCAGCAAACTAGCATTTACTGAGATGAAGAAAATTTCACCATTTCAACATACTCATGCATGAATGTTGAAAGAGGGCTCTGTTGAGAAAAAAATATATAACTTTGCATGCACTTTTTATCCACCACCAACTGTAAAAATGCCATTCCTATCAACTATAGACAAAGTGGGGTTAGTTTGAAATGCCGCTAATTTAGTAATAAATTGACCGAGTAGAGAATGAAGGATCTGCGGGAAGGTCCGAAACCACACTCTCATCACAATTTTTTATTTCTTTAACAAAATAAGGGTACATTGGGAGTGACATAAATGGCTAATTAGTTGTGGTATGGTCATTAGTTTCTCAGTTGAATTCACCAACACCCATAGCAAAGTATTTTATATTGCATGCAATTGAATACCTTCATTTGTCACAAAACTTTCCCCTCAGGCAGTGTCAAACACTGGTATGAGAGAGGACAAGAATTAACAAATCAAACTATTCTTTATAAAACTGTTTTAATTGAATTTTCTGCTATTTCAATTTTTCAAAAATAAAAAAAAGAAATACTAGCATGTAAATTAGTAAGAATTAATATACAAATATGATAAGATTTAAAGTTAGATAATAAAAATAAAAAATAAAAAGATAAAAAAAGAATTTAAAGAAAAATATTTACATTAGCTTTTAAAATAGGTTTAGAACATACTGCTTCAGCTTCCTTTTGGTAACGAAGTACGATAGGTTGTTTTTTAAATCATCAGGCATATCATTATACAACGATATAGCTGAAAGAATCGGGTCATTAAGGGCTCTATTGGTTCTGACTGGAGGCAATCTATAAGAATTCGCAGATCTTGTTTCATAGCTATGCATTTCTCTGGTCATTGTCAAAGAAATAGAAGATTTATTCTTTCCGTGGACGATTTTCCATATTGTTATTAGTTTTTGAAATGCTAATAGTTGAAAAAAGGTCATTTTCCCAGTTATGAAAGGTAGCTGATTAGTGGGAGTCCGTGTACTCAGATTGTGAACTGCCTTAATTGCCTTATTCAGAGTTCTGCTCAGGATGGCCAGGTTTGTTGAAGAAGATTGGCTCCAGTTAAGCATAGCATAACTAATAGATGGAATTACAAAAGCATGATAAATCATGTTTTTTAAAACAATGTTCAAGTAGCATCGTCTTCTTAAGAAACCTACAATGGGACAAATCTTGGCTCTGATTTTTCTAATTTGATCCGACCATGACAATTTGTCATCAATTATTACTCCTAAATATTTAGTTTTTTCTAGTCTCACAATGGGTTGGTTATTAATCAAGATGCTTAAAGATATGTCTTCCTTATTTTTCTGTTTGAAAATCAAGTAATGCGTTTTATTAACATTTATTTTTAATTTATTAGTAACAAGCCAATTAAAATATCTATCTAAGTCATCATTGATCATCCGCTCTAGTTCGATAGGATCTCTATTCGAGTTTAATATAAGGGTGTCATCTGCATAAATAACATATTTAGAAACTAAATTAAGATTATTCAGACTCTGGACATAAAGCAAATAAAGAGTTGGTCCCAAAATGGATCCTTGAGGAATGCCTATATTTATCACTCTCCTATCACTAGTTTCACCTTTGAACTGAGTACTTATCGTCCTGTTGGATAAGTAATTTTTTATTAGTTCATTTCCCTTTCCTCGAACACCTAGTTCGTTTAAAATATGGCCTAAAATGGTATGATCAACTGTGTCGAATGCCTTTTTAAGGTCAACAAATATGGCTGAAACATATAAACCCTTGTCTAGTTGGCTGTTAATATAATGTTGCGCATCTATGAGGGCTGCACTTGTATTGCTGCCATTGAGGAAACCATATTGATTTTGATCGAAGCCTATAGTGTTGTTAATAAAGTGAACTAGCCTAGAATTGATAACTCTCTCGAAAATCTTGCTGAAGGCGCTTGCTAATGAAATTGGCCTATAGTTGTTTGGATCATCGATATCGCCGCTCTTAAAGATTGGGGTGATAAGAGAGTTTTTCAAAACATTAGGAAAGGTGCCTTCATCCAAGTGCTTATTAACTATAGAAGTAAGGAGTGGAGCAAGAAGATCTTTGATGCATTTTAAATCATCTGCCCTAATCAAGTCTATTCCAGGAGCTACATTTTTAAGGTTTGATATAATCTCCTTTATTTCTTCAATAGTAGTTGGTCTTAAGAAGAGGGTCTGGTGATTGATTCTGTTGCTGATTCTTTCCGCAGAGTTTGCGCGAAATTCACCATTTATTCTGCTGCCTATTAGCGAAAAGAAGTCATTAAGCTGCGTTGCTGTGAGGAGGGACACGTTAGCCTTATTTTGATTTTGATTGGCCCCCGGGTTCAATTCACTCCCAAGGATATCCCATAATTTTTTGTTATTTCCATGTGCTTTATCAACTCTTTTATTTAACGCAATTTCTTTGGCTTTATTTATTACATTGCTAGCCTTGTTTTTCAACCGCCTGTACTTTAGCAAATTTTCATTATTTGGACTCTTGCGATAGGTGTTGTAAGCAATTCTTTTTTGCTTCAATATATTGAGGACATCACTATTTATCCAATCATTACTTCTTGAGCGAATCTTTTTAAGAGTGGTTGAAAGAGTTTTTGCAGTACAAACTATTTCGATGAGTTCTTCAAGTTCAATTTCCCGCGATTCCAGCATCAAAATATTTAGCTTGTCACGGACTAAATTCGCAAATTTAATTTTATTTAGCACAGTTATTTGAAAAACTTTCATTGGAGATTTAGGAATGAGAACACCCGTAATAGTGATGTTTTGAACCCTGTGGTCCAAATCAGGCATGTCATAAAAAGCAACACCAAACTCATATCTACGAAGGTTAACTGAACTGACAATATGATCAATAAGCGTCGCAGACTCATTTGTAACTCTAGTTGGTTGTTTCTCATTATGTAAAGTTGCATTGTTCATTTTTAGCGTTTCCAGGTAGTTTCTGGTTATGTTATCATTACATTTAAGTACATCAATATTATTGTCACCAATCATTATAATATTTTTATATTTATGGTAGATTTCATCAATGTACTCGAGGTAATCGAAGCTATCTTGAGAAGGAGCTCTGTAATGAGTGCCAAGTCTTAGAGGAGTGTTACAAACTATTAGTTCGACTACGATCATATTATATTGCTTTTCATTCACTAGGGTTTTGAAATTGATACTGTTCCTTATGTAAATCACTGTTCCACCTCCAACTGAATCTCGACAATTGAACACTGCAGAGTACCCTGAGATGTTATAAAAAACTGCTTCGTTTTCATAAAGCCAGGTTTCACCTAAAATAATGATATCAGAATCATTCAATACTGTAGCTGTTACTTCCAATTCGTGAAATTTATTTCTAATACTTCTAACATTTGCATAGAATATTTTTAGAGATTGCAATGTCATATGAATTATGAGGAGTAGTTAGTTTTTCTAATCAAAAATTGTACAGCTTTTAAATATTCTGGACAATTTTTACTATCCGCCCTATGATTAGCGTTATTCTGATTCTTAGCGACACAATTCACACATTTAAGTATTTCGGAGGTACAATCCTGGGTTTTATGATCACCAGCGCATTTAGCACAAACATCATTTGTCCTAGTACAATATTTTGATGGGTGACCGTATTTCTGGCATTTGAAACACCTTCTGACGTTGAGGTCTTCCTTACAAAAGTAACTGCCAAAGTCTACGTTAACATACCTGTTAACTAATTTGTGATACGTATCCCCCGGGGCCTCAATGAACGCAATATACTTGCCGTTTTTGTAGCTTTTTTTATAGAATTTGACACGAATTTTTGGATCTGAACCCATGTCATAATTCAAAGATGAAATCTGATAATTCAGCTCTTCCTCCGAGTATTGCTTTTCTAAGCCAAACAAAACTAAAATTGGAAGTCGCTGTTTCGTGTTTTCAGCCGTATATTTTTGACCAAGTTTCTTATTTAAGCTGTCTATAAGAGTTTTATTGTTGGCCTCATTATTGGTTTTTATCAAAACACTCCCGTTTTTTAGTGGCTTATTGAAAACAATGGGTGAAATTGGAAATCTATAATCAATTGAGCTCATTCAAGTGAAGTTGTCTGCAGTTTAGAATTGGAATTAAATTCCGATTTCGAAATAGATCATAATATGGAATTCCGACCATTGGCGATTCGTCACATTTTACGAATTCCGATTTCGGAATTTGAATTTTAATAAGGACCCAGGAAGAATATATAGAACGTTGAATTTCAATGTGAGCACAAGGTGTTTTTGTGAAAAGCTCAAACACAATTAGCTTAAAAAAACACAATCGACTTGAAATTTTATTTTCAAATTTTCAAAACTGTCGGTTTATAGGCCTACTTTGAGATACAAACTAACATGTTTGTAAGAAAAGTTATGAATAAAATCCTTCATAAAAGATTTTCATAGCCTTTTGTCAGGGCCATTTGTCTCTGCAGCTGTTTCTGCTTCCGCTTTTGCTTTTTCTTCTGCCTTTGCTGCTGCTGCTTCTGCTTCCGCTTTTTCTCTTGCTTCTTTCGCTCTTCTTTCTCTTACTATTATGGCTACTTTCGCTAAAAATTCTGGCGGGCAAGGATCCCCTATTTTGTATATGTCTTTGTACTTTCCTTTAAGACCAGTTATTCTACCTCTTTTCTCATCTTTAGTAATACTGCAGTTAATTTTATGTTCTTCCGACTCATCATCCATTGGAATATCGATTTCTTCCTCCTTACTCTCTTCTTTTTCAGTAACTTCCTTCTCACTCTCTTTCTTCTCACTGTCTTTCTTCTCACTTTCTTTCTTCTCACTCTCTTTCTTCTCACTTTCTTGACCCTCACACTCTGATTCTTCCTCTTCCTCACTGTCTTTATCATCTTCTGCATCTTTTCGTTTATCCTCTTCTTCCAACAATTCAAGTGCTTCCACGTATATTTGACCGGCAGAGACTTGTTGAATAAGCTCATCGACCTTCCCACACTTTTCTTGAAGAGCGGTAATTTTTGTGGCTAGAGTATTCCCTATAGCAGCGTTTGTATCTTGACTCGATGGAGGTTTGCTAGAATCATTTGCCTTGGCATTTGGGCCGCTCGCGTTTCTGCACATGGCCGCTAGCTTAACTTTAATCGCGTTTAAGTTATTGGTTTTTCGAGCTACAGTATCCAACAAAGTCATCTCCGTATACCGTGCAGACCTTATGTAAACATTATTGATTTCCCTGATCAGCTGTCGTCTCTGAGCGGCTAACGCTTCATGCAGTTCGAGTTCTTTGTATGTATCGTTTTGCAATTCATCGATGTTGAGCTTCATTTCTTCCATAATGTTGTAGTATGTTGCCTTTGCTGAACCGGGCACGAGAATATCCATTTTTGGCTTTCCTTCAGTTGTCATTTTCTTTTCACACAACTAATTTAATCTTAAAATAAAAGTTTTAAAAGAAATTTTGGTGTAAAATCAAATCAAATTTGACTGACTTTTTATAATCTTTCGAATCAAGCAAAATATTTCAAACCTTGGCATTCTTAGATCGTAGACGAAGTACTTTCAAGTCCGAATAAAAAGCACTTTGACATGAGATTTTTCCCCATTTTCGGCCATACAAACCTACCAAACCGGATGCAACTGGCTCTCTTACGTATTAAGCCCATGTCCTAATTGCAGCGTAAGAAGTTAGTTCTTTACCAGCCATCCGTATATGTCTACGGTCGAAAAGTCCAATGAACCAGCCTGCGATTGTATTGTTGATCAGATTATATGCCTCGAAAGTTGGAAGAAACAGCATCGAACAGAAAGAGATGCGGGATAAGATTCAACAACTGCACACAGGCTAGATTTTTCGTCACTTACATATGACTCACAACATTCTACAGATAAACGCAGATAAGAACCTTGTAGAAGCCAAGACGCAAACCGATTTTCATAGAGGAACAATATCGAGAATAGCCTAGAAACATGCAATTACAATCGACCGAAGTATAAATATCGCTCGTGAGACGGATTGGAAGTAAGTCTTATAAAAGCGATTGTTAAGGTCGAAGTGACACTTGCAGCGATTTAATGAATAGGAGGCTTGCCTCGATACATTTTTACTGCATCGAAGTCCAGAAGAGGGCCTGGCAGGCAGGAACAAGGCGATGGCCGAACGCCTTGTTCGGCAAGGCCTTCCGGGAGCAGGGTGCCCTTGAAATGGCCGTGAAGGCCCCTCGTCCGCATGAGTGGAGCACCTTTTAATCCAATTCCAACGAATTCTGGTTGGCCGCTTTCCTAGCTCTATGCGGTTGGGGTGAGTCAATTGAAAATTAGGTGGATTCGCTCCCAGAAAACAAAGGGGAACGCTACGTATTATTCATCTGTCATGACATAATACTAACCGCAACATACCAAAAAAAGGATGGGGCTTTGTCCGTTAAGGATCAGAAGCAGCTCCCAGGCATGAGTTGTAAAACAGATCCAGCCGAGACGTGACGAAGCACATTGCTCGCATTCTGCTGAAAAAAAAGGAGAACGAGAAAATACTAGCGAATCTAAAAAAGGGGAAAAACTGCCTCTTTTTAGCAGGCCCGAGGATGAAACAGACAGCCTCAGGCCTCTGATGTTGCCCAGACCCCAGATGTCAAGGGGTCTCGACGCTTACTGACCTTGGCCGTAATACTACCAAACAACAAGCAAAAAACCTGATGAAGCCAAGCTCCCTCTCTTTGAAAAATGTAAAAAAAAACTGAAATTCCTAAAATTATTTAAAATCTAGGCCAGTCAGGCCATTACGAAACCTGAAAATTGGAAAGGACTTACCAAATCATGTTTATTGCATACCTATTTTTTCTATTATCAATAAGTCTAAATATATCCTTGCATCAAAATTATAAACAAATATAAAGCACTTCTTCTTATTTTTTTTTGAACAAACAGGCACAACGCTTTTATTGTATTTATTCCAATTTAAAAAAAATGGAAAAGTGGAATCCAAAATGTTTATATTGATATCTTCACATTTTAAGTATTATTTTGGGTTGTGATCCCTCGAGTATGCTATGGTTTCCTACAAACATGGCCATGTGTAAACTTCTCATCAGTTTCCTAACGAAAACCGGACCAATATTATTATCTCATTCGGAATCACATGTTAGGTGCCCGGTTTTCTGTTTTTTCGCGACGTGCATAGCCACGGTTTTAATAGACTTCTGCAACATTCGTAGTTTAAGGACAGATGTCTTTTCGGTTTACTGTCACCTTAGTTTATATCAACCGGCAATTCTCGCGCTAAGCGAAACCAAGGTCGTATGTGATGCTGACGTAAATCAGTATCACGTCCCTGGCAATATGTTATTGCCTCTCTTCTCTGCTCAAAGAGGAATCGCCATCTATGTCCGTAAATGATGCTGCTTTCTGTTTACTCCCTTTCAGTTATTCTTCTTCTAAGCCCAGAATTTAATTATACTTGGATTAGATTTAACCTCCATAAGAATATCATATTCTTTAATTTCCTATATAGCAGCCTCAATATGTCTGAAGCCAATACTGACCGTTCTTTCGAAGAACTTTCTGCCTACATTGATGCTCTTGTAGATACATTTGCCTCTTCTGAAATCGTTCTTGCTGGCGACTTTAATGTGCACAACATTCAGTGGCTCAGACATTTTTTTACTACAAGCCGAGAAGGTAAAGCGGTTGAGTTCTTTTGCGAGTCTCAGAGCTTGCAGCATTTAGTAGATTGTCCTACTAGGAAACGGGACATACCAGGCGAAAGTGCCGATCTGCTAGATATTTTTTTAAACATCTCATTCCGAAAATATACAATCTCTGTGGCAACTTCTTTAGCCAGCGTAGATTATTGTTTAGTTCCGGCCCGTTTCAGCACAAGCTCTCTGGTCGATAGAAATCCATCTGCCACCATAAGATTGCTATGACACTTTCGCAAGGACAATTGGGCCTCGTTCATAAATTTATTGAAGAGCTAAATTGGTCTGTCACCTTATGGTTTAATAATGTTTGCAAAAAAGCTATGCGGAATAAAGAAGCGGCATTCCGTGCATATTTACGATGCCGTTTCAAGAAATTGCAGCAGAGTTACAAAACTGCGCGTAACATCTGTAAACCCACTATTCTTTAAAGCATCAAATCTTGTTAAAGTCGTGAAGAATAATTTCACCTCTTCTTCCGTGCCGTCACTTTTTCATCGAGGTTAAATTTATAAAGAATCTCTGGACAAAGCTAACCTCTTTCCTGAATTATTTGCTGCTAACTACTCTTTGCTTTTCATATACCCAAAGTTCAACTTCGGTCCCTGAGTGCGATTCAAATCAATGGCCTTTACATTTTCACACTAGGCAAGTTGTATTTTCGCACTAAGCAAAATGCTTGCAAACCTTGACGCATCCAAATCTGCTGGTCTTGATGGTATCCCACTCATGGCTCTGAAGCGTAGCCCCTCTTCATTAGCAAACCACTGCGTAAATCATTTCACTCATCTTATTCAAAAGGAATTTATCAATCGAAACGGAAACTTGCTCATGTTCAGCCTATCCCCAAAAAAGGAGACGCTTGTGATCCTATCGACCAATTGCTCTTACTTTGATTCCGTCGAAGGTTTTTGAAGCACTTATTAATTCCCAATTAATGAGCTATCTAGATTCCCATTGGCTAATCAATGATAGGCAGAACGGCTTTCATTCTGATCGCTCCTGGTTGCTTTATTAAGGTTTTGATGACATTTCTCTCTGAGAAGTGGAAACAATGTCTCCATAATTTTGGTAAAGCCACCCTTTCAACCAAACTCTATGCTTCCGGTCCTGACTCGAATCTCTTAAATTAGATTGAAAGTTTTCTCAACAACCGCTCAATTCAAGTTGTCCTTGGTGGAACTGTGTCGAATGTCCATACCATTATTGACGGGGTTTTTCAATACACTGTCCTTTCTCCAACTCTGTTTCTTTTATTTATGAACGATCTGTTATCTAAAATCTTCAATGCGATCCGTAGTTTGACAGTATCCTTGATTTTACGTATTCCTTTGATTCGTTAGCTGACTCTCACGGAAACGCTACTGCCATCAATCGAGATCGTATGTTTGAATCATTAAACAGTGACATTTCAGCAAACACTTGGTTGGGGGGAAGACATTTAAAAAAAGGTAAAGTAATCCCATTCTTCTTTGCCTTTCCAAAATTTTGGAACACCTCGTTTTCAATCGTATCTATGATACCCTCTACTGTGTCTTTGCAGTGCAACAACATGGCTTTGTAAAAGGCCGGAGCACCTCTACGAACCTTGTTGAGTCTACTCATGTAATCGCTTTTGCAATTGACAGCAACAATCAAGTTGATGTCATTTATACTGATTTCGCCAAAGCTTTTGACACTGTTAATCATATGCTGCTTCTTGTCAAACTGAAGCATTATGACATTCGTGAACGTCTGCTTTCCTGGATCTCTTCCTTTTTAGCTGATCAGACTTGTGCCATCTCCGTGTTTGGCTTGTCGTCCTCACCTTTCCCTTCTTCTTCTGGTCCAAACCTGGATTCGAACCAGGGACCCCACACGCAAGAAGCTAGTGCTCTACCAAATAGGCTACTCAAGCCTCGTGCGACATTTAATGCTTCCAAAACTCAGTGTTGTCTTATATCCAATAAACTTTGTGTTTCTTCTACTTCCAAAGCCATTTTGGTGCATGAAGTAGGTATTTTTGACTCGCCCACGCTAAATATACTGGGTTTCAACATCTTCAGTAAACTAACCTGGACCAACCATATTTTCGCTGTAGCGAAAAATGCAACAAAATGCTTGGGCTACCTGAAAATATGTAAGAAATACTTTAATCCACCTGATCTTACGCATATCTACAAATCTCATATTAGACCGAGACTTGAGTATAGTTCCCTTATTTGGGCGATATATCTATTATCTGGCGATACATCTATTACTTCCCGCATTAAATCCCTTGCCCACAGAAGTAATGTTGGCTGTCTTTCACTTCTATATCGCTACTTCAATAGCCGTTGTTCTAAGGAATTACGTGATCTAATCCCTTATGCTGATATCCCCTTGCGCAACACATGGCATACTAGTCGCGCACATCCCGATACCCTTCACATTGGACGCTAAAACAATGTCCATGGACTATGTCTATCTTGGACCTTATAAATTCCTTTTGGTGGCGTACTTTAGGTTTTGATGGTAATACGATTACCAAAATAAATATTTTACTTTTTAGTAACTTAACAATGAAAATAAAATAAGAGATGAACTCTGTCAAAATTGCAATCTTAATTGATGACATCAACCATAGAACATTCAATGCGACAAATATAAGAGAAAGAAAGCTATGAATTTTTTAGCACAAATAATACTATTGAAAATATTCTAACTTGAAAAGACAACGACTACATCACACAATCGGTGAGTTAATTATAATAAAACTATTATATTTTTATTACTATATTATTATATATTATTTTTTTTAATAAAACTAATATAATTTATTATTGATAATAAAATTAATTTACGAGTATAGGTAGCGTAATTTTTATTTTTTCCTCTAATACGGTTTATAGTGACACCGGAGACTCATTCTGACCAGTATCATTACAAAACCTCTACATATTTTATAATTAAACTTAACTTAAACTAAAAACAAAACTAAAAAAAATAGGTGCGTTTTTGTTGCACACCCCAGCAGATCAAATTTTGTTAAGCATATGGGGCATTTCACGTGGAGCGGACAACGAAAAAAAGTCGAGGCTCTGGATTTCGTTCATGTTGTGCATAATGGTACTTCTAGAAGATATTAATGTGGATGCACAAGTTTTTGTTGCTATGAGGTTTAGTTGCGAAGTTATGGGCTTCTAAATAACTGACGAAATTGATAAAAGGTTTTTTGGAAGCGGATTCTGAGATTCAAAACAAAATCTAAAAAACATTAAACATATTGATTGGTATAGAAAATTAGCTATTCTTTTGAATTTTGAAATTAGATTTGAAAAACAAATTTTTTTTCCTGTGTGGAACCGGAAGTAGACACTTAAACTCGTAATTTGAATAATTTGGACCAGGTTAATTTTGTTTATTTTTACAGTACACTTATTTTATCATAAAAGTTTTAGAATGGGATGGCCAGTAGTTTAGGAGGTAGGTGAATTTCAATACATAAAAGTCGCATGGAGCGTGGTACCACCTGGCGATAGGCTCTAACCAGATCGATGGTCGAAAATATCTTATTTTCCATGGAGATTGTATGTGAAATCTTCCATACACGCAATTGGATATCGATCTGGGATAGTTATTGCGTTAAGCCTACGATAATCGCCACATGGTCTCCAATCTCCAGTCGATTTTCTTACTAGATGGAGAGGACTTGGCCAAGGGCTACTGGGCGGACGGCAAATTCCTTTTTCGACCATGTGCTTAAATTCTAATTTAGCTGCACGGTATTTACCTGGGGGCCTATTATGAATCAAAATCTGAAATCGGAATTCGTACGGTATCGTATTTTCGTATTATGATTTGCTGTTTGCACGGGAATCCGCCAACTTTGGATTGTAAATTCCGAAGGCGAGCCGCCTAATCCGACAGTTCATTTGTGATCGTATTTTTTGGCGGATTCTGGCGGATATTTAGTTTTCGAATTTCTTTGTTTTTTTCGGTTCGATTGATATGCGTAGGTAAAACTTGAAATTCAGGTAGCTGATAGACACCGTGTATTATAAATCGTAATTTTACCAACAATTTTAGAATTCGTGATATCACGTTCTTATAAGATTCTCCTTAACTACCGGACTTATTTCGACTTATTAAATTTAAATCCTTATTTTTTGATATTTCCGACTGACCATACTTAGACAAAACAAAATAAATTGCCATAGAGTCAATGTTAGCAAGAAACATTGAAACTCCGTGCCATTTTTTACTAAGTTTACTTTAGTATTAAAATCGATTCGGCCAAAAATTCATATTTCCATATATATATATTTATATATATATATCATCAAAAAATTTCAGTGAGATAATCTCGGGAGCGCGCCATCCGATTGAGCTGAAACTTTCAGGATACATTGGTGTATATGCAGAATAGGTCCAGGTCTCTTTAAATGTCAGTTATTGTAAACCTTTTGGCGCCGGCGGCCATTTAAGTGATATTTTTAATATACCTATTATTTCGTGCACAAATAATTTTCGCAAAAATAAAGTTAACGAAATAAATTTCCAACGTGGTTTACATATGAATCGGATAATGCTTTGGAATTTTTTAACCCTATGTGTGCGCTGGGTGCCTAAAAAGAGGACGGGAAAATTTGAAAATTTTTAAATTGCGATAACTTTTGACAGAAGAATTCAATCATTACGAAATTTTCAATACATATTGATGTTATTTAGTTGTAGATTTGTGTAGCTTTTAATGAGCGTGCTGGGAACCTTGTAGCTAGGGCAGGCACTGAAAGTGAAAACCTCCAAATCATCGTCTCTCTTGAGAAAATGCCGTTTCTTCAAAAAAAAGCCACTCATATGTAAATCTTGTGCTTTGTTTACATAACCAAAAAAAAAAAAAAGATATGGTATAACGGGCACGCCTGGTAACCCTTGCCCAATTTACCTATATTTTTAGCATCGAAAACTTCTGTTCACGGAAACTCACGATCCGATGAGCAGAATTATTTGAAATTCACAGAATATATTGGTCTTAAATAGGACCAAATCTGATAGAAGTGATTTTGAAATGCGGGCGATTTTGTGCCAGTGGTGCCATCTTGAAAAACCACTATAAAAGATAACTGTTTTTAGCCCTATAAATTCTGATTGAATCGTTCGATTTTGACGAAACTCACACAATTGCTGGACCTTACTTTAAGCCACGTTTGGTAGAAATTTGGTTGAAAAATTCGGTTGGAATTGCCAGCTATGATAATTTTGGTGTCTTCATTTTGAAAAAAAAAATTTGGAAGTGAAAACATTCCAACCATCGAATATTCAAAAAAATGTCCGTTTCTTACAATAAAACCAATCTGTATATAAATCTTATGTTATATCTACACGTTCAAAGTAAAACTTTGGAAATTTCATGTCGGACGAGAACGGTAACCCTCTCCCAGTTAACCTATATTTTTAGCATCAAAAACTTCTGTTCACGGAAACTCACAAACCAATAATCAGATACAGCTAAAATTTACAGAATGCATTGGACTTAATTAAGACCAGATTTGATAGAAGCGATTTTGAATTGTGGGCAAGTCTGTGCCAGTGGTGCCATCTTGAAAAATTACAAAGAAAAAAAACTGCTTTTTGCCCTATGAAATGTGAACAAGTTACCAGATTTTCATGAAATTGACACAATAGCTAAACCTAACTCTAATCTCTGTTTGGTGGAAATTTGGTTGAAAAATTTGATTAGTGCTGCCAGCTATGGTAATTTTTGTGTCTTCGGTTTTGAAAATTCGCTCAGGAAAATATAACTTTTTGCACTATAGCTTCTAGTGCAGTCATGAAATCAATACGAATTTCATACAATTAATGAAACCTGTCATAAACATTATTCAGGCCAAATTTGGTTGAAAAGCCACCATAGGGTTGCCAGCTATTGTTGGTTTTGTGTTTAATTGCAATATCTTTATTAAGCGGTTTTATCGTAGAATTTTCACAGCAAATATTAAGCTTTCGATCATTTGAAAAAACTCGCTGCAGGTAACCCTAAATTTCTTTATACTCCTAAAACTTCGAATGTAATATAACAACGTGAAGCAGATGTAATATATTATTGGCTTTGATACTGGCGAAAGGTTGCCAGCACGAGTCGGTTGTGCTACTTTTGTATCAATAAATGCTTACAGTTAGTATTCATACCGGAAACATACAATGAAAATAAATAACCAATGTTTCAATTCCCAAAGTTCTGCAAATTTTTCGGATCGCAACCCCAAACACCAACTTCAGTTACAGTGCTGCAGGCACTGAGCATTTTCTTCATTGATGTTATATGAGATGCTGCTTTCAAAATTATGTGAAATAAGCAACTGATAACGAATATAATTAACCCGTGTTTTGCTCTCATAAACGTTGAAATTCATGCCAGTGGTAATATCTGAAACCTTCCACCATATGAGTTATAATGCATTCTTAAGACGAAAGTAAAACGTGGCATTTGAAACAGTTTGGCCGTAATAAGCAGCACATGTGGTGGAATATGCACTCAAAACCTGCACGATTCTTCTACTGTTCTTCGAACATTAGTGTTTCTAGCGGTTCAGGTGCGCTAGAGTTTTTTAAATTTAAATAGCTATTTTGACACTTGATTGGAAATCTGGAATCGATTCAGCCCATTCGAGTGAAACTTTCTGCAATTTAAACTGGGAATTTGATTCCGATTTCGGAATAGATCATAAAGCATATCGCACACTATTCCGACACGACACGTCACAACACGACACGACACAAATCTGTGAGAATAAATTGTATGTAATTGTATGAACGCTCGCACACTTGACCAACACGTCACGACACGACAGGGCAGCAACAAATTTTTGTCGTTTGGGATGTTCGAATTTATAATTTAATCCAATCCGACAAATGATGTACATCGTTGTAGCGTGTCGTGTCGGTTAAGTGTGCGGGCTTTCATATAGCTTCATAGATTTTATGATAAGCATCAGTTGTCGTTCGGCAGTTATATATTTTTAAAAAAAATTACGAATTGGAAATGGATGAAGTAAATTTTTTTGGCCTGAAAATAGAAAAAAGTGTATGAAATAAGTTCAAAAAATTACAATTAATCACAAAAGAAGGAAAATATATGAGAAGAATTCGCTAGGAAAATTTCAATTTTAACTTTTTTAAATGTTTCACATAACAAACTTTCCATTGTATTAATCATAATACATTTTCTGAACAATTCATGATAAGCATCAGTTGTCGTTAGGCAGTTTGATATTAAATAAAATATCGAATTGGTAATGGATGTAAAATTTTAGCCAGAAACTACTGGGTGGCGCAAAAGTTTCTGTACTTAGTATTTCCTGTACAATATTTAACACACTTGAAGCAACATAATATATACTAAGTATGAATTATGCCCTCTTTCATTTTAAACAGTCTAAAATTCGTTTTCTGAAACTTTCACATAAAGTTGACTATTTACTGTTATTATCAGTTCGATCCGCTGAAAAATTCCTAAGTTTTTCAAGTTTTAAAAAAAGTTGGATATATTAATCCTCTTTGAATTTTGGTACTTATTTTAACGGACTCTTAAACATCGCTGAATTAATTAAAGCTATGTAGGTTTAAGAAAAAAAAGAAGTGGGCTTCGAAATTTGGAAAGATAGATTTTTCCCATTAATTTATTCGGGTTGATTTTTCATATCAAAGAACAGAAACTTTTACGTCACCCGGTAGAAAGAATTGTATGAAATAAGCTCAAAAAGTTACGACAACACACAAAAGAAGACAAATAGATGGGAAGAAATTATAATTAATTTCAGTTTTATTATTTTTTTTTTATTTTTAACAATACACATTTTCCATTGCATTAAACATAATGCATTTTCTGAACACTTTTCACAAACTGATGTGTCGGTCGGTTCGGTATAGTGTGCGTTGGTCTACCGAATGTCGTACCACATTTTTCTATGTCGTGTCATGTCGTGACGGAATAGTGTGCGACAAGCTTAATACGAAATTCCGACCATTGGCGAGTCGGAAAATTTTACGAAATCCGATTTCGGAATTTGAATCATAATAGGGCCCCTGGTGGCAATCTGCGGAATCGTTCGGCTACAAGCGGTCCTTTCGTTACTATGTGATGACGAATTGTTGATTTCGTATAAGTCAGAGTGGATTCTTTCGTTAGTTCTTTGTATTCTAATAAGATTCTCGTGTGTCTATTAGAATTAATAAGGAACGTAATGGATGGCGTGGTTTTTTTAATTAGAATGGCGGCGACTTCCATTTTGGTTTGCGCATCTATAAGACGTTTGTGACTGACTAAGAATCAGTTGGAAAACGTTGGCAATAAAAAATTCCCATTTAAAAGCTCGGCGTAGCCCCAAGTTTATGGTTATTATTTTTGTGCCGAAAGTATTAATGGTTGTTCCATTTGCTGCATATAATTTTGTATCAGCCATTTTGCGGGTTGTTTTATAGTTTTTTGGAATGACTGAGACTTCAGCACCCGTATCTATCAAATAATTAATACCAGTGGACTTGCACCTTATAGATAGGCGGTTCTTTTTGTCCATAACGCCATCGTTGATCGCTCAAGCTGACGACGACAGACTTAGTTTTCCGAAGCCGTGAATTTGCATGGAGGTTGACATTTAATGGCTTCGTTACCGAACTGATTATGGTAATAACATATACGTGAGTTTGGCGTTCTACCGTGCGAATAATATTTAGCTCTATTACCACTGCGTGATCTGGTACGTACCTTATATCGCGTTTCTAAACGCTGTAGTCTAGTGAGCACTGCAGCCATCGTATTGTCTGTAGCAGCTTTCTGTGTCGTCGTACGATGTTTGGATGTGCTTCCAATCATTGGAGCTGTGTTAAGCTCCTCCATGATTTTATCCGCATTGATTAAAACCGAATCGATATTCGTTCCGGTGGAAACCGACATGATTGCTCGCACGCGCGTTGGTAAACGACGTAGCCACAACGTTTTTAAGGCGTCATTTGGCAGCTGGTTGCTTGCGAGTGCCTCCATTTTTCGGAACTCTAACTCCGTCAAAACTCGCGACAACTGCGTGTGTTCTTCAGAAAAATAATTTATGATGAATTTGTAGCTTAGCTGAATTTGTAGCTACAAACAAGATTTTATAACTATTTCTTGTAACCATAACCGTTTTTTGAGATATATTGATCTAAACATTTGTAATTAACAGTATCGACTTTCTCAACGGCATGTTTATCCGATTTAGATTACGACTTGTTCGCTTGTTCTCTCGATTATTTTCAATTGTTCTTCCGATTGTTCTCTCGATTGTTTTGTGGTACAGATTGTGATTATCTCGATTATTCAAACATTTCACAATTGCTCATCACAATAATGAATTCAGTCCCTGGGGTACACGAACATACCAGTGAGGGAGTAGAAGTCGAGATGACATCAACGGTATAACTTTCCACCATTAGTCCCTTCAATTCTCTCGCGCACAAAGCATGTTAAACATAGACATATAAAGAATGGACACGAAATGATAATCCATGAACCCGTACGTGAATGAAGCATTTTTACTACACATGCAACTTACTCTCTCCAAAAAAGCTTTCCCCTCAATGCCGCACACTATACTCTTCTGCGCTGTTGACTCTCTATGTAAACAAATATTTCCATACATTTCTATTGTTGTGAACATGGTCGATTTTCGGGTTAGTTGGAGTAGCAGGGAAAATAAAATATGTGTCACATGGGGCACAAATTTCAAAATTAATCAAATTTTCTGAATGAAATTTGATGTTATTTTGTAAGGGGAGGTCGAAAATGTTGCTTGCATACATATAACAACCATTTCTTTCCACAATTCGAAAGCTTTCTATCCTAAATCCGGTAAAAAGAGGTACATTGATTCAAATTGAATTTGTACTTACATCACACATTCTAGGGCGAAATCCTATGAGTAATTGGTGCAAAACACTTTTTACTTTCACACTGTTTGTTGATCAATCTAAACATTTATACTTTTAATTGATGAAAACACGAAAATAAAACATGTGTCAAACCACCCGATCGCCATTTTTGTTGATTGCTTTTGTTCATAGGCGGGGAAAGCTTGATAGCGTGTAGGGGCATTAAGTTTGATCAATTATATGAATTGACGTCATTTAGGTGAAGAAAATTGTTCGAACGATGAAAACCGGTGTGAATGAACGATTTAAAGTAGCACAAGTAAACTTCGTAATTGACTTGGGCTACTATTTACGAATGCTGTTTGCAGATTATGATGCTAAATGATCTATACGCATGTAGATGTTTTATGTTACGTTGGTAGGCAAACCGGTCGATTGAAATTAAATTAGCAAGTGTTTTGGTCGCGAAAATTTTATTTCAGTTTGATTTCAAATATATCTATTTTAGGGAATTTAAGGGAATTTTAGATTTGATGGCTGTGTTTGTCTGCAAATTAAATTTTCTAAATGGTATTTCTTACACTATAGTTTACTTTTTTATGTTAATAGAAAATACGTTGAATAAGGTGGCTAATCAAGAAATAATATTATTGTTGTTGCATTATTTGCGTCATAGGTATAAAATTAATTATAAAAGACATACAGTGAGAAATGTAATAACAATAAATAAATCAACCAAATTTTTTGAAACAAAGCATCGGTCAGAAAGGCCTAAAATCTTATCAGAGTGTGAAAAAAGTGGATTATCAGAAAAATTATGAAAATCCCTAAATTAAGTGCCCCAGTTTTACAAATTAAGGTGAACAAACGAGTTGAAAAGAAAGTCTCTACTCAAATTATTCGAAATTCAAAAAAGAAAGCGAATTTAAAGGGCAGAATGGCGGAAGCTAACCTTATAATAGTTAAAAAAAATTGATTTGTTAAATAACGTTTCGCTTAAGAGTGCGCAAAAATGCCAAAATAATTCTGGAAGTCCATAATTTTTGTTGCTGAAGTAAAAATTAATGTTTTTGAATCTAATAAGCGGCAATATGTTCGGCGAATGTTTAATACAGAGTTTAGGAGGGAACATACTACTTCCACTGTAAAATACAGCGGAGGAAACATTATGCTATATATAGATTTTGTGAATGGTAGGATGGATCAAACGTGTTGCCTGGGTATTCTTAAAAGAAATATTAAACAAAGTGCTGAAAAATAAGGCATTTTATACAATTTTCGCATGTATCCGGAGCAATGTAGGCTTTGGGCTATTTGTTACTGTCCAAATGCTATTAACGAACTTAAACCCGATCGAACATTTATGGCATCAAATTTATGGCAATCAAATTTGCATTTATGGCAATCAAATCTATGAGCTCGTTCATATAAAAAAACATGTATACCACTCTTGCCACTCTCTCGTATGAAGCATACCAATTTACTTTCTTTTTCCTGGGCTTTGTAAAGACGATCTCTAGGGTGGAAACGTAATTTATTAATTTTGAAAAACCTATTTTACCTGTAATAAATATGTCCGTTTGCTACAAAAAAGTGCGGTTATTTTACATACAATGGAGGGACGATTTGTAGAGTGGGAAGATAATTTAAAACAAAAGGATCGCTAATTTCGGGAAATAACCTATTTAACCTGAAATAAATACGTCCCCTTGGTTGAAAAAAGCCAAGATTTTACATGCGATGTAGGGACAAATTTGAAGGGTGGGAACATAATGTAAAACAAAGGGATCATGAATTTTGAAAAAATATGTTTTACCTGAAAGAAATATATCCTTTTGTTACAAGAAAAGTGCGAAGAATTTTGTATATGACGTTGGGACGATTTGTCGGGCAAAAAGGTAATTAAAAACATGTGCTTAAGGATCATTTCGTACAAGAAATGTGCGAAGAATTTGTATTCGCACATTTTGAAAGCAAAATTTACGGCGAGTGGAAGCGTTAATATTCGTATTGAGCAAAATGAAGTGTAGTGTTGTGAATTGTGATAGTGATTATAAACGCAGTGCGAGGGCGATTTCTTTTTTCCGGTAAGTAAACAATATTTGAATTTACCACAGCAAATATTGCAAGTAAAACTTGTGTCGAAATAGACGCCGCGATATGTGAAGTGATTTTTTCAGACAAAGGCTATACAGCTTGAGCGCATTTGAAGGGATAAAAATGTACCTTCAAAATTACAAAATAGTACCATTTTAAATAATACAATAAAATATTATCGGCTTTAGCTTTAGAGACGATATACGTTGTCTATGCTGATTTATAGACTAGAAGGGAACCAGATCACAAATCAATAACCTCTATAAATAGTTTGTTTTTTGTGGATGCCGAGAATTCTCTAACATTATTTGCGCGTAAATGTCTTGAGTGTATATATAATTTGAAACTTTTTTAATACTCGTTAGATTAAAACATTTATTTCAGATTGTTTTATTTGAATAGTTTTTGAGCCTAATAAAGTGACTCAGTGCCGCTGAAATTGAATTTAGAATTTCTCTACTAAATAAATTCAAGTGAAGTTTTTTTTTCACGGAATTATGCTTAGTGATCTGCGTTATGTGGCAACACGGCAACAATTAGGTCTGTTCGCGTGCTACAATTAATTGCAATGAAGCCGTTTATGTACTTCGTTTTACTCAATGCTGAAAATTTCCCCCCTTTCAGTAAATTTCAGTAGAGTCTGAGCTATTGAAAAACAGTGAAAAATGTGAAACGCGTGTCGCGAGTAAAAATTTCCAAATGTGCGCGGCAAGCAACATATTTTTGCGTAATGTTGTTTTGAAGATCGAATATTTTTGTGGCGATAATTTATCACAACTTAGAATGACTTTATAATTACTATTGTTCTCACAAAAACCGACAACTGAATCTTTTCCGGAAATGCAATCAGAGCGTTTTCGTACCTTTCCTGAATATCCCCCACCACATGATTTACAAAAATTCTGTGACTGAAAGTACGCGAACAGACTTCAGCTCTGCTCAGAGCTAATCATTTTCATAAAAAAAAAGCTGTTCCGCTGCCGCACAACTAATTAAAATACTACGCACAGTTTTAATGCAAATCGAAACTCATTGATTCGCTATTGACGTGAATTACATTACATCAATATTAACAAATTTTTATTTGCACCAAAAAAGTTGCCCTTTAATTTTACAATATTTCACGCCGCCTTCGTCATACAAACACATTGCGACCTCTCGCTCACACAACTACACCAGAGGTCGAAAATTGCTTCATTTCTCTCGGCCCATTTCGTATCCATTCCTCTCTATATCTATGATGTTAAAGCAACATTTCCGCCATTTTCCGCTACATGTCGAACTGGAGGGGAACTACTTGGATTTGACTAGATTTGACGTTTAGTGGACAAAAAATTACTACCATCCCCTTCAATTTAAATCTTATAGCCCGTTCACACTAGGCTCTAAATCAGGCGATTTCGATCAGCTGATCGCTTTAGAGCTAAATCAACTTAAATCTACCTGATTACCCATACATTTTTTTCGGCTTCCGACCGAGTTAATCAAGTAGATTTAGAGTTAATCAAGTACAAATCAGGTACTATTGTGAATTTTTCCCGGCTGAATTGTTCTCAGAGCGTGCTTAATTCCATCCGTGAGAGGGAGAGTAGATTTCAACGAAATGTCATTCGAATTTCGTTAAAAAATAGCAAAAATTGGAAAAAAAAGGAAAATGTGAGTTGTACAATATGAAAAGAAAATGCTCTTGCATGTTTCTGCACCATTTTGAACAACTTTCATGAAAAAAAAATTGCACACACAAATTCGAATGACAGTTCGCTCTCTAAATCTCCTCATTCTAAATCACTTCGGGTAGTGTGAACCATAGATATAGAGAGGAATGGATACGAAATGGGCCGAGAGAAATGAAGCAATTTTCGACCTCTGGTGTAGTTGTGTGAGCGAGAGGTCGCAATGTGTTTGTATGACGAGGGCGGCGTGAAATATTGTAAAATTAAAGGGCAACTTTTTTGGTGCAAATAAAAATTTGTTAATATTGATGTAATGTAATTCACGTCAATAGCGAATCAATGAGTTTCGATTTGCATTAAAACTGTGCGTAGTATTGTAATTAGTTGTGCGGCAGCTGAACATGTTTTTTTTTATGAAAATTATTAGCTCTGAGCAGAGCTGAAGTCTGTTCGCGTACTTTCAGTCACAGAATTTTTGTGAATCATGTGGTGGGGGATATTCAGGAAAAGTACGAAAACGCTCTGATTGCATTTCCGGAAAAGATTCAGTTGTCGGTTTTTGTGAGACCAATAGTAATTATAAAGTCATTCTAAGTGGTGATAAATTATCGCCACAAAAATATTCGATCTTCAAAACAACATTACGCAAAAATATGTTGCTTGCCGCGCACATTTGGAAATTTTTACTCGCGAAACGCGTTTCACATTTTTCACTGTTTTTCAATAGCTCAGACTCTACTGAAATTTACTGAAAGAGGCGAAATTTTCAGCATTGAATAAAACGAAGTACATCAACGGCTTCATTGCAATTAATTGTAGCACGCGAACAGACATAATTGTTGCCGTGTTGCCACATAACGCAGATCACTAAGCATAATTCCGTGAAAAAAAACTTCACTTGGATTTATTTGGTAGAAAAATTCTAAATTCAATTTCAGCGGCACTGAGTCACTTTATTAGGCTCAAAAACTATTCAAATAAAACAATCTGAAATAAATGTTTTCATCTAACGAGTATTAAAAAGTTTCAAATTATACATACACTCAAGACATTTACGCGCAAATAATGTTAGAAAATTCTCGGCATCCACAAAAAACAAACAATTTATAGAGGTTATTGATTTGTGATCTGGTTCCCTTCTAGTCTATAAATCAGCATAGACAACGTATATCGTCTCTAAAGCTAAAGCCGATAATATTTTATTGTATTATTTAAAATGGTACTATTTTGTAATTTTGAAGGTACATTTTTATCCCTTCAAATGCGCTCAAGCTGTATAGCCTTTGTCTGCAAAAATCACTTCACATATCGCGGCGTCTATTTCGACACAAGTTTTACTTGCAATATTTGCTGTGGTAAATTCAAATATTGTTTTCTTACCGGAAAAAAGAAATCGCCCTCGCACTGCGTTTATAATCACTATCACAATTCACAACACTACACTTCATTTTGCTCAATACGAATATTAACGCTTCCACTCGCCGTAAATTTTGCTTTCAAAATGTGCGAATACAAATTCTTCGCACATTTCTTGTACAAAATGATCCTTAAGCACATGTTTTTAATTACCTTTTTGCCCGACAAATCGTCCCAACGTCATATACAAAATTCTTCGCACTTTTCTTGTAACAAAAGGATATATTTCTTTCAGGTAAAACATATTTTTTCAAAATTCATGACCCCTTTGTTTTACATTATGTTCCCACCCTACAAATTTGTCCCTATATCGCATGTAAAATCTTGGCTTTTTTCAACCAAGGGGATGTATTTATTTCAGGTTAAATAGGTTATTTCCCGAAATTAGCGATCCTTTTGTTTTAAATTATCTTCCCACTCTACAAATCGTCCCTCCATTGTATGTAAAATAACCGCACTTTTTTGTAGCAAACGGACATATTTATTACAGGTAAAATAGGTTTTTCAAAATTAATAAATTACGTTTCCACCCTAGAGATCGTCTTTACAAAGCCCAGGAAAAAGAAAGTAAATTGGTATGCTTCATACGAGAGAGTGGCAAGAGTGGTATACATGTTTTTTTATATGAACGAGCTCATAGATTTGATTGCCATAAATGCAAATTTGATTGCCATAAATTTGATGCCATAAATGTTCGATCGGGTTTAAGTTCGTTAATAGCATTTGGACAGTAACAAATAGCCCAAAGCCTACATTGCTCCGGATACATGCGAAAATTGTATAAAATGCCTTATTTTTCAGCACTTTGTTTAATATTTCTTTTAAGAATACCCAGGCAACACGTTTGATCCATCCTACCATTCACAAAATCTATATATAGCATAATGTTTCCTCCGCTGTATTTTACAGTGGAAGTAGTATGTTCCCTCCTAAACTCTGTATTAAACATTCGCCGAACATATTGCCGCTTATTAGATTCAAAAACATTAATTTTTACTTCAGCAACAAAAATTATGGACTTCCAGAATTATTTTGGCATTTTTGCGCACTCTTAAGCGAAACGTTATTTAACAAATCAATTTTTTTTAACTATTATAAGGTTAGCTTCCGCCATTCTGCCCTTTAAATTCGCTTTCTTTTTTGAATTTCGAATAATTTGAGTAGAGACTTTCTTTTCAACTCGTTTGTTCACCTTAATATGTAAAACTGGGTCACTTAATTTAGGGATTTTCATAATTTTTCTGATAATCCACTTTTTTCACACTCAGATAAGATTTTAGGCCTTTCTGACCGATGCTTTGTTTCAAAAAATTTGGTTGATTTATTTATTGTTATTACATTTCTCACTGTATGTCTTTTATAATTAATTTTATACCTATGACGCAAATAATGCAACAACAATAATATTATTTCTTGATTGGCCACCTTATTCAACGTATTTTCTATTAACATAAAAAAGTAAACTATAGTGTAGGAAATACCATTTAGAAAATTTAATTTGCAGACAAACACAGCCATCAAATCTAAAATTCCCTTAAATTCCCTAAAATAGATATATTTGAAATCAAACTGAAATAAAATTTTCGCGACCAAAGCACTTGCTAATTTAATTTCAATCAACCGGTTTGCCTACCAACGTAACATAAAGCATCTACATGCGTATAGATCATTTAGCATCATAATCTGCACGCAGCATTCGTAAATAGTAGCCCAAGTTAATTACGAAGTTTACTTGTGCTACTTTAAATCGTTCATTCACACCGGTTTTCATCGTTCGAACAATTTTCTTCACCTAAATGACGTCAATTCATATAATTGATTAAACTTAATGCCCCTACACGCTATAAAGCTTTCCCCGCCTATGAACAAAAGCAATCAATAAAAATGGCGATCGGGCGGTTTGACACATGTTTTATTTTCGTGTTTTCATCAATTAAAAGTATAAATGTTTAGATTGATCAATAAACAGTGTGAAAGTAAAAAGTGTTTTGCACCATTTACTCATAGGATTTCGCCCTAGAATGTGTGATGTAAGTACAAATTCAATTTGAATCAATGTACCTCTTTTTACCGGATTTAGGATAGAAAGCTTTCGAATTGTGGAAAGAAATGGTTGTTATATGTATGCAAGCAACATTTTCGACCTCCCCTTACAAAATAACATCAAATTTCATTCAGAAAATTTGATTAATTTTGAAATTTGTGCCCCATGTGACACATATTTTATTTTCCCTGCTATTCCAACTAAAGGCTGGTACTGAGTTCGAGTTCACGTGAAACTTTGACATTTCCCAATTATCTGTTCATTCTTTCGAGCGAAAATTTTGACAATTGAGAAAAGCAGAGACAATGCTCATTTCTGACGGATAAAATGTAATGAATTTCACTTTTCGATTGATTTTCTTATTGGAAAGACATTTTCACTGCTCCATTTTCAAATTGAAACACCAAATGTCACTTTTCCGCTCGAAAGAATGAACTGCACAAACTAAATTGGCGTGAAATGATTCGCGACATGTTTCAGTGCCATCTATGTTTTCGAAGCGAAAGCAACTTCAAAGCAACTTTTCATGCGAAGAACACAGTACCAAACTTGCTTATTTTCAAGCGAAATTTTCGCCGAAACAGATTTCGCGCGAAATTTTGTATGAAAATTTCGCGTGAAATCGAACTCAGTACTATGCTTAAAGCCTAGTAATGTATTCGGCGAACGAAATGCAGCGAAAACGTCTGTGCGGAATCGAACGAAGTAAAGTTCTGCACCCCCACACCGGGGGCAGTATAAATTGCCATTGATGACAATTAACAAGTGCATTACATTTGAATTCGGTGCATATAAATTTAACTAATCGGCATCAAAAATGATATTATCGGCAAAACAAGAACTACTGTTGCAAGGATGCGCTGTTCATCCATCCATTTTCACTCATTTTTCAATAAAATATCCGCAAACTCGGGTGAAGTTATGAGCTGTCACAATTTTCGCATCAATTTAAGGTCCTGGGTCATTGAATGGCCGCGAAATTTAACTTATACATAGTGCAGCGCCATCTCAGAGCGAGTCACTGCGTTGTCTTCGAAGACACTTATACGCCTTCGAACACATTACTGACGAGCAAAACCAAACGAAACGAAATTCCGTGCCAGGCTGATTTTGTATGGGATTTGACACTTCGTTCCGTTTCGCGTCGAATACATTTCAGGGCTTAAGGTTAGTACGCTGCCGAGCCTGAATTCCTGTTCCCCTTTAAAATGCATGGGAAAAGAGTGACGGAATTCCGGACCTGAATTTTTTTTCAGGTCACTTGAGAAAATCGGTACGCTGCCCGTCCTGAGACGTTGCCTGAAAAGTGTCAGAATTTCAGTGTTGCTTTTCGCTCGTAGGTGGCTCTGCAGCACAAGTGGAGAGTTTTTTCAGGCACGAGGTGCCTGAATTAAATGGTCTGCTATTTATTTGGTCACGGAAAGCAATCATTTTGGCCATTTTGACCGCGCGTCAAATTTGAATTTTGTTTGAAAATTTGAATTTTGTTTGGAAATTTGAAATTTGTTGTACGTCGGAATTTTCTGTCTTCTAATTTTATGCGTAGGATAGTTCGTGCAGAACTTGAAGCAATGATTTTCCAGCACATTTGGTTTTTTTGGCAGATACGTTTGCTAGGAAGCACTTTAATTAGCTGGTTGGTTAATTGAATTAGTGCGACGTTATAAAAGATCTGTTCGCGTACTTCAGCAAACTGCAGCAGTAACATAATTTGGCAGCTGGCTTCTTTTTGCTGCAAAATTTGGCTTGAAGCAATTATGCGAATCTATTTGAATATATTATAATAGATTCAGGTACGCGAACAGACCTAAAGTTTTCAACACCGCATGTGTACGCGAGATGAAATGCATGGATGGAAATTATGTATTCGTGTGAAGGAAATATATATCAAATAAACAATTATTAAATAGATTACATAATTGTTTTACTTCGAAAAACTACGCCTATTTTCATTCAGTCTAATTGAATTTAAAGTGAAAGTAGTTTTTAAAATTTGCTACTAGAACTTGGTTTCTTTCATAAACTTTGGTTTGGTTCATAATATAGCAGTATGATGAGGCAGCAAACCTGAATGAATTTAAAATTGAAGAGCTGAAAGAAGCATTGATGGAATAGTAACATAGTATTTCACATACAGTTGGTAGATTGTAAAGGTTATTTTCAAAGAAAGCTAATTTCTAAATCCCATGCCGCCAAAGTTGAGAGCAATTAACTGTCACTTTGTAATATTCTACACTTCTCTACACGAAAATTTTTCCGTGTAGAAATAAATAGTACAACGAGTGTCCGGAATTCAGGCTCGCCAGCGTACTAACCTTTAACCCGAAAATCGACCATGTTCACAACAATAGAAATGTATGGAAAAGTTTGTTTACATAGAGAGTCAACAGCGCAGAAGGGTATAGTGTGCGGCATTGAGGGGAAAGCTTTTTTGCAGAGAGTAAGTTGCATATGTAGTAAAAATGCTTCATTCACGTACGGGTTCATGGATTATCATTTCGTGTCCATTCTTTATATGTCTATGGTGTGAACGCTTACTTGATTAACTTGACAGATTCTAAATCTACCTGATTTAGAAGTGTAGTGTGAACGGCATATTATGGGCATGTCCACTCCATTTCTACTACCTGGAATCGATTTAGCTCATTAGTGTGAAGTTGTCTGCAGTTTAATAACATGAGAACTAATTTCCGATTTCGTCCTAATACGAAATTCCGACCTTGACGATTCGGAAAATTTTATGAATTGTGATTTCGGAATTCGAATCATAATAGGGCCACAGAGCAATACCACGCTGCTCGCGATACCACGCAATACCACGCTGCTCGCCTCTGTTTGCTAGTGATGCTCAGCTCAGCCATTGTGGATTCTCCGAAAGAGCTGTAAAATAATTTCTTAAATTTGTATAACAAGTAAACATTTTTTGCTAGCATCAGAAATTAAATATATTTCAGAATGCTTAAAAAATATATGATTTCTCAATAAAATAACACAATCAAATTATTGCTCCGAAAATAATATTTCAAGTGTTTTCTATTTCATCAGACCAGAGACTCCTAAGGAGAATTATGTTTTGTTACATTCTTTGCGATTTTACAGTGCCGCGAACAGTGATGATGATGACTTCCATGCGATTCGCATCCAGAATGTTTTTGAAGCTGATAATGATGCTGTAATTCGTTGCCACCTCTTTTCCTACTGCCTCGGCGATGATTTACGTACGACATATCTTCCGCTGATTCTTCTTCTAGTGTTCTCGGTTCGTCCAATCTTGGTTCACTCGATTCTATTTCGTCCGATAACACTTCTGGCGGTGGTTCCGGTTTCGATACTCCCTCATTCTCTTTTCTCGGGCCGCAAACCTTACTTTTCATCCCGTTCAATATATTGTCAAGATTCTTTTTCACCTCATTTATGGCATTGATATCAGCGTCCCAGGCTTTTATGTCTTCATTTACTGTATTTTTAGATTGCAAACATATTTCTTTGAGTGCTGTTTTATGTTTGCACCCATTTATCACCGTTTCCAGTTTGTCTTCAATGCGGCGTATTTGTTTGATTTCATCACGACAATTCACGCCGACGTAGCATGTAGGTGGCATTTTCGGGCAGCATATTGCCATTCTGTAGGAGTAGAGTTTTCCTTCTAACTCTTTAGTTTTCTCACAAACACGCAGCAAAATATTGTGCAAAGTGCATTTTTGACCGAACAGCAGATCTTTCGAGCGACAGCATTGCGCCAGCAGAATATTTTGATCTTTGATTTGATAACAGAACTTAATAATCTGCTGCTCAAGTTTCTCAATTTTACCATCGAAAATAAATTTAATTTTACTAGGACCGCAGCACACGGGATGCACTACTCCCAAAGCTTTACCGGCACAGTCGTAATTTCCTCGTGGTGAGGATCGAAAGCTTCGCCTGTTTTCCGCTCCGCCAAATTTGGTGAAACCTGTAACTTGTGGTGGTAAATTGACAATCAAACTTCGCTCAGATTCCCGTTTCCGTTTGAGTTGACCAGATGCGATTTCCGAAGAAACTGGAATGGGAATTTTACCGGTGAGCTCCCGCGAGCACTCGCCTGTACTTGAAATACTGCAGGCTCCTCTTTCCCAGGATTCCAGGATATTGACCGCCTCATTACACATGCTCACTCTATTTTGCAATAGCTGGTCTTGATCACTTTTATCTATAGCAATGTTTCGTGTGAATGTCGGAGTAAAATATTTTGAGAAATGTTGCATGTTATCTTACCTTCAGTACTACCAGGGTCAGATATCGGGGCTAACGGCTCTAAAAGCTGAGTTTGCATCTGAAAAGATGGTAAACTGTCAGTTTAAGTAAATTTTTATTTAAAAAAATTTAAATGATTTTTTTCCCAGCTGAAAAGCGTATTTTCAATAAAATCGAACTACATTTAAAATAACAAATCATAAGTTTTTCAGTGCTATTTGATTAGGACTTCTTTTCACTAATGTTCGATAGTTAATAATAATGTTACAAATAAGTTTTGCTCAAATTTGAATTTGAATCCGTGACTTTATACTTCAAGAGCCGACGCTTTACCAGCTAGGCAAACGAGTTTATTGCAAATCAAATGTTATTTAGTTTGAGATTGGGTACGTTTTCAGCAGACGCGTTGTCAAAAACAAATTCCAACTAAATTATTTAGTCCACCTGCTGTAAGCGACCTAACCTAAAATAAGTCTCCTTCTATCCCTGTATTCATGTATATATTTTGAGCCCTCAAAGTTTGATGACGGATAAAATTAAGTAGCGTTCTTTTTTCACGAAGGAAATCCATCTTATTTATTAAAAGAACCTGCGCCAGCAGAGCAGAGCTACCAAAGGGGTACACCAGCATCAGTCGGATGTGGATTAAAGCGTGGTTGCTTTTGCAGTCGAATATGCTACTTGATCGTTTCTAGGACTCTCTGCTCCAGAGCATGACATTCGTGTTCTGCTTCATTTATTTTACTTACTTAATGTCTAAAGCAACAGATCGAAACCAATTACGAGATAGACAATGATAAATATACACAAAAATATGTATATAAAACGGCCTACGCTGACAACATTGCTATTTTAGTCTCGGGTAGATTTCCACATACCCTCGGTCAGCTCATCGAGTACTCTCTAGGGCTGGTTGAGGAGTGAGCAAATACCGTGGGTCTTGGCATCAGCCCCAATAAGACGGATATTGTGCTCTTCACTAGGAAGTACAAAACTCCTGATTTAGACCAAATAATGCTGGGTGGATCCAGGTTAGGTCTCAAGTTACAAACTAAGTACTTGGGTAAACTAAAATATCATAATTCAATAGAAAATAAAAATGCAGAATTTAAATAAGCAATTAGCCAAGATGAAAATGCATTAAACAGAATAAGTAATTACTTTATCTTTTAGGATGGTTTGGAAAAGCAAGGAACCAAGCCTGAGTTCATTATGCTGCCTAGGTAATCGCAACAGCGGTAAATAGTAATACGTATCAGCCCGTGCAAAAGGAAGATTAAACATTAAGGTGGATCTACATGATCGATCCGATACACCAACTGAAACCTGGCTACAGAGGTCAGATACAAGAAGTAGATGGTGTAGTTTAAATAGAAGGCATTCATTGAAGAGCAATCAGAGATTTCAGGAATGAAATTTGTAGTATGGTAAGTCACGCACTATATCCACAGTAATTCAAGTTGAATTTGAAAAGCAGAGAGCGGGTGAACCTGCGTTTTACAGATTCAATTGCATCAATTAAGTACAGAAAATATGGGCACCGTATTTAACAACAGTATTCAAGGAGACTGCGGACAAAAGAGAAGAACAGGTGTACAGAGTAAAATGTTTACACGATCTAAGTAACCCGAGAGCCTGGACGCTTTGGCAGTTAGATGCAATATGTGTTGGGTCAAGCAAGAGTTTAGTGTCGAAAATTTAAAATGGAATAAAACATCGAGAGAGGCACCAGAAACGCAATTAAAAAATACTAAAAGGTTAGTTTTACGCGTGAATGACATTTGGCGACATTTTAGGACATTTAGTGGCTCCGCACACGGGTCGACATGCAATCGAATCGAGAGCGACTCAAACTCAAAATGTATGAGGTTTCATACTTGTTTACCCTAAATAATTCTTCCGCATCAAACAACCTAGATACTAGATACAATACTTCATAACGTAGCTGTTAAGTTATTCCTAAACAGTATACTGCATACATATTTATGCCCTCATGATAGACATAATAATACAAGTATTATTTAACATAACATTATGTAACATCACCCATAATAATGCACACATATAAAAAAATACATACGTGATAAATTATCAGAAACACTCATATTTTTGCAAAGAACCAATCATAATAATACATAAAATACAATATTTAATAATGCATACGTTATGCAAAAAAAACACTAATTAATTTCGAAAAAAAATATCACGCGTCTTACTCGATTTTTTCCGTTCCGAACACTTAGGCGAATACCTTCTGAGTCGCAATCTCACCGAGTACGAGTCGACCGCAAGTCGACCCGTGTGCGGATCTCCATTCATTTGCATTAGAAATCGCAAGGAGTTCGAGTTCGAGTCGGAGTCGCTTCGAGTTTGAGTCGACCCGCGTGCGGACGCTCTTAAAGTAAGATAATTCACATTACACTAATTGCCCAGAGTGTGCAGATCAGTCTGTAGCAGAAAGCAGTCTTCAACTGTATCGATTTCTCTGAATATTTTAAGATCGTCTGCTTAAAGAAGGGAGAAGGAGTTTAGGCGACATGGAAGATCATTAATAAAGATTAAGAACAACAAGAGGCCAAGTATTGACCCTTGCGGAACACCTGAGGTGGGATAGAAAGGAACAGAGGTGGAGGAGTTCACAGTTATAACACATAAATATTTATAAATGTAAGAAAAAAACCAGGAGAGCATCGAACCATAGAAACCATATTTGTCCAGTGTTGAATGCCTTAGAGAAATCAGTGTAAAAAACATCCACTTGTCTTTGCTGATCGATGGCAGAAGCAACAGTGTTGCTGAAAGATAGCAAGTTAGTAACAGTAGATTTACCTTTGACAAATCCATGTTGCTTGTAAGCAAGGAAAGGCTTGAACTGAGGATAAAGTCTGTTGCAGACAACTCTCTTTTTTTGTCTCATTGATGGGCTATCAGCACCCTTCTTGAACTACAGTTCGATCTTGAATTGCGGTTCAACCTGACTTCTTCTATTTAATCGCAAAAACATCATTGGACATTTTGCGTTACCAAATTTTAAGTGAGCTTGGTAAATTCCACCAAAGTTGTTACTATTTAGTAGTGCTGCAGAGGAAGCTCTTGATAAATCTAACAAAGAGCGCTGAGGGAAAACACTATTTTGGAATACCTTAGCGCTGATTAAATGGAGATTTGTCAATTTACGGTTGAAGATACTTTAAACTGAAAGCCTGCAATCTATATTATGAGACTTGAATTTGGGCCAAACGTTTTATATTTGCATAAGGGCTAGATGGCATATTCTTTTATCTGTTTTCAACGATCTGAGAGCAGCTATTGCACCTAAATTGTGGAAGACAAAATACACGGAAGCAAAAAATGTGCTGAGCCAAACAGATCACTTAGTAAACTATAAGATAACTGGCAACCACAGCTGACTTTGTATCTAATACTGTCCCGTCCTGGCGTATCATATGCCAGCTACTTTGTGGCAGTATATAAAAAACCCGTGGGGAAAAAAAATCCGCTGCCCTCCCGACTCAAGCAACTAAGTTTACTGTGAATAAACCATAGCCATTAGTCGACTCTGTAGTCTTTGCAGAATGCCAAAATATCTTTGGCTGTAATCATTTGAAATGGATGAATCAAATCAAAAGATTTCATCTCAGCTTTTGGGAGGTGCTCATTTCAATTTAAGAAACGAGATTTGTTTTATCTCGCTCACTCTTCGTGTAGCTGGTTATGCGTTAAATATTGATATCATAGTTACTAACTATTAAATATTGTTATCTTAGCTTCCATCTAAAAGAGGAGCTTTATCTAGGATTTTCTGATCTTCCTCCATTATTGTTTCAGTGGTTCTATGCTGATTCAAGACTCCGACTGTAAGTTGGCATCTTCTATTAGCCTAGTTATCTGCGGGGGAGATTTTAATGCTCACTCGCAATCATGGAGCAAGCGCATATGACGTGGCCAGATCGCAATGGCTGACGCAGGATACAGGTCTAATTAAACCCATTTTCCATCCATTCTATAGGTCTTTGTCAATTAATGACTTCTCTCGAAAATCTGAGCCTGGTACTCTCTCTTCCGAAATTCGGAACGTATAAATGCCAAGTCCATGACAATGAATCTGATCAGCGGTTGATTCAATTACGTATTCAACGAGGGCGTGGCTTCGATTTCTTAACTTCTGATTCCGAGCAATTCATTCCTTGCCGTAGAGTCAACTGACGAACTACATTCGTCAGCTTCAATGAAGTTCTTTCCAACGAATTTCCAATTTAAAGAGTGTTTTAAAAGCAGTTAGTTTAATTTTGTGATGCGATGGTATTTTTTAATGTTAATTTTCCAGCCAAAGCGAGGCAATCGAATCATGCAGGTAATAATTTATTCCAGCGAAAGCAAATTTTAAAAATTTTTGATTTTAATGTGAAAGCGCTCTGTTCGAGGAATAGGTGCAGTAAATCTTTGAATCTTAACAATGCCAAAAAAAGATAAAAAAGAACAGGTGAAGAGGAAAATGCTTTCTCTGGACATCCAAATTCAATCGTCTGTGTACTGGAAAAAGAGCGATGTAGCTAAAACGTGCAACACAGATTAATTTGGACTACTTCCCTTGGATTTCCTAAGCTGATCGTCAAAAACACTTCCCGGTTTTATTCAAATTATTCGGCCATGGTATATAACAATTGATGATTGATAAGAAAATAAGTGTAATAGCGAACTGGGGACCATCTATATTTAGTGGAATGGAATCTTCGAGTGATGCAGTAAGTAAACAAAAATACGAAGAAATTATTCTCAGTAATTATCTTGATTCAATAGATACCTCTTGGCAACAATATTCAAGATGAGATAAACGATAGACAAGAAGAAATAACGATGGACAAGATGAAATCATGACTACCAACGTGGGGGAACAAGTAAATACGATTCCTCAAAAAGCGAACACATGTTATCATAAAAATGCTATCAATTTCAAACGTGGATATATTCATCAATATAATTTCAATTAGCCAACGAAAACAGACCCAAGTGGTTTATATTACCGCAGTATATTTCATCAAGCTGCAGAAAAAAATTTAAAAAAATTGGAAGATATGCTGAAACAAAAAAATAGGATTATCCGCAATTTACGTGAAAAACACCGCAGGCCAAAGAAAACAGCTTCTATAGTTCAGTTGTTAGATAAGCTCAAGGCTAGCAACTTGATTGGTGAAGGTCGAGAGCAATTAGATAGTGTAAATATAATATAATAAATATCTTATTAGCTAGAAATATATTATCTCAAACCTACCATTGTATTTAGCCGACTTTATAGTATGAGAAACTTGGAATGTGAAGAAGACTTATTCTTTTCGAAAAATCTTAAATAAAATTTGGCTTTTTCGGAATCTGAAACTGTTTTTAATTTTAATGATTTTGCTCATTGCAGTTGGTTTACTACACACAGTACTCAGTAAAAACTTTCTGGATTTTTTGATAACGAAACTGATATTTTATATTATTCAACGTTTTCCCATCACCTACACCAGTACCAAGCACTGCCAAAAGGTGAGCCAGCATAAACGCATCTAATTTTTTAAGCCACTTTTATATTAAATTATTTTGTTGAACTGAATTAGTAAATAAATAACAATCATTCACTTACGACATTCAAAATTTGAATATTTGAAATTATTCACATATAATATGTCCCAATCAATTTGATAAATGAGTAATTACCTAAGCCCCGAAAAATTCAATGTTTCATGAGGAGGAAATGAGGTAAAAACGGCATGCCTTCGGCCCCTCCGAATGTCTTTATGCTCTCAGGATCAATACGCTGGTGAACTTCACCATGGGGGAGCTCAAGCGAGCGTGCGAAGTCTCGATGCTACGTCGAAGATAACCATCTGGAAAGCAACAGGCTTATTGATGGACCGAAGCGATAGCGGAACTGAGACGAAGAGCTCTAGCATGCAGGCGTAGGGCTCAGCGATTTAGCGGTAGAGCAGAAGCATCCCAATCTACCTCAGAGCACAAAAGGCCGAGAAAAAACGAACAGCAGAAGAGGACTATGTTATAAATCACAGCCTTAAAATTTGCAAAATATCGAACTAAGATGGCGAGCGTTCAACGCAGGAGGCACTACAAATCACCAGCAGGGGTAATATTAGTCGATTTATTGGCGAATGAGCGCAGGTAGATCTTTCTGAATAGCTCAGAAGTTAGGAGAGTAGTAGCAGCCGCTTAAGCACGAGCGCTGGGCTACAAGCACAACGGCTGGATGGGTGACTAGGCTGGTTCGCACCATAAAACCTTAGGAAAGTCGTGACTACGGTGAAATAAATTTTTACCTGTGCCAATTTCTGTCTTTATAGCCCGTCCAGACTACGGATACTTAAGTATCCGCATACATAAGTATCGTCCACACTTTTCATTGATTTTCATGGCAAGGGTAAAATGTATCTGCAGATGTCGCTGCAGTGAGGACAATACTTATGTATCCGGATACATAAGTATCCGTAGTCTGGACGGGCTATTAGGAAATACCTCATAGAATGGGGAAAGAAGTTGATCATGTCTTACGTTACATATTTTCTTCAAGTGCCTGTTCTTCAGAAGAGAACGGAAAGCGCTCTGGTCTGCAATCGGCTTTGCGAAGCCGGCGACGATTGTCGAAGCGATGTTGCATTCAGAAGACGCTTGGGTACGTGTCTCTCTATATAAAGAGACGGTATTGCGGTTGAAAAGAGTAGAAGGCCGTCTAAGGGACTCTTCTTGACATAATGAAAGTAGTCGCCGTGAGGGCACCTGATAGGTGCTAGTGGCACAACCGAGCTGAAGTAATGCGAAAGCGGTTCCGACTCGGATTTCTGTGGTCAGCGGGTGATATTTTAAGTGAGTTGTATCTCATATAATCCTGCATCTTTCGCAGGATATCTGTGAATGTTTTTTGACCCCCTTCAAAAAAACCTAGTTATAAACCACATCCTAAAATGCCATTGCAGAATGAATTTGTACATCAAGAATGAATCGATTGAAAATGGACCACATTCAACAGGCTATAGCTTTCTACAATGCATTGCCAGATACGGTAAGGAATTCGAGCAATATCGTGAAATTCAAAGAAAACTTAAAATTGCACATAAAAAATTAATTAACAACCACGCACAATGACAATAAACACCAGAGTTTTTCGTACACTTTTCTCTGGACACATGTCAATGAAGACAATCCTGAGACAATAAAAGAGAGTATCATATACACTCAACAAGGACTGTTAATATTCAACAACTAGTTAATTTTGAAAGGGGAATATTGATTTTTAACATCCTGAGCAACAATTTGAATGATTAAATGATTTAGGCGAAGCAGACATAGCTGAGTTTATGTCGTTCAAAGAATTAGACGAAGAAAACTTAATGTCCGTGAATAATGAAATAACGATTTCGACGAAGATAAACCCGAACCGACAGCTTCGACTGCAAGGGCTCGAATTAGGGGAAAATTGGAGAAGCATTTCTTACAAAATGATCCGAATGCTGCTCTTCGATTCCAGCGAAATATTAGGTGCGTTTTTTGCTCCTCTTATCTATAACAGTGCCAGCCAGTACAACCTAACCTAACCTATCCATAACAGAACAATGCTAACCAGTGCCGATGCATTGGAAACAACAACAACTCATGTTGTGCATAGGGGGAGTTGTTTTTGTTTCCAATGCGTCTGCAGTTAATAGCACTGTTCTGTTATAGATAGGGGGAGCAAAAAAACACGGCTATTAGTAAATGTTTGCAAGGATGTCAGAAAAAGTTGATCTCAGCTTTGACTTACTGTTTTTTTACAAACTCTTCGTGGTCAACCACCATTCAACCAGAACCGCTGTCGAATGATAAGTGGCACCAACTTACAATGCAAATAAAATTTGCGTTCAATCGTGGATAGCAATATTTGAGCTTTGAAGGATATTTTTTTTAAAAAATATCATAGTTAACCCATTATTCAAAATTTTGCGATTGGACTGTTAAAATTTTCCGATGCAACTGATAGACCAAAAAACAAGCCACTAAACATATTTCAGCCTTTTTTCAATAATATGAAATTTTAAGAATAGTCAATTTCATGTCATATCCATCAAGTATTCTGCGATACTATAAAACTATTCTCAAAAAAAATTGAACAAAGATGCTTGACAAAAGAGTGATTTTCATTTTGGTAGCTATGATATCCAATAAGTAAATGCTATTAATTTATTGAAAGCAGAAATTAATAAACCATATGAAATAGAGCACACAACCATGCAAATATTAATAAAAAACATTTTAAATAACGTTTTTTTGTCAAACCAACATTTTATCCGTCAAAAAAGATAACTGGAAACATAAAACCAATCAAAAAATCTTACGAAGAGAATGTCTTCGACTGGTAATTCATGACCACAACAATGACATTCTAAATCAATGTTTCCACATGATTTCCCAGCAACACAATAAGATTGAAAGACTGTGCCGTGCTTGTCCTTGGTTTCTTGTAAAATTTTTTCAGCTTCCTCTGAGCCAATAATAAAATCCATTATCTTGTTTTCGACGATTTCAAGATATGTGTCTTCAAAAATTTAGTCACTTTAAATTTAATAAGAATAAAAAGAATTTATCGTAAAATTCTTAGTTATTAATAAATGTTTCTTAAAGTTTTTTTTCAAAAATTTTAAAAGTTAATTTAAATATCACTAAAATTTACAATATTAAAATGTTGTCTACGAAAAAAAAAAATAAGAACTGATTGACATCAACTTTTTATTGGCCTACTTTGGATTATGTATAGAAAACATGTTGAGTAGTAAAGTTTTAAACTGACGTAACATTTTTTTGTTTCGTAGCAAGATACATATTGCTAGGTAGATATCGCTTTTGCGAAGGCTGAAATTTCTCCAGTTTACACTCGAAATGTCAGTATTTACCATATTTCATTTATAAGAGCTAGGTGCTAAATCCACTGGAAACTACCTTGTTTTATGTTTTTCTGACTATACCGGTTTCTAGGTAGATTGTGCAAAACTCGTGGCTGTAGCGTCTCCGGAATTGCCTTTCCACATTTGCGGATCGAATAGTTCTCCGAAAGCATTTGGAAAAAAATTATTTTTGCTAATCACCCAAGACTAGGATCGATACATGAGTATGGGCAAGGACATGATATTGTCATAGCATAAGAACTAATAAATAGCATGGAAAGAATGGTATTGTGCAATATTTGCCTGATGGAAGAGATTTGCAGAGAGTGAAGGATTTACCATCAGCTGTTGGAAATATCAATGACCTATGGTCAGGAGAGGGAAAGGAATGGAATCAGCTAAAGGGTAGAGCAGTCTTGAAAAGAGCTGTTGCAGTAGGTGTTACCGCATACTCTGTAGATCGTAATATAAACGAATCGTTCAGACTCTCTTAGCTACTATAGTATTTTTCAGATTTCTTGATCGACTCCAATATGATGCAGGCTGCGGTGCGCAGATGGTGAAAAAATAAAAGTCCTTCTAGTTAACCAAAATCATGTAGAGATCATACAAATTCTCGCATTTATTAAATGCCTTCTTGAATTAATCCAGACTAACTGCAAGCAACTGATCAGAATCATTATTTGCCACTATTTTGCTGCAACAGATGCCAGAAATCTGTGATCGAAATAAGAATAGTGTAGAATAAGAAATAATAGAAATAAGAAACGTGTAGAATTTTATTTAAATAATGAGCACTTTGATATTGCGATGATTTCAGAAACATGGATTGCAGAGGAAAATAAAAATAATACGTATATTAATGGTTATAATATTGTATCTAAGAATAGAATGGATAAATGAGGAGGAGGTGAATGTATTCTCGTTGAAAAGAATATTAAGTTTCAGGAGATAATATTAGACTCTAAGCTAGAAGCAGTAGGAGCTAAAACCATTAACCTAAAAAGTAATCTAAGTATTTTTACTAATGTTCGAAGAAGAACATTGGTATTAAAATCACTTTGGCCAAAAATTCATATTTCTTTATGTATGTATATATATATATATATATATATATATATATATATATATATATATATATATATATATATATATACATATATATATATATATATATATATATATATATATATATATATATATATATATATATATATATATATATATATATATATATATATATATGTATATATATATATATATATCATCAAAAAATTTCAGTGAGATAATCTCGAACGCGCCATCCGATTGAGCTGAAACTCTCAGGACACATTGATGTATGTGCAGAATAGTGCCAGGTCTCACAAAAAGCTAATAATCTTTAACCCTTTGGCGCCGGCGGCCATTTTAGTGATATTTTTAATATACCTATTATTCCGTACACAAATAATTTTTGCAAAAATAAAGTTGACGAAATAAATTTCGAACGTGTTTTACATGTGAATCAGATAATGTTTTGGAATTTTTTAACCCCATGTGTGCGCTGGGTGCCTAAAAAGAGAACGGGAAAACTTGAAAATTTTTAAATTGCGATAACTTTTGACAGAGCTATTCAATCATTACGAAATTTTCAGGACATATTGGTATTATTTAGTTGTGAATTTGTGTATTTTTTATTTTTTTATTATTATTATTAGTATTATTTACTTTTAATGAGCGTGCTGGCAGCCCTGTAGCTAGGCCCGGCACTGAAAGTGAAAACCTCCAAATCATCGTCTCTCTTGAAAAAATGCCGTTTCTTCAAAAAAAAGCCACTCGTATGTAAATTTTGTGCTTTGTTTACATGGACAAAAAAAATGTTGATATGGTATAACGGGCACGCTTGGTAACCCTTGCCCAATTTACCTATATTTTTAGCATCAAAATCTTCTGTTCACGAAAACTCACGATCCGATAAGCAGAATTAATTGAAATTTACAGAATGTATTGGACTTTAATAGGACCAGGTCTGACAGAAGTGATTTTGAAATGCGGGCGGTTCTGTGCCAGTGGTGCCATCTTTAAAAATCACTAAAAAAGTTAACTGCTTTTAGCCCTTTAAATTCTTATTCAATCGTTCGATTTTGACGAAATTCACACAGTAGCTGCACCTTACTTTAAACCGCATTTGGTATAAATTTGATTGAAAAATTCGGTTGGAGCTGCCAGCTATGGTAATTTTGGTGTTTTAAATTTGAAAAAAAAAAATTTGGAAGTGATAACATTCAAACCATTGAATATCCTAAAAAATGTCCGTTTCTTACAATAAAACCAATTTGTATATAAATTTTATGCTTTATCTACACGTTCAAAGTAAAACTTTGGAAATTTCATGTCGGACAAGAACGGTAACCCTTTCCCAGTTAACCTATATTTTTAGCATCAAAAACTTATGTTCACGTGAACTCACGAACCAATAATCAGATACAACTGAAATTTACAGAATGCATTGGACTTAAGTAGGACCAAGTCTGATAGAAGCGATTTTGAATTGTGGGCAACTCTGTGCCAGTGGTGCCCTCTTGAAAAGTTACAAATAAAAAAAAAACTGTTTTTTTTCCGTATGAAATGTGAATAAGTTACCATATTTTCAAGTAGCTGAACCTTACAGTAGCTGAACCTTACTCTAAATTCTGTTTGGTAGAAATTTGGTTGAAAAATTCGATTGATGCTGCCAGTTATGGTAATTTTTGTGCTTTGGTTTTGAATTAAAACCGGTTTAAAATCCCGATTTCATGTAACCATACAATTTTATCCGGCACACACACATATTAATGCTTAGTACAAAACCGGTATTCGCAAATCAAGCTCATGAGGAGCTTCCGTGCACGTACACAGTCTGCGCACACATGCATGGAAATTGGCCGAAAGCTCACAAATTCCGGTATATTCCAAATCCTGATGTGGGAAGTACTGTAAATTCGCTCAATGACGGCACAAAAAGCTAATTCCATCAACTTTCGTTTCGAGTTGGAGTGGAGGATCACGCTTTAGCTCGTCCGCTTTGGTTGAATAGTCAATCACCCTCGTTGCAGTTCAGCTACTCCTCTCGGTTAAAGCGATGCGACGTGCGTAAATTTAAGCGGATTCCAATTTAAATTATTTTGACTCAATTATTAACTTATTTATTTAATAAGTAACTTATTTGGAATATAAACACTGATAATGTTGACAATAATCGGATTAAAAGTCCACATTAATTTTTGTAAGTGTACTTAGTTCGATTGAGTGACCTAGTGGGTAGAGCGCCAGCTTTTTGTGTGTGGGGTCCCTAGTTTGAATCCAGGTTCAGACGAGGGACCGCGCACCGAGCTTTGAGTTCACCTAGCTCTAAATAGGTAGCTGAGTTAATCAGGGGTAAAATGGGTCATATAACTAATCACTCCACATTCGAATTCGCATTGGTTGTAAATTTATGATGAGGCCCTGTACCTGTTTCAACCCCTAGACCCAACAAGGGTTGTTGTAGGATTACTTTACTTTACTTAGTTTACTGTTCAGTCATTTCGGTCACATTATGGTTCTGAAAAAGGTGATTAAAAGTTAAATTGGCAGACAAATATATAATTTGTGTAGACAAAATTTTTTTTTTGTGAAAAATTGTCTGACTTACGTGCTTCCAATTCAGCGTCACATACTCATTGTATCCTGCCATTGGAACCAAAATGAACACTCGGTCTACCCTCGCACTGTGAATTGCTCCAACTCATTAGCCACGTTCAACTTCCATTATTTTGCTTGAAGAATGAATGATTAAATTGTCTTCAACAATATTATTCACTTATAATGTTACATTTCGGGCAATCAATTAATTATAAACTTAACTTCGCAGTCTGTAAAAAAAACCTACAACTAATGAAAAAAAAATAAAAAAAAACCTACAACTAATGAAAAAAAAATAATGTATTGCTGAAGTTCAACAAACGACCTTATTATTGGCGAAACCTTTTTCATGGTTCGCGCTTGCATTCAGGGCCGGATCTTCCCCTGGAGCCAATGGAGCAGCTGCGCCGGGCGCAGGAGAGAAGGGGCGCAAATATTTCGATCATTTTTAGTTCATAATAACAAAAATATCGAAATACACAAATATTCAAAGTCCATTCAGTTCAACTTATATTTTTATTTGTTTTATTTTTTTCAATGTGAATTTTGTTCTCCCAGATCGTTACATGCCTTTTATCAGCCCTATTCGCATATAAAATTAACTTACTGTGCAACAACAAAAATTATCGCTATTTCGGGCGCAGAAATTGCATTACGAGCTCACAGCATTAATATTTATGAATGAATTTATTTTGTTTTTATTGTGTACCAATTTTTTCCCTAGCTTGTAAAAATATTTTAATTTAAAACCAATTTTTTCCTTTTGAAGCTCGATTTATTTTGATTTTGACATATGTTGATATTTCAATGGTAATCTGCCCTCTTCTTCAGTGTCTATTGGTCTTATTTTAAAATAACTTAGGTGTCGTATTTAAGGTGCTTACTTTTAAAGTATTTACTAATCCTAATTACCTGCAAAACAGAAAAAAACACATGGCGCCAGACGACATAATTTATAGACTTCTGGCGCCATATACATAGTCGATTTAGGGATAGTGATAAAATATAGCGCCACACGCCATAATACATGGTGAAAAGTACATAGGAGCAGACGCTACGCTTATAGTCCTCCACGCCATACACTATAGTCCTCCACGCCATGTACTATATTCCTCCACGCCATGTACATGGCATGGAGGACTATAGTATATGGAGTGGAGGACTATAGTACATGGCGTTGAGAACCATGGTACATGGGGTTGAGGACCATGGTTCACGGCGTGGAGGACTATAGTGCATGGCGTGGAGGACTATAGTGCATGGCGCGGAGGGCTATAAGCATAGCGTCTGCTCCTATGTACTATGGCGAGTGGCGCTATATTTTATCACAAATCGACTGAAATCGACTATGTACATGGCGCCAGAAATCTATAAACTATGGCGTTTTCAGTGGACCAAATATAAATTCCATCAAATATAAATTCGATAAATTCGAGTCAACATAATCACTATTGAATGTTCCTGCTCCAGTGTGAAAATTCACCGGTCGAAGTATCGAAAATATCGCAACCAGTACTTCAATTCAAAATACTTCAATTATGTAGACATGAGCTCTAATGTCACTTGCTGAAATTTATGCGTTTCCTCACACAGCATGGCTGCGAGTTATAATTGGAGTGCCATGAGCCATATTACATGGCTCATGGCACTATGTAATATAGCGTGTGGGGCCATAATTTCTGCGCCATGTAATTATGGCGCTGGGAGCCATACTGCATAGCTCAGGGCACTATGTACATAGCGTGTGGGACCATAAATGCTGTGCCATGTTACATAGGACCACGCGCTATGTAGATTCTGACATTATGGCGCGGGGAGCCATATTGCATAGCTCAGAGTACTATGTACATGGCGTATGGGGCCATAAATAATGCGCTATGTTACATGGCTCTGGGCGCCATGTGGATTTTTTTCAGTGTAATTACCCGCTAATTATCTATTAACTATATACTTAAGTACATTTTACTGTCTATATTACTTACATTATCATCATAAAGTATCTGCTTAAATTAACCTGAACAATGGTGTTACACAGTTTCCTTGGTCTGTGTTTAGGAAACCGAGGCAAGTTTCAAATAGTCTTTAGCCCTCTTCCTCCCTTTCGGTGAGCTATTCTTCTCTAAAAGCCAGTCCTCAAAGAACGCGAGTGCTTGTTTTACCAGCACGCTTGGGAACAGAGCCTTGATATCAAATGATACAACTAACTCATCTTCCCCTATTGCTGCCATTCTTCCAAGTTGCTCTATCACCTCGTCACGATTTTTGACTGTTCTATCGCTAATCTTCCTTAAGGCCCTACACTCGTCTACAATCCACTTTGCGATTCTCCTTGTCGGAGCGTTTGTGGCGGTTACAATTTCTCTTAGCTCATTTCCTTCCTTGTGTATCTTCGGAAGGCACCTATTTCTTGGCAACGCCGGGTTTGAAACCCGCAACTTGTTGATCTCTCCAATCGTCCCTTTGCACTCTTTCAAGATTCTTTCAACTCGTTTGATAGAGTCTGGTAACGGATCTTTCCTTAGCTCATGGTAATCCCCGTTGTTGAGCTTTTCCATAACTAATCAGTCATATTCATTTTTGTCCATTATAGCCACGGCATTCCCTTTATCTGCTTTGGTATAATAGACCGGTTTTGTAACCAACTCTTCAAGCATCCTTTGCCAGTGTTCCCCCTTGCCAGTGTTCCCCCTCATACGGTTTCCTTCCTGATGAGTCTAGCCACATTGCCTCTAATTTGTGCTTTCTCCTGTTCGGGGAGGTTTTTGACCACGGCTTCGACGTCTACTACCAAGTTATCTGTAGGAAATTTTGTTTCCTTGACAGCGAAATTCAGACCTTGGTTAAGCAGTTTCATTCGCTCTTCTGTGAATTGGACCGTGGATTTGTTCACCACATAGTTGGGACTGATCTCTACAGCATACTTTTTCTTTTCCATGGTATCTTTTTCTCTTGTCAGCTCCTTCAGTTTTCTTGTGAGAGTTATCCTCTTTCTATCTTTCTCACATTCAAAAGCCCTGCACAAGAAAAATCAACTCACAAACATTCCGAGTCGTAATCAAAATCGGATAATATCAACATGTCGTTGAAAAAGTGGATACTATGAGTTACAAATGTTTAGATCCATATGTCTCAAAAACGGTTGTGGTTACAAGAAAAACATTCTAGAATCTTTTTTGCTGAAAATTTTCTAAGCTACAAATTTGTCATACATTGTTTTTCGGTAGACGATACCGTTACTGAGATATTTAGGAAAGGCCACTTTTGGTGACCTTTGACCCCGTATAAAAAGTAACGCAGCACTCAGGTCAATGGGGACTTTTGACGTTTTGGCTAATATGCCAGTATCAAGATTCACACCAAAATTCAGCTATCCCCATTCAAAAATTGAAGAAGAAAAATATTTCTGCATATCGAAAACTTGAGAAGAAATTTTGAGAAAAAAATGTTATGCTGCATTGCTCGAATGAATAAATGTTTAGTCTTTTTATGAAAATTTCATGTTGAATAACGCTCAGGAAAATACTAGAGAGTACTAGTAAAAACTTGCTAAGAGTTCGCAGTCACGAAAGAGGGGGTCAAAAAAGTGAAAATCATAAAATAGAGGGCGTCAAATGTTGTTCTGCGCCGTTCGAAAATATGGCCAGAACTGGCCCTGCTTGCATTATTGACCTATTTGCATTATTGACCTTTGTCCCGCTCCTATTAGGCCAGAGTCAGTGAGTGGCATGACCCCAACACCATCAAGGGTCAGGGCTCTTACAACATCTGGGGCACGAGGCTGTCTGCCTCGGCTCGATTAGCCTCTTGAATGGAGCCAAATTTTTCCTTCTAATTATTTTTCAGATTTTTTTTCAGTTTCCCTTGTTACTAGCTACGTGCTTTGTCAGGTGTCGGCTGGGTCTGGCTTGCTACCTTTACCTGAAAGATAAGCCTGGTTTTTCACGGACAAAAGTAACTCTTCGTTATTTTTATATTGCAGCTACTATTTTGTTGATGGATGAAATATAAGTAGCTCCCTCATTTTTTGCGGAGCTTAGAGCTAACAGCGTCGCACTCGAGCATCTGTCGGAGTTGGATAGAAGTGTGCTCCGATAATGCGGAGAAAGGCATTCTGCTCCAAAGGCAATGAATACTTTTATTTTTTTCCCCTTTTTTGAAGGTTTAGCTATCACAACCACTTGGCAGTCTCTCTGCTGGTCTTTGGTTCTCTCTCCCGAACCTGCTCTATCATTGCAAGAGCTTCTTCCTTACTGAAGTGCAGAGATACGACGTTTGTTTATGTGTTCATGTGTCTAAGAATTATCTACGAATATTCTTCGCACGTGAAGGGGCCTATCCGTTATTAGTCAGATAAAACCGAATATGTTTAATATGATTTTTTGGCTGGCTATGATTTTTTTGGCTGGCTGGCTATAATTTTGGAACGCCTTGTTTACAATCGTATCTATGATTCCCTCTTTTGTGTCTTTGCAGCGGAACAACATGATTTTGTAAAAAGCCGGACCACCTCTACGAACCTTCTTGAGTTTACTCATGTAGTCGCTTCTGCAATTGACAGCAACAATCAAGTTGATGTCATTTATACGGATTTTGCCAAAGCTTTTGACACTGTTAATCATATGCTGCTTCTTATCAAACTGAAGCATTATGGCATTCGTGAACTTTTGCTTTCCTGGATCTCTTCATTTTTAAATGATCGCACTTGTATTGTCTCCCTCTTTGGCTTCTCGTCCTCACCTTTCTCCCCTTCTTCTGGTGTTCCTCAAGGTTCCATCTTAGGACCACTTTTGTTCAATCTATTCATCAATGACCTTCCCACGGTTTTTAAGTCTTCATGTCTTCTATATGCAGATGATTTAAAAATCTTCCGGGTAATCAAAAATACTGATGACTTTCTCCTTCTTCAGGATGATTTGCATGCTCTCTCTGGTGTAACATTAACTGTTTGTCCCTTAATGTTTCCAAGTGTTTTTCTATGTCTTTCTTCCATAAGCTTCACACTCATGTCTTTCCTTATGCTATTGATGGTACTTTCCTTTCTTGTGTCGATCATTTCTCAGATCTTGGGGTCACATTTGATCGTAAACTGAAATTCGACGTTCATGTCCTTACTATCACTAGAAAAGCTTCTCGAATTGCTGGTTTCGTGGTTCGTTCCTGCCACAATTTATTTAGTATTTCTACTTGTGTCCACCTGTTTATTACCCTAGTCCGTTCTGTACTTGAATACTGCAGTCAAGTGTGGTGTCCTCGTTTCAAATACCTCGCTGACGCTGTTGAATCAGTTCAGCGCAGGTTTACACGTACTTTACTTTTTAAATATAGTCTGCCGTATTTACCTTATAGTGAGCGTCTATCTCTTCTCAACATTCCTCTCCTTGAGCAGCGCAGAGTTTACTTGGATGAGTGTTTCCTGTTCAAAATCTGTCGCGGCTACCTTTCATCCTCATTAGCATTTTTGTTCATTGAGCGGGACTCCGTAAGGCCAATCAGGTCCTCTATTTTATTTGAAGTGCCGTATGCTCGTACTGACACTTTCTTCTACTCTCCCGTTTTGCGACTCTTACGTACTCACAATAGTCTTCAACTTGGTCCTCTTCCACAATCTATTGCCATTTTCAAAAATATGGTTCGTAGTAAAATTTTTGATCCTATTTAATTAGTTTAATTTTCTTGTTTATAATGGATCTTTCTTTTCTTTTTTGCTCTACTTAACTTTACTTTCTTATTTATTACTTGAATTTTTTGTATATTTTTATTTTTATACATAGTTATATATTTTTCTAATTAGTTTTATTTTCTATTTTCTTAATTTTCTTCTTTTTTTTCTACTTAATTTTACTTTAGTTAATTTACCACTTTAATTATTTGTTTTTTTTTACATACTTAAATTTATATTTCCTCATTTACTTACTATTTTTTATTAGGTCGATTATTGTAGAATTGGACATTAGTGTTTGTAATGGATTTTTTTTTCTCTTTCTTTTTTACTTTACTGAATTTTTTACTTTTATTTTTTATTACTTTATTTTATTTTTTATTTTAACTTTAATTATTTTATATACTTATATTTATATATTATCATTTAGTTCTTGTTATTTTATTTTGTTCGTGGTATCCAATCTGTAATTGGGCAGTCTTGCCTGTTGTATTGAATACGTACCAAATAAATAAATAAATAAATGAAGGCTATGAAGCTAGAGTTGTAAAGAAAGATCTAACGTTCTATAAGGAAATTCACAAATAATTTAACCGTTTTCGTTTCTTTGTGCTATCAGTCTGATTTCGAGGCTTGTTGACTATCTCAAATTCGTAAGAAAGAGGCATTGTCCTCATACCATTACTTAAGAGGGACTAGCCTGTCAATTCTGTCGAATCTTCCTTTAATGAAAAATTGCTTCCGACAACCACCACGAGGATATTTTCATATAGTACATTGTATTCCGCCTATTCGACTAATAGCTGACCGCAATTGACATTGGTTTCAATAACTAAAAGCTTGGAGCTCCATCTTTCAGTATTTGCTCATTTTGCTGCGTCCCATCGATTCCCACTTAATTACATCTGATGTCTACCTCAAGTTATTAATATCGCTGAAAATCTGGAACAAAGCCATATAATTTTAGGAAGCCATGAAAAACGACTCTAATTTTTATGCCAAATTTATGTTCAGCTTCATTCAGGGAAATTTTTTTAAATTTTACTTTTTATAATAAGAACATTTTAACGTTTAAGAATATTAGTGGATGGTTTTGTACCAGAAATTCTAGTGTCAAGGTTTTATGTAAGTAGAAAGACTTATTGACATACATTCGATTAGCTCTGATAGTGATCCTTTATGTATTTTTATGCTTTTAGTTAATTTAAGCAAGGACCCTCATGTCACGCATTGTGGCTTATTGTGATTAGAACGAATATATACCATCAGAATATACTAATTGTAGCAACATGTCAACGTTTGGCGTATCCTCAAATAGTAGTGAGCTTTCAAAAAGCTGTGCGAAATCCTCCGGTGAGTATAATTACGAAGGTGGGAGCTCTCAATCGCCGTCTAGCAGCGCTAAAAATTCAAAAAAAGATCCGCTTAAAAGAGCTGTCATACAGCAGATGAAACAAAAAGCGATTGCTTTGAAAAAGGAACTCGAAGAAACAGAAAAACGCAGTGCACATATGCAGAGAATTAAAGATTTGGAAAACCAATTAGAGCAGCTTAGTAACGAAGAAGCGACTCGATTGAAGTGCATTGGCTTGAGAATTCCATCAACTGTGGTCTCTGACACGAGCTCGAAAACACTTCTTAGCAGAGATCTGGCAGGAATAAAACAATTGTGCGGTCAAGTTCGGAACGCAGCAAACTATGAAAATAATTACGATGATGCTGTTAGTGCCAAGGTTGAACGATTTCGCGGAGGAGCTGGCTGTGGAGGATGTGCCATAGGGAGAGCCATGGTGAATAGGTTTCAAAATATTGGAAATTATTTTGACCAAAACAATCAAATAACTCGCTATACGCCAATATATCTTTCTGCACCAATGAACGGTGATACAAGTGCCTCGGTCAATGCAAGTGATACGCCAGAAACCGTTGCTGGAAGTGGTGCTAATTCATACAATATGAGCGTGAGTCCCGTTGCAAAAGACAAAGACAGCTTGCAGAAACCCAAAAAATCGCAGGAGCTGCGAAAACTCGTCAATGAGCTTCTAACTGAAATAGATAGGATTCGGCTTAAGAATAGCTTAAATCGAAAACGAATCGTTGAATTGTGTGTGGAAGTCAAGCAAAAAGAAGCTGCAATTACGGAGTGCTCTGAGCTGTTGTGCCACCTCATGAACGAAGGAGACGATGTCATGGATGTCATGGAGGAAGTGCAAAGTGGTCAATTAGAGAAACATGTTGAGTACTTGCGCTGGATTTTGATTCGCTTACAGTTTGAGAATGTGGCGCAGACTGATGAGATCAGTTCACTTGTTAAAGAAAACAAAGATAAAGACAAAACGCTTAAGGAGTGCAAGTTTACACAGAACAGATTATGCGCCGAAAAACGAAAAGAGGAAGAAAATCTTATGAAATTCACAACGGTCGGTGCTTGTGATCTACCAATGGCCACATTAGATATCGCGCAAGATAATTCGAAACGCTAACAACGCTAATTTGGCATTCGTTCACATTTCACGCGGCTTTGATGTTAAAGTACGGTCAATGGTTTCTGATTCTAAAGTTTAAATTTAGTAGGTTCATGTAATTCGAGGGCAATAAATTTCGCAATATTGAATGGCGTGCTTTGAATAATATCTAGTTTTATTTTCTACCTCCATTTAATCAGTAATTCAAAACGAATCAATTGGCTTAGTGAATTATTCAAACTTTTAAAAATGAAAACTTGCTCAATAAGAGTCTAATCAGATTATACAATCAGCTATCCAAAGAATTTTCCATGAAATCTCGCGAAGCGTATGAGTTCTATGTTAATTAAATGGGGGGGAAATCATTAGTGATCCCAGGAAGTTTTATGATTTCGTTAACTTGAAACGTCAAACATCCGGCTATCCCTGTTCGATGTCTCGTGGTAACATGGCTTCTTCCTGCCCACAAGCCATTTGTAACTTTTTTGCTGATCACTTTTAAAATTATTTTTGCTCGCCAAAAACCTCCACTTTTACTATGTCTGCAAGAATCACCGCGAGGCCTCTTATCGTCGGGTTTGTTCTTATACAAGAGGCTATTATTGAAGCTATTCATGAACTAAAGATCGGCAAAGGACCAGGTCCTAAATTGGTTTCTCCTTTCTTCGTCGTACAATAAGTGGACCAATTGATCACACCTTTGCACATGATTTTTAATAAATCCCTGTCCCTAGGTGTTTTTCCATCTTTCTGGAAATCTTCATGCCTTACGTCTATTTTCAAAAGTGGTGATAAACGATCAGTCGATAACTATCGGGGGATTGCTATTCTATCAGCTATCCCCAAACTTTTTGAGAAGTTAGTTTGTGAAAAACTTACTCGCATTATCGACCCTTCTAAATGAGCAACAACATGGATTTCGTAAGGGTAGATGACATCTACCAACCTCATGATCTTGGTTTCTGATGTGCTCTGTGAAATGGAAAAAGGAAGTCAAATTGACGCAGTCTATACGGACTTTAGTAAGGCTTTCGACCGGGCTGACCATCAAACTCTAGTATACAAGCTTCGCAGCTTTCGTATATCAGGGTCTCTTCTTAATTGGCTCCAGTCTTATCTTCGCGATCGAACCCAGCTTGTTAGATCCCAATGCCACTTGCCTAAAATAGTTTTCGCATCTTCTGGAGTACCGCAAGGCAGTCATTTAATCCCTTGCTTTTTAAGATTTTCATTTCTGATCTTTCTGAGACACTGCTTGGTATACCCCATTTCTTTTATGCAGACGACTTAAAAATCGACCACAGCATAAGCACGCAATCTGACGCAACTTTTCAGCAATCTAAGCTTCAATCTCTCGATCAGTGGTGCAATCTCTCGAACAGTGGTGCTTAACATTAACAAGTGCCATGTAATAAGCTTTTCCCGTAAGATTACGATCAAAAAGTATTCTTACTGCCTTAACAACACCATATTGAATAGGGTTGATCATATTATAGATCTTGGGGGTAGTATTAGACAACAAGATGCGCTTTAACCTCCACTAATAAAAGACTCGGATTCATTAAGAGACGTGCTAAAGAGGTGCGTCCTCTATTGGAGTTTGCCTGCATAATATGGAACCCAGTTTTTTAGCTACATAATGAAAGTGGAATCTGTTCAGAAACAGCTATTACTTTTCACTTTGAGATACCTCTATGATCCAAAAGACTTTCAACATCTTCCTTTTTACAAAACCAGACCTAATTTCATGCCTCTCTCCTCTAGAAGAATATTGTTAAGCCCATGCCTAACCTTTGGTATTATAAGTGGTGCAGTCAATGTTGAAGTTCTCTCCAACAAAATTATTTTCAATGACCAACCAAGATGCACTAGGTATGCAACTCTGCTCAAGGAGCTCAATCACCATACTATCTATGCATATAACGAGCCCATAAGTAGGTTTTGTGGAATATTCAACTCTATAAGCAGCAACGACGCTTCGAGGATCTCTAAATACACTTTTAAAACAAACTTTTCAAAGGCCCTATCAACATCTTAATCCCACTTAATTTCCCATTAAACTAGCTTAAATTAAAATAAAATATATAAAAGTAAAGTAACTAAAATAAAATAAAATTTATGATGTATTTTGTTTTCTAATGTGTTGGAAAAATATGTATTTTGTTGTTAGCGTTTTGTTGTAGCGTAAATAAAAATTAATGATTTCCAACTGCAAGTGGTCACATCAGTCAAGTATGCACGGTGAGCTGGTGTCTGATGAGAATCAGAGCATACTTTCGAAACCACTTTGTCAAATAAAAATTTTCAATATAAGTAAAATTTTTTCAATTTTAATCATCCCGCAAAAACAATTCCTTTTATATTGAATTGTTAATGTTTTGCTGTTGTGTATGACGCCTTGTTTGGTAAATAAATTCAATAAATTAGCACATTTAATGAAATACGAATGAACTGTTGTCGTTTCAATGGCTGACCATATAAGTTTATGCATCTGTCCGACTTTGCACTTTTTAAGTTTGCGGACGATTTTAAGCGTAAAAATGTGACGTTACCAAAATATATAAATCTCTAATGTCTAAAAACTTAAATATATTCATTTAAGCTTAGAATATAACTTACGGCAGCACCGACATTAGCTCATTTTACATTTGTCCTCCGAATGCCACATTTTATATTTTATAAATATGCATTACAAAACTGTAATTGTATTCAAAGTTAATATCTCTCAATTCTGGACATAGCACATAAACAAGCAATTAAGCAGAAACATTCTGTAAAGAAGGGGAGCACTTAGAGCTTGGAGTAAACCGTGTACATTGAGACAAATCAAACTGCTTCAAGTGGCGCCCAATGTGGGGGCCGCGTCGAGCTATATCTTATAAAATCGCGGTCCGTTCAATTACCACGACGGAAGAAACCCCACAGGAACTACAAAAAAGGAAACAACACCTTGGAAAACAACTACATCTTTATTCAATTAGCTAAGAATGAAGTTAGGAAATCCTGTTATTACGTATTTAAGTAAGGTGTTTGATGAAGTGAATTATTTATGCAATCGGTGTGTGCTGATTTCATGTATGATTCTTAATTTAATACATTTATCGGTGAATTCGCTGGGAGTTTAGTTCCAGCTTACTAGCTTTTACCAATTCTTTCCCTCAGAGGATTATTCCTGAAAACACTCGCTTTGGCTCAAAATTGATCTTTAGTTCACAATGGACGAAGTTGCCCTTTGAACCATAACTATAGTACGTTCGCACTGCACCTTTAAATCAAGTAGATTTTCTTTTTTTTCTACTTCCATTCTCCTCATCACTCTATCAGCGTGCACAGTCCATGTGCATCATCTTTACCATCCAGTAAGTTTTTCAAAGTGCTTCCCAAACAACTAGTTTGTTGGTATAAGGGACAGCACAATTCTTATCAATATGATAGACTCACTTTTTTTATTGACTTATGATTGTCTTCATTGACTTGTGTCCAGAGAAAAGTATACAATAAACTCTGGTGTTAATCGCCATTGTGGGTTGTAAATTTTTTATGTATAATTTTAAGTTTTCTTTCAATGTCCCGATATTGCTTGAGTTTTTTAGCGGATCTGGCAATGTATTGTAGAAAGCTATAGCCTGTTGTATTGGCTCTATTTTCAATCGATTCGTTCTTGGTTTATAAACCAAAAAGTTGCCGGCTGATCTTGTTTCACTGCTAGTTAACTCTCCAACAGTCCGAGGAATATCTGGCCATTTTAGCCCGTTATTAAAAATTCGGTATATCATTTTGCCTCTTTCGAGATTAATAATCTGTTGGATGTTCAACAACCCTGATCGAGAGCACACGGCGCCCGTTGGTGTTAAGGTCAAAATGCTGACAACTAGATTTTATGGACATTGATGGGATTTTTGACTGAGCGCCTTTCACGGTGCTATGTAAAGCTGCAAAAGCTGATAATACCGACGATATCCTAGCTAAATGAATACACTGTATGCTAACGCGGAAATGTTTCCTGACGGAGATTGGAAGTTGACCGCTACTTGAGATGTCCTCAAGAGGGTGTTCTGTCGCTGCTACAATGAACTTTACTAGTTTATTACTATAAAACAGACCACAGCAAGAACGGCTGTAAGTCCAAGACTATGCTGAAGACATGGGCAAATGTACCAACTTGGTTTCGAAAAAACGGAGGTACGTATCAAAATAATAGTCTACCAAATCAAACCTTGCATAAAGATAACAAATATTGTGTGATGGACTTGTGAATAGATCGTCCGGACAACAATAAATCAAAACATTTTCTGATGCTAAAAATTTTATCAAATAAAATTTAATACAAACTTCCAGACAAAATCTGCATACGAAATATATCTACATCTTCTAATCTGCAGATTCTTCCTCTTCTCCCGACTCCCAGATGCTCTCCAATTCTTCGTAAGGTGGTCCGATGAAATAATGCTGATGGTGTGGCTCGCCTTCACCCATACTCAGTCCAGGTGCTGTGAAGGGCAATCGTGCAGCACCCATTTCACTGTCGTGAGGCTCGTGATAAAGCATCGACCATCGATCGAAGTTTGGTGCGCAAGCGTTAGCCGTTTGATAGTCGCCCATTGTTTGAGAAGTTTGGCTGTGTACTACTTCACTATGCCTTGATTCAGGCATTTCCGCATGATCTTCAAATGCATGATTTTGCGTCATTCGTTGCTGCATGCACGTATCTATCTTCTTACACTCTTCGTCGAGAGCGTCGTTGATCTTTTGGCAGTCCTTGATAAACAAATCTGTTTCACGGATGCTATCGTTCATTGCCTTGATTTGCTCCTGCAGTTGCTTGATGCGCTCTTTCTCTAAGTCGGAGGCACGCTCCAGAGCCGTCAGCGATATGTGCGGTGACAGGTCATACAAGCTCTCTTCAGTGGCATTCGCATCCGTAGAATCGGTTGTTTCTCTTTCCTGTGAGTCCGAATCTGCTAAGCAAGTGCGCGAGCTACGAATTAACTTTCCAAGGTCCCCCAATAAACCGGCCGATCCAACAAGTAAATCTTCGAACCCGTGGAAGACGTGCTCGGAATTTTCAACTAATCGAACGAAACCATCAGATACGTCATCGGCGTTTGGTTTGAGGAGCCTCTTCGTCAATTCATCTAAACTAAGCGCGTCAACTTCGTCGTCTTCGCTTCGCCTTGAACACTGGCATGCCATTGGGCACTGGAAACGGGATTTTTCAGGCAAATCCGACTTTTCTTTTTCCGCTGCGTCTGCTGTATCTGCCAAGATCTGCGCTACTTCCTCTTCTTCTCCCGGCATCATGATTTCGGCTCTAATTTCCGCCGCTGTACGAGCTGTATCTTCTATAGCTTCAGAATACAATGTATCAAAGTCCACATCGAGGTAAGATGTCATTTTAAGGCGCTTGGATTGTTCTTTGTTAAGCAGTGTATTCTTTGTATTGCCTTCGCTTATGGGCTAATCTGCATAAAATTTGATTGGTATTTTGTTTTAAAAAGTTTGTGAATTGACTACACTAAAAAACGCAATATGGGAGTAAGAGCACATTAAAAGGCATTAGCTATAAATGATTTACAAAAATTTAAGCCAAAGCCGAATGAATTTTTCGAAAGGGCAATTGTCACAATCTCGAAAACAGGAAATGAAATTTAAACTAGCCTACTCGGCTCAATATTTGTTAGGCATTTTTTATATTGAATTACAAAAAAAACTGGCAAAGGAATTATTTATTTTTTTATATTGGAAGAACCTTAATGTACTTCTAACCATACATAAACACGATTAATTTTCAAGATTTTTTGATTCATGTTCCTCTTGGATGTAAATATACAAATGCACAAATGGCTTGGATAAGGAAGAACTTGAAGGATAATTTGCAAATTGTTGAGGAATAAAATTTACTATAACCATTGAAAAAGCACCTGTTTACCTGGTCATTATCTCCATATGTGGTCAAATCTGAATACTGCTTCAGAAAACGATTGGACCTTTTGGTTCATACAGAGATTTAAACCACCATCTCTTGTGAATTATAATTCTCGAAACTATACAAGGATCAGGAAGTGGAAATTACTATATTTACTCCGAATATGCGATTATACAAAAGCCAGTCAATGAATTGAAAAATGCCATCATCTACGCCTGGAAGCTTGAGTAGCCTAGTGGGTAGAGCACTGGCTACTTGCGTGTGGGATCCCTGGTTCGAATCCATCAAGCTTTGAGTTCACCTAGTTCTGATTAGGTACCTGATTTAAATCAGGGGTAAAGTGAGTCGTGGAACTAATCACTCCACAATCGTATTCACAATGATTAAAAAATTGTAATGAAGCTCTCTACCAGCTTCAACCCCTAGACCCGTACGAGGGTTGTCGTGGGATAACTTTATCATCTACGCCTGAAAAACAAAAGAAACCGAAAGGCGAACGGGAAGCCTCAGATTCAGCTCATCTGCATATATACCGTCACCAACTTTATTGCTTATTTTTCAATCATAGGCATGCACTTGAGTAAGCCCATACTCGAGAGTGATACCGTCAATCCGTTCATCTCTTCCCATTCATCTCTCTAAAAATCGGGGTCTAGTAGAGTGTCCAGAGTATGTAGTCAACGTCTACTGACGAGGGGGACTCCTTCTGGCCACGTGCATTTCTACGCTATACCGAGATGCAGTGCAGTCTCACAGCACCCATATTAACTTTCTGCAGAATTATTAGGTTAATCGGCAATCAACGAGGCAACACGAAAAGTTCCTTAGTAGGAGTGGTTCAGAGGGAATCACTTACGCAAAGTGTACCAATCCTTCGATTTTTTTCATGCACTCGTTGATATGTGGCCTCCAGAACAGCCTGTCGCCAAAACGTAAACCCACACAGTAGTATCAGCTCAACCATTGTAATATAAAGCCATACTACAATAGGAGGCTGCAAATATTAACTCGCTCCTATGGCTTTTTTGCAGTAGTAAATATGTTGATCCATAGTAATCAAGGATCAGTTCCAAACAATTGAATCGTGACCTCAGGTCAATGAAAGCTCCGTTTAATTTCGTAAAGCCAAAACTAAAAAAAATGCACTCTCTTGCAAATAGTACACTCAGAAAAATTTCACCACTTAAAATTTAGTAGAATCAAATTTAAATCAAAATTTGAAACACTTTTAAATAAAAAAACCAATGTTATTTGAATTAAATAAGCCTCCACATTCAATAAAAATGATTCCACTTTATTGTACAAATGTTATTTTCAAATCATAATTTTTATCATTGAATATAAAACAAAACATTTTCAGGCAAACAAGACCACTTTGATACAGCGTTATTGAAATGAAGGCAGATTATTTGAATTAAAAAGAAACGTATATGACGCCAAATCATATATGAAAATATTTCATTCATATCCATTTTTTTTATTTATACAACGATTTTTTTCTGAGTGTACTATTTTCATTTTATAGGGTCCTACATTCATTTACCGTAATGTTCCACAGCAAAAAAGAGAGAGCTCAACTTTGAAAAATGCCCGTGTTCACCAAAATCAAAATCACCAACAAAAAAGATACCACAATGTTCTTGAGAAGCTATTATCAACAAACAGCCCAACGAGACCTTCCACAATCGCAGCATCACATGCCCCTACAATGTCTAGGAAGGCGGCAAGCATATCATCTTTATGAGCAAAATATTTTTCAATTTGCTACATAAGAGCATGAAAAGCAGTTTAAACAGACTTGTTTTTGGTATAGACGTGCTGCGACTGTAAGATTAATGAACTATCAATTTAGTTTTTGATATGGTAACCAATGATCCTCTCCAGAATCTTGTACAAAAAAAACACTTAAATATATCGAACGATAGTCCTTAGGTTTAACGTACGACACTCTTTCTACTTTAGGAATAAATGTAACTCTTGCTTCCCATCAGCTGACGAGAACGCACTGCAGATATTCTTCAGCCACGGTGTCACAGCTCCTATATCATCCGGAAGAACCCGATCAGGTTCAGGAGCTTGGCAGCTAATGACCCACCTCAATTAGAAGTTTGAAATCATTAGAAGCAGCAAAAAGCTCCTGGTCTGGTCCATTTAACACACTGTTTGTATTGGAGGACTGCGATCTGCTACTAAATATGAGTCCGTAATGAGATTCAGTTGGTTAGTGTTCGTATTAGTCCAACTGCCATCAGGCTTCTGAATACACCCTACAGTCTTTGGCGTTGAGCTTAAAACCTTACAAAAATGATTTACCCTCATTGACACTCTCTGTTTTTATCACAGAAGGCACTCCACGAGTTTCGGTTTTGTTTCATACATTGCATAGTAATTAGATATTTTGGCGTTGTTAGACTTAGACTCTTTTCTGCAATCACTCCGTTGGTCGAAGGTTTTCAGATCCCACCATAGAGTTTTAGGATTCCCCCTGACTATGGTTGTGCTGCGCGCTGACCTGGCAGTGGAGTTAACAGTGCTGGCGAGAGTGTCATTCACTTGATCCAAATTCGCTTCCACTTGATCCAATCGATGCTTTTCGGAGAAAATTTCAGTGCAGATCGGACCGAGGATTAAGACTTTGTCCAGTCCGCACTTTTCCTATTAGCAAAGGCTACTTGCTTCGAGGAGTATCGACCACCCTGATTAAAATATATGTACGTGGGATCAGGATATATGCATATCGCTCGCTGACCAAGGTGACGTGACGAAGGTCGGCTCGACCTGCGTGATGGATAGGTCAATATTAAGTCAAAGAATGCCTCACCTCGACCATTTGTGTCCAAGCTACTCCATGCACTATGATGAGCATTGGAGTCAACAGCCACAATTGAGGGCACTCAAGTCCTAGCGCCTACAGTCACTACAACCTTAACGATACCACAGGAGGCACATTTGCCCTGGTTATATGTCATATAGATGAAAACAAACCAGATTAAACCGATCAATTTCTGCTGCAACAACTCGTGGTTTCACCAGACTGTCAGGTGCAATAAGTCTGTTACCACTGTTGCGCAATTCGCAAACCCGGCTATTTACAAACCATGGTTCTTACATTAGTATCAGCTCTTCCTCTGTATAATACAGACGGAGAAGCAAGCAACTGCTGCTGCTTTAGAATGGTGGAGATTCATTTGCAAGAGTGATATCATTAGAGGCAGCAAAAAGCTCCTGGCCTGGTCCATTTAACACACTATTTGTTTGTACTGGAGGACTGTGATTTGCTACCAAATAAGAGCCCGTAATGAGATTCAGTTGGTTAGTGTTTGTATTAGTCCAACTGCCATCAGGCTTCTGAATACACCCTACAGTCTTTGGTGTTGAGCTCAAAACCTTACGAAAATGATTTACCCTCATTGATACTCTCTGTTTTATCACAGAAGGCACTCCACGAGTTTTTTCAATACGTAGATATCACTCTTCGAAGACGGGGCTGCTTCACTCCCCTTTTCTGCATCCAGATTCAGGAGGTCTAGAATGCCACCCAAATTTGAGGTGATACCGACACTAATCCCACGACACAATGTCTAAGCCCCTGTCAAAGTTAGCAGGGTTTGGTCTCTCCGTGCCCTTTTTTGTGGTTCGCCTCCTACGTTTGTGATCGCTCTTGTATTGTTACTGTTAACTCTTGCTCCTCTGTACCTTTTTTCCTACGTCAGGAGTTCCGCAAGGATCCATTCTTGGCCCTTTATTGTTCCTTTTGTATATTAACGATCTTCCTTCCCTCTTTAACTCACCCTGTCTTCTGTACGCTGATGATCTTAAAATTTTCAGAGTGATTGAATCCGCTGGCGACTGTACCATATTGCAGAGCGATTTGGATGCTTTGGCTAACTGGTGCACTGCTAATTCCCTCACTTTGAGTATTGCAAAGTGTCATCAAATGTCTTTCACCCACAAAATATCTCCTTTGCTCTTCTCCTACTGTGTCCTTGGCTCTCCTCTCAATGTTATTTCTGGTATCAAAGACCTTGGCGTGATTTTTGATTCCAAATTGAAGTTCGACTTACATATTCTACACATCACTGCCAAGGCTTCTCGTCTTTCTGGCTTCATGATCAGATCCTCTAAACGTTTTGTTGATCTTTCCACTTCTCTATATCTGTTTTTTCCTTCGCCCGTAGTGTTCTTGAATACTGTTGCCAAATTTGGTGTCCACATTACGGATACTTGATCGATGCGGTTGAATCCGTGCACCGCCGATTCACCCGCTCCTTGTTCTATAAGTACAGTATTCCGTATTGTGATTACAATATGCGCCTCTCCATCCTTCAAATTCCTTCCCTTGAGTCACGTCGAGTGTTCCTTGACGAGTGTCTCCTTTTTAAACTTTTTAACGGCAGTATATTGGTGGACCCCAGCATTCAACTTTCTGTTAGAGAATCGGGCCGTTCTAGTTAATGTTACATTCGCCCGTACCGACACCTATTTGTTTTCCCCCCTTTTGCGTTTGCCTCGTCAGCACCATAGCCTTAACCATGGTCCTCTGCCTCAAACGTTATCAGTGTTTAAAAATACTTTAAAAAATAACGTTCTTTCATATACTCGGAATTTGCCCTAATTTACTCAATTTGTTTGTTTATATTTCCGTCGAGTAGCTTTTTATTCTTTTTTCTTGTATTATTATTCCATTCCAAATTTATTAATTTTCTTAGTTTTTATGTTATTTTTATTCTTTTTCTGATATATATTTATATGTATATGTACTTTTATTTTTTTATTTTTTATTCTTGTCTAATCTATAATTGGATTTGTTCTGTGGTTTTTGGTAGTAAATAAATAAATAAATAAAGTATTTAAGATGAAGGGAGACTCCTGCCGATTTTCCACAAGTTCGCCAATTTTGGGCAATATCCAAGCTACCATCAAAATATCATGGTTGAAGAGATTGATGATCTCCAGAACTTCTTCTGGATCAATATGGAAGCAAGGAGTTTATGCGTCACATCTGAACCGACTAGGAATCCCGTCCTTCGGCACTACCTTCAGTTTAGCACCTGACCAAACAAAGTTCCCTCGGTTTGGATATAGCCTGCTTATAAAAGTCGGCCGATCGCTGATTTGACACGCTATCAGTCTAACTATTGAAGGGTTACCACATCATTCGCCGTAGGCGGAGGACACGAGGTGGTCTCTGCAGTCAGCAACAGACCTTAAACAGAACCTGCCTTGTCAACAGCCACTTATCAGCAGAGATCCTTCCGTCGCCTTCGCCGGCATCGTTCACAGCACATATAAGGCTCTCCTTGGGCATTGTATTTCAGGAGGGGGTAAGGTATTTAAAATTTTTTTGTGACTTTTAATCTAATTTTTTAAATGAATGCATACTCTCTCAAAAATATTGCGTTAAAATTTCAAGTTGATAGGAGCGAAATTGACAGCTGTACGTTTTTCTGAAACTTGTTATTTTTTAAGTCCATGTTCACCATAGCTCAAAATCTACTAGACTAATCGTTTTGAAATTGTGCACAATACTTTTTCTCTTAATTCCCCAGGTATCCTTGGGACTTTTTTGTATTCTTTCAATAATTATTAATTTTACAATAATAAATTAGCCAATTTTTTTTAGCGAAAATATGTTTTTTAGTTTCCAAGTGCTACGAAAATTTGAAAAATCGAAAAAGAAAAAATCCTCCGAGAGCTATCTCGAAAAACATCTCCTTTAACAAATGCATTTTGACATTTTTGTTTCAGATGATTCTGTTGCGAGTTTTGATGAACACCGCAAAACAATTTTTCTTCGAGGTACCTCCGGAGATTCACTGTTACTCGCTTATATTTCGGAATGAAAATTTAAGAAAATATTCTTTAAATGTTGCATTATTATATGGAAATTGATCGAATTAACTAACTCTCCCTGCAACGCCAAAAAAATTCTTAAAAACATACCTTTTATTCACCGAATTAACCTATACCCGCCCTCTCTCCTTAAAGGCTGAGTCAGCCCTGGAGCCGTTACCATTAATTTAGGCATTTTAATTTTGTGCTTACTTAATTTTGCTTATTCCAGCTATGTCGTTTCTGACCTGGATCCAGGAAGCTTCCGAAAAAATTTTTAAGGAATGCAATAATACGTTTAAAATCAAAGACACTAGTAGCAAAGCAATTTCATTTCGTGCAATGCAATCCTATGTAAGCAGATAAATGACGCATCAATTAGAATAAAACATATATTTTTTAAAAGTTGTTCTTTCTTGAAAACAATTTTTACAATGTTTCAAAATCATTTGTGCTAACATCTATTTTCGTTTTTTTTTCTCTACTTTTATGAACTTATTACGGTAAATGACGCCTGCTACGATCTACATATAACTTTTCCATATTTTTAGACTCTTCTACAGTTATTGGTTTTTATGAATTTTCTTCGGGAAGAGTTTTTCGGTGAATCGATGACTGAACATAAAACATCTATGGTTGAGCTTCTGCCGGTATTATTCCTAAAGTAAACCAGAAAATCGAAAGTTAATATTTTATAACTTACTGTTTCTTCACAAAATTTAAAATAATAAAAACATTATCTTACCGTTTTCATGTGGATACTCCATTCGAAGAGCTGCTTCCAATGTTTCTCTAAATTCCAGAAATGACTCTTGCCGATCGCTGGCTTTCGACAAAAGTTTTTTCCAAACTTTTTGCCAAATAAAATATCATACATAAATATCCTGATATCTTAAATCACTCCTCGGAAACGATTGGAGGAAGCGCCGAATCAAGTACCGATGCAACGCTCATACCATTTTTTATCCTCTTCGTATTTATGCAGCATGACTTTTATGAATTTGTCAAACTCTTCGCATTCATTCAGAATTTCGTTGTTTGCACGAAATATCTTTTTTAATTCGCCGACTACTGTTAATTTGGTGTTTTTATTTTGTTTCTGTCGAGTACATGGATCTGCCACAGTTTTCGGCTTTGTACATGAAACGTTGGGTGACAGTGGCTTTACCGCAAGTGTACACAATAGTTTCGTTACAATTGATATAATCTTGTTGGCCACAGAACGATAACGTTCCAAATTGAATGGTAATTTTGAACGGAAACGATTTTTTGGTTGTGGATTGCTTGAAGCGCCACCCTTTGTTGCCTGTATTTTCATTTAATTGATAAAAATATCTAAAGTTAAACTTACGATTTTATTTAGTTTTATTTATGCGCGTTTTGATAACGCAAGTTTGGATAATACAAAACAAAATCTTACAATGATAGAGACTCTACAAAAGATACTTTCGAAAAACCTTCATAATGTATACCTTGGAGATATTTGAAAAGACACATTTAGCGACAATATTCAAGGACATTACATATGGGCGATAGGCGATAACCAGACAACCGTGATGATGAAAAATTATATACATAATATGCCCGTCAAATTTGTGCATAGAGTCAAAGACAGCACCGAGATCCTTTCAAAACTATCGACCAAATTAAGAAAAAAAACCAGAGATTCTAAAGGAACTTACCTATCAGTGAAACATGTATGTGTTTTTGTATGGGTTTTGACGTTAATTTTGCGAAGAATTTAATACTAGGCTTTATCAGAGAGGCTAGATGCGGCTAATAAAGAAGTATGTGTTCTTTTTAAAATATTCGAGCACGATCAATCCCCGACTTCTTCAATGTCCCCAAGTTCTGCAGCTGTTCCTTCGGGGAATAATGCTGCTTCAAGTTGCCCTACTGTTGCTTCTCCAGTAGCGACGCGAAACTGTGTTCTACAGCAAATATTGCCTTCTTAACAAATTAACCAGCAGCCTCAGCTCTAGTTGGACTAGCAGCAACATTAACAATTTCAACGTCTGCAGTAGTCTCAACAAGATGCATTATTTCAATCGATAATCGATCAACGAATTCAACCTGATGGAAAATTTTCCAACTTTGGACATCATATCATCAGTAAATCTATCTCATCATCTGGTCTAGACTTGCTTACTCAATCGTCCGTAAGCATGCTAACTTCTCAACCTACATTCCAGCAAATAACTATACCAAATCATACTCCTACACCAGCGACGTCTTTATTTGCGCTCAATGTTCCCTCCGTTCCATCATTAGCGATAAAGAAACCTCGACTGCAAGTGTTTGTATAACGCTTCGCCTACAGGACGTCAGTGGGGGACATTGCATCGTCTGTGGCGGCAAAGCTAGAGTTTGTTCCTTCTCTCTTTACATACAAAAAGCTCACGGAGGATAACTTCAACAATCAATCATTTTATTCTGGGTTACTGTTTGTCCTGGTTTCGAGAAAGTTTTCAGGAATGATATTTGACCTTATGATAGCTTGATAAAGGATTTTATTCCGAGACCTTGCAGGACCAGCCGTAACTAATGCACTGTAAATTGTTCGTGATTAATAAAGTCAATCTAGTTTATGTATACTGCCAGAAGGTTCGTAGACTGAGGATTAAGCTAAGCTTATGAATCTCTCCTCTACTCTTTCTTCTGATCATATCATCTGCTTAACTGGAACATAGTTAACTCGAGATGCTTACGATAATGACCTCTTCCCTTTTCACACAGTCTTCCGCCGTCATAGTGGTCGGGCTACACTACGAAAAAGAGATTGCGGTAGTGAGTTAGTTTTTGTTCACGGGTCTCTTCAAAAAACATTTTGTAAAGATCTTCTTCTTCTCCCATTGAATGTATTATTTTGAGCGCTACCATTGCCTCCCTCATAACTCTCGTTTTTCCTCAGCATATGTTTCTTGTAATAACTCATCTTTAGTAACCTCAAAAATAGCTTCTCGTTTGCCTTGCTTTAAATATGTGGAGATTTCAACTCATCAAACCTGGCATGGAATCATAACAACATCTAACAAAATTTCTTTGGTAACTTCATCCTTTCTTTCATTGTGTTCTGTTTTTCAATTCAGCTCTGCTCCCAGCATAAATAGGACAATACTACACTTCGTCCTAGCTAATAATTTCTCTCACAATATCAATGTTCATCCTCCTCGCTTTCTTTCATATTGATTTTTAGACCAAGAGAGCTCCTTCTCAAGCCGTGCGCTATAAGTACCATAAAGCCGACTTTGCTGATATGTTGACTGCAATGAACTTGATTAACTGGTTCTCTTTTTCCCACGGCCTCACTGTTGATGAACTTGCTATAAAATTCCACAACTTTCTATTCAACCTTGTTTCCCGCTTCACTTCTTCCAGGCGTCCTCACAAACCTAATGACGCTCCTTGAATTCAGAATGATTTGACATTCATTCCTCAAAGCTAAGGATGCACCTCGCACTAAATTTAATCAGGCTCTCCGCGAATACTTTTCAATCATTGAGTTCTCTATCTGTTCTACCGAAAAAACCCTTTTCGGTCTTATGAATGTCCATCGTTTTCCCGACTTCATGTTCCTTGATAATACTACTGCTTTTAATCCAAGAGAAATCTCTGATCTATTTGGGAAAAAAAAGTTCCTTCTTTTTCCAGCACAATCCAATCTTACCTTGTGAATCTGTCTACGTTGCTTCATCTTTTTTTCTTCCATTTGCACTAATTCTCTTGAAACTTGAGCCTTATTCAAATGTTTTTCGTAAAGTTTTTGATAGAGTTGTTTACAACAGGCTGCTTTCTCTCGTCCATCCTTCCTTTGCCATTCAGCAACATGGTTTCATGAAAGGTATATAACCCACCACTAATCTTATATCCTTTGTTAACTTGGTAGCTTCTGCTTAAAACCAACGAAAACAGCTAAATATAGTATACACAGTAGTGATGGGCGTTTCTGTTGTTTTCAGAAAACGAAAACGAACTGTTTTTTTTCCAAAAACAACAGTTTTTTTAAACTTTTTGAAAATTTTTTTCACTCGACCAGCAGCAGATTGATACTGGGTGTTACCATTAGTGATGGGCGTTTCTGTTGTTTTCAGAAAACGAAAACTATTTGAAAAAAAACAGTTTGAAAAAAACTGTTTTTTTCCAACTGTTTTTTTCAAGCTGTTTTTTTCAAACAGTTTTCGTTTTCTGAAAACAACAGACACGCCGATTACTAATGGTAACACCCAGTATCAATCTGCTGCTGGTCGAGTGAAAAAATTTTTCAAAAAGTTTAAAAAAACAGTTGTTTTTGGAAAAAAACAGTTCGTTTTCGTTTTCTGAAAACAACAGAAACGCTTATAGTGAAAATTGACCCCGTATAAAAAGTAACGCAGCAATCGTATCGATAAGGACTTTTGACATTTTGCTCAACACACCAGTATCAAGGTTCACACCAAAATTCAGCTTTCCCCTAATTTTTCCGAAGTTTCACCTTTTCTATGTCAAATTTCACTGGGCTAAGAGAGTACTGATTTATTACCTATTGTATGCTAAATAGATTTTATTTTTGCTTTGACAATAAGCTCCATACAAATAGGTGTAACTTTTTTCATATCTGCAGCTTTAAAATAAGAAATAGAGTTGACTTACCTCATTTGGTACTTTTAATTTATTCGCAGGTCGTGTGGTTTCATCCCCAACTCTGCCGACCTTTTGGCTTTTCACAAATGTGTACGGTTTTGGTGTTTCGTAATTGTGTGAAGATATGAAGTTCTCCGAATGCGTTTTGTGTGAACTACTAACTTGACTAACCAGCGCTTCGAAAGAATCGATTTGGATGGTGTCCAACTCTTTTTCTGTTGAGCTATCTCGTTGGTTTTTCCATTTCTCGTCCTTTTTTCCCAGCACATTTCTGTAGAGCGATTCTACCTCGACAAAGTACTCGATTAAATCAAAAATGTGGTTAGCAGCACTTGGTAAGTCACGTGATTCCATCATACTGTGCAGTTGCAGTAATTTATTCTCGAGATCTTCGAGAGCGAAGTCAATATACATTAGAGCGTCTTTTTTATCTTTAGTGGTGAATTTATACGATGGCATCTCAATATATTTGCTCTTAAATTTCTTCCGCTTCAACTCCAGGGTTTCGTGAACATACATCAATTCCTCAGCAGTTTCGACATACGCTTCCAAAACAGCAATCATGGCGTTGATTGTGTTCCTGACTGTATGCTCGATGTCTGCAATTATTTCGTTGATCTCCTCTTCGTCGACAACTCTCTTCGGATGCCGGGGTAGATTAACTCTTGCGCTAGCAGAAGGCTAAAATTGTGGATCAATCAATGGAAACCACTAATTTAATATTTCCAAATAAAACAAGCACTCACTATCTTCAATTGATTCCGTTCATTGAAGCTCGAAGTATCCTACAACGAAATCCCAGAAATGAAATCACTACACACTCAGCCGCAATAAAATTAAATAGCAAACCTTCATTTTCCTTAAGTTCTCCATATCTTTGTTGTGTTTCTCCACCTAATAAAAGACCCATAATTCATTTATTTTATTGTTTCAGATTTACGGAAGAGGAACTTACATGTATAACACTGTGTCGAGGAGGTAATTTTCTCTCATATGACAAATTACTACCCTTATAATAGTTTTCTTTTGTTTCTTCCCAGATATTTGGTTTCGCTTTCCTTCTATTGATTTTTTTTCCATCCTGAAGATTAAGAATTGCAATTAAAATCTTCAAATTCAGTTGTTTTTAAAATGGTTTTTATGGCTCACTTTTTCGCCTCTGCGCTGGTGCTTTTGTCGTGTTGGGGGATCATTCTGTCCTCCTGACTTTCCTTCTGTGGCGCATATACCTGACTTGTCCCTCTCGACTATCCAATCGCAATCACTTTTCATAAAATCCATTAAATATCGAGACTGTGACTCATCACTGAAACTCCATGCACGAGCATCATTGCAGCTCAAATACGAACGCAATTCAGAGCCAGTTTCTTTCGGCTTGACGATAAAGCGGATATTTGGAAAACGCTTGTTTCGGAACTCGGGCAAACAAAAAGCCAACATGTTTATCCTAAGAACACTATTAGCATTTACTTATCTGAATAGTTTCTCCAATTTATGATTTAACGGAAACAAATGACTCTTGAAAATTGTTAAAAATCGACGATAATTTCCAAGTGCTTATTGCAACTCTTGTCGTATTAAAAACAAACCAATGTAGATTTGCACTGCAAATAACAAATAGTAAAATTACTAAAATTTTAATATTCCTCACTTAAAAAGATCTCCGCTGTCACTGTACATTTGACAATTTGCATTATTGATTTTGTTACTCGATTCGTTATTTTTCGAGGACCACAATTTAGATTTGCTCTAAGTAATGCAAAGAAGATAGAACAAAGAGTATTACATATTAAAACATAGGTAGAACTCGTGACTGTCGGATTTCACGTAAAACGCTGATAAGAAATTCCTTGTAGCCAAGACACATATAAAGGTAAACGGATTTCCAAAAGACGAGAGAAGTCCAGGATAGCGTAGTAGCATACAATCAACGATTCTGGAAATAGCCGAGGGAGTATAAATATCCTTGGTGTGAGCCTTGGCGATCATTCTTCCGAAGCAAGTCTTCTAAAAAAGCGATTTAAGTGCGTTTCTTGGTATAATAATGATATTAACCCGACAGATAAAGTGTAAAGAAGATGAGGATGTGGCTAAAGAAGCTACAGCCTCTTCTTCTTTACTTTCTTCGATCTTTCTCAATTCCTTCTCAATTGAAGAACGCAAGAAAGGGTACCTCTTTCGCTCAGAGCTTGATAGAACTGAGGCTCTGACGCACGCGTGTACGCTTGGATGGCTAAGCTAGTTAGTCTTATTGAGCCTTGGCTTAACCGGAGCCACGGAGAGGTAAACTTTTACCTTTGTTAATTCTTGACAGGGCACAATTACTTCAGGAAATACGTGAACAGAATGGGTAAAGTGTACCGCCGGTACTGTGTGAATGAGCTCGATGATAGGTAGGGTTGGCTTATACAGACTGGCACAGGGCTATACATAAACCTATTTAGTCCGTAGTGATACCAAATAAGTGGACCCGGAGAAGGAAAGTTCAGTCCAAACGGCCATCGAAGGCTCCGAACTTTTTTGCGAACTAAAGTATGTTCTTCAGCCTCTGCTCTGCCACATGTGAAATATCCACCAACCAGGGCTCCCCGAAGCAGCACTTTCTGGTTTTTCCCAAAGCCGGGCTGTGACACAGGAGGTACTGAATTGTTTCTGAGACTCTCGGCTCTTGACACTTCCTACAGGTGTCAGTGGTTAGGAGTCCCATTTTCATAGCATGTGCTGCTACAGGACAATGGCTAGTAATGATGCCGACCAGTCGCTTGCAGTTAGTCCGCGTTAATTTAAGCAGGTACTTAGTCGCTGCGAGATTGTATGACCCCCACAACAGGCCGAAGCTTCTCGGCTTGAGCCTGTTCCTCTTCCGGGGACCATCACCTTTGCCTCGCTCAGGCTATTTGAGGAGCTCCTCCTCCGCTTTGGTCGAAACCATGCTCTCTAAGTCCAAGTCTGCGAGTATTCTGACGCCCAAGCGCATTAGCTTCGTGCCACTTGGATGGCGGCCAGCGGAGGTACTAGCTTCCAAATCAGTTATTGTTTGAGGTGTTGATGTTGTATCTTGTAGCTCCTGAAAGGATCCGCTACCGATTCCACCACCTCTGGTGCTGTGTGGCACCACTTGTCATTGTATCCACTATGGTAGCCAAGAGGTCAACCTCCATAGCATTGCAGTGGATGGATAACGACGACCCGGGGCCTGCTCGCTCACCTCTGACAGTCACCGGTACTGGGTATCCGACTCCCTGTACTTTAATTTTAGCTCTTTTTTTTTCGTCCATGTTTGGTTTTGAAATTCGGGGTATCCTTCCGCTAGGCTCCTCTTAGCAAGGCAACAACGCATCTGGCTTTGTGCGCCACTGCCCTGAGACCCTTCACCATTGAGTACATGATCGGCCTGGTAACACCTGAGACGATCGTGGATGCAATGCTGGGAAACGAGGATAACTGGCGCTTAGTCTCAACAAATGTGGAAGAAGTGCATGAAGCAGGAGGAGGTAAAGACTTCAGAAACTGTGGTAGTTTCTTAAGTCCATGGTTACCGATAGGTAAGTCGAAAGGCGGTTTGAAGCAGTGCTTAGGCGGATCCCGATTCGGAACTTCATGGGCTTTTAGATGGTCCTTTTTTCAGTGAGTCAAACGTCATTTACTCCGTAGTGATAGTTCACTCGGGGATCTGGTCAGCAGATCTTGTTTTTTTGGCTGTCTATACAAGGAGAATAAAGTGTGTACGCAAGTTTAGTGAATTGTGAAGTGTTAAGTTAAAGGATTCAGTTATAACAATTATTGTTTTGAATAAAAGTGTGTTTAGTAGCAGCAATCATATTGTTTTATTTCACATAAAACTATTATAATATATTATTATGCTTGGTTTTATTTTTCTGTTCATAGTATATTTCTTTTCGATTTTTTTATTAGTAAGCGAGGTTGAAGCACAATAAGTTCATAGATTTATTTTTAGCAATCGGCAGATCATTTTCTGGCGGTGAAATTCCTCCCCCGCGTCGTTGATATCGATTTGAAATTTTATTGTATATTTTGAATAGCTGAAGATTTAAAACTTGAGTATGACTACTATATTTGTGCTTTTATACGGGAATATTAGTGGCCGTAGAAATTCAATAGATTCGACAGATTTCTTTAGCATTTTAAGGCTGGTACTGAGTTCGAGTTCACGTGAAATTTTGAGATTTCCCCATTATCTGACCATTCTTTCGAGCGAAAATTTTGACAACAGAGAAAAGCAGAGACACTGCTCATTCTTGACGGATAAAATGTCAAGAATTTCAATTTTCGATCGATTTTCTTATTGGAAAGTCATTTGCACTGCTCAATTTTCAAATTCAAACCAACGACCATTCAAACACTAAATGTCACTTTTTCGCTCGAAAGAATGAACTGCACAAACTAAATTTGCGTGAAATGATTGACAACATGTTTTAGTGCCATCTATGTTTTCGAAGCGAAAGCAACTTCAAAGCAACTTTTCATGCTAAAGCTAGAGTTACAATCAATGCAACCAACATTTGTTGCACGTCAAAATGAGTTTGAACCCATGAGAACGTATGAGAGCAGTTACAATGATGCAACACAACTTTGCTTGGCAGCAGAGTTTGCTCATATCTCAAACTTGGCATGGCAACAACATTTTTGAAAATATCCAATTCCACCTGTTCCTATGAGAGTCCGGGAAATGGGAAATGTCATATGTAAATGACAATCAGCATTTGTATTTTTTTGTCTCATTTTTGCTTTACATTATGCTCCGCAGCTTTTAGAGGATCAAATATTCACTGATATCTCTTTCCGAGACTTTAAAGGATCCAAATTATTGAACAACAATTTCATTAATATAGCCAGTGACAGATGACAGTAAATGTTGTGTTGCATTGATTGTAACTCGTTCCACCAACAAAACTTGGCAGCAAATGTTGGTTGCATTGATTGTAACTCAAGCATAAGAACACAGTACCAAACTTGCTTATTTTCAAGCTAAATTTTCGCCGAAACAGATTTCACGTGAAATTTTGTATGAAAATTTCATGTGAAATCGAACTCAGTACTATGCTTTAGAAGCGAGGTATCTCATGCTCTTTCGTTTTAGTAGAGAAAGAGCACGTAAACTTCTGGAAGAATTAAATGGTCACGAAAATGAAATAAGGAAGTCTATGCTCCTATACATATAGCAGTAGGATTTCATACAAAAATGCACTAATGGAAAATAACGTCAAATAAATAATGGTAGTAGAGATATTCTCTATCCGTAGGTTACAAAAACTAAGTGGTTTCGGAAGTATGCACTGATTCTCATCAGACATCAGCTCAGAGTGTATATCTGACTGATGTGACCACTTGCAATGTGATGTGATTACTTTTTATTTACGTTAGTTGTTACAAATTTTAACAACCTCGACTTATATCCAGCGAAATTATTTATACAATTTTTTATAATTTACAATTTGTGATCACGGTTTCCTTTTTTGTCTGTAAATTAGCATAGACAACGTGTATCGACTCTAAAGCATATCGCACACTATTCACAACACGACACGACAAAAATCTGTGAGAATAAATTGTATGTAATTGTATGAACGCTCGCACACTTGACCAACACGTCACGACACGACAGGACAGCACAACATTTTTGTCGTTTGGGAGGTTCGAATTCAATCCAATCCGACAAATGATGTACGTCGTTGTAGCGTGTCGTGTCGGTGAAGTGTGCGGGCTTTCATATAGCTTCATAGATTTTATTGGATTTTATAATGAGCATCAGTTGTCTTTAGGCAGTTTGATATTAAATAAAATATCGAATTGGTAATGGATGTAAAATTTTCGCCAGAAACTACTGGGTGGTGCAAAAGTTTCTGTCTTTAGTATTTCCCGTACAACATTTAACACACTTGAAGCAACATAATATATAATTAGTATGAATTATGCCCTCTTTCATTTCCAACAGTCTAAAGCTAGAGTTACAATCAATGCAACCAACATTTGTTGCACGTCAAAATGAGTTTGAACCCATGAGAACGTATGAGAGCAGTTACAATCATGCAACACAACTTTGCTTGGCAGCAGAGTTTGCTCATATCTCAAACTTGGCATGGCAACAACATTTTTGAAAATATCCAATTCCACCTGTTCCTATGAGAGTCCGGGAAATGGGAAATGTCATATGCAAATGACAATCAGAATTTGTATTTTTTTGTCTCATTTTTGCTTTGCATTATACTCCGCAGCTTTTAGAGGATAAAATATTCACTGATATCTCTTTCCGAGACTTTAAAGGATCCAAATTATCGAACAGCAATTTCTTTAATATAGCCAGTGACAGATGACAGTAAATGTTGTGTTGCATTGATTGTAACTCGTTCCACCAACAAAACTTGGCAGCAAATGTTGGTTGCATTGATTGTAACTCAAGCATAATGCTTGAGTTACAATCAATGCAACCAACATTTGCTGCCAAGTTTTGTTGGTGGAACGAGTTACAATCAATGCAACACAACATTTACTGTCATCTGTCACTGGCTATATTAAAGAAATTGCTGTTCGATAATTTGGATCCTTTAAAGTCTCGTAAAGAGATATCAGTGAATATTTTATCCTCTAAAAGCTGCGGAGTATAATGCAAAGCAAAAATGAGACAAAAAAATACAAATTCTGATTGTCATTTGCATATGACATTTCCCATTTCCCGGACTCTCATAGGAACAGGTGGAATTGGATATTTTCAAAAATGTTGTTGCCATGCCAAGTTTGATATATGAGCAAACTCTGCTGCCAAGCAAAGTTGTGTTGCATCATTGTAACTGCTCTCATACGTTCTCATGGGTTCAAACTCATTTTGTTGTGCAACAAATGTTGGTTGCATTGATTGTAACTCTAGCTTTATGCTTATCAAAGCAGAGAATATACGGGGAATTCGATCGTTTTGCTTTGTTCCACCCATATTTATGTTGTTTTTCAAAATTCCCAAACAAATTAAATGTATCAAATTATGCTTGAGTTACAATCAATGCAACCAACATTTGCTGCCAAGTTTTGTTGGTGGAACGAGTTACAATCAATGCAACACAACATTTACTGTCATCTGTCACTGGCTATATTAAAGAAATTGCTGTTCGATAATTTGGATCCTTTAAAGTCTCGTAAAGAGATATCAGTGAATATTTTATCCTCTAAAAGCTGCGGAGTATAATGCAAAGCAAAAATGAGACAAAAAAATACAAATTCTGATTGTCATTTGCATATGACATTTCCCATTTCCCGGACTCTCATAGGAACAGGTGGAATTGGATATTTTCAAAAATGTTGTTGCCATGCCAAGTTTGATATATGAGCAAACTCTGCTGCCAAGCAAAGTTGTGTTGCATCATTGTAACTGCTCTCATACGTTCTCATGGGTTCAAACTCATTTTGTTGTGCAACAAATGTTGGTTGCATTGATTGTAACTCTAGCTTTATGCTTATCAAAGCAGAGAATATACGGGGAATTCGATCGTTTTGCTTTGTTCCACCCATATTTATGTTGTTTTTCAAAATTCCCAAACAAATTAAATGTATCAAATTATGCTTGAGTTACAATCAATGCAACCAACATTTGCTGCCAAGTTTTGTTGGTGGAACGAGTTACAATCAATGCAACACAACATTTACTGTCATCTGTCACTGGCTATATTAAAGAAATTGCTGTTCGATAATTTGGATCCTTTAAAGTCTCGGAAAGAGATATCAGTGAATATTTGATCCTCTAAAAGCTGCGGAGTATAATGTAAAGCAAAAATGAGACAAAAAAATACAAATTCTGATTGTCATTTACATATGACATTTCCCATTTCCCGGACTCTCATAGGAACAGGTGGAATTGGATATTTTCAAAAATGTTGTTGCCATGCCAAGTTTGAGATATGAGCAAACTCTGCTGCCAAGCAAAGTTGTGTTGCATCATTGTAACTGCTCTCATACGTTCTCATGGGTTCAAACTCATTTTGACGTGCAACAAATGTTGGTTGCATTGATTGTAACTCTAGCTTTATTCGCCCCTAAGAATAATCTTCTACCTACGCGATTGACTGCCAACCATCCCCCCGTTATCTTGAAAAAGTAAACTCGATTGCTGTCAAAACCGATATTTATCTGAAAGATGTCTCGCTGCTCAGTCACGTTTGCCTATTTTAATCAAATTTAATCTCTGACGCTGCTACTTCTAGAAAACGTTTCTGATTCACATGTTATACGTTCTGCAAAAAGCTGCTTTTTATTGGTCAATTTACATTGATTGCGAGCTGCTAGTTGCTAGCTAAACAAAGAGATTTTTCAAAAAAAGGAAAAAAAAAACTTTTGATCCACAAAACTCGCTGTGTCACACATTTAAATTGTTTGTTGTTTCGATTTGTTAAACGAAGTAGTTTCGATATTTGTAATGCCGTTTTCAATTCGAAAGAAAGATTGATTTATGATTGGTAATAGCAAAGATTCGAAAATCACACTCGATTAGAGTTTCATAATTTCACCCGTCAAAAGAAATCGGTTGAAAAATGCATCAAATCTCTGTTACTGATCGATCCATCTTTGTATTGTTGCTTTGCATAGAAGCATTGTGCAAATAGTTTGGCCTCCGAGCGCAATTACCCCGGAAAAGTTGATAATGAAGTATATCAGTATTTCATAATTTTTCTAGTCATCGTAGTAATTGAATTGCAACGAATAAGACGGGAACTAGGAATTCTTCAGAAGCTCAATATACCTGTCAATATCCCTTTGGAATTACAAACACTATAGAAATTCAATGCTGCTCAAATCGTTTTATCACTTTCATTGCATGCTACAATTCAAACACTAAAACACATTCACTGCTTCAAAACAATGCTACAATAAATTTGTATTTGTTTTTTTTCTAGGCTAAATTTGTGGTCTTGAATAGTACAAACGACTAAAAGCACTGGAATCGTTTGACTCTTATTCTAGTCCTTTCTCCATAAAGTCGAACTGTTAGTGAGTTTATTTGCATTTGCATCCTTTTGCACAACGATGTTTTAAACACGTACTAATCCTTTGCCGTGACCGTCGTGATCTCTTATCACTCAAGTCCTGAGACAAAAAGTCATTGAAAACACTGCTTTCCTCCGTATCATCAGCAGCTACTCTGGACTTTCTTATTTTTTGGACGCCATAGGATTGCTCTGCTTTAGGTAAACTAGGTGGTGGTTTGGTAGGCTCTGAGGTCAGATTTCGCTTACAGACTTTGTTTTTCATAGCTTCTAGCTGGCTTTGTAGCTCGCCGCGTATTTTTTTCATGTCTTCGATATTCCTTTCCCACTCTTTTTTGTCCTTCTTGAGCACACCAACGGACTTTTGACAAATCAACAAGAGACATTGCTTGTGCTTTGCACCATTATAGAGCGTTTCCAATTTATCCTCCAATTTCCTCAAATTTTTAATTTCTTCGCGACAGCTGATGTTCGTGCTGCACTGTTCTATTGGAAAACTGGGACAACAAACCGCCATTTTGATTCGATAGAGTTTCTTTTCCAGTTGCTTAATTTTTTCGCATAGCTTTAGCAAAATATTATGTAGATTGTGTTTCTGGCACATTAGGACCTCTTTCGCACGCATACTCTGCTCGATCAAGATGTTCTTCTCCTTGATCTCGAAACAGTGTTTGACTATTTCTTGCTCTAATTTTTGTATCTTTGTATCGAAGATTGGACGCAATTTGCTCGGACCGCAACAAATAGGATGAATAGTTTGCGGTGTGCACTCCGGTTGGCAAATGATGTCTTGTGGTGGGCATTTAGACTGGCCGTCACCCGCCGGTTTTCCTTTGCAGAACTCTTCAATCCGTTTCATATGCTGCTCCCTGCCTTTCCTGTTCTCGTCCAAAATTTGTTGTAGCTCTTCAATATTGGAGCAGAATTTAGTGAAACCGGTTACTTGGTGCTGGTTAGTATCGGCCTTTAAGGTAAAATGCGACTCGTTAGCTGCCGGATATCGCGTGAAACCAGTCACACGAGGTCTGTCTTCGTCGTCAGAATCTTCAGAGTTCTTAAAATCATAAGGAAAAACTGATCCAAAATAGTACCTATTGTCGCATCGATAAGGCTCTGGATTATAACTATAGGAAGAGGATGGTCTGTAGCGCGCAGATGCATTGTTACAATGACTGAAACAATTGCTGGCAAGGGCATCGTAGTGGTCATATATTGAAGGTGGACTGCTAGAAGACGAAGGCTCGTTGCAGCACAAACTATTGTCGCAACCTCTCACTTCAGCCGGGAAAGGCAGCTCCACGCGCATGGCGTCTAGAATTTCTTGATTAAAAACAGGTTTGCTTAGAATTCGTTCCTTCAATTGGAGCAGATTATTCAGAGTCTCGTCACATTGCTTGATTCGATCTTGTAGACAATTGGTAAGAACCTGCATATCTGACGGAATATAATGTTGAATAATTGGTAATAATTAAAAAATTAAATCCTACTTCCACTGTCGTTATCATCGATTGTTTCTAGCTGCTTTTCGATTTTCAAACGCATCTCCTGAAATCATTAAACATAAGTTGATACTGAAGTACACAATGCGTATATTTTTCTGAATCTTATTTTATAGAAATGATGTCGAAAATTGACGACATCAGTATTTACTTATGTTCCAACAAAAACATCGATGTTCTAGTTCTTAATGAGATATGGATATATAGCAACGAACAGGAACTCTACACACCAAGAGGATATACAGGCTATTTTTGCACAAGACAATCGGGCCGTGGAGGAGGCACAGCAATACTTGTGAAGTCAAACATTCGCTCAAAGCTTGTCAGCATGTCTGATAAATATAACACTATAGTAGTTGAGCTTGCACTTAATTCAGAAAAAATTAACATCGGCACCTTTTATAAAGCACCAAATGAAGAAGACCATCTCTTTCTCAATCATATCGACGAATTCTATTCGACTATCGAGAAATTAATCACTGTAGCAGATACAAATATTGATATTTTAACATCTTCTGCCATATCCAGCGAATATCTCGATATAATTGCGACAAATAATGGAGTTGTATTTAACAAGACAAAGCCAACACGCATCACTATGACGTCCAAAACACTACTCGATCATGTGATCATAAAACATCCAAATATGAATGAACGTATGTCTTACAATGATGACGACTGGCCCGGCTTAGACCATAAAGTAATCAACTTATCCATCAAAAATCTCGTCAAAGCTAAAATACGGCCTAAAAAAATATCGATCAGCAGAACCAATAATAAAAATTTTTTAAGGAACTTCATAGATAGTCTCCAAGGGTCTCCAACTTCCGACTTTGATGAGCTGATTGAGAAGATAACCGAAGCTAAGGTAAAAGCAACCACAACGAAACAAGTTCGTGTACGAGTGCAATCTTGGATCAATAGGAATGTAATTGATGCTGCAAATCGAAAACGAAATGCTTACAAAAAATACAAATCAGATCCAAACTCCACGTCCAAGAAGCAGATCTATTTCTCTATGAAGAAGGAATCAAATCGAGCTATCATGGAGGCCAAAAAACGTTTCTATAGAAATAAGTTTGAAGCTTCAGCCGGAAATACCTCCAGATATTGGCAACTAGTAAATGAGCTCTTGTCTAAACAACAAAACAAATCATCAACGGGCATTGAAGAACTGTTGATAAATGGAACATCCATTACAGACCCCGAAGAAGTAGCACAGCACTTAAACAACTTCTTTGCTACCATTGGAACACTAGTCACCAAACAACTGCAACTTTCATCACGCTCGAGTTTTCATATTGAGCCTAATATGTTCACTTCGATTCACTTACGTCCCACTGATCCTGTTGAAATATCTGAAATAATCGACAACCTTAAATCAAAGGTTTCTACTGGCCTGGATAGTATAACATCAGAGGATATTAAATTGCTGAAAAGCCATATTTTGGAGCTTCTAACTATAATAATAAATAAACACCTAGCAGCTGGCACATTCCCCGATTGCCTTAAACTAGCAAAAATCACTCCAGTTTGGAAAACATCTAGCAAACAGTTTGGAAAACATCTATCAAACTCATCACTGTCAAATTATACTTATGAATTATAACGATTTACAAATTGTCAAAACTTATTTCCACAATCAGTGTGCTATCCAAACTCAAAGATCGCCTGTTGAGTTTTTCAAAACCACTTTTTCAAACAATAAGATTGAGAACAGTGGGTTCCAAAGAGAATATCTTAGCCCTGAAAGCCAGTGTTGATGATAGCACACATTTGTCGTTTCGCAGGTGTGCGCAAGAAGTTGGGATCTGTCCGTCAACTAGAAGTTGGCCCTCTATTTTACGGAAAAGAATTATTCAACGATGAAGCTCATTTCGAAGGCTATGTCAATAATTAAAATTGCCGCATCTTAAGCCTGAGAAATTCTCGTCAAGTCATAGAAAATGATCAACATAAATCGCGTAATCGGTGGTATATGGCTTTAGTTGCTTCAGTAGTGGTCAAAAGTTGTCACGTAGTCGTAGTAGTCATTTGCACGAGATCATCTTCAAAAAGTAAATGTAAAGAGCCAAAATTGAGGCATACTATTTTATTCAAGTTTGAAATTGGAACCCTTTAAAAAATAGTCTTTACTACTGCAGGTGAGGCAATTATCGGCATTTATGGACTATTTCGGTGGCTTTGGTAAGAAATTTCACAATAAGTTCGATGTTACGTTTATATGTCTGTCCCCATTAACTCTTTTTTTCGTCATTGTCATTTTATCGTCTAGTACTTGTCCAAGATATTTTATTGAAATCACATTTTCGAGCAATAATCTATCTGGACTCAAAAAAGTACGTTCTATTTTATCTTTGTCATATTAATAATTGGTTGACTTTGTCGAAGCCTATCACAGTATCGTTCTAACTCTATGTTGAATGGTACCGCATTGTTGGTATGAGCTTCTTAAGTTGAGTGGATTTCTGAGGCACGCAATACTAAATGCGGAGACATATCCAGTATCACAATATCACCAACGTCGCAACATCAGCGTTACCGGCAAAGTCCGATCCTAAAACATTCTCCTTGTGGTCATCGAATGTGAAAAAAATCCACACCAGACTAGCAAGGGCATACTCAAATATGTGGCGTACTAAATCAAACTAGGTTGAAGGTATGGGGAACCCCTCTCTTTCCCAGGCGATATTTTCTAAAACCAGTCAAGAGCAAAAGGAAATTATAACGGGATTGAATTGCGCTTTCTCGCATGGCACTTGCGCTCTCCTGATGGGTCGATTATTCCAAACCAGTTAGCCGATACACTTACAAAATATCGTTCTAGCATAACAACCTTGCACAAAATGCGATAGAAACGGACTGGTAATTTAGGAGAAGGGCAACTATAAAATTTATTACAGCTGCCATACAAAACACTTCGTGCTCAGCACATGCCGTTTCTTTGTCAGCAAAAAAGTGAAACCTCTGATGATAATTGGATTAACAGCTATAAATGAAAGACCACGCGCTCTGCGTGTGCGAGGCAAGTTCTGTAAGACCAGCCTCGTTATTAGGCTCTACAAACTTTCGAATAGGTTCGACAACTTGGGTTGCGAACCAGTGCATTTTTGGTGTTAAAGGGTAAGTGTTTACCTCCTAACAATAAATGCACTGGTTCGCATGCCAAGCTGTAGAACATGTTCGAATGTGTGAAGAACCTATAACGTTCATGCCCCGACATATTAAGCTAGAACTACACTGGTCTCACGTGACGTGAGCTCACGTGTCGTCACGTTATGCGTGTGGAGGCATGAGCTCACGCTTGGAAATACACTTGTCTCATGCTAGCAGCTCACGTGTGTTGCAATTGCATATCGACGGTTTGAGGTTTAACTAAATTTCGCTGCGCACATAAAAATTCTGTTACAATTTTTTCCCACAATTTACCAGCATCAATGTATTTCGCCATTTCACAAGTATTCATGCTTATACATTTTGAACAAATCACTTACCTTATACATTTCAAACAAATCAAATACCATGCGGTTAAAATATTGGCTAAACGTGCTCTCACGTGAGCTCAAAAATCTGAATTTGCAGATTATCAAAAACGTGAGCTCACATGAGCCGTGTGACGTGTCGCCAGTGTAGTTCTAACCATACAAAATGGTACTGCAGATCTATCACACGTGTGGTCAGCTGATGTGACCACACGTGAGCTCACGTTACGTGAGACCAGTGTAGTTCTAGCTTTAGTCTACCGCTGATGAAACAGACGGATTTTTTTTTGAAAGGTGAAACGAGCCTTCGATACCTATGATGTCAAAATTGGCGTGGGGATTTTAACAGCAAAATGAAAATGTGCTTCAAGATCAATAAATATTGATTCTGAAAAATGCTAACACACTTAATACCAATCAGCTAGTTGTAAAGGCCACAATAACTGATGATTTTAGTAGCTCTGGAGTGAAAGTTCATTTAAATGACCTCTGACAATACCTCAAAGACGGTACAGCTCCAAACAGCTTAGGCCTAACTCGCAGAAAAGACTAGAATGACTGTTTTAACAATGACTTCAAGCTAGCTACTGCATGTCGAAATGCTACATGCTGAGCCAACCAGCAAAATAAAAAAACACAGACACGCGTAAAAAACTATCCAGATCGAAAGAGGCCTGAAAATAAACTGGTCCGTGAATTCGATCAATATATTGTAGAAAGCAACCGCACCAGATGCGGAAGTTTTATTCGCAAGTGAGCATAGGCAATACATAGCACGCTACCCAACCTGGAAGGAATAAAAGAGAATTCTGCTTTCTGAACAGTCAGGAACACTACAACAATGGGTTCGGTACTTTGACGAACTGCTGAACAGCGAAGAAGGCCATCAGTTAGAGGCCCCATTAACTGATTATGAACGAAAGCTGCCACCAGCAACCATCGATGAAACCGAATTCAAAAATACAAAACCACCCGGAGCCGATGGAATACCCATTATTTTAAAACAGGGTTTTAAAATAATGGGTACTCCCTGTTTTAATTATTTTAAAACAGGGTTTCTCGCTAAATCCCCCCCCAAAAAAATTAAAACACCCAAAAAAACCCAGCTCAATGCATGTGAAGTATCACAAGTGAATTTCTCTACGTTAGGTATAGTATTGACTTCAGTTTCACGTGAAATTTTCATAAATTTGATTGTCTCCACTCATTTCACGCCAGATTCAAATCGAAATAATGGATAGCAAAAAGCAAAATTAAAAATAATAAAAATTAATAAAAAAACAATTGCAAAAAGAACACCTATCTACAAAGGAGGTGTACCAAGAGATCCTTCACCACTGTCAAGTATTGCGGCCATTTTAATTGTAATACTAGGCGCGTTTTTTTGCTCCGATACAGAACAGAATAGAACAATGACGCAAAAAAACGATCCATCACAAAACGGCTGATGCTTTCACTAAGACTGACATAGGTTGCTGTATTTGCTGTGATACCACTCAACAGCTCAAAATAAAGGGAGAAAATAACGAATATACACTACCACAATCGATAGAAAATAGCAAAAGGACTAACAGAAAATTATCTCTTTAAACTTTCTACACATTATGCGAGCTTTTTTTAATTTACCAACTACCAAAACATTCAACTTAACCTTCAAAAAACCAAAGCCATCTCACAGAAAAAAAGACAACTTCGTATGAGCTTTTCTTTTTTCTATCAGCACATTCTATACTTCAGCACGTGAACTACCTATGACGAATACAATTTCTGTACTAGTGAATTCACTGGTGCAGGAGTTGTTGTTTCCAATGCGTATATCCTATTCTATACTGGATAGAGGAGCAAAGAAACACTCCTATTGAATCTCTATTGAGTGAAGGATAGCCAAAGATAAAAGAGATGTCATTGAAGGCAAAGCTTTGCGACACGATTTATTCTCCAACATGTTTTTTTTTTTGAAATAATAGTTTTATTAAGCTATCATTCACCAACCTTATTCCTTGAAAATCATAATTTACCCTATCTCTCTTCAACGTCTGATTTCAACTTATAAGGAGACTCCACAAATAAGTCCTTGCGTCGTCCATGCGATCATTTTAGAAGACAGGAATGAAGCAGACGTACAAATCAACGTATCCACTGTCTGGCACTTCACTCCAGCCTTCGCATGGACGCATGAACTCATGTGTGAAATCCCCTTTACTGATTATTTCGTTTCACCTTAGTTGACTGTAAAAATTCTTTAGTTTTTTTCGACGTTTCACCATACAGCATTTTCGTTTCACGCTTATCGCGATTGTATTGATCTCTGCATTCACGGAGCCTATTATCTAAATCCTTGATTGAAAATGCCATTTTTCTTGATATGAGTCAATTTATGAGAGAAGAACTTCTCGAAGGAACTATTGCAAACACAAAGGTTTTCTTTTTTAAAAATAATTTTAGACAGAAAACAAACAAAAATTTCAAGAAAAAAAACGATATCTTCTAAAAGAAACAAGATTGCATACTCATGACAGAATTTTAAAAGAAAACTGTTTAAATTTCACCAGCTCCCGAAAACAATTAAAACTCTCAATTCAAATACAAATTGATGAGGTATGTTTGATGGATTGAATTTCTGGATTACTTGATGTCATCATAGGAGAATTTGATGTCTAATAGTACAGTGAAATTTCACTTAGCATTTTTAGACCCTGAAGAAAGGCACGATATTTATAGGGCAAAACGGAGTAGCAAATTCATAATAGGCGCGTTTTATTATACATCCAGAGTAGTGCAGGATATCGATTTGCACACGAAACAACAACAACATCCAGAGTACAAACACTTGTGAATTCAGTGGATTTCGTACTCGTGCTCTCTGTGGAACGTATTTTGAAAAGTCATATCAACTGGAATAGTTGGAATTTTCAAAAATTTTCCATGTCACCCTGGCAACCAGGATAAATAGTCATACATTTGAAAACGGCGTTGGTTATATGACAGCTCAAATTTTGAAATGACAACTGTCTGACAGAAAAAAACTCGCGTGCTACTCTGGATCGTTTTATTATGCATCCAGGATACCTACTACACTCTGGATGATAATAAAACGCAGCTAATTTAAGCTTAAGCGATATACTTTGAATGATTCCTTCCTTGCTCAGTAACATTTTTCCTAAATTCTGTTTTTCAGAACGAATTTTTATTTTCGTAGTAGTAGTCTTTTTGATCAACAAAGTGGTTGCCAGTTGCAGTGTTTACAGCGGCCTAGAAATTTAGCATGTAAAGCCCTGAATTGTATTCGACGCGAAACGAAACGAAGTGCCAAATCCCATACAAAATCAGCCTGGCGCGGAATTTCGTTTCGTTTGGTTTTGCTCGTCAGTAATGTGTTCGAAGACGTATAACTGTCTTCGAAGACAACGCAGTGACTCGCTCTGAGATGGCGCTGCACTATGTATAAGTTAAATTTCGCGGCCATTTAATGACCCAGGTACCTTAAATTGATGCGAAAAATGTGACAGCTCATAATTTTATTCGAGTTTGCGGATATTTTATTGAAAAATGGGTGAAAATGGATGGATGAACAGCGCATCCTTGCAACAGTAGTCTTTGTTTTGCCGATAATATCATTTTTGATGCCGATTAGTTAAATTTATATGCACCGAATTCAAAAGTAATGTACTTGTTAAATGTCATCAATGGCAATTTATACTGCCCCCGGTGTCGGGGTGCGGAACTTTATTTCGCTCGATTCCGCACAGACTTTTTCGCTGTATTTCGTTCGTCGAATACATTACTAGGCTAAACTAACTACACACCGCACGCTAATACACTTATAATAGTATCCAGCTTGTACAGAAAGAAGCTGGAATCATTTTAACGATAATTACTTCTATACCATTTTATCTATTACTTAAATGCTATCTTATGTACTATGTTATACGTAATTATAACTAACTTAACCTAAATAGACCTTAATCTTATAGGACTTGAACTTGAGGAATTGGAAACGCAGCAGAAAATATTCTGTGAAAAAACAGAACCCTGTGGAAATCCTGATGTACACCAAATAAATCATATATCACCCTTTCGAGAAATATATTCTCGAATCGCATAGAACGGAAAAATTCCATAGATCACAGGTAAACGCTGATAAAAGTCTCCCAGCAGCCAAGGCACAAACAGATTTCCATAGGAAGAGAAAAATCAAAAATAGCCAAGAAATACGCAATCACAATCGACGGGTTGCTATGTATTTAAAGACTGATGGTTTAATAACTAAACGATTTAATTCAATATAAAATTTAACAAAGGTTATGATAGCTTTTGTGGGTATGACGACCGGAAGATGACTGACGTTCAATGTTCAGTATGAGTCCAGTTCAATTTGAAGTTTGTCAGCTCCGATCTCCGATGTTTGACTTCAGGTGGCGCCATGCGCAGTTGGTGGTGCATACATAACACGGGTATGTTCGATTATAAATGTTCCCGGCGAGATGTCTTGGCTAAGTCAGTCTTATAAAGCGAGTCTTGCGAAGCCAACCTGTTGGGGAAAAACGAATTTACTATTTCATCCAATCCACGAAGCGTGTTTTTATTGGAAAACACAACAATTGGCGTCAGAAGTGTCATTCTTTCGCGTTCGGGATAGAAAAATAATTTTTAAGGAAACTGTGGGTAGTAAATTTATATGAAACGTGAAATTTTGTAGCGTGGGAACTAAACAAAAAATAAAGTTTCGGGCAGTGATTATTGCAAGGAATTGTGTGGAGTAAGTAAAAAGGTTCCAAAAGAACTAAGCTTGTTCAGCGAACGTGGCTGTCTCTTTTTCGAAGGAGGTGGGAAACCAATAAGAGCTGATCTCATGGGTCGGAGGTTGGCTCGTGGAATTGTTGGCACCAGAGCCACCATCACAGACTCCAGACTCTATCAATGCGAGAACGACTTGAGTTTGCACGAAAAAAATGTATAACAAGCTTCGCAATATCACAATTGATACTGGCACAGTCGATCTTGCAAACGGACTTGGCGGAAACGTGGAGACTTAGTAACGTTGGACCATATGTACTTCGGATCGCTACAGGTGAATATACACCAGTTTGCGGAAAAACAATTCGTTAAATATAACTTGGCAATTTAGTGTTCGACTAAGAGTTTCTTTTAGCAGGAACAACCAGCAAGTGCATACTTAGGATAGACTTACTAGACCTCACGGTTTCAGCCTGGATTTAAGAGAAATAGTGATAAAGTGGAAAAACGTAGAAATACCGTTAGTATGAGAGCAACCGGCTGAGAATCGTTGTCTGCAAAATCATCAAAGTACGGAAGTCGACGGAAAACATCATATAGGCCACATTTAATGGTGATCCTGGGGGTTACCAATTCTTCATCATGCAGCCAACCCAAACCTTAGAGCCCTAATACTAAGATTTTTATCTAAGATTTTTAAATCATCTGCATATAGAAGACATAAAGACTTAAAAACAGTGGGAAGATCATTGATAAAAAGATTGAACAAAAGAGGTCCTAAGATGGAGCCTTGAGCAACACCAGAAGAAGGGGAGAAAAGTGAGGACGACAAGCCAAAGAGGAAGACGACACAAGTGCGATCAGTTAAAAAGGAAGAGATCCAGGAAAGCAGAGGTTCACGAATGTCATAATGCTTCAGTTTGACAAGAAGCAGCATATGATTAACAGTGTCAAAAGTTTTGGCAAAATCAGTGTAAATGACTGTCAATTGCAGAAGCGATTACATGAGTAAACTCAACAAGGTTCGTAGAGGTGCTCGGGCTTTTTACAAAGCCATGTTGTTGCGCTGACACAGTAGAGGGTATCATAGATACGATTGAAAAAGAAACGTTCCAAAATTTCTGAAAAGCAAGGAAGAATGGAGATGTATGGCCAAAGCTCATACTGGAGACCAATCATGCTGCTCTGAGATCGTTGCACAACTAGCCTCGAAAAACAATTGGCACAATGGATTGAAAAGTTGCAAACATACAACTTCACGGAAATGCTGGTTCCCTCTCCAGACGTCCAAGTAAGCTGGAATGTTAGCATTGTCAGCGGTTAGAAGGAAAGGCAGTCGACGCCGATGTAAAGTGGATATCTGGAAGAGAATGGCCACAGTTGGACCAGCAAGAAGATGGACACTAACAGATTTCCATAGGGCGAGAAAAATCGAGAATAGCCAAGAAGCATGCAATCACAATCGATGGGTATGGTCGAGTGTAGATATTACCAACAAGATGTCTTAGGTAAATAAAGTGTCTACACGATTTAGTTATAAAAGATATTGTTTGAATAAAAGTGCTGCTTACAAGTAGGCAACGAACTGTTTTATTTCGTAAACGCGCAGAAAATTGAATTCACGAAGCGTGTTTTCACTGGACAAACACAACAGTATTATGTTGGAAAGAAAGTTTGGTGCGAGTCTGATAATCTCTTGTGGAAAACTAAACTTGATCGAATTCAACAGAAAACACTAGTATTACCTACAGATCATTCTGTGCAACACGTATTACTGTATTGACTCACTTATGTATCCTGCTAAATTGGCCTGGAACTAAGCAATAAAACAGACTTTTAAATCTGGTATACAAAATACAAATGACATATCCCTGCAGAATCTCCATAAAACAGCCTCAACCCACTTAAAGAGATTCCACCACTTTTATCCAAGTGCAAGTCTCAATCAGGAGCCTTTGCTGTCATTCCTAGAAATGACGAGGATATGTCAGTATAACTCATTGTAAATTAGTTTGTACATCCTCTTATATTTTATCAAAATGATGTTTTAAAAAGTGAAAAATTCTTCAAGCATTTCGAAATTCGAAATCCAGTTTTAAATTCTAGTGAAATTATTTTAGTTTCACATAAGTCCCGCTCGCTTATAAATAAATTCGAATTGAGTTGTACAAATTCCCATTTAAATTAATTAAAAGTTTTATCTAAATGCGAGGAGAGCGGGCTGCACATGGCCTTTTCCACCCAGAAGTATTTCATGACATTGGATCCAATTGATAAGCGCGGAACCAAGAAAAACCGACGGCAATATAATACAGGGATCAAACATTATGGATCATGTCTGGATGCTCGTGCATGGTCATCTGATGATACGGAAAGAAATTTATATCTGTCGGAATTGATTAGCTGCCAACAGGATTTTGTGAGTTCTATTTGGTTTTTGTTATCTGCAATCAGCTAGATTTATTTTTCGCACATTTTCTTAACAACAGTGCTGTGAAAATTGCACACCTGATTGCAATAGTCATATTGATTCGGATTTGGAGAAGGTAATGAATGACCCAGTAAAAAATCAACAAAATGTTTTAAACATCCAATTTACAGTCAATTAACAGTCAAGATTTGAGTCAATCACATCAGAACGGTGAAGGAGATACACAGAATGTACGCAATAGTAGCTTCCCTCAATTTTTTTAAATATTTTTAAATGAAAAATATTTTAGCGTGGCAGTACCAGCGGCAGTGAGCACGTTGGAAAAAAACGTCCTCTTTATAAGCAAGAAAGTTCATTATCAGCTAGTAGTAGATTATCAAAAGATGAGGATAACCCTAACCGTCCGATATTTGGACCAGAAGGATTGAACAATGGCGATAGCATTATAGCAGCTAATGAAAATTTACCTGCAAGTTCAGTGAACTCTGTAGAAGACTCAAAATCGGAGAAGATAAACGCAAAGGAGAGTATGTTTGGTGTGAGTATAATATATGCATTCGAAAGTTTTATAATTTATAGAAAATCATTCAGGTTAGAGAGTCATTTTTTATTTATCAGATGGAGTTTTAAGTATATTTAAGAACTTCTTTGACTCGGCTTATGGGAGGAAATATTCGCAAATTGCATAATGTACCACGCCTACCATTTCGCATCTTCGCTTCAGCACCTCACCTTTTATCTGCTAAGAGTTACATTGGGCCCAATAGAACTAGTTGCGGCATGTTCCGATACATCCTTCCATTTGGAGCGTTCTACAGACTCCTTCCATACCAGCAGTTGTTGCATGTCATCATCGACTAGTAGTGCATCTCGAATCGCCTTTTGAGACAATTTTTTGGTGGTTCCAGTTGTGATCAATCGTTTTCTTGGCTCCTTTTCGTTGACATAGTGGTAATGTTTGCAGTTGACTGGACAGAGACAACGAGAAAAAGCATCCGCGTTCTCGTCAATATGTAGTCGTATAGCCTTAGCCTGAAAACGATTAAGATTTCAGCATTATTAGATATGCAGCTCAATTTGGCAGTTGAATTTGGTTTCCGCTTCTTCTGCTGATGTTTTTCCAGAAAGAATGTTTAAATTCGACCGTCTAAACTCATCAGTTTGAAATCATCCTTGCCAATACCTGTAGATTGTAAATGTTCTTGTCTGCTGTAGTTCCTTCTCCACATTCTTGTCAATAGACTCACTCTTCTAATGTTAGTTCCTGGATTCTAACTGTGTTACGGGTAGCACTTTTGACTGCTTCAAATGTTAAGCCATACGCCAAGGCGTTCTTCGCTGTCTGCTTTTCTGCTTGTCGAACTGCCTGTTGTAGCTCCTGATCTTGCAATGCTCTATTATTATTCTCTCCTCGTATCCATAAAAGAACAATGCCATCCAGAACAAATGCATTGGAAACAACTCCTGTTATGGATTGGGGAAGCTGTTGTTGTTTCCAATACAACAGTACTGTTCTGTTATGGATAGGGAATGCAAAAAAACTTGCCTAATATGTCATTCCATTTCTCAAGGTCGTATGCTAGGGAGGCCAATAGTGCTAGCCTTTCAATTGCTGCAAAGTGTTGCCTGGTTTCTGCATGTTGCTACAAAACTGTGACCTGTAGACCTGATTCAGATGATTGTCCTCGTAACACATATATTGTACATTAATCAAAGCTCTGAAGTTCGAGTGAAGCTCATCTGGAACAGTTTGAAGACTATTAGCTGCTGGGATTAGTAGCATCAGAATCAGGGCAGTAAGGGCTCGCTCCTTTCAAGTGTTAAGCCCTTTTCAGACATTAGTCCATGCGCCCACGTGTCCATGCAATCTAGAGTGTTTTGCTTACACGAGTCAATTCGATTTTCTTTATATAGGCGGTTGTAAAGCGAAGGAGGTGGAGTATGCTGATTCATTTACAATAGATTTTATAATGATTTCTTTCGCTCAGTGTCATGTGTGGATGATTCGTTGATGATCATTTAAATATATGTTTTGTGGATGATTATTTTATTATATGATGATGTGGATAATAATTTTTTTGCATCCTTACGTGCATGACTATTACTAATCATCTCCAAATGACAAATCATCTCCAAATCACCGTATCCGACCACTTTCGCCTTGTCCCCGCCTTCAATAAACTGGATTTGAGTTGACTTGACTCGTGTGATCTAAAAACGCATTGACGCGAAACGCATTGACGCAAAAGGGCTTTAAATTTTGCGGCAGTTTCAAATTGTGTTTTGTAGATGCTCCGAAATGTTTATCCAGCAAATATTGGAGCTTTTACATTTTTTGGTGCGGTGTTGTCGCCTTTTGGAGTTTAGTCTGGTTTATACTAGTTACCATTATTCTAGTTAAACATATCTCCATTTCATCCATTTATCTACAGGCGAGCCTCGGTTTACGTCGTTTTCGGGACTGGGAAAACGTGACGTAAACCGAAACGACGTAAATCGAATCCAACAGAAATGTAGTCCATGGAAATGAAGACCGTGTTTCGTAGAATGATTTTTTATTAACAAAAAGCAACATTTAAAGTTCTTTGCAAACTCCAAGGCATTTATTTACACCCTCGCAAAATACTCTAAATCTTCCTTTATCCGGATCGCAAGATTCAAAGATATTTACCGATTGATAGAAAAAGTTACAGGCTTTTGACATTTTTGCTAATGTTAATGTGCATCTCTGGTCTTCAACATGCGTTGTTCGGATTCTGCTGATCGCTCAAATATTCTAACAGTTCTTCGGTAGATAGGGGTTGTTCATTAGAAATTACAAATTCTTCAACAACTTTTTTGGGAAAACATTTTCAGACAACTTTTTCTTCTTCGGATAGCTAATGGCATTTGGATTCTTGAACAATTCTATTGGTGAATCCTCGTTATGCGCCACTTCCTTGATTATTGTACAAGTGTACATTTCAGGTAGCAAGAATGAAGAACGAAGGAAATTCCCACAAATGTTCATGCACAAAAAAAAAAATATCAAAATTTTGACGTCGTAAATCGAAATTTTGCCGACGTAAATCGAAACTCGGAATTAAAAAGTAAGACAACGTAAATCAAAACGACGTAAATCGAAGCGACGTAAATCGAGGCCCGCTTGTACTTTTCCGTCCACACTGTTTATTCTTTCTTCGAAGCATCTGATTTGGCAGTTAAGCTTTTGGTTTAGATATCAAATGTCTTTTTTCAATGAATTCTTGATGTCTGTTGACTGTCTTTCCAAAGTTGCAGTTCGTTGTGAAAGCAGCTGAGCCACCGTCAGTGCAGCATTTTCATTGAGGGCCCAGTTCTACCCCGCGTGTCACGCCCGGCAGCTAGTTCAGTCTGGCGTAAGTTTTGGGAAAATTCGACCACCGCGCTATCACATGCACCAAAAACAACAACAAAACAGCGACAACACCAACATTTAAGGGGAAAGAAAAACCTGTTGGGTGGGTAAATACTGCCCTTATAGCAATCTAATCGGGTTGGCTTTCATTTCCACATGTAATTTAAAGAATAAAATCAGACAGCGCTTTACTATTGCAGAAAAAATATATATAATATGATAATCCAAAACTAATTCAAAAACTCGCTACAGGTAACCATAAATTTCTTTATACTCCTATAACTTCGAATGTAATATAACAACGTGGTAAGTAATTCAAAACTATTATATAAAAAAAAGCGAACTAAAATTAAAATGCATCATACATGGAAAAAAAATTAATTCAAATGTGAAAAATATATTAATTAAAAATATATAAAAATAATTAATTCAATACAAAAAAAAATATCTCACTCGATTCCGGAATCAAAGTCGAGTGTTGATTCAGACGGTGGTGCTGAAAACATCTTTGCATAAGTTTCACAAATAATCTCACTATTCAATTTTCCATAAATTAGTAAATACCTTCTTACATTTCAATCCAATTACAGTTACTTCAAAAAATATTCGCACACTTGCCAGTTTTCGAAAAGAACGTGAAAAAATCACATTATTAAATTAACAATTGAAAGTATTTCATCACATATTTATTTACTACAGTATTATGCAACTATTATAATCATTTGATATCATTTGATGCAAATAATACTGAGAACACACAATAATGAGAACATAATTTTTTGTCTGATGTCGTCAATGGCAATCTTAAGAAGTTACTTCGCATCTCAGCAAAGTTGGCATTGATACACAAAAAAAAGTTCCTAACAGTTTCCGTTACAAATCTAGAGAAGCAAATAAACGAATAAATCTTGAGCGGTGATTTTCAATAAATAGAGTCATGAAATGGTTGTTTATACGCCTGCCACCAGAAATGTATCAACGAATCGTTTATTGTGGACTCTTCGAGTACTGCTGATAATTTAAATTCTGCAAAAGTATTCGTAGAATTTACTCAGAGTCTTGGATTTATCTTGAACTAGAAATTTCTTCAAGTTCGCTACAGTTATTCTTTCGCTAAAGTAAGGTGTATGTTTTGATGTTTGAACGTCTGAACGACCTCAAATTAGTTTCGTTCCAGTACTCTCCGTAGATTGATCTTCCTTCTGAAGCAATAGCGGATAGATGTTCCTGTGAAATACTTTGTGTTAATTCCGGCTTCTTTTAAAAAATCCCTCATTAACGAATTTTACTTTGGAGGTCAAGCGATGGGCTTGAAAAATATTGAATTATCCGTTTGCTTGTAGTAGAAAATGGAGCGCTGGTTTTTTGTGTGTGAGGCCTCTGGTCCAAATCCAGGTTCGGACAAGGTACCGCGCACTTAACTTTGAGTTCACTTAGCACTGAATAGGTACCTGATTTATTCAAGCGTAAAGTGGGTCGTCGAACTGACCATTCTACACTTGTATTCACATTGATTGTAAATTTGTGATGAAGATCTCTACCAGTTTCAACCCCTAGACCCAAAAAGGGTTGACGTGGAATTACTTTACTTTTTTTTGTAATAGAAACAAATCCTTCAACATAATCAAACGCTTCTTTTTAGAAAGACTTGGAAATTGATGAGTCCACTTTAGAATTTATCCTAATAAATGAATTGGTCAAAGGAAGAAAATCAACGGTAGCTATTTAATGATTACCTGTAAAATTCAAAACGTGAATTTTTTTCATTTCAGCAAGCCTCATTCGTTCACGGCCCGTCAGGCTTAAGACCAACGTTAACCTCAGCGACAGGTCGAGGTGACTGTCAAAACAATCGTGGTAACATTCGCCAAATGATCGAATCCAAGGGAGAGGAAACCTTAGCCGAAATCATGAAGCTACTTAACCGTTACCAATCAAGAGTTCAATACTATATGACAATTTGCAAAGGTCAACAATGCCAAACAGGAAAAGCTGACACGCCGAATCGTCGGTTCAAATTATCAGAACAAATAACTCCGGTAAATAGACGAATACCGGATGTGGGCGAATCATCTAAGAAGAAACCTGAAGTTCAATTCAGTTTCATTCACGATAGAGGTAACTGTGATGCTCTGAATCCACTGGAAACGGAAATTTAATTTTTGTTTTCATAGCACAAAGAAATCAACGAAGCGATCACACAACAACCAATCTTAGTCATAAATTACACTACGCATCCAATACGTCCTTTCCAGCAACAAGCGCTTCTAATATTATGAATCAGAGTTCTTCAGAAACCTCCAGTCACAAAGATCCGGAGGAAACTCCTCCACCTAACCGCAAACATAAACACTCCGACCTATTTTTCCACGAACGGAATTCCATGCTGAGTTTTAATAACACAAAAAATGCTTTGGCCACAATAGATCGCCAGCAAGGACTACTCAATAGTCTTGATATGTACTCGGATGAGTTGGATGGTGCAATGAAAACTCTTGGGAGAGTGTTGGGTGAATTTGCACAACTGAAAAGCCTCATTGGAAAACTTCTGAATGTTGGTGAACCGGTTCCCGATTACGTTCGGCCGGAGAGCATCAATGCTCCTGGACCGTCGCAGCGAGCTCATTCAACGGCGAATGTGAACTTCAGATTCCCCCGAGATTCGCTCGTTATCCAAGGACCTGGCAGAAATATAAGACATTTTAAGGTATTATAATTTTAGTAATGTAATGTTTATTGGGTCGTGTCAATTTGTGGTTCTGTCACTATGTCATATTTTCGAGAGTATTGAAGTTATTCGTTTGCACTGAGAATGAGCATAGCGCCAGAGACAATTGTTTATATACTTCTGGATCTATACACATAGCTGATTTCGGGATTGAAACAAAATAAAGGTATGTGTATTATGGCCCTATGCCATGTAGTATAGCTCAACACGCCAAGCATTACAGTCCCGATAAAAAACGAACTAAATGCAAAACGGTCCCCGCTTTTGACCACATAGGTTATGAAAATTTCTATTTACTTTACCAAACATTTTATTTTTTAACTTTTAAATAAATCCTGCACAAATTTAATTTTCCACTCGTGCCCCCATTCATCAAAAACTGGCGATTTACTCATTCAGCTGCACGAGCTTATTAGAACGCAAACGCTATTTAATCCACTTGAAAGATATGTGCTGAGTTTATGTTCATATTAGTTTCGGCTATGTTACATTTTTTCCCTGTGGAGGTGTAAAAAAATCTGCTTACCAGTGACCTATCAGAACACAGGTCATGTAAGGTTTGACTCACTAAAGCCCACAAAATTCCTAGTCGGGACCCGCTTAAGCACCGCTTCAACTCGGCCCTGCTGATTCACTTATTAGTGCCCACGGACTTCAAGAAACTACACTGAAAAAACACATGGCGCCAAGCGCCATAATTTATAGACTTCTCGCGCCATGTACATAGTCGATTTAGGGATAGTGATAAAATATAGCGCCACACGCCATAATACATGGCGAAATGTACATAGGAGCGCTCCACGCCATACACTATAGTCTTCCACGCCATGTACTATAGTCCTCCACGCCATGTACTATAGTCCTCCACGTCATGTATATGGCTTTGAGGACTATATTACATGGCGTGGAGGACTATAGTACATGGCGTGGAGGACTATAGTACATGGCGTTGAGGATTATAGTATATGGCATGGAGGACTATAGTATATGGCGTGAAGGACTATAGTACATGGCGTGGAGGACCATAGTACATGGCGTGGAGGACTATAGTACATGGCGTGGAGGACTATAGTACATGGCGTTGAGGACCATAGTACATGGCGTGGAGGACCATAGTGCATGGCGTGGAGGACCATAGTACATGGCGTGGAGGACTATAGTACATGGCGTGGAGGACCATTGTTTTTCAAAACAATATACAGCCAAAACTTAGTTTTTCATAAATATCATATAGCCCAAATTCAGTTTTTCAATTACCTTATATAGCCCTAAGGCCACCAACTCGCGAAATCAAAAATTTCTCGCCGCCAATTCAACTCTTAGGTAGCACAATTGGAGGCAATTAGCCAAATCTGGCCACAGTGCTTCTACTGTTGATACTCACATTTATAAGTTCCCTCACACAGTATGGCTGCGAGTTATAATTGCAGTTATCTTCTTCAACTGAAGCCATATTAAATGGCTCAAGGTACTATGTCATATGGCGTGTGGAGCCATAATTTCTGCGCCATGTAATTATGGCGCTGGGAGCCATACTGCATGGCTCAGGGTACTATGTACATAGCGTGTGGGACCATAAATGCTGCACCATGTTACATAGGGCCACGCGCTATGTAGATTCTGACATTATGGCGCGGGGAGCCATATTGCATAGCTCAGAGTACTATGTACATAGCGTATGGCGCCATAAATAATGCGCTATGTTACATGGCTCTGGGCACCATGTGGATTTTTTTCAGTGTATCATAGTCCTCCTCCCGCTTTTCGCAGTACTGCAACGACGCGCCAGTTTTCCCCGTTTTGGAACATTGCATTCACGATCTATTCGGACGTTACCAGGCCGAGCCCGGATTCAATCATGCCTCAAACTTACGAAGCTGAACTCTACGAGCTCATTCAAACAGTACCGACAATGCGATGTGCCTACCTTACCCATTCTGTTCAGGTCTTTCTTTAAGTGACCGTGGCCTGTCAATAATTGACAAAAATAAAAGTTTGCCTCTCCATGACTCCAGCTAAGACCAATTTGTTTAGCCGTCCAGTGTTCTTTGCTACTCTCTCTCCAACGTTGAACCCAAACTTGGAGGCCTAGCGTACGCGTGGGTCAGAGCCTCAGTTTTGTCCAGCTATGAGTGAAAGAATTACCCTTCTTTGCGTTCTCACACTAGTAGATCGATCGGGACTACTCCCGATACCACTATCACAGCCTCTTCTGAGACCGTGGGGTAACTAAAGACAATCCGCAGGACACCCCTGCGCTGGATACTGGTAATGCGCTTCCGGAACTTCTTAGTCCGGAGCCCCCGAATAATATTACTCTTTCCTTTTCATTATCTTTCGATTTGAGTCCCGATCCTCATCATCCACTGCTTTCCTTGAATTTAAGCTTTTGTCAGGATTCGTAGAAAAAAGGCTGCTTTTCTTTTTTCGCGATCTCGACATTATTTTAAAATTTTTTTAATACCTTTAAATCGTTCAAATCTCTAACTCGTCTACGTCGAAACTATCCTCCCTGGTTTTCATCTTTTCAATATTCTTCGCTCTCGTACAGTTGACACATGGCAGCGTTATTGTAATTTACGCTCAATGGCGAAAAAGACAATAATTGAGGTCAAGCGCAATTAGCTCATAAAAATAGAGTCATCCTTCCACTCCAACAATCATAAACCCGTTTGGTCATACGTTCAATCCCTAAAAACAACAACACCATAGCCCAAAGCAGTGATGCTTCAAGAAAATGTGTCCTCATGTCGCCGAGATGTGTTGTATGTTTCCTGACTTGATGTTTTCTTCTTTAGCATCCTCTTACAATTTGTCAAATAGTTTAACCCCATGTGTACTTCCTCTTGTTGATCTCTCGAAGTTAAAACATTAATATTTCTTCTAGATTTTTGTAGCAGCAGCGGTCCAAATGGCATACCAAACGTGTTCGTAAGGTCTCGCTTTTCTTCCCTTGTACATACTCTTCAACCGTAGCTTAACTCTTGGTGTTCTGTCTTCAATTTGGAAAGCTTCTAATGCTTTCCTGGTATTGCAGTCAGGAAACATTAAAGATTTTTCGAATTACCAATACCAAAAAAAAAATACCAAAATTCCTCCTAACCCGCTTTCCTAAACTTTTGGACAGAGTCGTTTACAATAGAATTTACTGATCTGTTAGGAATCAAATTTCCAAAAAGCAGTATGTTTTTATTAGGCGTCACTCAAGCGACTAATTAAGTCGAGTGTGTGAATTTTATGGTTTCTACACTTGGCGCTGGACAGCAGGTCGATGTTTTTTATACTGACTTTTCGAAAGCCTTTGATAAGGTTAATCACTTCGTTTTGCTTGATAAACTCAGTTTATTCATCATATCCGGTGCTCTTTTGCCCTGGTTCGCATCATTTTCACACTTGTAAGGTAGTAGTCCTAAATGATTGATCTTCTTTCACTCTTTATCTTTCTTCCAGTGTTCTGTAAGATTCCATACTCGGCCCTCTGCTGCTTATTCTTAAATACGTGGTGTGCAAGAAACTTTCTCCCTCTTGATGTTTATATTGATTGTTTATTGTGCAAGTTTCATATTCCATATTGTCCGTACGAAGATTTTCTATTATTCCTGAGACTCTCTTACCTTAGTATCCACAGATTAAACCTCAATGGAGGTTTTTGGTACAAATTGTCCATTGGACATTTTTTTCTAGCAACTGTATCTCGCAGATTTTGCGTGATCATGATCGCACCTCTAGATATTTCTTTTGCTCGTACAGAGCTACACTTTTATTCTAGATATTTTATCTTCAAAATTAAATTAATAGCGTTCCTATTATTCATTTTTATTATTTTATTTGGTCATATTTGTATCTTTTATTTTAGTTGTGCTCTCAATTTTGAAATTGGATTATTATCCGTAAAATTGAAATACATAAATAAATAATAAAATAGAGCGCTATCACATGCCCTGCGGATATGATCCCAATACTTCAGCTTAGTGTCTACGGTACTACTAGATACCTGACCGACTTGCTAGTCTAGGCTTGTCATAGGTATGACAGTTGAAAGCCGTGCTTGGTCGTCCATTATTACACATTCCTGATGACTAAAGGCTATGATACATAGAAGTTGAGACAGTGTACGTAGCGAAAGAGCCCACAATCCATAATGATTTGGCGCTTTAGCTACAAATTTTATTCCTTCATGTCCAACTTAATGACCTGCTACACTCCTTCCTTTCGCTGTAAAAGAAGTTCCGACCCTCCGTTTTTCAATGTTGATGTCGCAATTGCTCTTAGAGCCAAAGATGCAGCGCGTAGCAAATACAAAACGACTGGCTCACTTGATGACCTTTTGAAGTTTAAAAGGTTACGAGCTGCTGCTAAAAGGGCAGCCAATGACGCAATGCATGTTTACCTTGAGTATGTTGAAACTTCTATTACTTCTGACAATCCTAAGCCTTTTTGGTCTAATATCAAATCCCTCAAAACTTTCCCTGGCATTCCTTCTGTTATATATCTTCATGATAAGTCTGCGTTCTCACCTCAAGATTCTTGTGAGCTCTTTGCTCAATTTTTCTCTTCTTTCACCTCCCATCATAGTAACTCTTCGCCATCAACCTTTTCCCCCGCATTTGATTGTACCATTTCTGCCTTTTTTATTAATCCGTTAGAAATCGAATCGTTAGTGCTTTCTCTCGACGCAAGCACTAGCCTCGGTGCTGACGGCATTCCAAATTTTTTCACCAAATCACTTTCATCTTCTTTGTGTGTTCCTCTTTCAATAATTTTTAACCTCAGCATCTCAACCGGGACCTTTCCATCCCAATGGTAATCTGCCAACATATTTCCTACCCACAAAGCTGGTGATATTTCTTCCATCTGGAATTACCGTCCCATATCCCTTTTGCCATGTTCTAGTAAGCTCCTCGAAAGAGTCGTTTACAATAGAGTGTACCCTTTCGTCCAGCCCCTGCTGGCCAGTGAACAGCATGGATTCATGAAAGGTAAGTCAACGGTTACAAACCTATTGTCTTTGACAAACACCGTTGCTTGCGCAATCGCCTTCAAGTAGATGTCTTCTATACCGACTTTGCCAAGGCCTTCGATTCGGTGAACCATGATATTCTTCTGTCAAAGTTAGCACGTTTTGGTCTCTCTGGTGCCTTTTTTTGTTGGTTCGCCTCCTACGTTTGCGATCGCTCTTGTGCTGTTACTGTTAGCTCTTGCTCCTCTATACCTTTTTTTCCTACCTCATTAGCTCCGCAAGGATCCATTCTTGGTCCTTTATTATTCCTTTTGTATATTAACGATCTTTCTTCCTTCTTTAACTCACCCTACCTTTTGTACGCTGATAATCTTAAAATGTTCAGTGTTATTGAATCCGCTAGTGACTGTACCATATTGCAGAGTGATTTGGATGTCACTGCTAGTTCCCTCACTTTGACTGTTGTGAAGTGTCATCAAATGTCTTTCACCCACAAAACATCCCCTTTGCTCTTCTTCTACTGTGTTCTTGGCTCTCCTCTCAATGTTGTGTCTAGTATCAAGGATTTTCGCGTGATTTTTGATTCCAAATTGAAGTTCGACTTGTAGGCTTCTCGTTTTCTGGCTTCATCATCAGATCCTCTAAACGTTCTGTTAATCTTTCCACTTCTCCATATCTGTTTTTAGTGTTCTTGAATACTGTTGCCAAATTTGGTGTCCGCATTACGGATACTTGATCGATGCGGTTGAATCCGTGCAATGCTGATTCACCCGCTCATTGTTCTATAAGTACATTATTCCGTATTGTGCGCCTCCCCATCCTTCAAGTTCCTTCCCTTGAGTCACGTAGAGTATTCCTCGACGATTCCTTCCCTTTAGTCACGTAGAGTATTCCTTGACGAGTGCCTCCTTTTTAAACTTTTTAACGGCAGTATATTGGTTGGCCCCATCATTCCACTTTCTGTTAGAGAATCGGGCCGTTCTAGTAGAATATGATTTAACTTTAATGTTACATTCGCCCGTACCAACACCTATTTCTTTTCCCTCCTTTTGCGTTTGCCTCGTCGGCACAATAGCCTTAAACTTGGTCCTCTGTCTGGGACGTTATCAGTGTTTAAAAATACATTAAAAATAACGTTCTTTCATATACTCGGAATATGTCCTAATTTACTCAATTTGTTTGTTTCTTTTTCGGTCGATTAGCTTTTTATTCTTTTTTTGTATTATTCCATTCTGAATTTATTAATTTTCTTAGTTTTTATGTTTATTTTTCTTTTTCTTATATATATTTATATATGTATTTTCTTTATTTTTCTTCTTGTCTAATCTATAATTGGATTCGTTCTGTGGATTTGGACCATAAATAAATAAATAAATGTTGTAACTCAGGACACTATGTAAAAAGCATTTGCGACCATAAATGATGCACTATGGTACAATAAATTTCCATCATCTGCAATTGTACAAATAACAAAAATGCATGGTATTGAGGGCTTTAATACATGGCGTTGGAGCCTTTAATACATGGTTTCATAAACTATATTGCATAGCGCCTACTCGTCTAAATTTTTCGCCGGAGCTATGTTTTATCACGATTCAGAAATCGACGATTTAAATGTCACCAGAAGTATATAAATTATGGTCTCCCCGGCTGTACCTTTTCTCAGTGTACGCGTTTTCAGTTGGTGCTCTATAGGTTGCTTATGTCACTTAGCTCTCAATTTTTGATTGGCGATGATACTTCACTACATTCTGAAGAGTATTTTCTAATAAAAATCTTCTGTGACAGATCGTATTTCTTAGTAAATAGCTGTCGAAACATTGCAAACTGCTAGCTCAATAACTTTATTCAACTTTTTTGTAAATCTTTCAGCGAAGCAGTGCAGGTGCTGAATGTGAATGTGATAGATTGATATGCGAAGCACAGCAAGATCAGCTAGCCAATCGCTGTCGGCAAACTATTCGTGAAATTCACAAGGAACTCAATAATCAATTCAATGCAATGAAAACTACACCAGAAATTAAGAACAAATTCTTGAAAATGCTTAATCTACAGTGTGAATCACTGCAAAAGTTTGATCAGTATAATCAAGCAATTTTGAGTCGGAGCAAAAAAATTCGTGATAGTCTCCTGAACATTGAGTCTGTAGTCGAGGACGTAAGAGTTACTGGTTTCGCTAGATATAGCATGAAATCGGGCCGATCTAAAAACGTGCATAGCAAGAGCATAATAAGTTTACTCCGCCGAGATTTTAGTGTCCAAGTCGATATTGCGAAAATTCCCATGAACTCTGTGGATGCAATTGGACGAATCGATAAAATGTTATCAGCCAGGCTGGCTAAGTTAAAAAGTGAACTGGAAGTGATCGCTAAAAAATTCGCGGATACTAAAAAGGAAGTTGATTCTAGCTTGCCTTCGAGAAACAAGGCTTTAAAAGAAAGTGCAGCAATCGAACGAAAAGTCGTCAAACGGTGTCGACAAATAAAAGCACTAGAACAGAAAGTGCTGAAAGTGAAAAATGTCCTTTCCGGGAAAAGTACTACAGCTTGCCACTCGCATGACCAGTATTGCGCAAAACGCACATTGAAACGGATAAAAGCTCTGCAAAAGAATTTGCTGGAAGTTTCTGCTACCGCGGAGTTGAAAAAACATATGCTGCATCTGAGTGTTGCGGCTGAAAGTCGAACACAGAAGCAAAATCAGCGGCTAAAGAAAGACGTGATGGAGGCCCTGAAAATTGCGCATGATCTTGAGGGTCATATCAATGCTTTGAAGTATGCTATTTGTGGGCAAATGCTGAATTCTGGTGAAACGACATCATGCAATAAAAAAGTGTCACATACTGCTTCTCCCATTTCTAGTAGGCAATCTGCTGTTATTGTGAAACCTCAACCTTCGGCTGATCTTAACTCTGGGGACACAGAAATTCCGGCAATATCTAGTGCCGAAAGGTTGGCTGACGCTGAAAATCTGCAGCTGCAGTCAAATAATCCAGACATAGAGTCATGTTCAGAAACGTTACTGGAATCAGATGCACCCTCAGATGCGCCCTCTCACATCTATCAAAGAAGCTCTGACGTTGAGCAAGTCAACAAATTTTCGTCACAAACTTCCATCATCGAAGTAGAGATTCCTCCATCAATAAACTATCAGATGCAAGAAATGCAATCGATTACTACCATCACGTCACCAACCGAAATGAGGACATCTATCAGCACTGCCATGGTGTTTTCAAAGCCAGTATGTACTAAGCCACGAAATGAAGAAAACAGCAATAGCATCATCGTAACGCTTGAGCCTCGTAACATCATAGAAACGCCACCGACATCGTTAGAAAGGAACATAAGTAAATCTAGCATAGTCGATGATGATGATCAGCAAAAATATTCAATGGAAACGCAAACTACTCACAAAAGAATCTCCGAAGGAAACTGCGAAACATCTTATATGCGTGCAACAAATTCTGACCCTCAAGAACCATATCAAAACCATGACTTTATGGGATTCGATGGAGCTTTTTGTCAAGCAAATGGAGGTCATGCAAATGCATCTCCATATTTGATGTTTCCTAATGATGGGTATCTACTTGAAAATGAATTGGATCCAAGCGAAAAGCTCCAACAAAAAGATCCAGTCACACTTATTGACATATTGAATGACAAAAACTATGTCAATTTTAACATAGGTGCGGCGACCCCTTCTCTTGAAAACCCAACCGCTTTGTATCAACTTCTTGCAGAGCCTATAATTCAAGGTGCGGTTGATATTCTAACCACCGACTGGATCAAAGAAGTCAACGATCTCAGATTAGGCTTCAGCTCACTGAAAGCCGAGTTTCAGCGCCTTCAACAAAATGAACTAGTCTACCAGTCCAAAATTAAAAGTTTAGAGGCTGATCTTTATGCCGCATCACAGACAGTCCAACATCTTCACGAGACGCAAGACGCCTTCAAGAAAAGTATTGACAACACTGAGCTCCCGCATAAGACCCAGGTAGCAGAAGACCGTACAAAACAATTGCCAAGTCTCTTAAACTCGAAGTCTGAGGATCTGGAGCGTGAACGAATAAGGAACATTGAATTTCAGCAGAGCATCAGGAATTTGCGAGCAGAGTTGAAAAAATGCCAACAAGAGCTTCATTGTCTGCATGCGATTCATAGAAATTGCTCAGCTGTGGCGAGTCCTCCAAAAGACGAATTTCAAACCAAATGGATTCATGACTTAGAGGCCCTGCGTGTAGAGACTGAAGTTCTTCGACAAGAATTAAAGGAAAAAGACGAAGAACTTAAAGAGTGGCAAGCAGGTTATTTGACATTGGTAAAAGCACAAACCAACAGGGATTCAAATACAAAATGGGAAAGCCACCATATCGAGCGCTCAAGCCAGAAGCTAGGAGGTCCAAGTAAAAGTATTCGAAGAGTATTTGAAGCAAATCACAAAAGCACCAGTGAGAACACAGATACTTTTCACAGGTTTGATCTCACCGCCGAAGACAATGGACACTTACGCCAACGTTTAGTTGAAACGTTACAAAGACTCGACGAAGAGAAGAAAATAACAAGCAGACTGCGACAAGAACTACAGGCAAATTTCAGAGAAACACATATTTCTGATGAAGATTCAGAAAGTCATCAAACTGTGCAGGACTTTGAGCTGACTCCCTTCTTACGAAAGTCACCTGATTCACTCCAAACTGCTTGCAATCAGAATCGAAACCTTCAACAAATTATCGAAAAACAGCGAAGCACAATGCACTATCTTTCCAAACTTCAGAGCTCTGTCCGAGGACTTTTGGATCGTTTGACGTTTGTTTTGAGAATCGAGTGTCCTAAGCGCTTCAATCTAGTCAACTCAAAATGCTATTGCGATTTCGATCGCATTCGGAAGAAAGTACGGAAAATTTATAAGTCATTGCAAATGTTGAAAGAAATTGGAGCTTTCACACTGAGCAGCAGTGACTGTACGAAAACATCAAGGCTAGAAAAAATCTGCGCGAAAATCTTACAGAAAGGCATCCATAATTTGAATTGGAATGATTTAGCGTACTTGCATGCGGTCGTATATAAAGCAGGGCGCGTTGTGAAAAAACTCAAAATTCGCACCAGACAAGTGCAATCTCAATGGGATACTGATGCTATGCAGAACGAAGAAACTTTGCAACAAGCAAAGCCGTTGAAAAAGAGTAAGGATCCAAGTTTTTTTTTTCAATTATTCAAATCGACATAACCAATTTTATCTTCAGTCAAAAAGCTGGAACATGATGTGGCTGAGGCTCGAGAGCTGATACATATGTTAAAGCAAGAATGTAAAATCAAGTGATTTTGATTTGTATCAAAATCATAATTTGTTTTCTCGGTGAACTGTCGAACGTTGCCACGTGGAATTCGAAAATCATACCTTTTTCATGTTTATTATTTTTCCCTTTAACTTTTTTAATATTTTTTCTTTCGACTGAATAAAATTTTTTTTATGTTATGGGCTCGATGGTTTATGGTTGCTTTTGGAGTACATAAATAAGGTTTTTTTGTCCAAATAGCGTCGAAAAGGGAATGGGAGACGTAAACTTTGTTACTAAAGAGGTGCACTGTGAGCAGTTCGCAGTCTCTCCTGATCCACCAGAAGTAGCGTTTGAGGAAAGTCAGACGAATAAAGTAATCGAGGAATCGGTACAGCAGCAACATCTTTATGAATCGGTACATCAGCAACATCTTTATGAATCGCATAGCGAACCATTTACGATGGAAATGACGATTTTTGAAAAACCGTTTACGACTAATGATGATAACGAATTATGTGATACACAGTTGGGATTGAGCAATGAAGAGCAAACCAGAGAAAAAAAGCTACCATCACTAGAGCACATCGAACCTCATAACGAGCCAGATGCCATCTCTAAAGAGGAAATAGGAATTGAAACGCAAGATTTCACCATACCAGCCGAAGAAATCATCTGATATCGCAATTCCACAGGAAATTTGCGTTGAATCCTTAGATGAATGGGCCGATACGAAAACGAAAGCTGAAGAAAAAACACAAACACTAACTGCAACATCAAATTTGTCATTGGAAAACATCGAACATACAACGAAGCCTTAAAAGACAACGGAACAGATTGAGTCGCAGGAGACAGAGGAATTGAATAAAAAAAAGCGCATCAGAACCGCAAGAAAACTAATTTTCGAAGAAATTATCTGTGAGTGACTTAAAAATGTGTGAAGACGTAATACACTTCTTTGTAGTATCATATCAACAATTTCTTACTCAAAGGAACAAATGTCACTTTCTGACAGCATTTCCTACAACACAAATGATGAAAATGTGCAGTGCTGGCAGCATTTGTCCAACATAGCAGCAATAAGTCTACCATAATATGCTCGTGGTTAATTAACCTATACTTTGAATTTCGTTTTCATCCAACGATATCATCGAAAGTTTCAGCGATTAAACTATGTCTGGGGCTGCCATCCGAAAAATTTCTAAAACTCGGAAAATTTAAATATCGGTTACTTAATTTATTGTAAATGCTTTGCTTATGAATACAAACTAGAAGCATCTGTTGGTGCAATATTTACGAAATTGCCTGGTGCTGGCGATCATGCGTAAGCACCATAGCTGCTTCACATTGATTTAAATCCACCCTGTGAATTTCCTTTCGATTGGATGGCTGCGCTGGAAGTTATAGGAGTGAATATAATTTTATGGTAACCATCCTCAAAACTTTTCAAATTTTCGAAACCTAACTATTTATTGTTAACTGTCATTGCAGAATCATTCCCATTTGAAAAATTTATGATAACATCGCTCGATAAAGAAATGTCAATAAATTACGAAATTCATCAAAGCTGACAACCCTTTCATGATTTTTCAATGAAATTCCTACAGAATTAGCATATGAGTTTCGTTTTGATTTCGCCACTGCATCGGAAGTTATAGGGAAAAAACCTTTATTTTCCTGAGAAAATTTACAATATTTAGGAGACAAAAATTGCCATAGCTGGTAATCCTACACTAATTTTCAACCAAATTTCTATGAAATCTATCAGAGTAAGGTTCATCTACTGCGTGAATTTCGTTAAAATCTGGTGGCTAAATCGGAAGCTATAGGCCAAAAACCAGTTTTTTTTCTCGGTGGTTTTTCAAAATGGCACCACTGCCACAGTATTGCCCATATTTCAAAATTGGGATCGTATCAAAATCCCGAATCACAAAATCCCGAATTAACAAAATCCCGTATGTTTCGAAATTCCCGTATTCCAAAATCCCGAAATACAAAATCATGTACTTAAAAATCCCGAATTTCAAAATCCCGAAAGTCAAAATCCCGAAAATCAAAATCTCGTGGAATGAAACCTATTCATATAATGAAATAACAAAAACATAGTGATTTAAGTTTTTATTTCGGAATAAATTTCAACATAAAGACATTGTACGCGATTCTTCTCAAATAATCGATTGTTTCAGTTTCAGACCTTTTTCTAATAATTTTTTTCATTTCCTCGTGCCATGCCAAATTCTTATTCTCTGATTCCCCTCCATTCATTTTAGCTATCGTCGCTTTAGCTACAATAAAAAGAGAGCTGAAGGAAAAATTCCGTAGTTTTGCATAATATAGAATCAGGCGCGGCGCCGCGCCTGATTCTATATTATGCAAAACTACGGGATTTTGTATTACGGGATTTTGTAATACGAGATTTTGTAATACGGGATTTTGTAATACAGGATTTTGAATTGCGGGATTTTGTAGTCGGGATTTTGTAAACGGGATATTGTAATACGAGATTTTGTACCCAACCCTTCAAAATTCTATCAGACCTGGTCCTAGTTAATTCCAATATGTCCTGTAAATTCCATATTGATCGCATTATCCGGTCGTCAGTTCTCGTGAACAGAAGTTTTGAGTGCTGAAAATAAAGGTGATTTGATCATGGGCTACCGTTCTTGTTTACCGCGGGATTTTGAAATATTTTATTTGACTTGGTGACATTAAAAATTTTAATCTACATTGAAAATTCTATTTTGACAAAGTGATGAGAAACAGTGCATACTTTCGAAACCACTTTGTCAAAATAGAATTTTCAATGTAGATTAAAATTTTTAATGTTAATAAAAAGTTGTTCAATTTTAATCATCCCGCAAAAACAATTCCAAATTGATTCTGCTTTCGGAGGCTGATTCCGCAAAACGATCGAGTTTCCCGTTTCAATATGCTCGGCTTCGATCAGCTGTAGAAATTATTTACGTTGTCTATGCTGATTTATAGACAAGAAGGGAACCGTGATCAAATTCAATTATATTCCTAACTTATTTTTAACAAATAATCCAAGAAGTCATTTTCCCTGTAACATATAAGCAATCTATAAGATAGTCATTGATAAAGTCAAAAACTGGAGGTTTTCCCATTACTTTATTAAACATATTCACAAATACTATTTGTCATGGCACCTTTGTATATATACTCTACTTTTTATATCCATTAATTGTCAAGTAGTTCTTACTTTTTTGACATCAGATTACTTAGTACTCCATTTGTAAAATGTACCATAAAAATCAATGAAATCACATGTCTTGAAGCAGCAGCTGCTTCCATCGGCGACAATATACGGAACAGTTCTTCATGCTATGCCAATTACTCTTCCTATTCTGACTATCTTAAATTATTTATGAAGGTGCTAAACCGTAATTGTATGAAATCGTCTATTTTTGTGACTAGTTCCAACATCTGAAAACACAAAAACTTTTTAGACCCATTAAACCAAATATTACACTAAAATACCCCTAAAACACGCATAAGTATGATTCAATAAATAATCTTTATTAAAAAATATTTTAATAATATATAATCTGTATTACTGGTTAATACAATAGTCAAGATCAAACTTATTACTAATTTTCTAAGAAAATACATTGAATACTATAATCAATCTTCATAACTCTCTTCAACACCAAAATCAATCTTGCGTCGCATCTGATTTAAAGGCTTACCTTTACGGTATGGTGACAATGGTGTAAACTCGAATTGAAGTCCTCGTGCGGCTACTCGTGTGCGAAAATCGTTGTTGAATTTATGGCGATATACTGTTGAATCGGCACTTGAACTGCTAGAACTACTCGAGCTTTCACATGAACTGCTCGAACTACTTGAATCATCTGATTCAGAGTCGCTGGAATCATCAGAAGAATCACTAGATGATTCAGATTCGTCCGAAAAAGATTTAGATCCAAAATTTGCCGTACTATGTATAAAGTTACTACACTTGTTGCGTGGTGTTCCGTACAAAAACTTCACATACTCATCGTCGATTTGTTCTCTCGAATCTGTTGGCGTTTCTTGGCAATTTGAACCATTTTTTCTTCCGCCTTTGAACGATGAATCAAAACAAACATCAGAAGTGCCGTTTGCTTGATAGGCAGTACACGCGGCTTCCATCAATAATGCCGTTGGTGTATCGAACCGGAAATACGCCATTTTGTTATGAAATTGTTTGTATTGTTAAATTCTTACGGACTGAGAAAGCTTGTAAGAGCAGTTTACAAATTATGAAACCTCAGCCCCAACACTTGCTTATTTATATAAGAATATTTCAAACTGGTACAGTTACTTTCTGAAAGCTTGATTATATCATCCTCGAAAATCTGCAAGCCTTTAGTTTTATGACCTTCGAATTTTAGCTGTTTTTAGGGATTATCTCAACAGGTGGTCATTCAAATGTAGGTAATTACTACTCAGCGCGCGGGTCATAAAAATACCTAGCTACCTGTCTCTTGCAGTTATGATTAAGATATGGGTGTCATTAAAAGATAAGGTCATAAAGCGCACCTGTCAATGGAACTGTCACTGAGCAGGTAGGTAAGAGTATTGGAAATTAACTTTTTGGATGATTAGACTATTTTGAAGGCCGGTTAATACATAAACATTAGTAATATAATTCAGGGAATGTGCTCTTTTTACAACCCAGCCGATTTTTTGTGATTAACACTATATAAATTTGGGCTAAAATTTGATTTAGTTCAAAAGTGAGTAAGATTTATTTTGAAATATCTCAAATTAACCCTTTTTTTTCTAGTTGAATTTGATATTATTTCCTGTAATATATTCTTTTCTTAGAACATATTATACTATTAAATAGATAATAATGTAATGTACGATCGTTTTTGTTTTTTACAAAGTAGAGTTTTGTTTTTCCAGAAAGTGGTGCTAACTACCGAAATATTGCTGAAAAATCGGGAATAAGCAAGAGCTACTTGTAAGTATAACGAGTTATAAATGAAAACCATAGACTAAGAAGTAAATGAACTACATTTAACGAAAAACCTATTGAAAACAAGATCATCCTCAATAGGCATGGATAAGAAGGTTTGAGGTCAACCCACTTGAAGAAAATTCTCGCTTCGGAACCAATTTCGTAGTCAAAAACAGCTACCCAAAAACCATTTCAACGTCAAATAAATGACTTAAACAGTTTCGGAAGCGAATAATGATGGTTTCAATACATTGATCAAAGCTGGAACGATTTACAAAAATAAATCGGTCTAAGACATTTGACACAGACATTTTCGGCAAAACGGTCCTAAGCGACTTTTTCTCCCAACTCGTAGTCTTTATTCCAGTGTAGCACTGCAGTTTTAGTTTATTTTAGAGGTCAGAATTAAATTATTCTTATCATCTATAATATACTACAGTAATTCTGTTGTTGGACACTATTATTAACTGGCGTTTGTGCAATTGTTTTTCATAAAACAAAGTCTGATTAATAAAATGGTAGGCAATAAGATAATTAACTTAGAATATAATTTCCGAATTCATTTGGAGAATAAAAATGGCAACCCCACCACTTTTATGCTATCCATCCAAGACAATGTTGTTTGTTCCGAGCAATTTAATTCGGTGAATGGCTACCGTTTTTGTGCGATTGGAAATTTTAATTTGGCTATACACTAAAAACTTCAAAATTTCATCTCGATCAAACTTCGCGATCCAGCTAAATTATCCAGGCAATAAAATTCATGCACAATATGTTCAAGGACATATTGCATACAATGCCTCTAAGAGTGCTGTGAAGACAGGAAGTGATACGGTGCATGAGCAGTCTAGGAATATTATCGAGATTATTTGGAAAATGTTATCGACGTTACGACGTGTCTCAGTCGTCAAGGACTTGTTTTAGAGGACATGATGAAAGTGATACTAGTGCTGACCGTGGAAATTTTTTGGAAGTTTGTGAATTATTCGCGAAGCATGATTCAACTTTTGAAAAACATTTCAAAAACAAGGTTGCGAACTAATGTAGTAGTAAAATATAAAATGAATTAGTAAAAACAAAAACTAAACTCGTTTGCGAGGAAATGACAGCTGAAATAAAAGAGATAGCCATTATGGCAGAGGAAGCAAGGGTCCACAAACAGGAACAACTCTCCGTCGTTGTCAGATTTTCTAGAGAGCTAACAGTCGCAGAAAGGTTCTTAAGCTTTGTAGACTCTTCAGGAGCTAGAGATACCTCGTTTTTAGCAGATATGATTTCGAGCCTGTTAGACAGCTATGGGCTTAGCAAATTGCCTATTGTTGGACAGTATTATTATGGTGCTAGTGTCATGTCAGGAAAAAACGGAAGTGTGCAAACCAAAGTCAAGGTGAAACACTCTGTAGTGTAGCTAAATTTGTGCACTGTCTATCTCATAGAATTATCCATGTTGTGATGGACACATGATCCACCATCGAAACGTGTACATTCATTTTCAATGCCATCGAATACATTTACCTATACTTTTCAAAGCAATCACAACATCAATTGCTAAAGCAGCTTGAAGAAGCACTTGGTTTAAATACAAGGCGTGAAATGGGAAGCCTAAGCTCGACTAATTAGTCAATAAGATTTCACAATTGCGAATGTGTGATCGATAGCAATGGGGCTATAAAAGAAGCTTTAGAAAATGAAATGAATGAAGGACAAGACAAAGACTCAGTTTATTCATTGGGGATCGTTCATTCAATCAGTAATCCTAAGTTTGTAGTAAATCTTTTCGTCTTTCACTATGTTTTTTCTATAACGAACATGTTAAGCAAACATTTCCAGTCTAAAAATGCAGCTCTTCGGGATGAGATGGATCTTGTGAATGGAATAGTTAAAACACTACTAAGTGCGCGAGTAAACTTTTAGATAGGTGCATATTTCAAGTGCATATCTTCCACTTTCGCCTAGACTAATTCCTCTTAATACTTCTCAAATAAGTGGAGTATAGAGAATAGTATAATGTAATTAATCATCGTACTATAGATTGAAGATGCAACCCATACCGAAATATATGGAAATCATATTCGAAAGATTTCAGTATATTTCTCTTAAAAATCTATTTAAAATTCAAAATTGATCTTATCACATTAGATTAGGTATAACTCTTTTTTCATTGCATATTCTGACAATTTCATCTCGTTTGTACTTGGCGCACTGTATCTTCATCTGATTAACCAGTTCTTCTATTTCTTTGCCTTGACCTTTTCCCGGTTCCGCTTTCTTCTTCTTCCCAAACATAGGACAAAGTGATTCGAAATTGGCAAATTTGCCAGGAATTTCTGTTGCCGAAACTGGTATTGCAGACAAATCATCTCCAGGTTTCAGAGGTGGAAGCTCCGGCATCTCGACTATACCGCAAACATATTGAGGATCTCCTGATAAATCAGCGCTATTCAGCATGAAACACATGGCATTGATATCTTCTAAAAGTTTCCCTGAAACACTTGCAATTTTGGTGTATGTTTTGAAAGCTCTGACCAAATCAGTCCTAAAGGTAGCAGTATCATTGCATCTGGCCTGAAATTCTTGTGGGAACTTGGCTGCCTTCAAAAGCGAAGTGAAATATGTTTTCTGTTGCTGCAATACTTTGAGAATCATCTTTAGATGATTGATTTCTATTTTCAACGACTTCACCAATATATCTGCACTATCATCTGCCATTTTTAGTTCTTGATTTTAAGATTTTTTCTCTAGAAAGGACCCTGATAGTTTCAATATACTCTGATTTCGTAATTTTTGGGATTCAATAGAATAAAACTGAAGTGTAGTTTATAGATCTTCATGATTTGACATTTGTCCTGACTACTTTGCTTTACGGTCAAATTTGAGGTAAAATGAACTGCATTACAGTGCACGCCCGCTAAACACCTCCTAGACGATCAATATTAGGCGTGTTTTTTTTGCTCCCTTTATCCATAACAGAACAATGCTATCCAGTATTGACGCATTGGAAACAACAACACTTCTTGTCCCTGTGAATTCACTGGGGCAGGAGTTGGATTTGTTTTCAATGCGTCTGTTCTGTTCAAAAAACACGCCTATTATTGATCAATATGCATTGATCAATAATATTGAAGATAACATTAATACGCTTCAATATACACTCTAAAAAGTGGGTCTAAAATTAATTCTTTGATAAAAGTAAATATATTAATTTTTCTGTTTAAAATAACGAATCACAGTTTCCTTTACACATTGGATGTGTACTTTTTGCTTTTACGTCATATCAGCTGAATAATAAATAGTGTTTTGTAAACCTTAGCAAAAAGAGTGTAAATTGACTACTTCGCTACTCTCATTTACACCAAAGCTGTAAAATTGTATCATTTGCTCGAATTTGATGTAACATTATTATATTGATGTAACATAAAAATTATTGATGTAACATTGTGACGAAAGACGGTGATTTGGCTAGACTGAACGTGTCTGATATTTCGTGATCTTTGCTTTGAATAGCAGCAGTTAAGTGTCAGTCTTTTCGTGCAATTAGTGTAAAAGTGTAGCTATAAGTTAATTAGAAGTGTAGCTATAAGTTAAATACAAGTGTAGCAAAAAGTGCTTTTAGTTAATATGTATATAGTGTATACATCAAATTAAAATAAATTCTAAAATTGAAAGAATTGCAAAAAGTTTTTGTATTTGACAAGAAAAATATTTATACTTTGCTTACTTGATTTGATAGGACTCTCGCTTTTTTTAACATTAAAAGTTACCTATTTACAGGCTTTTGTTAGTGATATCTAATTTTGGGATAGTATTTTATGTTATGACAGTCATCTGTCTGGAGGGGCTGACTTTATTGAAAATGAAACTTATCTAGAGGTTAGCTGAAATTCCTGCTTCAGTAGTGCAAACTTCCTAAAATTGTTCGCAATAGATACCTTTTGATGTCATTTGTTTGATAAAACATTCTTTAGGTGCGTTTTTTGCACTCTTGGGCAGGGTAAGTTGCCTAATTTTATCTTAACTTACCCTGCCCAAGAGTGCAAAAAACGCACCTTTTATTATCGTTTTTTAAAAATATTTTTATGGACATTCACGAACAAATTGCGCTTATTACCCTAAAAAACTCGTAAATAGTAGCCTTTGATACATAGATTTCATGTATTTCTGTCCTAAATTTACGTCTATTTAGGGTAAAATTACACGATTGGCTCGCAAAAAAAAATTACACATTTAAGACGTAAAATATTCTTTGCACGCACTTTTGTAAATTTAAAAATATGGCTGGCCCAGCTTAGTTTGCTGGAGATGTTAAATCCTAATAAGTTCAGCGAAGGTGATTCGGAAATACTCACACCATGAAAGGAAATAGTGTGGCTAGTAGGAGGAGAGTAAGGCACTCCGCACACGGGTCATTAGCAATGCTATACGTGAGAGATGCGTTTGACACTTGTCAAACTTGCGAGAAAACGAGTGCCGTCATCATCGTATTATGTCCACACACGGGTCGTCAAGAAAACGTCAGTATGCGTCATAAAATCATACCATTCGGGGCATTTTCCCACCTCCCCCACGAATTGTACGTTGCCGTCATCAATCGCGCTTGCAAAAACGACTACTCATTCGACTTGAGGCCAGCAATGCACAACGCTTGAGACGCACTCAACGTGAACCGACTACGCTTCTCACTCTTCACGATAGGCTAACGCTCCGTTAGCCGTCACCCATTTATTTACATAGGTTGTGACGACCAAGCGTAGAAATATCGCATCTACGACGATAGCTCAACGACCCGTGTGCGGATTGCCAAAGGCTTGAGCGAGAGACGACTGCATTGGGTTTTAGACGCATTAAACACAACATGGTGCGCTGAGCCCCAAGCGATAATGTTTAATAGGTCCCTGTTTAGCGATGCAAACATGCGATGTCTACTAACAGAAGTAGCATTGCCACGAGAGTCGGCTACTCTGTCAAAAGAGTATGCGAAATCAAGGGTGCTGTCATCGGCAAAACTATGGATCGGATTGAAAATGGAGGAAAGGAGGTCATTTATAAATAAAAGAAAGAGAGTTGGTGAAAGAATATTACCTTGCGGAACCCCGGCATTGGTGGTGTGGACACAGGATTTGTGTCCATCCAGAACAACTTGAAAGGAACGATCTACGAGGAAACTTTCAATCCATTTGACAAGGACGGGGTGAAGACCAAATGCACGAAGCTTGGCTAATAGGGCAGGGTGCCAGACTCTGTCAAAGGCCTTAGAAATATCAAGAGAAACGACCATTGCTTCACCAAAATTATGGAGACAACGGTTCCATTTCTCAGTGAGAAATGTAAGTAAGTCCCCAGGGGGGCACCCAGAACGGAAACCATACTGGCGGTCGTTGATAAGTTGGTTCAACTCAAGATATTTCATTAATTTTGAGTTCACGAGAGATTCAAATACCTTAGACAGAACCGAAACGATTGCAATAGGTCGATAGTTAGAGGGATCACAGGCCTCCTCTTTTTTAGGTATGGGCTGAACGTGTGCAAGCTTCCATGCGGAAGGAAATATTCCAGTCGAATATGACAGGTAAAATAGTTTGCGCAGAGGTTTAGCCAAGGCGGAGGCGCAGCACTTTAGTACGAGGGGCGAAATACCATCAGGACCGGCAGATTTGGAGACGTCAAGCTTGGCGAGTATTTTCAATACCTCCCTTGTGCGGAAAAATAGAGGCCATTGCTTGAAAGCGCACATTGGAGGAATAGGAGGACTCAATGATGAAGGTGGCAAGTAAGAGTTTGTATCAAAAATCTCAGCAAAAAGATAAGATTTTCCAGTGACCTAGTAAGTACGTTACCACCATGAAGAAGAGGTGGCACGGAAGAACTGGAAAAGTTGTTCTTAATCCTTTTTACAAGCGACCAGAAGCCTTTGCTTCCTTTCTGACTTGCAAGGACCTTCTGGCTAATATTTTGGTCAAACTGGAATTTAACTCTTCTGATAGTAGATATTTTTCTCAATATCAAGCAATGGTGTCCCATAGAGATTTAGCTTTTCTTGCCTTAGCTTTGGCTGTGTGTGAAATGAAAACAAGAAACAAAGAAAGAGTAAGGCGCTGGTCTAGAGAATGGTACACGCTGAGAGATCGCTTTACACACGAACATTTGCTGAACTATCTTCGATTCACAGAACTAGAGGATTATAAAAATTTCCTCCGAATGGAGCAAGCGAAAATCACGTTCTTACTGTCGCATTTCGCTTGCCTCGGCCATCACGTACATAGGTGGTTATAATACGATATCTAGCACAAGAGTGATGCTAACATTGATCAATATGCCACATAAACGTCAATAGAGCATCAATATAGCTTCCATCAATACACTTTAATATAAATTTACATCAATATGCTTTAATATGCTATCAATATATTTGAAGCTCTCCTAAACGATCAATATAGCCCTTCAATACGTATTAATCAATGCATATTTATCAATAATATTAACCGTTTAGGCGGTGCTTTAAACATTGACATTATGCAGAGATCTCAATCAAAACTCCTTAGAAATATCACCGGAGTATCATAGTGTTAATCTCCATGAAGACATACGAATTGAAACGATTGCAAAAGAAATCAAAAACTGCAGAGCAAAATAAATAGCGGTTTTCGCTCGGCAAGCTTGCCAAAAAGATCCTTATCCAGCAAAATTTCAACGACTGAATAAATTTATCCATTACAACCTCCATTTCCAATGTAGAACAAACAATTTTGCGTAGTCATTTAATTTGACTTTCTGTTCTGTATCATTAATATTGTTCTTGAACGAATCTTCTTTTATGACATTCCACTTCTTCACTAAATGCACTACACTGTTTGACACTAACCTGAGTTCTAGTACCTATTACCAGTTAGCTGTCCTGAACGTTGGTTTCTTGCCCTTATTTACTATAGCCAAGAAGGAAGTCTAAGCGTTCCTCACCTGGAGTAATGACGTCACTACTCTCCCATGCTATATGATGAGCGTTGGCATCGCACCCAATAACCAGCACTTTGTTCTTCCTTCTGCAGAGGTCTACAAGTCCCTTGATATTGTTACTTTCATCCCCTGGAAAGTAGTCTGAGGCAAATATCGCCTCCACTATTCCTCCTTTGATATGGACCTGCATATGGACCGCCACTGTATCCTTATTGGTGTTCTGGGCAATGGAGGTAAATCTGCTGCTTACTTTCACCCAGGCAGCTTTGGCATGATGCAGGTTCACCTGTTAACACCTCAGTCTTTTTCCTTCCTTGGTTGGGAACCGCTGGGACCTGGTTTTGTCTCCATGTCGGTTCCACTACTCTCCTTATTGATAGTTGGAGTAACCGCTGGTTCTGGCATTGTCCCGCCTGACTTTTTGACAGCAAACTTAGCGTGCCCAAACTGGAAGCTGATATTGCCTAGTTTGGTGCCAGAGGCCTGGTCCGCAACTATGACTAGTCTGGCGCACTTGCTTTTGTTTTCCCTGAAGAGATGCTCATTAGTGGTGTTCAAAAAGTAATGAACGACTTAAAAGTAATGGTTACTCAAAGTAATGAAAAGTAATCATTACCGGAAAACGAAAGTAACCATTACTTTTTTCACAATCGTTCCTTCGTCGTTCTAAGGCCAAACGACACACAAAATTTCGTTACCGAGTCAACGGGCAGCAATGATATCCAAGCTCGGGGTGATGTAGAGACCGGTCTCAACTCTCTACGTGTGCAAAGTAATGGTTACTTTTCGTTCCTTTGAGGAATGAAATGAGTAACGATTTGCTGACCATATCGTTACTTGTGAATTCGTGATCGAAAGTAAGGAATGAAATGAGTAACGATAATGAATGCTACCATTTCGTTACTTTTGAATTCGTGATCGATTCACAAAGTAAGGAATGAGATGAGTAACGATTTCGATTGCTGGATGTTTGATGGCTTTTGAATTCGTTATCACGAGTATTTCGTACTTGCAAGTGTTTTCGTATCGCGTATTTTTGTATCGAGTATTTTCGTACTGTCGAGTATTTTCGTACTTGGAAGTATTTTATTCAAATATTCAAAAAGTTTTTAGGGTAAAAGTAGCTGAAATCGGACCAAATCGGCCAATTTTGGGTTAGAGTGGTTTGGGACATAACGGGCCAAGACCTATTGCTGTGATACAAAAATTTCGGTTTTGTAGGGGAGTGAGGGGTTTTTTGACCATAGTTTGGCAAAAACTGCCGTTATGGCGCTTTCGATGATTGAAAGTGGTCGGGGAGCACAATAGTAATATTTTAAGGGTGAAAAAATGTTGATAGGGAAAATTGAGCAGAAACGTCCATTTTTTCTAAAATCTATTTTTTGGTCTAGCATGAATTCGGGGACCTCTCTGAGTTGTTTCGGGTGACATTTCCATGCAAGTCTAGGAAAAAGCGGCCACGTTTCGAAGATACGGCAAAAGCAGCTGAAATCGGCTAATTTTGGGTTAGAGTGGTTTCGGACATAACGGGCCAAGACCTATTGCTGTGATACAAAAATTTCAGTTTTGTAGGGGAGTAAGGGGTTTTTTGACCATAGTTTGGCAAAAAATGCCTTTGATGTTGATAGGATGAAATAGGATGAAATTGGGCAAAGACATCAATTTTTCCCAAAATCTATTTTTTTGTCTATGGTAAATTCGGGAACCTTTCTCAGTTGTTTCGGGCAAAATTTTCATACAAGTCTGGGAAAAAGCGGCCTAGTTTCGAAGATACGGCATAATATAATCCGCCGGAAAACCGTCCGGGAAAACTGAAAGTAGCACTTAAATTGCTAAGGATTAACAGGTCGAGATCCTTTTTGGGTCGTCAGTTGGCTTCTCTGGCTGTGCTGAGGCCATCCTCGTGACTGCAGGTTGCCACGAGGTTATCTCCAACCCCACCGGGGTTGTAAAATTTACGAGACCGCGGGAGGTAAGATGCCCCTGGACTCATGTCCAGCCTTACCGAGGAGGTTGGCCCCCTAGTGGGTGCATGTTTAATAAGCGAAACATTTTTTGTAACACTTCTTAATAAAATTTTCCGCAAACTTCTTGCTTCAGTGAGGCGAAGTGGAGAATCGACTGTTTAAGATTATTCAGGAAAAGTTTGGTATCCATGAAAAGTCATAAAGATGACAACAGGGTTAGTTGGTCCCATCTTATCAAAGCAACATACTTAAACCCGCGTTTCAAAAAGTATGAGTTCGGCGATGAATCAGCTTTGGCTGTAGTGAAAGAGAAGGACGAACTGAAGGAAGAAGCTGAACAAACTAACATGCAAGCTTCTGTTGATGTCATTCAAACTTCAAGTAATGATCTTGGGACTGAAGAATCTGATGATTAGATTAGATTGTGGTCTGTATTAGAAACAATAATTGCATGTGCCAGATCAGCCCCAACATTCGGAAGACCCTCATTTAAATATGACAATTCAGTGAAGAGCCCAACAATCGGAGGAATCAAAATCCTCTTAAATAGTGGAAAACAAGGTCACAAACTTCTCCAAGATTAGGAAAGTTCGCGAAAAAATATTTAGGAGTACCAGCAACTTCTGTGTGAGAGAATATTTCCAAAAACAGGCCACATAATATCGGACAGGCGAAGTAAACGAAGACCAAAAAATTTGCGGATGTTGGTTTATTTTAATTTCGAATAAAAAATTTTTAAATTTTCATTAAGCTTGGTATAAAGTTCCTTCTCTATTGGTATTTGTCAAGAGCAATTTTTTTATATTCTTAAAAATAAAACTGTTTTCTTACTAATTAATCTTTTTTAAATCTTTTAAGAATGTCATGCTCATAAGAGTACATATTTTCCGTTGTTGTCGTAAGGGTACACATTTTTTTGAGCTGTCCTCGCAGATAGTAGTAATAGTAATGAGTAACGATATAAAAGTAATGATAACTACGATTGAAAGTAATGATTCGTTATCATTACTCAAAAGTAACGAAATTTCCCATCACTAATGCTCATTCTGCCGTTCTACGAAAGCCAGAATTTTTGCCAGAGTAAAGTCCGCTGCGTTTGCGAAGTAGCCAACAAGGCTCTACTTTGTAAGTGATGCTGAGGAAGTGAGGAGCAACGCCTCTCTCTATCTCAGCCAGTGTCCTCTCATCAAGGGCATTTTGTATCTTGTCCATTTGGTCAGTCGTGAGAAGTCCTTCAACATGACCGCCATTTTTACACTCTGCAAGGCTCCGCTATGGGTTAGTTGTCTTTACCTTTTGCTAGGTTGAGAGTGTTTCGGTGTCACGTCGGAGCTCCATAGTTTCTTTGCCTTCCTGTCCTCAGGAGTTCCATACTTGGATCTGGGCCTTTTAATATTGGCCTCAAGTGCCTTTGTTGAGAGTACCCTTTCCCTAGCCTCGTCTGTGGACATGCCATTCCTTATGAAGAACTTCATGCGGTTTCTGGCTGCTCCGCTCATATTCTTCTATTTTAGAGTTTCCATCGATGCTCCTGCGAAGTCATGTTCAGTGCTTCCATGCTGCGCGATAGGTCCTCCGCTATTTATAAGGAGGATCTACCATCAGCAACAGAATGGGAGGCTTCGGGAGTCTCTGCTGCCTTTGCTTCTTCTGATCTGCCTCTCCCTTTTTGTGAAGCTGGCTTGGATTATTACGCGCATACATTTCATTGAAAAATTATGTGTAGTGCATTGTCACATTTTTTTCTTCGATGAATTTAATCCCTTTTAACTAATCTAGAATACAACTACTTTAGAAGATAATTGTGGAAACATATTTCTTTGATTTTAATGCTGAAAGAGAAAGATAAAATTACATTTGCAATACGATATTATCTCAGAGGATATAAATCGACGATTTTTTTCTCTGTTTCATACTATTTTGTGCGGCCAAGGCCCGACGTCGGGCTGTTGTTCCACATTGATGATGATGATACTATTTTGAATCTATACAGATTTTGACGTGGTCAAGTAGTCCTGGAATTCAGCATCAGTCAGTCGTCATCAGCCAAAATTTTAATTTTAATTAAAATTCAAGTGTAAGCTCAAATTCTGTAGTTAGAACTTTTAAAACAATTTCGGTTCGCTTTTTAGCAAAATAGAAAAACTATAAGCTCACCGAGTAACTTTTGATACGAAACTGAAAATAACATTATTATTAGTTGTGCATAAAGGTCGGAAGAACTAATCAAAATGTCTCAACCTGGTAGTAGTGTAAACAACCAGCAAGCAGCGAAAGTGGAAAATTTAAAGCGCCTTATAGAATTGAAAGAAAAACAAATCGCTGCCTTAAAATCTATAAGAGAATACTGTAAAAGGACATCTAAGGTCGTGAAAAAAGATCGCAAGCTTGATAGAAAACTTGAAGTTCGGAGTAATGTGCAGGCGCGCACTTATCAAGCTGAAGGCGAACTTGACGAGGTAGACTTCCAAGGGGAGCAGGTCATGCTGAAAGTTCAGGATATGTGCGAAGCAGGCACTCCGCCTGCAATTAAGTATGACTGCAAGCCAGTTGAATTACCAAAACTACCCAGACCAACATCCAAAACAGATCTCACTACGATCCCGAAGGAAGTCGTTGATCCGGTACCTCCTTTGATTTGGAAGCATCAATTTATTTGTGCTCCGGATTTCGAAGATGAGGAACAAGAATTGGAATTGGATGCACAAGAATTGAAAGACATTGAAAATCTCAAGAATGCGTGCGGTCTCTTGAAGATCAGATATTACGACAGTATCTGTGGAGCCGATAGCTCAGATGCCCAGCCAATGCAAAACGAAGCCAAGGAAGATGACAAAAGCGATGAAAAGGACAAAGGAGATCCACTAACTGAACTCAATAAGGATCGATTAGAAACTGACAAACTCATGCAGCTGCTATCAGTCCTTGAGAATGAAGTCAGGCGATCGAAAGAGCAGGCCAGTCAGAACCGTCGTAAAATCATCGAGCTCTGCATTCTACTCAAACAGAAAGAAGCTGCAGTTATTGAGTGCTCTCAGCTACTGTGTCACATAATGGACGAGCGGGAAAGTAGCGAAAATGTACTGGCCAAATGGCAAAATGTGAAACTAGCCCGATATATTGAATACTTAAGATGGTTGCTCATTCGCCTCACGTACGAAACAAACTCGCAAAATCTTGAAATCAACGAGTTGACGCAAAATCTCATGGATTCAGACCGGACACTGGCTGAGTGCTTGGAGACAAAGCGACGAATTTGCCAAGGCAAGGCGAGTAAAGATGTTCAGTCCCGATTAGATTTATGTTCGTTCTTCGTCTGAAAAAAAACGTGGAAATTTTGACGGATTGTCCCGCTTTAGTTTTTTTTTTTGGGAATCATCTCGTCTGTAATAGCTTAAGATGTTTGAAAAAGGACTTGTAGTTTTTAACAGCTTTAGCATTGAAAGTGAAATGTTTTCGTAAGCTTCAGCATATGCCAGTTCAATAACATTGGAATAAAAGTAAATTTTTTGTTTAGTCTGTTTTTTTTTTGTTTTGGAAGAGAATTAAAACAACAATGCCGTGATTTTCTCATCCCAGATATTGCTGTTTTTCCTAGGATTCATCAAATTGGTGAGTTTCAACCATAATTAAATTAATGGAATATAGATTTATTGAAGAACATACACCCAGCGAAGAAAAAACCCTCGCACTTGTTAGTTTTTTGATTTTCGTTTATATTTTCCCTATAAAATTATTAAATTAATAACTGCGGCTTTTATTTTTAACCTTATACGATTTAATATTTATTTTAAAATTATTTAATAAATTTTAAGTAGAATGTTCCCCATCTTTATAATAGAAAGAAGGCAAGTCGACTGAAATAGAGCATTCTTCTAATGAATATCAATTGCCGATAAAAATCATTCTCTATATTTAGGGAAACTTTTAAAACTGAATTTAACGGAGAACACTGTAAGCCAACAAATAATAAAAGCGTGTCCCATTTTAGTGTTATTTCGTTGTTCTAGATCTTTTGGATTATATTTTCCCTGGCCTATTATGAATCAAAATCGGAATTCGTAAAATTTTCCGACTCGCCAATGGTCGGAGTTTCGTATTATTTTCCCCTACATCCAAGCTGACTTACATCATCCTCCTCTTTCAATCGCACTTCATATCGATCTTCAGACATCTAGAGCTCCTTCTCGTGTCATGCGCTTTAACTTCCATAAAGGTGACTTCTCTAGTATGATGACTGAAATGAACTCGGTTAACTGGTTCTCCTCTTCTCGCGGCCTCACTGTCAATGAGCTTGTCATAAAATTCCACAATTTCCTGTCTAACCTTATCTCCCGTTTTATCTATCTAGACGTCCTCGCAAGCCTAATGACGCTCCTTGGTTTCGTCGTGATGTGGCGTCAGCCCTGAAAGCTAAGGATGTCGCTCGAGCTAGATTTAAGCATACAGGCTCTCATGATGACTTCCTCGAATTTTCAAGGCTACGATCGTCTGCCAAAACTGCTGTCAATCAAGCTATCCGAGTTTACTTTTCCAGCATTGAGTCCTCTATCTGCTCTAATCATCAAAAACCCTTTTGGTCGTATGTCCGTTCCCTCAAAAGTTCCCATCGTTTCCCCGATTCCATGTTCCTCGATAACGATATTGCATCTAATCCACGTGAAATTTGCGACCTTTTCGCAAAATATTTTTCTTCCTTCTTTTTTCAACATAATCATAACTTGCCCTGTGATATTCCCCGTATTGCTTCACCTTCCCTATCTTCCTTTTACACCAATCTTTTTGAAATTGAATCCTTACTCGAGTGTCTTGATGTGAATGTCGGTTGTGGTTCTGATGGTATCCCTAACCTGTTGGCCAAATCACTATCATCATCTTTATGTGTTCCTTTATCTATTATATTTAACCTCAGCCTCTCCTCCGGCTGCTTCCCTGACAGTTGAAAATCTGCTTATATTTCCCCCATCCACAAGTCTGGAGACCCAAGCTGCGTTTCCAACTACCGTCCAATTTCCCTCCTTCCTTGTTTTGGTAAAGTTCTTGAAAGAGTGGTTTACAACAGGCTTCCTTGCTTCGGAACAGCATGGTTTTGTTAAAGGTAGATCATCCACCTCTAATCTTATATGTTTTACTAACTTTGTTGCTTCTGCCTTAGACCAACAGAAGCAAGTGGATGTGGTGTATACCGACTTCTCAAAACCTTTGGATTCTGTTGATCACGGAATTCTTCTTGCCAAGCTTCGAAGTTATGGGGTGTCAGGTTCCCTTTTGTCTTGGTTTTCATCCTATGTTTCTGGTCGTTCTTGTGCTGTATCTGTGCAATCCTCCACCTCTTCCCCTTTTTGTCCTCTCTCCGGTGTGCTTCAGGGCTCTATTCTTGGCCCATTATTATTCCTTAGTCTTTATAAATGATCTCCCTTCTTTTATTCGTTTTCCCTGCCTCTTGTTTGCTGATGACTTCAAGATTTTCAAAGTAATCGAATCTACCAACGACTGCCTCCAACTCCAAAACGATCTCTGTTCTCTTTGCTACTGGTGCGCTACTAATTATCTTACTTTGAACATATCCAAATGTCATCAAATGTCTTATACGTTTAAAATATCACCCGTAATATATTCCTACACACTGTACGGATCTTCCATCACGGCTGTTGATAATTTTAAGGATCTTGGTGTGTACTTTGATTCAAAGCTCAGATTTGACTTACACATTGCCTATATAACCGCCAAGGCTTCTCGTGTGTCCGGTTTTATTCTTAGATGCTCTTCTTCGTTTACTAGCATCGCTACCTCTTTCCATCTGTTTTTTTTTTCACTTGTTCGTAGCATTCTAGAGTATTGTTGTCAAGTGTGGTCTCCCCGTCATAAATATCTTAACGAGGCAGTGCAATACGTTCAGCATAGGTTTACTCGCTCCCTGTTGTTTAAATTCAATATCCCTTACTGTGGGTATAGTGATCGTCTATCCTTATTCCAAATTCCTTCACTAAATTCCCGACGAGTGCTTGCTTTTCAAGCTACTCCATTGCCCTATGCTCTCCGATCTTGGTCGTATGCTGTGTATGCGGAACGTCAATCGATCGGATAGATTTAAATTAATGTTCTCTCTTCCCTTCGCGCGATCTGATGTTTATTTTAACTCGCCGCTAGTGCGTATCCCCAGGAAGCACAACGATCTTCAGCTTGGTCCTTTTCCGCTAACGTTCGCACAATTTAAATCACAAATTAAAGACTTAATTCTTAAAGTTCCTTATAATGTTTGATTTTCTTTTAAATTTTTTTACCTTTTCGCACTTTAATTTTTTAAACACTTTAAAAAAAAAAACTTCTGTCTCAAGTGAAGGATATTGATGGCCATATTGTGAGTGTCGAGTCGATGTCGATAATATCGACAGTTTTGTCGATTGCAATTTGCTTTGTGACGTTATATCGACAGGTAGTTGGATATATGCAAAATGTAAGTTGGAATATTCAGTCGCTTATAAAATAATTATTAAAGAGTGAAAATAACAAACGCCAAAAAATTTGAACGTTTGGTATCTCTACTTGAGAATAACGAAGAGCTCGCAAGAGGATTCGTTAAAGCTGGTGGGTAAAATGGCGAGGTGAAGGATGGATGGAATAGTTTTGCAGAAGAGCTAAATAGCATGGGTCTACCAGTAAGAGATATAAGTGGCTGGCAGAAGGTTTGTTATCAAGATATCAAAATTCTTAAACTCGTATGACCTCCTCAGGTGTGGATCGATTTCAAATAACAAACGCCAAACAATTTGAGCGTTTGGTATCTCTACTTGAGAATAACGAAGAGCTCGCAAGAGGATTCGTTAAAGCTGGTGGGTAAAATGTATCTCAGTGAAATGTCGTGCATAGACGCCAAATATTATATTGTTGTGTTATTCAAGTGAAACATACTTCATGATTTTCCAGGTTTTCCAAATAAAACAGTTTGTTATTTCGCTATATCTGGATCAGTCTGGCAGCTCCAGGAACTATGGTGATGATACAAAATCCGTTGTTGACTTTCTTTTTGAAGAAATAAATAATAGGTACTTACCGAAATAAATAATAGGACCTGACAGTGGTGATCGTTTAATGATCATCGGTTTTGTGGGTCAAGCTCTGAACTTTGAACTTGGCCCCAACTGAAAAGAAGAAAAGAAGAAAAGGTTAAGATCGACCGTCTAGTCTTCCCAATTTCCTTCTACCTTGCCGCGCATCCTTGGCAGTAAATGGGCTCATCATTCTTGTGACAGTCACTGCTCATTCCGCAGATCCTGCCCCAGGAACCTCCACCAGCTGGTGAAGTTCCGGTGGTAATTGTTCTTTGATATACACATTCCTGGCAACACAGAGGTTTCCATTTCTTGAGACAAACACATCACAAGTGGTACTTTTTTCCACAACTTCATCATTGATAAGCTTCAACTCTGGTTGATTTCCTGACGATATCAGTTCTTTGATAATTGCACTCCTCATGCACCTCACACACTTCAACGTCACTACGAGACGCCCACAAAGAACCTTTCAGCGTCCGTTTGCAAGCCAAATGAAGTGCTTAAGTTCTTTATCTCATACTCTCTGGTTGAAAACATCCTTCGCCGTTGCATTCCGATGTTCTGGTTCGGATATAGGGTAGGACATAAGTGTTAATTGCTTGAATTGCAGTGTTAATTGCATGTTCTAAGTTGTGAACGAGAGATTTCCTGGAGATGGCCTTTGCGGTATCCCATATCCAAAATGCTTATCAGGTTTAAAATGCCGGAGTGATTATCCATTGGAGTGGATTGAAATACTTCCGTGGTAGTTTTTCTTAATGAAATCATTAGAAATCACACGTTATCGATAGCTCCAACGGCTGTATTCTGCAACAGCCTAAAACTGTATCTGGTCCAAGAAATTTGTCCGTCGAAAGTAGGCACTATGAGTGCTTATTCGAGAGGTTGAGAGGCAGACCTTTTATTATGGATGGAAAGTGGTCAATGTTGCCCTTTTTTGAGAAAAATTATAAGCAAGAAGAATAAGCGATTTTTTCAGAAGGCGGTTGTGAAGGAAAACTGTTCACTAACACGTGTTTTCTTGGTAGAACTTTTAATCAACTCGTGTTGAGTTGAAAAGGATAAGTGCAGACCCACAAATTTGTCGAATCGTATTTAATATGTTGCGGTTTTGAATTACTAGTGACAATGGAAGTTTTTGAAACAATAGTGTTTCCGGGTCTTTTACCTTTCTTCTGTGACGTCCTGACCTGAGATACCGCGCATTTGCCCTGAAAACTTCTCTAATGTGAAAAAGCCTATCCATAAATGATTTAAGGAGTATATACTAAAAAGTAATAAAAAAAATTCATAAACATTTTCAGAATTCAAAATATTTTGAATTCTAAATCTTCATTCTAAATATTTTGCATACACCGTGAAGGAACTATATAGCAGGGAGTCCCAGGTGACAGAGTTCCGGCAGAAAAGCCAACTAGGGATACATCACCTGAAAACTATGGTTAGGTTACTTAAAGAGCGAAGAATTCCTTTGAGTGCATGCTTATTCTGAACTTCAAACTTACTTTTATCATTAATTATTCCTGAGAAAATAATTTTAGATAACAAATGTGTTTATATATATTTAATTAAAAAAAAAATATATCACATACAAAATAAAAATTTACAAACAGATTCAGTTTGCTTATTAAAGCAATAAAATGAATAAAAGTGAAACAGAAATGGGACAAATATTTAATGCTTTAGTCCTCGAATCTTCGTATATCTGTTTGACTGTTACCAAGGACAGACTGACAAATTTCATTCAGCTCCTCCTCAGTTGGTGTGAGTGGAAACTTGTAAATGGCATTAGAGAAATTCGGTGGCCGTAAATCATTATGTGGATCACAAAGTTTACAATACGACTCGTAGCATTTCGGATTGCCTAGTTTTTGCTGAAATTTTGATTCCGATTTGCACAAAGAATTACATCTTTTAGTTTGAAATTTAATATCACTAGATTTGCGGTTACAGTTTGGATCACAAGGCCCAGAGGAGGAACGTCGATTTTTAGGTGTGTAAAATGATCTGCCTCGACAGCAAAGTGGTGTATATTGCCAGAAAGATTTTGGAATCTTGTCCATCTCGATTGGACAGTAATTAAGTGGTTGGCCTGGCTTCAAGGGAGGAAGTGGAGGCAACTCTACCATATTGCAAGCAGCCTTGCATTTGTTTACATCCGATCCTTTTATGCCAGCATCTGCGTTGCTTCTGCCGGACTCACCACAAAATGGCGATACAAATTCTTTAGTTGCCTCACCACGACACAACTGACCCTTCGTTTGGTTGGCTCTTTGTTGGGTTCCATTGTTTCTACAAAGACACTGCCTCGAACGTTTCAGGTCGTCACGGCAGTCAGTGCGCCTACGAACCATCTGCATTTCCAACCTCCGAAGCTGCACAGTTTTTTCGTGTATCTCCCTCTTTAACTGACTTATTTTGGCTTCCATTTCTGGTTATGTTCAATATTATTATTACCATCAATTTTTCGAGTCGTCTCTGAAAACAACTCAACAGGAAATTTGATCGAAGGAATTCAAATGATAATTGTTTTTGCCTGAAAATTAGTTTTACAATTACATATTAACATCCATCGATTTTAGCCATGGTACATACCTTTTTGTTAGGATTTAGAAATCCTGACAGAAATAGCCCTTTTCTACATAATTTATCATTTCAATGAAATAAGACGCTATTGAATTTATGGTTGACGTTAAAAAAACCGTGGCTACCTCTGATCACTTGCGAGCAGACTGAGAAAAAAAGTACATAATTTATTAGTCCGATTGTCAAGGCTCAAATCGCCAAAGTAGTGATATGATTACACATCCACTGATAAAAATGTAGCAAAAACATATTCTTTAATATCTTTATTTCGATTCCGGCCGAAGATATTGCTGTTTTTTCCCACGGAAAACCTGTTTTGTGAATTCGATGTTTTCTGCCTTTACGAAATAAAACAATTCGTTTACTACGACTAAATACACTTTTATTCAAACAATAATTGTTACAACTAGATCGCTCTAATAAATTCGCGTACACACTTTAATTATTTCACTAATAACAATATCACTCGCGTTACAATTGACACACTTTTTAATTAGCTCACCAGGAAACACTCAATTCGCTTTGCAGGACTCGCTTTGTAAAACTCACTTGAGGTCCAATGTGTCATGATTCTGCTTACGCGGCGATGCATATGCGCCGAGGTAAACCATGCAAAGCATATGTTGCACCCAAACATAACTTTCTGACCTGCCAGGAAAGTGGTATGCACATTGGGCAACTTTTTGCTCAATTGTTGCTATGAGCTGTTCGTATGTAAAGTGGTGATGAGATAAGACTTCACATATGACACTCATGTTTGCTATTTAGCTCGGAAACCGGTCGGTTTTGACATTTACTTTTGTTCGCAGACTCATGTTTGAGTATGGCTTTGGCCAAGACATCTCGCCGTGTATATTTATACTTTCCAAAATGGTCGATTTTGATTGCATGCTTCTACGTTATACTCGATATCTCACGGCCTATGGAACTACTATTTTCCACAGAAATATAGGAAGCTGAAAATTTTTGAAAGCATTTGCTGTTTATATGGGGCTGAAGATATTGTTTCATGCACGCCAAACGAACCGTATGATGCTGTGGCGGCGCCAGAAAATGCTAGAAACGGCGAGGAAATACTCGACATACATCTCATACATGTATTTCATACATGTATTCAAACAACGAAAACAATCTATGGATAAAACGTAGAATAACCCTCTAGAAAGTAAAAAGGGAACATTCCAGAACCCAAACCATGAATCATATCTCATATGATGACGGAAATTCCCAACAATCATTTCGAAGACAGATCAAGAACCCAAGACACAGTTCTAGAAAGGCCTAGATATAGGCAATAATAATTAATCGCACCAGCCAGAGTATAAATACCGCCGCGAGAGGAACTGGCAATGAGTTAATGGATAGCGAAGACAGCGAAAAGGTTGTTACTGTGAAAAGCGAAACAGTGAATTGAGTATCCGGGCGCGGATGTATTTTGAAAGCGAAAAAGTGTTAAATTGTAACGCGGAATTATAATAGTGCGATCGTGAAGTGTAAACGACTTAGTGTTTATAATTATTTGTGTGTTAATAAAAGTGTAATTAGTGTTGATAAAGAAAACTGTTTTATTTCACCAATGTGAAGAATATCGAATCCACGCAAGGTGTTTAACGGTAAAACACAACAATATTTTAATTTAAACTACATGAAGACCTATATTTATCCTTATATTTATCAGCATTTACTTAAAATTTCAGTACAGTTCAGTTGAATATAAATCTGTGGCCAATACTTTGGAGCTTATCTTTTGTTCCCCATTATGAAGTTATAGAGAGCAGCATAAGCTAATACAGCTTTTTCGATATTCCCCGGTAGTATATCGTAGTCAATGAAATTCAGCAGCGAGCTACGAGAATTCAAAACAAATTTTGTATTGTTCGCCTAGCTCTTGAAAGTCTTTTATTGAAATTTATTTTTCTGACAGCAGTACTCCTGGATATGGTCAAATCAAGCTGAATCCTAACGGCAAAGGCTGCATCGGCAACAAAGAAATTAGGCATAACCTCCTCGGTGCCTGAGAGCTCTTTTGGCAGAGGAATAGAAAACCTACTAGACAGCAGACTCTTTCCGAATCAGCTCATTTCCTACAAATGAAGAAAAATGTCTAAATTTGACTGGATAGTATTAAAATTTGTCTCTTACCACCATCACTCTAGCTAACACAAGCGCCGTCATCAACAAATATAAAGCGATATTCGGGTTCGCATGCTGCAAGCAGAACTATGCTTACATAGTTTTTGTAGCAATAAAACTGACTGCCGGCATTTTGCGGGCACCATATAGCAATATGCTAGCCATCAATTGCTCCGAGGCAATTAGGAATATTCCGTAATCTCCAGAGTTGTTGTTCAATTTCTTCAAAACCTTTTATCTTCGTTCTGCCATATATAGTGGGCACAATGTATTCCATGTTTCACTACGATGATCTGACGGACGGTCTCATTACGAAATTTAAACCACCATGCCAAAGATTGCACTGAAGTCCCTTGTGTGAAATACTTAGAAGAGTGTTAGTGTAATTAAATCAAATGAAAAGGTCTGTTCGTTTACTCAAAGTTGTATAAAACTTTATAAAACTTTAGCCCAAAACGCGTTTTCTTACTTTGTGGACTGGGGAAATTTCACTTCCCCATCCTAACATTTCAATAAAGTTTTAGTCCATAGAATTTTGTGTGGTAGAGTTTGGACTGTCAGAACAACCAAAACAGCTGATTGATGTTGACATTTGTCAAGTGATAGCACGTCGATGGACTGGTAAAGATAGATTGATAGATTCTGAAAAGTTATAAATTTGAGAAGTGAGTGACAATAAATAACAGTTGATAGAGTTTTAAAAGACATAAATTTGAGAAGTGAGTGACAATAAATAACACGTGGCGGAAAATGCAGGACCAATCAAGGGAAGTAGAAGATATAAACGTAGAATGCTCTCCCAAGAGCTTCAGAAACATCCAACAAGGTAAAATCTTTTTAATAATTCACTTGATAAGTTGTTAAATTTTCATTTATTGATTAGATCCCGAGCAACTGAAGCTACTCTTCCCAGCATCGCAGACTATAAAGGTTAGAGAAGTTCTATTTCATCCAACAACTTTCGAAGGAACTGATGCGGATATGCCTCCCGAAGAAAACCAAGAGGTATGTTTTGCATAATTGCTATAAATGCAGGTAAACTATCAATTGTCTTAATCGTATTGTTTCAGATATACCAAGATGAGGATCACGTTGCGTCACAAGAGGACAACAAAAGTGTGTGGGTGGACAACACCACGAAGTTGTTGCTTTGTCTTGTGCAGGAATTCAAACCAAGAGTAGGAAAATGCATCCGGCTCAAAACGAAGAGGAAGATGTGGGCTCACATAAAACAAAAATGGATGATGCTGGCTTCAATTATTCCGCTACACAAATCGAAAACAAATACCGTTCCTTGGAAAGACGGTTTAAAGACATGAAAACCAACAATAGTCAAAGTGGAAGGAACCGATTGACATGTCCATTTGAGAAGTATGTATTATTTATAACAAAATTACTAGATGTAATCAATCCAAAAATTTTCAGAGAATTGGGAGAAATTTTGAGTGACAACGCTGCAGTCAACCCCGTGCATCTCCTAAACGATGAAGAGGTCGAGACGCTGCCTGCAGAGGAGAGTGGTCAAGATTCAGAAAATTCTTTTTTGGGTACTTAACCAACATATTTCCATATACCATAATTTAATTGTTTTTTCACCATTGAAGGTTACGACAGGACTCCCAGTTCGTCGTCGTCAGCCACACGAAAGAAAAGTCGCAACGATAGTATAGCTGAGCAGCTGAAAATCTTCAATGAAGACAGACGGAAGGAAGACCTGGAAAACAAAAAATTCCGGGAAAAAATCATCAATGCTATGGAGCAAAGAGATGCCAGAGCTGCGAAAAAAGAGCAGCTGATAGCTGACAAAAATGATATTTTGAAGGCGATATTAAGCTCTGTTAATAAGTAGGTTAAGAAATGTAATATGTAATTGTAATATGTAATTGTAAAAAATGGAATTGTAAAAAAAAAACTGCATAAACATATAATTGTGAAGTCACAGCTTATTTCGTGTAAAATCAAAACCCAAAATAAAAACACTATCAACATTACTCAAAATTTGTTTATGGATAAACAGTGAAAAAGTTTTGTGCATGGAATCGGTATGATGAATGAAACAAGATTTTGAACTGTATTACAACCGTATTTTTAATTTAATTATGTAATAGAACAGCTATTTCGTCCCTCCTTATGTTAGCTCGAGCGTTACTCGAGCGTTCAAGAAACATGCTGCCATATTCAGACGCTGGTGGGTCTTCAGGTGGCGGAGGATCTTCAAACTCTAAATCATTTTCATCACACAAATTATGCAAGACGCAACAAGCTCTGATGAAATGATTCAGTTTCTGAATTCCACGGAGTTTACAGTAATACAGTTGTCTGAAACGCTGCTTCAGTATTCCGAAAGTGTGTTCTATCACAACCCGGGATGAACTTAATTTTCTGTTGAAATTTTTCTGACGTTCGCTTAGATGTCCATTGTCTCGATATGGCGTCAGAAGATTTTCCATCAAAGGATACGCTGAATCGCCAAGTATGAAATAATCTGAAAAACTGTATATTTAGTATATTTCTCAGAATAGTGTTCTAATACAACTTACCACCACACTTTTCGCTCAGTTTCGGATAGATAGTTGAGTTTTTGAAAACCCGGCTGTCATGGGCGGAACCCGGAAACCCCGCGAAAAAATTTATAATTTTTTTATTGCTGTTTGCAATGGCTTGCGCTTGGATGCTGATTTGCCCTTTCCTATTAACGTAGCTATCCTTGGATCTAAATGGTGGGTCTATAATTATATGTTCCGTCAATTGCCCCTGGAAATAAATATACAATTTGTTATAGTTATATTATTTATTATTATTGTTATAGTTATATTATTTATTTTCGTATATGATACACATACCAATTACATTTGGGAATCCTAAACGCTCAAAGTACTCGCTGTTTTCCTTTTTTTCGTCATCATCTGGCCATTTAATAGTTTGGGGAGCAAGGTTGCTGATAAACATAATTACCCGTTCAACAATAACAGAAACTGATGAAATGGACAAATCAAACCGATCTCCTATATCTCTGAAAGACACCGCCTCGTGCCCAGCAAACCATAAAAACACTAGCATATGTTTTTTTGCGGATACCCTCTTATCTTCTCTGAGCGCTAAATACTCCCCAGATTTACCAAACTTGCGTGAAAGGGCAATAAAGAGTTCCTTTTTTATCCGAAAATGGCACTTGAATTCTTCCTCTGTATACTTTGGTATCACTTTATCTATGTACGAAGTAATGCAGTTTCTGGTTTTCCTACGTTTCTGCTGACACACAATTCTTAAAAGTTTATTCTCCATTGCACTATTTTTTTGCTGCATGTCAAGCAAGATCATATCTATTTCTTCATCTTCACTAGAACTGTTATCACTTTCACACATTAACACAGTTAAAATGTCTTTAGTCTCCATATTTCGAACAATTTGATATTATTTTGCAAAACGAAATGCTCAAGAAATTACTATCAGCTGTCACAACAAAAACAAAAGTCAAGTGACAGCAAGTTTTAGCCCAAAACGCGTTTTCTTACTTTCGATAAATTTATCCCCACTCCGTATAAAGTTTTAGTCCAATAAAGTTTTAGTCCAAAAGTAAACGAACAGACCTAAAGTTAATTTTACAGTACTTACTGTAACACAACAGCCAAACAGCATTCAACTTTAATTATCTTCCGAATATACCATTTCTTCAGGTGAGGAGTTACTACATGTAGTAACAAATCATAAATGTTATACAGTAGTCCCTCGACTTACGTCGGAGTTAGGTTCCAAAAATTTGCGACGTAAGTCGAAAACGACGTAATTCGAGGGTAGAAGGAACCTCAGGCGATATATGTATGAACTTTCATTTTTTGAATAGGAATGTATTTATTTTTTAAGTTTTTACATAATTCAATTTTTTCAAGAAATTCGTGGGGTTTCGTTTACAGAAGTTTCATTCACCCTTCATCAAGTGTCTGTACACGACTACACGTCAAATTACAGATAGAAATGAAGGCAACAAGTAGCAACTGGAATACGTATTTATAAAACTTACGAAGAAGAAAATAGACGGCTTTCTTTAAATATGTACAAATATGTTCATATTTGACATAAAGCACTAAAAAGCAACACATTAATTGAATGATAGATAACACAGAAGAATAGCCATTTTTCCATTTTTTTTGAACATTTTTATATATATGATTAGTAACGCTTTAGGAGAAAGATTATTGGCTTTCAAATATTTATATATTGTCGGACAGAAACATTGATCAAACCAATCACGAAATATATTAGAAGTAACCCAGGCCTTTTTGTTGCACCTCCAAATAACTGGTAGGTTTTCCTTGCATACATTTTTGAATGTCCTTGGATTTTTTGATTGATAAACAACAAGAGGTTTCAGTTTCAAATCACCTGATGCATTCCCTCCAAGAAGCAAAGTAATCCTGGATTGTTCTGCCTTAAAGCCAGGAGCTCTTCTTTCTTCAATCGAAAGAAATGCTATTGAGGGCATGCATTTCCATTACAGGCCTCTCTCGACAACATTAAACACCTGCTGTGCGCAATATCCTCCATTTTCAATAATGTCATGTTAAGTGTTATGAAAGATCTTCGCTGCGACATAGTCCGCACTAGCCGCTCCACCTGTTACTTTTACATTGTCAATTTTACTTCTTATCTTAAAGTTTTCAAACTATCCATTGCTGGCAACGAAAGTGTCTCCTCGATTCAAGTTTACTTGTTCGAATGAGCATTTTGCCTTCGCCTTAATAGTTAACGTGATCACCGGCATATTTTGATGATTTAGGTCTTTGATCCAAATAATCAACATTTTTCCCAATGCAGGGGCGCTTTTTTTGGTAATTATTGTACCACTTGTTATGCCCCTGCTTTAGTTGCTTCACTCATTATTTTACTATTGCTGATAATGGTTCGAACAGTTATATAACTGTCGATTTTTCACCTTCATCGAAACGTTTTGAAATTTCTAGTTTCTTGCCAATAGTCACCGTTTTTTGCATTTTCTTCGGGCACGGTTTCCCAGCAGAATGTTGTCGCTTAGTTCTATCCATTTGATTGTTATAAATATAAAACTCAAATTGTACATAAAACAAATCTGTTCTATGAACACGGCGACGTAAGTCAAGGGACGGACGACGTAATTTCAAGGATTTGGTCTCAAAATAATGAACGACGTAAGTCGAAAAAATGTATAACAAGGGAGACGTAAGTCAAGGGATTACTGTACTGTTCTTATATATACAATAGTGTTCTTCATCAAACATTTTCATTTTTGTCCTGTTCTGGATCTCGGTTTATAATCCGCAAACTACAGATCGGTTCTTCCTGACTATAGACTCTGTATTCATCAAAACGCATTACTTTCGCAATGCTACGTACAATATCTTAAGTTGTTACAGTCTCACTAATATTTTCTCCGTTTCCAAAATCACTTTTATAGTAAAACGGTATGTAAATGTTCACATCAGTTTGATATCATATACACACAAATTCAAATTCATATCTATCACTCTAACAGCCCCTTCATTAAGTCACCCAAATTCCATTATGGACAAAACGCCACCAATCGGGTGAACTTTTCATTCATATTTAATTTAAGTATACTATAGTTTAGCCTTTAGAATCTGTTTATGACAACGAACATGGCGTTGCATTTGTGATCTACTGCCGAGTACTTGGGAGTACTAAATTAGTGAAAACGAAACACGGCAAATAATAATTTCATTTTAAATTATCTGTCCCTTAAAAGGGGTTTCCCCTAATGCTCAGCCAAACTGAACGAATATCCGTTTGCAGCAAAGACACAATTTAACGAAAAATCATGTATCAAATACATAATGCACCAGCTGACCACATTCCTTATCAGACGAAGTAATGTCAAAAACAATAACACAAAAATCTTGCTTGTAAGTTTAATTGTTTTCTGAATCTGTTTGAATATAATTAGTTCCATTCATTTATAACATTTAATTAATCTATACTTCTATTTTTTTCCAGTCGACAATTCCATCGAACAAAGTGCAATTTTTGTTAGAAGAATGCTATGGATTCTAAATAATTTTTCGCGATTACTAGTTCGCAACCTAAAGAAATATGAAACAGTGTCTAAAACAGTATCAATTTATAGTCCTCGTTTCGACGAAGTGGAAAACGCTAAAAAAGCTGCCGTACCTGGTAAGCGACAAAGTCGTGGTGAGTCGACAATATTCGATAAAATAATTAGTAAGGAAATCCCCGCGGATATCTTCTACGAAGACGAAAAGTGCTTGGCTTTTAACGATATTTCGCCACAAGCGCCAGTTCATTTCCTCGTGATTCCCAAGGTTCGAATACCGATGCTTGAAGATACTGGGATCAACGATACGGAAATTTTAGCTCACTTAATGATTGTCGCTGGAAAATTAGGCAAAGAAAACGCCCCACAAGGCTTCAGAATGGTTGTGAACAATGGATTGCATGGCTGCCAAAGCGTCTATCATTTGCACTTGCATGTATTAGGCGGGCGTCAACTTAACTGGCCGCCAGGCTAAATATATACAGGAATATTGTTGGCAACTGAAATTGCATTTAAATAAATATTTAAATAGCTTACAATTTTATTAAAACAATTTTTTTCTCTTCATATTAATGCTTCGTGTTGAGAGTGTGAATGGATGATCCCATTTATGTATACTTTGTCCTCGCCCAGGGTATCACGATTTGTTAGTAAATTCATAAATTGCTGAAAAAATTCCACCTTGCCCTACCTGGTTCTCTGTTAAATATTTTATGAATCGTTATATTGCTTAGTAAGTTAGACAATTTTAATAAATTTTGTGCCAGCCTTTGCAGATGTGCTTAGGATCAGCTCAACATATAAAAGCTCATGCACACAGCAACGTTAATTGCTCATTGGTTACACAAAATAAATCGATTATTGTATGACAAATGGGCAATTAAGGTTACTGTCTGTATACGCCGTTAAAACCTTAAGTTTTTCAAATTATCATAACTGGCTACGAATTTAAAATTTGATTTGAATTGAAACTGCATCATGACTATCATGGTCATGACTGGCAATTTCGACTGGACGTTGTATATTAGAAAATGAAGACGAAGAGAAAAAGAAAGTGATCAACCGGATAACAGCATTTGTTTGTGGAGACTTGTTAAAGCTTCAAAATCAGCCTAGCAAAATCAGCCACATTTTGCAAAGATGCAAAATTACTAAAAGCAACCACAAAATGGGTTTTGATTCTCTGGCCATGAGAAAAGCACTTGAAAATTTTAGTAATATAAAATAAGATTCCAAAGAATATTCTTCTCGAAGCCCAGTCATGTTGGATTTGAACCGATTATATTAGAGGAAAAAATATTTTTCGTAAGACTCAAGTAAGCCGAACTTAATTAATTTACTTTCTGCTTGACAGCTGATTTTTAGCTTGCACTGCATAGAACTATTTGGTTTGCATCGATCTGTCTTTTGTTTACGATAACGTGTTTGAAGACTTATGGAACACAAAATAGGTACTAAAAGCACTTGGCACATGTAGACATCTGGCTACCGAGACGAGCATAAACTACTGCATAAACGTAGATATCCCCCGTGAATCACATGATTTCCATGCAGCTGGTCAGTTTCGTGCGACAGCACTAGATGATATTCCAGGCAACATCAAGTTATTATGCCATGATCAATTAATGTTCAAAGGCAGAGATCTATATCTTTCATTAGTGTTAAGTTAGTTAAATGCAGAAAAACCGAAACAGTTAAAAAAAAATTAGTCCTTTTTGGTGAAAAAAATAATCACTTTGTCGGTCGAGAATATTTATGAACCGTTACGCAATTTATGAACCGTAACTAAACGCCAAATGGAAAGAGTGAGACTCTTTGATGCTCGCACAGAAACCTAAGAATTCTGAACAGGGTTGAAAAGACACATTTGCAGGCGCGGGAACAAGCATACACATCCATACGCACGAACGGAACAGTGAAGACTTCCTGAGACCTGTTGGCATGTAAAAGGCAGATCGAATATAATTTCTCACTGAGATTTGAACTATAAGCGCTCGTCAAGGAACAGTCAACGAGACTCCCAAGAATGGATTTCTAGAAAGAAAAGGCGACTAACGTATAAGGTGTAAGTGATATTAAATTTAAAGATTAAAGAGCGTATGAACCGTCGATGCACACCGTCGATGGCCTCAGAAAGGTATCGAAAACGGACCACTTTTGATAAGCATATCAGAGGACACAACGAACTAACAGACAAAAACGAAGACATGTACGAAGAGAAGTTAGAGGCATACAGAAGGCAGAATCCAGAGACTTCTGAGGGTTTAGCGGTGACTTCCACAACATAAAGATTACATATTATTGGGGATCAAAGCTCAAGCCCAAATCTATGAATTTAGATTTCCTTGGCTGACAAGGCCACGCATAGGCCTATTGGGCTGTAGCGATACCAGATAAGAAGCCCTGGAGCTTAATGTATTAGTCCAAGGGGTTATCGAAGGTTCCAGACCTTTTTGTGAATTGGAGTATGTCCTTCAAATTCTGCTCTGCTACGTGCGTCAGGTCTGCCAGCCAGGTTTCACTGAAACATCGCTGTCTGGTTTTTCCCAGTGACGGACAGCAATACGTATTACTGGCTAGCAGTCACAGTTTCATGGCGTGAGCTGCTACAAGAAAGTGGCCAGAAATTATGCCCATTAGCCGTTTGCAGACAGTCCGGGTTAATTCAAGCTGGTATTTGGTAGCTGCGATTTATGTGTGTGAGACATCAGCCCTCTTATCGCAGCCTGAATGTCTGTGATAATACTGATACTGGCATCTGCTGTATCCTCGGCGGTTATTAGTTCAGCGGCTTTTCAAATCACAAAGACCTCCACTTGGAAAATGCTATACTGACGGCTGCTTCTATATCGCAGTCGGCAGAATATTCTTGCAGCACCAATTCCCACAGCTATTTTGAACCCATGGGTGTAAGTGCTAAGTGCATTGCATTCCTGGCCATCCCCTACGGTTGCTTGATATCATTTATCGCTGGCGAAGAAGTAGTTAATGCTCTTTTAATAAAAAGAGCCACTAATCTCTGAACTCTGTTTGTCATGTTAGCAAAGATGATTTTATCCATTGCCAGCCACCAGAACAGGCAGCCGTAAGCAAGGATGGGCCTCGCTGCCGCCGTGTAGTTTCTGTGCGTTAGAGTTTTTCAAGTTTTATCCAACATCTTCTTGCTGGGCTAAATCCAGAATAAGAACCAAATACTTAGTGTGCAACTTGAGACTCAATTTTTGCCGCCCAGCCTGACTTTGTCTATCTCAGGAATCTTGTGTTGCTTCGTGAAGATTATAGTATCGGCTTATTCGGAGTTCATACCAAGCTCCATGGTATTTGTCCGTTCATTAACCAGTCTACGAGCGTATGCGAGAATAAGGGTATGCGGGATTCGCAATGTCATCCGCACTGATCACAACCGTGAGAATCTTGCTCTACAACTTCTTTAAAATTGTACTTGTCACCAGGTTTCACAAGAAAGGTAATAAAACTTAAAGTGTGATTTGTGCAAGCACCCATTCCACTGATATAAGCTTTTGCTTAAGCATGCTGCAATGTGGGTGGATATAGCAGGGTGGGTGATGGTTCCACAAAGGTTTTTCATAACCATTATTGTATGCACATTTTTGAAGCGCCTTTGATGTCCAAAGAGGGCTGCTAAGCGTGATCTTTACAATGTAGTGTTATTTCTAAATACCTTGAGAAGAAAAGAACGCAGGCTAATTGGCCTATAGTCTTTTGGATACGCATGGTTACTTTCTCCTGCTTTGGGTATAAAAACAACCTAGAGAGTCAAGGCTGTAGTGCATGACATAGCACTATGCAATCTTTTTAAACTGGCATAAGCGGGGATATGGCGAGCATTCCTGACCTCTGGAGAATGGCTGGTAGAATTCCATTCGGACGCGGGGTGGCCCAGACTAGCTTCTGCCTGGTCACAATTTAACTTATATCTTCTCTATCGTGATGTCCAGACACCTGCCCACCAGTGAGGGTGGAAGTGGAGTCATACAAACAACCTGTAAAGTGAGTATCTAGAAGGATCTTTAACGAATCCGAGCTGCTTTTCCTTTCCCTATCTACGCTTGGCATAACAGGGAATCTGGCAAAAAGTTCCCATAGTCTGACCGTTGCAAAGTGGCTGCAATTCTACCGCATAGCTCCTTCCACGTGTCTCACCTGGCTTTTAGTATGTCTGTTTTATAGAGTTTCAGAACGTCCCCGTATATTCGTCCGTCCCCATATAAATAACAATCAACTATCTTAGCTATATTTAAACACTACCCGTTCTTGTCTTCTGCGACAACTTAGGTCCTTGTTCCGCCAGGGTGGTTTAAGGTTGGGATTAGAATGGATTCAGGTACAGAAGCGTTCAAAGGCTTAAACGAGTTTTCTCATAAGGATATTTGCGGCTACCTCCAGGTCTGGGAGGAGAACCTAACCCATTATCAACTACCCATCTGGATGTCCCCCAGTTTGTGTTCCTGTGATTACGAAACTAGGTAGAGCCGTGAGTTGAGCTAAATCTCAGAGTAAAAGTTATGTAAGCATGATCAAAGAATGATGGTCAGCCAAAGACTCACCAGCTTTCAATCAATTATTTTTTGGACTCATTGTGCAGAGTAATGTCCAGTAACTTTTCGCTGAGAGGTCCCCTATAGGTAGAGAGAGACATCTCCCCTACAACTAGATTGTGATTAATAATGAAACTGAATTCAGCTCTTTTGTTCATGTCCTTGCTGCCTTAGATGGTATGATGCGTACTTACATCCGCTGCTATAAACAGTAGTTTCTTTTTCCTAAGTGCCCCGCTGTGATTTTTGTGATCTCCTCCGGACGGCAGATAGCTGTTGGAAAAATAATAAGAGAACGAGATATGAGAAGATTTATCATTTGTCTAATTTGGATTTGTCATTTGTCTACATTTACTAACTTTTGAGGACAAGGCATTGCGGCCACGAGAATTGAGAAGAGCAAACAGATAGTTTTCAGAAAGATTACATTTGTTTGCTGACCTGATAGCTCGGAACAGTTTTCAATCATCAGCATACAGTAAACAAGATTAAATTATAAAAAATTAAGAACAGTAATGGACCAACGAGAGATCCTTATACAGCGCCAGAAAAAGAATAAAAGGGAGAAGAGAAAAGATCGGTAATAGATGCTTTGCTCACACAATTGCTTAGATAGGAAGAATATGTAGTGTAATGTGGGTAGCGTTTGATGCTAATATACGAGGTTACTATTGATTGAAATGTGCTGACTTCCATGACTCAGTTGAAGCAATATTCGCTATCACTAGCAATAATCGCAATAAAGACTAACATTCGATATAGATTGATCGTAATAAGGAGCACGTTGGGTGGAACATACATATGAGACCTACACATTTCTCCTACTTTTCTTGAAAGTTCAATCCATTGCACTAAGATTTTTGCACTTTTATCCATACTGTGCTCAGTTGAATATCGGGTACAAAGTTCCAGATACAGAATACTCTACCGACATAGACGAGCTGCAACTGATGGCCCAGCCGATAAGGAGAGGGCAATAGCTGAAGACGCGACTGCTACAAACGAAGGTGCATTTGCTGCAATCAAAAAAATATTACTATTCGAAAAAAATTTGAATTCAAATTGCGGGGAATGAGGTCTAAATGAAAGCCATTGTAAACGCTCAGGTTTTTTTCCTAGAATCTAGCTAAGCATTTAGTTACTATACTAAATTGCACATAGTTTATATTAGATTTGAAAGTCTGACTGTGCTAACAGAAAGTATTTAGTTATCATGAGACTACTACTCCAACGTATTCAACCTATTTTTGGATGCCGACACCTTCGATAGAAAACAATTAACCTTTGACCATTTAAAATAGTGTACATTTCAATGGAGCTGGAATTGAACATTATTGTGTGCTAAAATAAATCATTTCAAAAATCAAAATTCATTAATTTTTACTCGCACCAGCATATTTATACAATTTTTACTTGAATATTTGAGTTGAATAAAACATATTTTGAAATACGGATTAAGTATTGCTGGTTTCGCTTAGCTTTTTTGTCCGAGCTAATTCTAACACTCACTAGGACAAGAGTCCTGGCTTGGAGCTTGACTTTCAATTCGATTTCGCAGTCTGGCTACTTTTTGATCTGTGACTTGCATTTGAGCTGTGATTTGCATTTGAGCTGTGACTTGCGTTTGAGCAGTGACGTGCATTTGCACCGTGACTTGCATTAGAGCTGTGACTTGCATTTGAACCGTGAGTTGCGTTTGAGCCGCGACTAGTTTTTCGTTTTTGGCTAACGTTTCGCACCTCTTCTTTTTGCTTATCGGGCCGAACTTCGGAAACATCTTCAAGGCATCCCATAGCTAGTAAACGTTTTCGCAGTGCATAGTGCTGTGTACGAAACTCGATCAAGGCAGGAGGTAGCCGAGGTACATTGACGCGAGTTATCTCTCCAGATTTAAGAGATGTTTTCAAATAATCGAGCTTCTTCAAAAATTCCCTCAAGGCATGGTAGCGGCATTGGTATTTCCGAACAAGACGTCGAACATAATGCATCCATAATATGAAGCGATATTTGCAGCCGAAATAATATGGTATTTGTTGAACATTCTCCTCCAACTTTTTATCCTTATAGTTGTAGCTAATTATAAAGCAACTTGAATCCGGTATGGAGTTAGGATCGATTTGTACTTCTTGAGGTGGCCAATACGGTTTGTCGAAGTGTGGATTTTCAACCAGGTGAAGGTTGCCCGCATTGACTTCGCCATCCGATGGACATTTTTTGGGCATTGCCGTGAGCACTAGAGCGAGCAATTAAAAATTCTTTAAGATACAAAAAAAAAACTTAAAATTTAGTAGAAATTAGATACGTCCGTCTAAAATCTCGTTGAAAATAAACTCATGTTTATTGTTCAAATTAGAGGGAATTGTCAACAACCAATGTGATTGGAAGAGAATACTTGATTACAAATTTGCAAAGTATAAAGTCAATTAAAATCTGACTATAGAAGAGAAAAGAAAAAGTACACTTCGTTTTGAGGTTTCGATTAGAGGATTATCTTCAAACAATAATGCAGAAACTAATAATTTATTTGTTGGTAAGCATTGTGTTTTCACTTACACTAATGCACTGGTTGTCTGTGATGCACTATGAAAAAATCATCTATTAGAAAAATAATGCACATGGGTTGTTCATACTGATTGAGTTAAAGGGTGAACGGAAAGATGGAGCAAAAAAATGCTGAGTAATAAGCCTACAAAGAATTAAACCTAGCCCAACTTTCGTTCTTAGAAAAAGGACCATTCTTATTTAAAATCCTTCTTATTCAGTGCTAGTAATTCAAATGCAATTTATGGGACCATAAATCGATCTTTTTGTAAACACACTCTAGTTTCTGCGATAATGTCATGGTCTCGAGCCACATTTCCAAGCCTCTTGATCAATTCCATCCCTCCGATGTAAATAGGGTCTATCCCGCTGCCGTCTGCTATAAAATCTGCCGGAAAAGCTTTTTCAAGCAGGCTCCTCCTCACTAGTATGCTCATACGGAGTTTATCTAGCTTTTTCTTCGTGATTATATTTTCTTCTAAGATGATAGCGTATAACTCATGGTTGGAGCGTTTACGGAATCGCGCATCTTCAGATATGGAGCCATTGATTCTCCGTAAGAATTAGATCAGGACTAAGAGATCAAAGTGCGTTTCGCTGAACACTTAAGTCTTGGATCTATACGTGAGTACTGGTAAGACCATGGTTTTGTGCTACAGTAGGTAGGTCCTGGCGAAATTTCGCAATTTGAAGAGATTTATTTATTTATTTATTAATCCCTTGCGCTACAAATATAATTCCAATTACAGCGCCAAGAAAGCAAAAATAAAAAAAGAATGAAACATAAAAAAGGAAAAGAAATAACAAAAATAATTGAATAATTAGAAAACTAAAATTAGGACTAAGGTAAATAGCAATTCAAGGTAACATTTTCAATACATGCTTGAATTGTAAAAAAGATTGCGGGAGAGGACCAAGCGTAAGGGCATTGTGCGTTCTGCGTAGACGCAGCAAAGGCGAATAGAAATAGACTTCCGTACGTGCAAAAGGAACAGAGAAACCCTCAGAAGAACGACTTGGACGACTATTATCTGTGAACCGAGATCTGTCAAGAAAATGCCTTGGCAAAGTTTGAAGAGGAAACACTCATCGAGGAACAACCTCCGTGATTGCAACGAGGACATACAGAGAAGAGAAAGACGAGAGGAGTAGGGACAATAGGGGATATTAAATTTAAAAAGAAGCGAGGGAGTGAACCTGCGCTGAAGAGATTCAATGGCGTCAGATAAATACTGAAAGCGCGGAGACCAGATTTGGCACGCGTATTCTAGAATACTGCGTACTAAGGAGACATATAAATAAATACAGGAGGAAATGTTGGTAAACATATACGAAGAACGCAAAACAAATCCAGCAATCCTAGAGGCACTGGACGTCATATTCATAACATGAACATCAAATATTAATTTTGAATCAAACGCCACACCCAGGTCTCTAAAATGGTGAACAACTGACAGGGAAATACTAGACAAAGAATAAGAGAACACATGTGGAGTATTTTTATATGCGAAAGACATCTGGTGGCACTTCGAAATGTTCAATGGCAAGAAGTTGTCTTGACACCAGAGATTAAGAGCAAACAAGTCAACTTGCAACTGGTGAAAATCGTTCGCAGACTTGATTGCTCTGTATAATTTTAAGTCATCCGCACATAAAAGACAAGGAGAATTGATAACAGAAGGAAGGTCATTGACAAACAAGATAAAAAGTAGGGGCCAAGAATAGAACCCTGAGGAACTCCGGATGTGCGAAATATAGGAAAAGAAATGGAACCATTAAAAGCAACTCTGCAGAGACGACTATGAAGATATGAGAAAAACCAGGAGAGGAGGGGACCAAAAACGCCGAAACCATTAAGTTTAAGGAGCAGCACGTTGTGGTTCACAGAATCAGACCGAAAAACGTTTTTTTTATTTGAGAATTAATCGGCATATTTCTTCCTCCATGTCGTTATAGGCTGCAAAAATTGAGCCAAGATAGTTGAAGAATTATTCTACTTCAAATTCATGTTTCACCACCCTGAGGGTTTCAACAAATCTAGATGTTCTTTCTGCAGACAATCTCACCATGCATAAGTCAGTATCTGACTGGACTTGATGGATTTCATGCATTGCTTGGCATAACTCCATCTTAAATCAGCTCAGCTGTGTATGCTATTGACTTCAGGGGCTTTGCTAAATTTCATCGGACTTATGGCACTTTCTACCTCTTCTATGCTTGGTGATGGCAGCAAAAGATCTTCTTCTTGTACTGGTGGAGTTTCCAATTTTTTGGTGGTCTGACTGTTTACCAATTCATTACAGTGTACTTTCCATCGCTTTAGAGTGCTTTCAGGACCGGTGATCAAATTGCCCTCTTTGCCCTTATAGTTCGTGCGACGTGATGTGTACTGCGACCTGTTTTGGACTATCTGGTTGAACTTACGCCCCTGGTGTGGATCACGCTCTCTGGTTCTTTCTATTTTACAGATTGATTCTTTCTCCCTGATTGTGTTCTTTTAAGTCTTTCTGCCAAGTTGCTTGTGAAATCTCTTCTCTGCTCTTCCTTGCGTATGAAATTGTTGCATTGCGATGTTCAAAATTCTTACATTCAGTTGCTAGTTTACATTTATCAGCAAACTAGTCGCTCCAATATCTGCGACTGCTGCCTAATATGGCGCCAACAGTACTAATCACAATATTTTTTGGGATGCCCACTTCTCGCCGACGCCCATCCTGGCTCTAGGACTTGAGATCTTCATCGAGGTCTTTCAGTCGAAACGAGACCAAAGGTGTTACTGGCATTCTGGTTGCGTGAGGCAGCATTGCTGATTTGAATCTGAAAGTCCATGTAAATCAATCTGCGCTCAGACCACCCTTCCAACAATAAAGTAATGGAAGTCTATGACCGCCCTTCGTTACGTTCGCACTGTCATCAAATGCGCAAAGATGCGGTTTTCTTATGAGTAACTCCTTTTCGAGTAACTCCTCTAATACTTTACGAGTAACTCCATCAGGTGATATCCAAGTGACCTAATAGATATATTTACGTGGAAACCTGGTACTCACAACGACCAAGCTCTGCAATACTGCTAGTTCTATGATTCGAAGCTCACTGTCATTATTGCCGTAATACGGGCTCCCGACCTATTTTGGCGTTAAGATCTCCAAGGATGGTTTGTTAGTCATATCTTGGGCAAATACTGAGACTCGACCTATTCATAATATACCTCTTTTTCTTTGTCAGCAGGTTCCTCCGTAGGATTGTGAATGTTTATGATGCTGATGTTGACAAATTTGTCTCGCACGTGGAGGGTACATAGCCTTTTATGGATAGCATTAAGGGCGATGATGGTATACCTCATTTTTTGGCTACATCAAGCACATGGTGTTTTGGATAACAATTCTAGTACAAGTCATATTCTTTCTTTTGTAAAACACCATTCCCTGTCCATCTGTTTTCTTGTATTGCCGTTGTATCAGTCTTGTATCAGACAACGTATTGACCAGCTGCTGAGCAGCTCAAGCTCTGTGTAGCGATTTAAAATTCAATGAGAACATTTTCAAATTTTCTACTAGTTTTCGTTTACATGATCGTCATTGTAGTATGATTGTGGTTCCGAGACTTGTTGTTTGGCTTGTGATGAGTGCTTCTGAAAAATTGGTTATCGGTTTGTTGGCAACCTAGCTTGAAAGGGACTAGCCTAATTATATTAACCAACTTCTGATTTAGGAAAATTTGTTGCCCGCAACCACTACGTGTAAGTTCAGATCAAACTTTCACCTGTTGAAATAGATACAGAACATGCATACTTTCACGTTTTACATTTTATTCCCCCTATTTGAATGATTGCTTTGGCTGAAATAATGAACTAAAATAATGTCTTTCTTAAACAAATGTATTTTCTGTGAAATGCCAAATTATGAATTTTCAGTTGAACTCAATGACCTGCGATAATGAGCAAATTCAATAATCACATAGAAAGAGTCAGTTTGTATTTTTCTCTGCAATTGTCAACATAATAAACAACTGCCAGTAAATACATTCGTTCAAACTACCGAATGATGAACAACTTGTTATGAAAATAAGCAACAAATTATGAAACTTCCTAAAGCTTGGTACTATGCTCGATCGAAACGAATTGCTGCGGAAGGTATCCTTTAATTAGTCCAAAAATAAAATACCGGTATTAAATGTCATTTTGAGAATCAAAATATCACATCGATAAAAAAAATTGAGAAATTAGAGCGCTTATTTCTTTTCGTTCCTACGTTTTCTGCAACAAAAGCAACACCTAGCACTTTAAACCGAATGTCCCACCTTGAAACGAGCAAACATCATTTGCTTCACTCATCGTAAAGCAAACCGTAGCATTGAAATAGCTGTAAAATGGCATTTCCATCTATTAACGTTCACTAATTCGTCCCCGAGCATAGTACTGAACAGCGAAGAGAAATTTCACAGGCGAAATGGAGCTCACCGAAAGCTCATTTTCGACAGTCCATTTCACTCTGCGATGAACTAGACTTAAGCATTGAAACTTTTGCGGAAGATAACCCTTAAAATTGACAGATGGTAGCCCTAAATGGATTTGTTTTTGTATGACCGCTTTTTGATAATATTCTTGGTGGTGCTTGCCTCCGCCCACTAAGACTGGGAATCAAGCTAGTTGCTTCAACTCTCACTGATTTTTCATTTCATTACATCTATTTTATCTGAGGTACCAGCACAATGTGTGATTATCTGTTCCAAAGTAAACCTTTTTTAGAAAACTTTCACTAAATTACATTGTGTGTTTTCAATTCAATCATAGTTTCGATAAACGTGAACCCCAGGCTGTAAAACGAGTTTAAAAGTAAAAGTAAAGTAATCCCACGACAACCCTCGTACGGGTCTAGGGGTTGAAGCTGGTAGAGAGCTTCATTACAATTTTTTTTTAATCATTGTGAATACGAGTGTGGAGTGATTAGTTCCACGACTCACTTTACCCCTGTTTTAAATCAGGTACCTAATCAGAGCTAGGTGAACTCAAAGCTTGGTGCGCGGACCCTCGTCCGAACCTGGATTCGAACCAGGGAGCTAACACGCAAGAAGCCAGTGCTCTACCCACTAGGCTACTCAAACGAGTTTACTTGAAGAATTTACAGAACATAGCTTCGAATAAACATAGGTAAATTTTCATTATGTTATAATCAAGTATCAGAAACTTATTTTAGAATTGTCGTCACATATAAAACATATATTTTAAATTTCCACTTGTTTGACAAATTCATTGAGAAATCTGTCCAAATCAGTTTTTTTTTCATAGATCGTGATATTACAATCAGATCATCAACCAAATCGTTACAAAGCATAGTACACAAGATACTCGTTAAGCTGAAAATCTTTTGATATTTACTTTATGAATCGTACTTGTACACGCTTCAATACTGAGAGCATCATAGCACTTTATTAATTGTTCATATAAGTAAGTTATTGACATTGCAAACTTTTAAAATCAACATTTGCATAATGATCACAAATATCACGACGACTGATTTAATTTCTGACATCAATTCCAAGCATCTAGGTGTATGTGTGGTATGAAAAATCGTGACCGGGTAATGAATTTTACTATCGGATTTTACGAGCGATGATTAATCGGTGACAAAGTGTGATCAAGCTCAGTATTTTATTTTTATACAGATGCTATTACGTTCTTTCTCTTTCTATCTCACACATAAAATCACTGAGAAAATAATTGAAAATTTCACACGCTGGCGGAATGCGTGACTCTATTCTAATTAAATTGCATAATGGGCTAAGTGTCTCTCTAGTAGCCTCGTTTTTTGCACCTCTATCGAGAGCTGATTAGGGTAGGTAGCAATGCCACCTACCCTGGCTAGCTTTCGATAGAGGCGCCAAAAACGTGCCTAGTATTGAAAGTTTGCTAGTTGGAATGTGTACGCAAAATATTGAGCCCAGTCGTTATTATTAGTGAAATTTCCTAAGCATTTCATGCTGTCAAAATCACGGAAAATATCTGCAAACTGGTTCAAAGACGTGATAAATGGTGTTGCGATATTTATAAAACTTCAAAAAGTGCAGTAAGTGATTAAAATATGGAAAATAATGTGCACATAAAATTAAAACCTAACCGAAGTTATTCGATCAACCTCAGCTGTGATGAGTGTTGACTCTACAGTTATTGAAAGCAATAATCAGGATGTTTTTAGAATTGATCGCGCAAACTTGGAAAATTAATCGTTAAACTTACAAACAAAGCAGTTAAGGACAACTTCCTAATTTCTTTCAAATCACCGAAATCATTAAAAAAGCGAAACGACGAGACAGGTTTTTCTGCAAAGCTGATTCACAAAAACCAGGATGGCGACAGTCAGCACATACAGTGTACCAATAATGTCTTCGTACAGCAGCTATTTGAAACTCAAGTGTTAAAAAACAATAAATTGACGCAAGAAATTTGAAAAAGTTTTAATGCAGATTTATTCATTAAACATTTTTATTTAATTTAGAAACAAAACCTAATCCATTTAAATAATTCATTACGAAGTTATTAGCTAAAAATAAAACAAAGTACACAATTTGCCTCCAATAAAGTCTTCGTGCACTCACGAAATAGCTTATAAAAAATCTTAAAACTGTAGATACATTTTATGTTAATATTTAGTTGGGTAGCCTTTGTTTTTAATCACGGCTTTAATCGATTTAATATGGAGTTTAAAGTGGAAAACCCAATTTTGTTGTGATTTTGTCATAGAGAATTCACTGCGGCAGTCTTTTTCATCTAGATCGATTGAGCGGAAAAAGAATCTTATTGATTCGAGACAACCAAGGCCACAAAATTCGCTCAGTCAACCGTTCGCAAAAGGCACTTTTCTTGCAAATTATATGAGGAATTTATTTTTGCTGTGGTATTGTTATGTTTTAGACATATTATTATGTGCTCTTGTAAATGGCATGTGCTTTTGTTAAGTTTATGATTATTCTTTTTGCTGTTTCATCTATTCACTTCCCATTCATCTCCTACTGTTTCTGATTTCTTATCTTCAAACCATCATCATCACACCGTCCCATCCCAGCAAGAGTGCTCTAAAGTCTCTTGGGTTTTGAAATGCCTTGGCTCAAAGCAATTAAAATCACAGAAAATTGAATTGGCTGATTAGAGCGAGATTTTTTGTACATACTTTAAACATACGAGCAGCAAGCATAAATTCGAAAAAATACTTCAAAATTAACGAACTTAGACATGTACTTATATATAAGTTATGCAGACAGAAGAAAACTGAAAATGGTAGACCAAATTATGTCATTATTTTTTCCAGATCGATGCACACCTATCTAATTTAATTTGCTAAAAGATGCATTAAGTCCTCAATTATTAAAAAACTTTGACCACTTATTTAATCTGTGATATGTTTTCAACTTAATTTTGTTTATAATTTAAAAAAATAAATAAGTATTTTTTATGCTTTCAAATACTATACATAATTTTAACTTCTCTGAGTTTCTAGATCTAAGTGAGTAGGAAAATCACTAAAACAAGCAGTTGACAATCAACTACTAACTTTTAATATTAATATGGTCAGCATTGAAATACCTACTTGATATTTTACACAATATTTCAACAAATTCTCATATATAGTTTATCTATATTATTATATATGTATATATATTTGGTTTGTGCTTCCCAAAGTCTCAAAACCACGAACCGCCACTAATTTATACGTATGTGATTTCTCTGGATGGCATAACTTGAATTGTTTATCCTTAAATTTTTTCAAGCTATTTTCCATGTCCTATTCACTAAAGTTTCACATTCATGTCTTTATGTAGTTTTTCGTACTATCCTTTGTTCTGTTGAACGTTTCACTGACCTTGGAGTCGCCATTGATTAAAAGCTGAAATTCGATATGCATGTACTCATCACCAAAAGAGCTTCTCGGATTGCTGGCTTTGTGATTCGCTTCTTAAGTATTTCTGTATATGTCCACGTCTGCGTTACCGTAGACTGGTTTATAAATGAATATTGTAGCCAAGAATGGTGTCCTCATCACAAATACTTTTCAGATACTGTTGAATCAATTCATTCGTTTGGATCTACCTTAGAATGGATATGTATCTCCCGTTTGCATTCCTTTCCTCGAGGAGCGAAGAGCTTACTTTGATAATTGCTTCCTCTTCAACATTTATCGTGATCATATTGCATCTTTTCTCAAGCCTAATCAGGTCTACCAGTGTGTTTAAAGTACCTTTGAGAATGTGTCTGTTCTTCCACTCTCCTGTTCGAAAAATCGAAAATATTTTTTGTTTTTTTAACTATCCCCTTTTTAACTATCAGAATGAAGTCATCTGACCTGCCTCTACCTCTTTCACCTCCACACCTCTCTGAGCTTCCTCACCCTCATCCACCCGACGGTCGAAGCACTATTTTCGGGACAAACGTAAAAACTATGGCAGTCGGCTTGTAACTGGCCAATTGGTTTTTAGAGCTATTAGCCGTGAAACAAGCGATGGGTTTGTAATTCCCGTTGATGCAAGAGACAGCAAAACTTTATTGGTAGCTATCACAGAAAATGTTGCTGATGACACGGTTCTGATTGTTTGGCGTACAAATGACTTTCTCGAACAAGAGTGCTATCAACATCTGAATGTTAATCACTGAGAGAATATTATTGATCTGGTGACCGGCGCCCACACTCAAATTGAGAAAAAAAGCCCACTTGCCCGATTAAATATCCGCTTTTTCTTCAACTGACATTTTGATTGCAATGACGAAATCAAAGCATATTCTAGTGTTATGGCAACCATGTATTTGATCTCTCATGCCAATTACGTGAAAGAGGCCGCTGCTTCATCATCCATCATTTCATCAAATGTAACTAAGCTGTACTTATTTCAGAATGCCAAATACATTTTTTCATCCTCACGTTTCTCTTAAATTGTTATCTCTTTTTTTGAAACAAGTTCTAATGAAGAATTCTAATCCTTGTCTGTTATTATGATTAGCAATAAATTATTGTTATTATTATTCACCTTCTTTTACTTTTTGATATCATTTTTTGAACACGCCACCTACTTCGCCTCCATATTCCCGGCTCCAACCATCGGAATGATATCATCTGACCTTGCATCATCCTCTTGATTCCCTGCGTGCAAATAATACGAAGGTCAAAGGACTCCATTCTGATAATATAAAAGTGGAACTGGGGAGGTGGTAGCGCAGGGGGTGGACACGGCTCTGTTCATTCTGATCAACCACATTTTGATGGCTAAAAAGTGAAAGGAATAAATAAACTTGCCTCCACTTCACTCCCTGGAGAAGAGTCCAATGCACGCACAGAGGGTGGAAGAGATGAAGATTGGTTGAATAACTCAACTCTGATGGCTAACAGTGGAGGCCCGGTGCTGGGGTTTGCATTTTTAATTTAGAAAAATATTCGACTGGTTACCCCTACCCTTGTACCTCAACTTCCCCGGCTCCATCAAAAACAATTTTCTAGTATTGGGCAAGGTCAGCCCAACCTACACCTTTCTCCGATGGGCGGTCCAATAATCTTGATATTTACCTCTTATTCTTCTTTCCTATCGAGTCACGCGATTGAATTCTTTTTTCGAAAATCTGTTCAGGCAATTGGTCGAGAATTATACCTGATATTAAAAGTAATAAGCGAATTGAGTAAAACAAGTTGTAATTTAAAATTATAGTGGTTTATAATTAATTGGTGAGAAATTGTATACACATGCCTCCTGCAGCTACAAATCGCTTAGAAGGCGTGGCCAAACAACATCCGTTTGAAACTTATCTGCTTAGCGGAGTCCACATTCTTCAGGAAAAAAGAAATAAATTTTGCACGTTAATAATCAATAGGAGAGCTTGAGTTTCGTAGTGATTAGAGCACTGGCTTCTTGTGTGTGGGGTTCCTGGTTCGAATCCAAGTTCAGGCGAGAGATCGCAAATCAAGCTTTAAGTTTACCTAGCTCTGAATAGGTACTTGAATTAATCAAGGGTAAAGTGAGTCGTAGAACTAATCACTTCACACTAGTATTCAAATTGATTGTAAATTTGTGATGAAGCTCTCTATAAGCTTCAACCCCTTGACCCAACAAGGATTGTCGTGAGTTTACTTTATTTTTTAAGGATCAACTGACCAAATTAGCTTCCATACTGTAATAAACGCTCTTTTTCGATTTCTATCACTTTATTTCTTACGTACAAATTTCTCTACATATAAAAATTATGTACACAGTATGCGTTAACAATAAAATTAATTTAAATATAATACGAAAAACCTACAAAACTGTTGATTAGTACATTATTTGATCGTTGTTGACAATGTGATGCGTTATTGAATAACAATACTAATACGTAACGGATATAACAACTTTTTTTAAGTAGTTGAAAATATTTGGTATAGTATTCAAGTCACTTGAATGCATGTAAAACACACTCTGCGTGGCTTGAGACACAAGAGTTCATTCATTTCTACTGAAAACATGAGGTATTGTAAACTATGTCAAGGTATGCTATGCATAAACTCAACGTAGCGCGGCAACAACAAAAACTGTAAATATTACGTTAAAAAGAGCAATGACCTGCTTCTTTGCCGAGTTATAATATGGGAAACGTCCTTCCAACAAATTGTAAATGGGTGTTGTCGACGACAGTCCATTATCAACGTAAGCAGCACCCTCATGAGGATAGCTATTCGGGTCTGTTCCGATGTTACCTGCTCCAAAGCTGTTGGTGTACACGTAGCCGAGGCTTCCTGTTTTCGACCGCAGTATACGGAAGTTGATTTCGTTTGGATTCAAACGGCCAGCCACAAAGTTGTGCAATCTATTCACGACTACGAACAAGTTACCGAGCTCGTCGAAGGACATACCGTCGACCCACTGAATGAAATCATCATCCTTGGCGACGATCCTTTGATTGCTGATTGTGAATGGTTGGAACGAGTCCCATTGTGCAATGGCGTGCTCCTTCAGGAGACCAAAATATAAGATTCCTTGATTGTCCATAATCATACCGTCCGTTTGCGAAGCTTTTAAACCATAATCCGTTACGGCTTCGAGTACTTGCCGTGGTGTTGATCGCCTCGGGAATTCAGGATCACGCAGTATTGACGCAGGTAGTGAGTATAAATGATAGCTCGATAGTGGGCAGTAATAAACGTTTCGTTCGAAATTCTCATTGCTGAATTTTGGCGAGTTGAGCGTCAGAGTATCGCCCGTGTTTGGGTTATAATACGGGCCTAGAGCGATCCCGTCAATATGAATTGAAAATTGTAAATTTGTTCCATTCACAATGAACTGAACCGCATTCAAGGCAGCACGCATCGAATTGTTCTCTCGAACTTTCCAAGAACGATTCAGTTTCCTGGAGAATACAACAATACCAGGATCGGAACCACTATTGTCCGTTATATACGCAAATCCACCCAAGGCATCATCTACAACAACTTTGTTTAAGTAATTCGTACCACGAGCTACAACCTCCTCAGGGAATTCGTGTCGATGCAGGATTGTTCCATTCCGTTTGAGGTCGAGTAGTACCAGTTTAGGTGGGCATGTGAAAACCGGACGTTCGACTGAAAAAAAAGAAAAAAGCGGTTATGGGTTTATTGATGAGAATTTTGATCTATTTTGTGTTTTGACTCGCGGAAAAGGAATCAAGTTATTTAAGCTACCTCTATCTATTTGCTAAAATTATGAATTGCATTAATAATTAACTAAATCGCAGCTATCTATTATGTAGTGTGCTGATGTTGAGCATACCAGTCGAACGCATCTCTCCACTGAAACTGTAAATTATGCAATAAATTTGCTGCTATCTGTTTTTAAACCCCTCATATAACAAATATCACTTCAAATGTACACAAAAATCATAAAATTACGCCCAAATACCATAAAATGATCATAAAACTAAGTTGTTTATCTGCTTTTATCGTTCTTTTTATCCAAAATTTATGATATTTTCTTTGGTAAACACATTTTCATTACCCTTCGAGCACGCAAATGCATTTGCATATTTGAGTACATACGCATATGCATGACACAAAAAGTACGCAGAGAAGAGGTCATTTTATTAATAGTGAATTTATTATTCATTAGTTAGTAAGCTACAACATTTATTTTCGCGTCACTATCTATGTAGTGATATCGGCATCCATTAACGATTGACAATCATCACACCGGGTTTTGAGTTGACCTGGGTGCGAGTAGGCACCTACTTGAGTCAAAGCAAAGATAGGGCAAATTATAAAACTAAACTGTCTAGACACGAAAACATTGAGTGCAGATGAATTATCTACCAACGAGTTTTCGATTCGTTTTAGAAAAAATTTGAAAAATAATATTTTGAATTTCAGTTGAACAAAAAAATTTAAGCAAAAATCCATAGTTATTTGCAATGGAGCATTTATTGTGTACGATATTTGCTGTAGTTGTCAAGTTCTTTTGCGCAAATTCACGGAGAATGACAACTTACACGGAAAAAAAATTTAGTATTTACCCAATTTTATGTATCACTTATCCTATAGTGTATAGGGTATATATGGACAGTGACCATTTATAGTATTTTTAGACATATTTGCATAGTACAACCCTATGAGATATTTTAATATAGTTTTATGCCAAAAGCTTCCATGAGCTATACGACTTTTGTCTGAGAATCTTGGCGAACGTAGAGATACACGACAATATTTCTTACGATAACTTATTTGATAATATACAAAATTATTTAGATTCCAATAACTAAAACATGTTAAACTTTCCCATGTTTCCTTGAGCAAATTGCCAGTAAGCATAGGCACTGCACTGCATCCTTTAGGCTAATGTCTAAAACCACTGCACACTGCATCAGTTGGCATTTGTTTGACAATAACTTACCGGATAAGAGCAATTTAAATTTTGGTCATAATTTGGTTGGAAGCATTGAAGTGAAAATGGACCAGAAATTAATTGAGCAAGTTCGAGAAAAATCATTTTTGTTTGATAAAAGAGAAAGAAAAGAGAATGCGTTCACTCTGCACTGCATCGCAATGCGTTTCATTTCCATACATACATATTTTTATTTGCAACGTACATACATCGTCATACAACGTAATATAAGGGCTTCGCAGCATAACATGAATATGAATTATATCGAACATCGAAACGAACACAATTTTGCTATGTGGCATATGAAACTTCTTTGATAGAATAGAAGACAACACTTAAAACGTACATACAACATTAGATCAGAAGCGTTACGATACCTTTTGCAATGGATACCATATTGTATGGTTGAAATTATTTTCATAATATGAACAATGCATATAAAGAAAAGTAAAGTTTATTGTTATTTATGAGGGAAGTGACCATACACTTTTTTGTAAACAGAACCTTTTAATATGTAGTTGCAAGCCATTACATATACACTGAAAAAAATCCACATGGCGCCCAGAGCCATGTAACATAGCGCATTATTTATGGCGCCATACGCTATGTACATAGTACTCTGAGCTATGCAATATAGCTCCCAGAGCCATAATGTCAGAATCTACATAGCGCGTGGTCCTATGTAACATGGCGCAGCATTTATGTTTCCACACGCTATGTACATAGTGCCCTGAGCTATGCAGTATGGCTCCCAGCGCCATAATTACATGGCACAGAAATTATGGCCCCACACGCTATATTACATAGTGCCATGAGCCATGTAATATGGCTCATGGCACTCCAATTATAACTCGCAGCCATGCTGTGTGAGGAAACGTATAAATGTCAGCAAGTGACATTAGAGCTTGTGTCTACATAATTGACTCATATTGAACTAAAGTACTGGCTGCGATATTTTCGATACTTCGACCGCTGAATTTTCACACTGGACCAGGAACATTCAATAGTGAGTATGTTGACTCGAATTTATCGAATTTATATTTGGTGGAATTTATATTTGGTGCACTGAAAAAACACATAGCGCCAGACGCCATAGTTTATAGATTTCTGGCGCCATGTACATAGTCGATTTCAGTCGATTTGTGATAAAATATAGCGCCATACTCCATAGTACATAGGAGCAGATGCTATGCTTATAGCCCTCCACGCCATGTACTATAGTCCTCCACGCCAAGTACCATAGTCCTCAACGCCATGTACTATAGTCCTCCACGCCATATACTATAGTCCTCCACGCCGTATACTATAGTCCTCCACGCCATATGCTATAATCTTCCACACCATGTACTATAGTCCTCCACGCCATGTACTATAGTCCTCCACGCCATACACTATAGTCCTCCACGCCATGTATATGGCTTTGAGGACTATAGTGCATGGCGTGGAGGACTATAGTACATGGCGTGGAGGATTATAGTGCATGGCATGGAGGACTATAGTACATGGCGTGGAGGAATATAGTACATGGCGTGGTGGACTATAGTACATGGCGTGGAGGACTATAGTACATGGCGTGGAGGGCTATAAGCATAGCGTCTGCTCCTATGTACTTTTCGCCATGTATTATGGCGTGTGGCGCTATATTTTATCACTATCCCTAAATCGACTATGTACATGGCGCCAGAAGTCTATAAATTATGGCGCCTGGCGCCATGTGTTTTTTCAGTGTAGTAAGATATTCTTAATGTTGATTTTACTATGTTGCTATGAAAAATACCTTTAAGTATAGTGCGGTTGAACATAAATATGCGAATTTTCACGGCGAAATAATGCAATTTTCCCCAAATTCAGTGTTACAAATTTATAGGAATATTAACCAAGAACATTTTTCTCAGTGTAAACAAACCTATTTTTGATTTTCAACGAACAATGAAAAATACGGTCAAATTAAAGAACTCTAGCGCATAGGAATCGTTGAAAACACTGATTTTCGAAAAAAAAAAAAAAAAGTAGAAGAATCGTGTAGATTTTTAATACACATTCTACCAAAATTGGTCGTTATTGTAACTAACCTGCATCGAACCTCAGAGAAAGGTTTCCATAGTTACCACTCGCATGACTTTCAAAATTGAGGAGAGTAAAACACTTTTTATTTATTATTATTATTATTATTGTTATTGTTGTAAAACTTCTTTAAAGTCAATAGTGAAAATGAGCTGTCCAACGTGCCCTGCAAATTTCGTTTTTATCTGAAGAATGCATCGAAAGTTACAGGGATAAAAAGATTTTTTGGGTCGGCATTCGTAAAATTCTTTTTTATTTATTTTATTTTTTTTATTATTATTTATTACTTCTTTTCATTGTAAATGTTTATCATGTGAAAGTTTATTTGCAGTATATGCTGGTACGAAGATGTCTGGTGTTGGCAGCACTTTCCTAGCACCACAGTCAAAAGTACACCAAATCTGCTTTTCGTTGAAACCAACTCACCCTGTGAATTTCGTTTCGACCCAATAATTCCATAGAAAATGGTTAGGGGTGGAAAGAATTTTACGGTTTCCTCTATGATGCTATTTTACAATTCATACCCACTTATTGCGTAGATAAGTGAAACGATGCCCCTTGGTTCAACTCTGAAGCTGCGCTTGTATTTAAGTTGAAAGATATAGCTCGCAGAAATTTCAAGCGCCGAGCTTGGAATTCGATTTGATCGAATACAAGACGTTGTGATCTGAGGCCAAATGCAATGTGAAACTTCCTACGCGTACTTATTTTTAGAGCGTCGAGTCGTGGAACTAGTCAAATCACTTTCTGGAGATACATACACTCTCTCAAAAGCTTTCCTAACATTCTTGATAATATGTTCCTTGATGAAGCGACGTTTTTTCATGCGTATGAAATATATTTCAAAACGTATGTTTCAAAATTTCATCAACAATCGATAAGCAAACTGCCTTGCTGACCAATCCCTTCTTGGAACAAGAATTAAAATTAAATAATATAAAAAATAAACTAAAAACTTTGAGCATCTCCGCGAAATCCCATTGGAAGATATAAATAATCGACCATTCATTTTCAAGCATTCGCTTCTTCATGAGCTCTCAATGGCCGAAATTAACAGCAACAGGCCGAGACTGATTAGAAAAGACAAGGCAACCTCTCCTATCAAAGAGCTGACTTCTACACCAGAATCAACAATCAACCAACACGGATCTTTTATGTTTCCCTGTACGAAGCCAATATAAAAATTTGGTCCATATTCATCGAAAAATGAGTGGGACATTCGCATTGAAAAAATCAGAAAACAGAATAAAAATCGCCAAGATTATGGATCACACTTCCAGTTACCGATAGATACCGACAAAGTAGCCTTTTTCGTCAAAGGAATTCCTCCCACTGCTGACCAAAGATGGCTGAATAAGTTTCTCGAAGCTGAATTATACATCACTGGTTATTATATGCCATAACTTCCACAATGGAAACATAACTCACAGAAGCGGTATAAGGTTTTCATTCCCTCAAAATATGCTTAGATTTTCATGAGTTTCGATGGAAGTAGCAGCAGCTTCGACTGGAATGGCGTTACATTTTCTTTCTTTATCCTTGGAAGAATCAAATCACCAACAATAGCCTTAAGAAAGGAACTAATTCTGTAAAATTATATTTCACATAATGTTACTAGTACCCGTAAATCCATCGATTCAAAATCCTAAAACCTTATCCAACTAAATGACTACCACTTCTAAAACACCCCACTCACTCTACGGTATTAACAAATAATTTAACGTCGAATGGTCCTTTTAACACTTTTCCTACTCGTAACGACTCATTAGCACCACAACCTACTGATGCTTCCGTTTCTTCTCACCAAAATGCAAATTCTTTATGCTCTAGTCAGCTGGCCACTTATGTCAACTGAGGCAACTACAAATAGTGTCTCCCTTGACAATTTGATGACAACTCCTTCTCGTCGAAAAACAGTCAACTCTGTTAGACATTTATCCTAACCTAACACCTTCTTTAAATGGTCTCAGACTCTTTTATCACAATTGTGATGTTATGAGAGGCAAATTAAATAAATTATATATTGATTCAAAATCCTGTCACTTAAATTTACTCGCCTTCACGGAAACTTGGCTAAATGATTCCCATAAGAATGAAGAGATCCTAGATAGTAGTTGGGCAATTTACAAAAGCGGTCGTGACTATTGTTCCACAGGTCAATTGCGAGGAGGTGTGGTTTTACTGGCGGTTGGCAACACACTTTCCAGTGAGTTTATTGACATCACCCACAATGTATTGTTCCAACAAATAGTTATTCATGTTTCTTTGAATAACAATTTCATTTACATTAGTTTGGTCTATATCTCACTTAGATCGGACGAATCGGTTTACAATCATTTTTGTGAATTGATATCTTCCATGACAACGTCTGTAAATGAAAAAGACAAAATAATTTTCCGAGGGGATTTCAATTGTCCCAACTTCTGTTTTATTCCTAAAAAACGACGCGTTTATTCTCCCTGTCCTTTCAGATTCCAACGACTTCAACCTTACGAGTACTTTTTATGGCAACGATTTGCAGCAAGTCTCTCCAACTACCAACCAAAACGGTCATTGGTTGCATCTTGTTTTTGCAAACGCTTATGACGAAGTAGTGGTAAGTCCAACTAGTGACGCAGAGCATCTTTTTTCCAATTGTTTACACCACACTGCACTATCAGTTGAGCTTCCCACTCCTTATTCTAATTACTTAAAAACGTACAATAATTTAATTGTATATGACTTTCTTAATGCGGACTACCAAAGCATCCACTATGCACTTGCCCCTATAAATTGGACGAATACTCTTTCAACGTTAGATCTTGAGGAAGCTATTTCCACTTTCTTTCCGTTGAAAGATATATAAATAAGATAAAAAGGAAGAAAAAGTTTTCTGAGCCATGGTTTGATAGGGACCTTAGACAGATGCGAAATCGTGGGAACAAACTCTATAAGCTGATCAAAAACAATATTGACGTTAGTTCTGCTGTTCAGGAAGAATATAATGAAGTTGCTATGCAGTTTTTAGCAAAGTGTCACGATTCTTATCACAATTACATTAAGACAACCGGCGAAAATATAATCCGCGACCCGAAATTTTTTTTTTACTTTGTTAATGTCAATCGAAAAACTACTGGTTATCCATCGTCGATGTTCTTTGATAATATCACTTCTTCCTCTCCTAATGCGATTTGTGATTTATTTGCAGATTGTTTCCAGAATATTTGTAATGCACCAAACCCATCAAATTCACACCTTTCTTTCTCTCATTTTACTTCGACAGCTTTGGTCAGCCACTTAGAAATTTCACGTGATGAAATACATAAAGCTATTTCGGAATTCGACTGCAACAAAGTTCCTGTGTCCGATCTTCTTCCTCCAACTTTCTTGCGCTAGTGTGTAGAGCAGCTTATAACCCCCTTTCATATTTTCTTCAACAGACCACTTTCGTCAGGAGTTTTCCCATCTTGTTAGAAACTTTCGTATGTCACACCCATGTTCAAAAATGGTGATAGACACTGTATCGGAAATTATAGGGGCATTGCCAACTTATCTTCTATTCCGAAACTTTTTGACACGATTGTCTACGATAAACTTTCCCCACTTGTTGACTCCCGTCTGAACGAGTAACAACATGGCTTTAAAAAAGGTCGCTCAACTACCACGAATTACAGTCCTAATTTCAAACGTCCTGTGTAAAATGGAGAAAGGATACCAAATCGATGCAGTCTATACAGACTTTAGTAAAGCTTTTGACAGAGTTGACCACACTACCTTAATTCTAAAGCTTCAGAAATTCGGACTTGCCGGATCTTTGCTTTGTTGGCTGACTTGCTACCTTCGCAGTCAAACACAATTGATAAAATTTATCGAAAAATATTTCTGCCACCTCTGGTATACCTCAAGGTAGCCATCTTCGCCCACTTTTTTATATATACTTCATCTACTTTATGCAGACGAGTTCAAAGTTTATCACATCATTATACCTAAATCCGCTGCACTCTTTCTCCAATCTAAACTCGATTCACATGATCATTGGTGCAATGAAAACAAGCTTTCTCTCGACATTGCTAAGTGCCAGGTTATAAGTTTTTCCTGAAAATGCACGGTCTTACATAACACGTACTTCCTCGGCAATAGTTTTTTAGCTCGAGTTGAAAACGTTGTTGACCTTGGTGTTATCTTGGGTGAGAAACTTCGCTTCACCTTGCATTATGATAATATACTTTTCCCGTGCAAACTTATACATCTCACTTGTGCGCCCTATTCTCGAATATACTTCCATTTGCTGAAATCTAGCTTTTGATATCCACAATAAAAGACTCGAGTCCATACAAAAGCAATTCTTACTTTACGCCTTGGGAGAACTACACAACCCTTATGATTTTAATACCCTGCCTCCTTTCGAGTTTCGACCGGGTCATCTAAACGTATTGACACTTGCATGCAAAAGAATCATGATTTGGGCCTGCTTCACATTCGACGTCATTAGAGGTGTTGTTAGAGTTGAATTCCTGAGTAGCAAAATGGTGTTAAATATGCCTGTAAGAAACACCAGCTCCACTCGTTTATTTAAAGAATATCAACATTCCACTATTTACGCAGCTAATGAGCCGATTAATAGATGCTGCAGGATATTCAATAGCATAAGTAATTTGTATTCTCCAACGATTTCAAAATTGGCCTTCAAATCCTCCCTTTTCCAAGCTATCCGCAGCCCCTAATGTTAAAATGCATGTCAATGTTTTATTTATTTGTTATTTATTAATTGTTATTGATTTAATTGCTACTTATTTAAATTTTTGTTTTCTTTTCTTTTTTATATATATGCATACATAATTTTTCAATTTTGGCTTGCATTGTTTATAGAATTTGTACCTTACTTTGTTAATAAATAAAATTAAAAAAATAATTTTTATTCTAATTGCTAAGGAATTTTTTAAAAATTCAATAGTATTGTTCAAGGAAAAGCTACATCGTAATTTGCTATTCCGTTGTAAATATATCCTGTTTTAAGTCTCCATCCTCAATTCTGCTTCCTCTGCCTTGGTGAAGTTGTTCCAAAAGTTTGCAGAATATACAGGGTGTTTTTTAGAGGTAGAGAGCTTTAAGTTGGCAGCACTTTTTCATGCTACATATAGTGTGACAGCTGTTATGCGTTTTATTGTTAGTTTGGTTTGCCATTTTATCATGAAAAGATTAACGTTTGAGCAACGTCTGCAAATTGTGCAGATTTATTTCGAAAAAAATGGTTCTGTTCGAGAAACTCATCGCGCACTCCGTCAATTTTATGGCCGACATAATCGTCTATTAGAACAATTAATTCGACTAACCATGGATCGTTTCCGCACCACATTTACTCTCACTGATAAAACGCATCTATCCAGACGTCATACAGTGCGTAATGAAGAAACCATAGCAGCTGTAGAGCGTAGTACCGATGAAGACCCATGTGTGTCCATTCGACAACGTGCTCAACAATTAAACCTGTGCCTTTCCACATTATAGAAGATTTAATGGAAGGATCTTGGTTTGCGGGCTTACAAAATCCAACTCGTGCAAGAATTAAAGCCAAAATACCACTGGGGACGGCGTAAGTTCGGTGTATGGGCCCATGAACAAATTGCTGCAGATCCCGCGTTTCATGAGAAAATTTTGTTTAGCAATGAGGCTCAATTCTGGTAGAATAGCTACGTCGATAAATAAAACTGCCGCATTTGGAGTGATGAGCAACCACAGGCGGTTGTCCAAACACCGTAACATTATATTCAAATAAAAATGGCAGAGAATTATCTTTCTAATAAACCCCATTTTTGGCAATCAAAACAATTTATCCGTATTTGAATTATTTTCAAAGTTCGATACCTCTAAAAAAAACACCCTGTATTTTCAGTATATGTAAAGCTGTACCTGCCGTCAAAACTCTAGTATCTTTACTTTTGATCTTCCTAAGGTATAAGTTTCTAGTTTTTGGGTGTCACGCTCTTTTTGTCCCTCATCACTCCTGGACTAATTTCCAAAAACGCAGAAACATATGAGATCATGAAAGAACTGCATATTAAATTTCAAACATACAGCAGCTTCCTTTACTCTGCTATGCGTATTGACGCTGCAGCCACTCTGCCTTTTCCTCCAATTTTCGAACAGAATTTCTAAAACCTTTCAAACACGTGTACGATCTACAATTTGAATTTGGTTGGATTTCTTTATTAAAGTTCCCATGCATCTTTGGGTTGTGGGATTTCCAAAAGCGTTGAAACACGACTTTTCTTAAATTTTGAGCTATCAAGTTGTAAGTCGCTATTCAGATCTGTTGTCAAGACAAGCTGGTACGTCTCTTTTTCGCGAATGGGTGACTGAATTTTCAAAAAATTCAAAGTGCATGTCTCCTTAGTTATTAAGGAGACCTCAGAAACCAAGAGTAGCTCGTGTAGCCCAGTGGTAAAGGCACTGGATCCTAATATGGGATCCTCAGTTTGAATCAAGGCACTAACGGTGGACCACTCTCACTCACACACATTGCCCTACTAGCAACTACTCGTGCTCTTGTTCCCGAGTAGATCACGAGTAATTATACCTTCTTTTGCCGTGATATACACTCAAAAAAATTTTGGTTAAATTTTACCCTTATAGTAGTAGGAAACTGGTTTCCTACTATTAAAGATGTAAATTTACAAAAGTGCGTAAAAAGAATATTTTTTTACGACCAAATCGTGTAATTTCACCCTAAAAAATGATGCAATTTTATGGCTTTGGCGCAAAAGTGAATAGCAAACTAGTAAATTTACACTCTTTTTGCTTCAATTTACAAAAAGCTGTGTATTATTCAGCTGATATGACGTAAAAGCAAAAAAATGTACATCGAATGTGTAAAAAAATTTGTGATTCGTTATTTTAAACGAAAAAATGAATATATTGCCTATTATCACAGTATTAATTATAGACCCACTTTTTAGAGTGTAGCTTTTGAATTGTCAATAGGTGGCTTTGGTATTTTCAAGGTTATGTTGAATGTTCTGGTAGTAAGGAAATTAGAATAAGCTCTCATAATGTGCAAAAAGTTAAAAGATGTAATTTTCTGTTAGTTACTTTTATATTTTCTATCGATTGCGTAGTTTATACTCGTTATTTTATCCCTGTATTTTCAACTGTTTTGCTTTCGAAAACTATTCATACAATTCGACAGGTTGGAAAACTAGCTCGTATAAAAGCAGATGGCGTTCCATTTGTGTTCTAATTAGTAAAAATGGAACATGAACAGGTGAACCAATTTCAGTCTTCAGGAACTTCAATTTCCTAGATGTCAAAGATATAACAATAATACAAATTTGCTATCTAGTAATAAATAAGTATTTTCAGCGATTATTTACAATAAATAACTATAAAAAGTAACTTACCCGGTCGTAATGTTTCCAACCTCCCTGAATCCACCACCCACATAATTCCATCAGCATCCACAGCAATGCCTTGAACGAATTGAAACGCCGAACAATTACCACGCTGATTCATCTCCCAATTGGGGAAAGGTTCCACCCGTGGATTTGTTGGTCCATTATTGTCCGGTGCAATTATCCAGCCCAACGTAGCCGGAACACCAGGCAGCATTCGCGGCATCGTTACATACAAACGATTGGCGAATGCCTTAACATCGGAAATAAGGACATTTGTTGGAATATAGTCACCAACCTGAAGGGCTCTCGATCGATGAATTTCGGTAGGATATGCATAGTCGATAACATTCCACTCGTAGGTTACGCGAAATTGTCGATCACTGGGCGATACGAGCTCAGGGCGCGGGAATAACGGTGGATTAATTTGACATGCTACTAACGTAAACCAAATACTGAAAGTAAATATTGACAGTGCAATGGCGGTGTGACTCGTTTCCCAAGACGAAGCCATAATCTGAAATGAAATAAACATTGAATGTTAGTACAACTATTACATACAAAATGTTGGAATGAAAAGTCAATATGGTAGCGTCAGCGAAATCACGATGTTATGCTAAGTAATCTTTAATCAACCATGTCAATTTGTGACTTGACAATAAGTACGCACTTCATTTTAACAATTGTGTTTGGCTTTGTATTGATTCTACTGAGTGTGGCCATGACACATTATTTATTAGCTAAAAGTAGTTGAGATGGATCTAATAAAAAATTTACTTCACTCATTAAGTAATCCCAGCATTGATTAGTCAGCTTCTGAAAATTATATTTTTTCGGAATATTTATGTGAATCATTGCAAATGAAATACTACTCTTCTGAGAAACATTCAATATGTTGCTAATCAAATGATAACCAAACCACGATATTGAATATTCTCATTCATATTTCGGACAGTTTAGTTTGTTAATTATGGCACTTAGTCATGTGGATTAAGCTAAAGCTATTTTGATCAGCAAAATGCAAACAATTTTACAGCGTGGAAGATTTACTAAACATTTTCACAGCCAAAAAGAAAACAGGACCGATCCTGGTCTGAAAGCTATTTAAAAAAACACTAGAAAGATTGATTTTCGGGAGAAAAGTAGAAGAATTATGTAGATTTTGAATAACTGTTCTATCAAACGTCCTCCTTATTGTAACCTGCATCGAAGGTCATGTACCACTTTAATCCGATTACTGCATTGAAAGTCAAAAGGGTAAAAAGGGTTCCAGAGTTAAAATGCAAGAAAATAAAACACTTGTTTCTTTTTTCACCAAATGATGCCAATCATATGAAAATCTGAAGACAGCATCTCCTAGTATAATAGTGGTGAAAATGCTCAATGCTGGAAACACATTCACGTGCATTTAAAAGTCTACTATAACTGATTCACGTCAAGGTCAACACACCCTGTGAATTTTGTTTTTAACTGATATTAAATACTCGACTTTGCATGTATTATAACCCCAGTACTGCATACACCCTCTTAACCGCCGAATATTAATCCTAAAGAGCAGCTTCTCGGCCCAGTTGTTCCAGACAAGTTGGTCCAAAAACGGAATCTTCCAAGTAGGCCGGCCCTGAAATCGGCACTACAGGAAGAACGTAGTTTAATGTAAGCAAATGTGGTCAGCAACATAACTTTTGGACAAAGTGATTCTTATACTAATTTTCTTCGAAAATCGGTAAAAATAACCGATCGGACATCTAGTTAACTTCATCCAGCGCTACCTTTGATCACTGAGCCGAATGAGATCAAAATAAAACCACAATTTTCACAGCTAGAATATAAATCTTTATATCTGCATACCTTTGCAGTAGCACTTGATTATCCTTCATATCAACATTTAAAGCTTACACCTCAAAACATATTGGGTGTACAAGAATGATTCGACATCTTTTAAATAATAAAAGATGCTTAGCTGTTTTTAAGCTTGAGTAACCTAGCGGATAGAGTAGTGGCTTCTTATTGTGGAGTCCTTGGTTCGAATACAGGTTCGAGCGAGAGACCGCGCATCGAGTTTTGAGTTCACCTAGATACCTAATTTAAATTTAGGGTAAAGTGAGTCGTGGAACTAATCAATCCACAATCGTATTCACATTGATTATAAATTTGATTTAAATTCAAATGAATCTCTCGACCAACTTCAGCCCCTAGACCTGACAAAAAATTGTCGTGGGATTACTTTACTTTGGTGGTTTTTACTTGGAAATACACATTTGCTAAAACTTATAAAACATCTCTGTAGAAGTTTAGTTTTTCGGATGTGTCCCAATTTTCTAAAAGAGTGTAAATGACTTCCTCGTCGACTTTCGCCTTTTTTATGGACGTTTATAGAGGGTTTTGTGAGGGTGTCCGAGAGTTTATGAGGGTCTCGTCCTAGTTCGAGGCGGCTCGAAATGTTATCGGGTTTACGTATCGAGTCAAAGGGATTTGAAAAAAGATCTGGCGCTGGCTCCGATATTAACAAACCTATTTGGTTTGCCCATGAAATCATGGGCAAGATGCATCACATCGGACAAGTTGGATCATACCGGACAAGATGCATGAGTACGGATGGGTACGAGGTACACTGTTCGAATATTTGTAAGCAAATGTCTGAAAAGAGAAAATGCTATCTACCACTACACCACATGCATATCAGCGCATTTAAACTTCACACCCTACAAATCTTCTCAATCTGGACTAGATAAGTTTCATGGCGTACTGAGATACAAAAAAAGGGTCTATCGTTAAAACAAACCGTTTTGACTGAAGACTTTGAATACTCGTCAAATGTTCTGGCAAGTAATTTCCTAAGATGCTCAACGAAACGTTCGGGGAGAGTGTAATTTCGGCTTTATGAAATGATACCTACCTACATACAAAGTATGCATATATGCTCACTTAAACAGAAATGCATACCGTGTAGGTAGGTAGCATTTTCTCTGTTCAGATATTTGTATACAAATTTTCAAACAGTGTACCTTGTACCCATCCGTACTCATGCATCTTGTCCATGATTTCGTTGGCAAACCAAATCGCTTTGTAACCTTTAACTCGATACTTAAAACTGACAAATTTTCAAGCGACCCGGAACTAAGTCGAGACCCTCAGAACTCCTCATAAAACCGACAGGCGTCGGCGGAAAAAAAAACCACACACACTCTCGTGCTTGTCATGTCTTGGCAAGTGTGTGGCTGGAGAAAAACAGGCGAGAACTGACAAAACAACCATCCACACTCTCCTACTCGACTATACTTGTCGCGTCTCGCCTAGAATGTAGATTCGCCTTAAGACATAGTGCTGGCTGGTTCAGACTCATCTATGCTTTCGCGCTGATATATTTAATGCTGCCTCCTCACTGTGGGCCATCATCGGCCACTGCAATGGTCGCAATGATCGCCACAATTATGGTCACCAACCATCACACATTTTCCTCCACACACTGGGCCGCTAGATGGCCCAGTCATGATTTTTCGGTTGCGCATGATGGTCCGCTTTGATGTGTGCGAAAAACCGCTCCGAAAGCCATCCTCGGCCATGATGGCCTACGCAGATGGGCGACATGATGGCCCACAGTGAGGAGGCAGTATAAAAGTGCGCTGCAGAACTATTTGCCTAGAAAATGTCTTAATTGGTTTTTTTTTTAAGTTTGTAGGCCAAAAATTTTCAACTAAAGGCCAATTTTTCTACCCGAAGCTTTCCAATTGCTTTACAGACATCTATGTTTTGTGGATAAACTGGCCTCTTTTGCACTGCCTATAGCTTAGTATACAATCCGGATTCAAACCGGAATTGAAATTAAAATAGCGGAATCGAACTTTCCACTGTTTCAATATCAAATCCTAAATCAATCCACATGACATCAGCGGCTTATCCGACTAAGAAACTGAGAATGAGACTGGATTATCCTGATACAGACATTTGCCCAGAAAGTGAAATATATTCAGCTTCTAAAGGCAAAAATGGTCTTTAATTTCTAATTAACTTTTATGAAATTCATCCAAGCGTTTAATCCTGAACGATCATGGATTATTCATGCGTAATTCATGCTGAGCGGTAATACAGAATTCATTTGGAACGATCATGGACTTTTCACGTAATATACATGTGTTAGAGTGAGAGCCAGCGCCTGCCAGACTTACGTCATAGTATAAAGGCTAAAATTTTGTGGGTATAACTATTTTAAGTCATGGTTTAAGAAGCCAGACGCATCCGAAGGGTCTAACGCTACAAATACACCGAGAAAGCGTTGCCCATGAATATGTAAGAGAATATTATTATTAGTATTAACTACGACCTTTAGAGTTTAGTGAAGTTAAAAAATAATGAAATTGGCATCTATACTTACATATATGTATGTATATATAACTTTCCTCTTTCGAAGGTAAAAGTATACTGCCCTACTAAGCATAAACGTTCTATGTACATTTTATTACTTTCAATATATTTAATGATTTGTGTTGCCGCCGCAGATGTAAATGAGTCATTCCAAATAAAATTAAGAAATTTCGATGCGAGTAATTTACCACCATGTAAAAGTGAGCTAATTCAGCACGTCTTATGAATGGTGCTCAGTTGAAGAACCCGCACATATTGTAGAGGTAGAGGTAATTGTAGAGGTAATTATAAGTATTATTATTATTTGAGTACTAACATATATTTATGCACATGGGCTTTCGTTTTAAGGGTTGATGGATTTGACCTTATAGAAAGTCTGTGGGAGTGTAAGACCCTTCGGATGGATCTGGCTTCTTAAACATTGACCTAAAATAGTAATTTCAACATAACATTCAAATCCCAGCCTTTATACTTTAACATTACTAAGCCAGTTTATTGCACGTATTAGTAACCTGCTACCTGTATAAGCCAGGTTTGTAACCCCTGAACTTTCTTACCTACAGTAGTGAGAATACTCACACAAAATTTCAGCCTTTATACTTTGACGTATGGCTGGCTCTCAGGCTATCCAGTACAAATCAAACCACAAATCATTAAATATCTTGAAAGTAATAAAATGTACATAGAACGTTTATGCTTAGTAGGGCAGTATACTTTTACCTTCGAAAGAGGAAAGTTATATATACATACATATATGTAAGTATAGATGCAAATTTCATTATTTTTTAACTTCACTAAGCTCTAAAGGTCGTAGTTAATACTAATAATAATATTCTCTTACATATTCATGGGCAACGCTTTCTCGGTGTATTTGTAGCGTTAGACCCTTCGGATGCGTCTGGCTTCTTAAACCATGACTTAAAATAGTTATTTAAATATAATATCCAAATCCCAGACGTTATACTTTAACGTAAGTAAGCCCGGTTTTTGCACACCTTTGTAACCTGCTACCTGTATAAGCCACCGTTAGTCAAGGTTTGTAACCCACGAACTTTCTTACCTACAGTAGTGAGAATACACCCACAAAATTTTAGCCTTTATACTATGACGTAAGTCTGGCAGGCGCTGGCTCTTAGTCTATGTCCATCGTTACGAGGCATGCATATAGGGAAATTTTGTCTCAAATGATTATCTATTTTCACTGAAAAGTTTCGAAACTGCTCATAACATTTTCATGCCTAATTCATCAATTCTTTGTTTGCAAGGATATAAACGACTTAAATTATATCGTTTGTATGGATATACATACATATTGTATGTAAGTAAATTTGTATAATTTTACATACATACATATGTACGCAGCTGTGCTAACTTTTCGTAGTTTTTTTTTTAACATTTACTGCCGAATATCAATTCATCAAATTAATGGTTTGGCGACAAAGCCTGGCATGATCAATTTATAAGCAAATGAAAAAACCTCAGTTGCTGACTCATTGTGCTGATGTAAATCGAGAAATATGCTAAAACCTACTTAGCTCGATACACTGAACCAGAGACATCTAGATATCTACTAAAACGGCCCACAGACACGGAGATCTGGTTGCCGACTTGATTGGAGACTTGCGATATTTGCGAACAAACTAGATCTGGGACTAGCCCACAGACTGTGAATTTGGTCGCAGATCTTGCATATCTGCAACCAAGTCGACGACCAGATCTCTGTGCCTGTGGGCCGTTTAACTGATTATTACAACTTGATGATCTCTAGTCTGACAATCACGTAAGTAAGCTTATAATAGCAGAGATTACGACGCATTTTCTTCATGGCAGTTGTTGATCTATCTCGACCACCTTACCCGTCATGGGAACGAATGAAATATTTCAAATTTTTATTCTACGCTCGTTCGACCTGTTGTTGTGTTGTGGTTTTTATGATTCTGCATTTAAGTTTTTTTGATTATTTCTCGTGTTCCGATTTGCACTAACTATGTTGATTGCGAGTAATAATCGTCGTCAGGTCTAGTTCCTAGCCAAGACATACCAAAAACGAAAGGAAAAGTAAATAATTTCTGTTTGGTGAAGAAATATTGTTGATTTGCGGATGGTATTGACTATTAGGCTAAGTTTCCGGAGTTACGTATTGTATCCGACTTTGAAAAAATGATTGTACAAGTACCGACTCGATGAGATTTCTGGGTTTAGTTAATGAAATAGTTGACGATGCGGTTTTGCTTCGATTGATCAAAGCTGAATGAAGAGTGAAAACAAAGCTAAAAAAAAAGACATATGCATCGTAGCTTCTAGTATTACAAAAAAATATATTTTTTCATTGCCATATCTAATATATCATGCTTGCGTCCGTAAGTCTTTGTAATTTTCCAGTCAAACCTTTAAGTCTTTTAATTTGAATAGCAATCGTTTTGAAGAAATTCGGGCGAAGTTTTGATTTGATGGAAACAAGTAAATCAGCAAAGATTATGTCACTCATTCGTCAAATGTCCCACCGATCAACAAACGTTTTTTAATCATCATCTTTCTACATGAATTCAGTCATTGGAAGGAGTAAACAAACAATTTCTTAAATGAAATGAAAAGCCAGCGACATCCATCGTGACATAGTGACAAAGATTCACAATCACAAACTCAATCATTCGGGGAATTAAATCAACGACGAACTCATTGACGAACGATTCTGTACAATTTGAATAAAACGAAATGAATTCGCAAACAAGTTTGAGTTATCAACGTTCAAACAATTTCTGATTATTAGTTTGACTTTAAGTGCAGGCATCGAACACAACAGATTCACGTCATATCGTACTTACATTATCAAATTGTGCCTAATTTAAATGATCAAGTTTGAGTTTCCGGAAGAGGTGATAATCTCTGCCCTGTAAGCTTTCTAACCAACAGACAATACTATTCCAGCGTTTGATTGAATGATTCTATCTCTAGAAGAATTCTTTATACTATACTCACCGCTGACCTTCCCAATCTAAAACTTCCCATTCTAACGAGTCAACCCCAAACCTATGTCCTTCAATATACCAATGACAAAATCTCATTTATGCCAAACCAAAACCTGCTCAAACCAGTGAAGATCCTGGAATACTATATACTGGGCACAACGGGCCTCCACTGTGCCTATGTATGTCTTTCGACCACACGCCGAATGACTGCCACTTGATCTGACTTGGAAGATCTAAGTCTTCAGTTTGACAAATGAAAAATCAAACCAAATAGCATTAAGACGCAGATTTGTGTGTTTAACATTCCTCTAAAGTATCAAGGATTTCAAACCAGGACAAAGAAACTTGTGTCGAATATTCTTAGTTCATCGCTAGGTACGAGAGTGGGTCATTAGGTTCGCGGAATAAATAGGTAGGTTATTACTGAGGGTAGTTTAATGAAATGCAATGAGTTTACAGACTCAATATAAGAATATATAGCAAGTTTTATTTCAGTCGAGCCGTTAGTTTGTATCAAATATTGAGAAAATCGCGTGCGGCGCTGTTATCAAAAACTCAACAAACAAGAAAAGTCGGCTCAAACCATCATTAAAGAGACAGTATCCGTTTACAGGAACTCTTGTCTAGGTAAAACCATGATTTACAAGTGACATAGTTTTTTTTCAAACCAGGAAGGAACTCACTTAAAGTCTACCAACGACCAGGACCTTCAATTGAGGTACCCACTTCGCAAATTGTTCAAAAATCTAAAAAGTGATACCAGAAGATGCTAGACTAAAGATCAAGCAATTCGCAAAAATAGTTAGAGTATCAGATACAACCATTTTAAATATTCTTCACGATCATCTTAGCATGACTAAGGTCAGCGCAAGTGGATGCTTACACCGCCTCAAATACACAGCGTTTGGAGTGCTGCCGCACGTTTTTGGACCTTTGTATCGAAGACAATGATGGAGTATTGAATCAAATCGGTACTGGAGACGCGACTTGGCTTCATCATTATGATCCTAAGTCCAAACAAGGTTCTATGCAGTGGTTCAAAAAAGGCACACCATCAGCAAAGAAGTTCAAGGTGTCACAGTCAGCTGGAAAAATCATGGCGACCGTTTTATGGGCCCCAAAAAACATCCTGTTGATCGATGTTAAAAACAAAGTCACCTTCATAGCTGGAGTAAAATGCGATTCAATTCTAGAGCAATTGGTTGAAGCCATTGAAGTGAAAAGAGAATGAAAATTAACCAAAAGTGATCTCTTTCTGCACGACATCGCGCCTGTTGACAAGAGTAGTTGTGCGTCGGCTGCCTTGCATAAGGTGGACTTTGTTATTTTAGAGTCTCACTCACCCTACAACACTGATTTGGCTTCCAGCTGTTATTCTCTGTTCGAAAAATTGGAAAAAGATTTTCATGGTAAGAAATTTTCAAACGATGAAGAAGCGAAAGACGCGATTTCAGCTTACTTTTCTGAGAAAGACAAAGCATTTATTTAGAAGGTATATATAAACTAATTGAAAAATCCGAAAAATGTATTAAAGTAGCAGGCGAATATATTGAATAATATTTTATTTACACTTCACACGAATATATTGAATAATATTTTATTTACACTTCTTTTATTTACACTTCTTACACCACTTCCTGCAAACTTAATAACCCACTCTCGTACCTTGCAATCGAGTTTCACGTGTTTTTGAAGTGCCCAAAAATCAAAGCTCCCAAATCTGCACATTTTTTCACCAAAGATATTGTCATGACTACTAAACCTAAATCCATTTATTATCATACCCTCATCTGGTCTACCCTGACGTTCGCATGCCCACCCCAAATCACATATCCCAAGACCACCATTGTAGGAAAAGAAGAATTCAAAAGAAGAATTCTGCGCAAAGGCAAAACTTTTACCGCTTGGGAGCTAAGATATTGCCGAAAAAACCATCCCCTGTGTCAGGAGTTAGAACTGAACTATTTCGACAGTATTTTAAGGACAGACAAAAGATCATGTGAATGGACTGATTCGGTCACTTGTGCGCACAGGTGGATTCAATGGATTATATATGCGCCCTGCTAGGATAGTGTGCCAATGGCACCTCAGAGATATCCTGTTCTATTATGTAGGTCTGCTGATAAACAGAAAGAGACCTAGGACAATATTTAGGTCTGATTGGACTTAGCTGTTTGATATTTGGAGAAACACTTAACGTATCTGCTGTTAAACATCTGTTGCAAATGGATTTGATAGAAGAAATGACAAAATTTGAGCTGTGAGAATTTCCCGTTGTGTGAGAAATGCTCGTTTTAGCTATTACTAAAGTAAAAGTTTAGTAAAAATTGAAGTAAGGCAAGACAAATGAAAGGAAAGACGAATCAGCCACTCATGTTAACCAATTTTAAACACCATATCTTGACCTTTTCTTAAATTGTGGCGGTTGAAAGGTAAAATTTCATTTTTGAAATGAAATCATATTCTGAATTTTTGTAAAATAAAAATAATTTAAAAAAGCAATACGATAAATATAATTTTATTTTATTTATTTATTTTTATTTATATTCTTATTTATTTTCACTTATCTATTTTAATTTATTTGCTTAATTTTATTTATTTATTTGCTTAATTTTATTTAAAAGTGCCTGTTATCCAAAGAATGCAAGCAAAAAAAATGTTTTGCGGTCGGAATTCAAGTCTTTTCAAGCCCCTCCACCCTTCTCATAAGATTAAGAAAGAAGAAAGAAAATTTATGAGTGCTTTAACTCCAAAGATATAGTTCTCACTTTTTTTAAAAGTACGAAGCAAATAATGAGTTTACTATGACATGTATTTCCTTTCATTGGAATCGTTATTGTACTGTTCTTTTAAACTATAAAGATATTTCCAAATACATATGTGCACATTTAATTAAAAGTTATGGGTTTGAATCAAATAAACTATAATTTCCACTTCTAAAATTCTATGAACCTACAAAAAAAAAACAAAATCAGCCATTGGAAATATTCGAAATTACCATAGAAAACTTCCCGAATACAACGTTTATTATTTGCAAACAAATTATCCACATGACCTTCGTATTTTAAAGTGTGCAATCAAAAACACATAAGTTCCGCCGAGTGTGAAAAGAATAAGTTATTTTGTAATTTGTTCTAGCGCTTCTTCACTCATAATTGTCACACTTAAATGAGGAAACTAGCCAGACAAACATTGCTCATCGTCAAGCCGCAAATCACTATCATTAAAGGGTTTTCGTTCAAATTAAATGCTAATTAACTCGAGCAGTGTCTATTGTGTTACGCCATCGACGCTTGCAGACAATAAACAGCTTTGTCGCTTGTTCACAAAACTTTTCTTCCAACACCAACTGAAGTAAAAAGCCAAGAGTGTAAATATGAAAAACAAAAAAAAAATACATTCTTGAATTGAATTCCGGACAAACGGAAAAACAGTTTTTACATATTTCAAGCCGGCCTCATGTATGCTAGTCGGAAATCGCATAATTCACATTATTTTGGCCACTCACTAGCCGTACTGGCGGCTTACACAGAAATCTACAAGAAAACAGCAATAAGCGAGAATATCGCACGTAAATTACAAATTAACACGTTTGAGAGCTAGGCCATTACACAATGGTTGATTTTGAACAAGCAGAGGAGAAATTACGTCAGCGAATGATAATTATTTAGTAAAACACAGTATAAATGCGGTACCCATATTGCATGCAAAACCATTTATATTTACACAATGGAAAATATGAATTTTAATACAGGGCCATCCGAAAAATAGAAAGAAAGAATTAACTAAGCTAAGATTTTTAGATACTTACATTTCTGCCTATAGCTAGATTCTATCCTAATTCGAGTTTAGTGGAAGAATTTTACACAGTTGTCCTGTTTCGAGCCTAGCTCCACAATGTCAGATTCAAAATCCTTTTTTCACTTTATGCAAACTGTTCTCCCGATATCACTTCACTGTTTTATTCCTGACAGTACTACGCCCCAGAATGCACTCTCTGAATAAATCACTTCACATAACGAACATCACGACAAAAGCTACAAATGACCAGAGCACGGTTTAGTTGCGTTAATTTCAACACAAATCACTTAGACCACCTGAGTGGGTGTGAGAAGAACTTCTGCGTCTTCCACCCAGACAAAAGTCAAGAAAGATCGAAACTGCGGTGCCGGTGCCTATGTCTGGCAGTAGGTCGGTAGGAACGTTAAAACGAAATAACAAGATACTAGCGCCGACTACCAATTTATAAGATACGATCACAAGCCGGACCGAATCTTGAGATGAGCGCACTTAAGACGACAACAGGTGAAAACAAGTAAAGCTCAATGCGAGAATTACCTGCAAACAATAAGACGCTACGCAATGAATTGACTATAACTATTGCTACACTTCGGGCTGTAAACAAACAGCACGATGGACAATGAAGATTTTTCGTTTTTTTTTGTAAGAAAATTGCGAGCAAGCTAAGTGGAATGCGTCTAGATCTACTGCGCTGGGTGGCTGGGAAGAAAAAAAGGTGAAAATCGCAAGTAAAACATAACACAGTTGCATAATACAAAAAGGGTTAAGGCAGTGCGAGTACGTAATGTTGGCTGCTAGTTTGCTTAGAAGGTCACTTATGTTGTGAACATGGCATATCTATCTATTTCCGAAAATATTTTTCGCTTTGTAAAGTTTATCTTGAGCATGTATCTACTATGCATAAATGTTTTATTTGCGCTGTTAAAGCGAAATCTAGTTTTTGCTTGTGGGAAACAATACGTGCTCGTAAAATTTCTCTAAAAATGTAATCTTACTTTATTGACATTGAACAGGCAGAATCTATTCAAACGGAAGAGGATTTAATAGGAATCTTTAGTTCCGATTCTAATCTAAAGTGTTTCCCCGGATGAAACTGGTACGCAAGTACGAAGAACAAGCAAAACTGCCTTCTGGAAATTGCTCGAACGAATGATCGATCTAGGCTCCCGGACCAGGACTTAATCCGGGCTGCAGTAGATGGCCACAGGGACGTGAAGCGTGTGACTCCTAGAGTCAAGATCGAGCTTCTCGACCTCGATTGACTCACAGTCAGCGAAGAGGTGACATCCACCCTCAAACGCGAGGCTGGAGTGAAAGGAGCCGGCGAGATGAAAACCAAACCCTTCTCCCCTAACACAAGAGAACAAAGGAAAGTTGTGGTGGAGCTGGATGAGGCACCAGCATCCAAAATCCTGAAGCTGATCTGGTCCGGATGGGGATTATAAGCGCCCGAGTGCGAAAGGAGGCTGAGGTGACAGGCTGGCACCGGTGCCTAGTCTACGACCACACAAGGCGTAGCTGCAAGGGTCCGGACCGGAGTGCCGGCTGCTGAAACTATGGACAGGCTGGCCACCGGGCAGCGGATTTCTCTGCGCCGGCTCAGTGCATATTATGCTCTGAGAAACATGACGCAAATGGCGCCAAGCATCTAAAGGGATCGAGTGCGTGTCGGGTTTTCAGAGAAGCACCCGATGCCAAGAAAAAGCAGGAAATGACATGAAAATCTTTCAAGGCAACCTGCAGAGCTGCAGATGACCTTCTCACGCAGCTATTCTGCGAGCATAGGGCTAAGATCGTATTGATCAGCGAGCCTTATAGGGGGAGTAACTCGTTGTTTGGCTTATGCGGCGATTTTCGGCTGGCAAATGTTACGGGCAGCCTGCGACTCAGGCAATGATGGCTGCGACTCAGGCAATGACCACGTGGGGGTGACCTGCGGAGAGATAACCTTTGTCAGCTGCTACCTGTCTCTCAATGACTCAATGCAGGAATTCGGAGACAGGCTTAGCTCACTGCAGGACTCTTTCCGTGGCATCGCCGGCAATGTCGCCGTAGGGGGTGACTTCAATGCAAGGGCATTGGAGTGGGTAATTTTCACGCGGACGGCGCATAGTCGAGATGGCGTCGAGGTTGGGTTTGCTGGTGGACGGGTTCGACGCCAAAATTCCGAAGGCCTGGATTTGGCAAATCCATTTCCGATGTCACCATGGCATCGAAGAGGTTTGCGGTATTCGTCAGCGATTGGAGAGTAATGAAAGATCACTTTGCAAGTGATCACAATTACATCACCTTTGAAATCGCTGAGAGCAGCCAAAGACTCCACAGCTCTCCCTATAAGTGGCTAGGCTGGAATGTCGCTAAACTTGGCAGGGACAAGAAGAGCGCATCGCTCGTTTCGAGCTTGGAAGGGGAACTTCTAGCATCTGGGACCCCGGTAACTCGTGCAACAGTAGAGGACGCTGCTGACAGCACCATAGGGTGGGTTCACAGGGCGTGTGAGGCTTCAATGCTCAAACGGAAACCCTTTCGTAGTAAGCAGCATGCGTACTGGTGAAACGATGAAATCGTCGAACTGCGACGCATCGTTTTGGCGTGAAGGCGGCAGTGACTAAGTTATCTTCTTCTCACATTGCGGTAAAGAGGAAGCTGACCAAGACCATCACGAGGTGTAAACGTGCCAAATGGCAGGCTTTTTGTGAGGAGGTCAACTCGGGTCCGTGAGGGGATGACTAAAAATTGGTCAAAGATAGACTTGACTGCATGCGGCCTAGCACTCTCATGGATGCGATATCCATGGACCGTATAGATGGTTCGCTGGTCTCGGAGCATCCGCCAAGATCTAATGATCCCATCATCTTCAGCCCTTTACGGACGAGGAGCTGAACAGAGCAGTATCCAGGATGAAGAAGCAGAATGCTCTGGGGCGCTTAACGTCGTGGCGGAGATTCAACCGCGTCTATTATTGGATTTGTATGATTCATGTTTAGTCGCATGGGTCATCCCGTTGGACAGTAGCTCGACTGGTACTGGTAGACAAGGGGAACGGTAATTTAGACTATCCAACGGCATACCGTCCACTGTGCATGCTAGACACTGTGAGAAAGCTTCTCGAAGGGTTGCTCGAGCGGCTGCTACCAGCAGTGATATCTGCTGGCAACCTTTGTTGGAAGCAGCACGGCCTCCGGAAAGGGCATTCAACAATCGATGCCACCTCAGAGGCTGTTGAGGCTGCAGCAAGAGCGGAAGAGACATGTTATCAAGCCAGACCAGTTGTCCTGTTGGTAACACTAGCCGTACAAAACGCTTTCATTTCGGCGAGGTGGACTGGCATCATCCGAGCCCTTGAGCAGAGGCTTCCTATTACTGACTACTTGCTACCCATGATGCGAGACTACCTCAGGGACCGATGGTTGTTCTACGACACCGACCAAGGAGTCAAAAGGAGGGCTGTCACCACAGGAGTGCGGCACAGGGGTCCATCATAGAATCTGATCTTTGGAACATCATGTACGATGATCCGCTACGCCTGAAAATGCCTGCGGATGTGTTTCTGGTAGGTCGCGTTGATGACGTCGCAGCGGTAATCACTTCCAGATTTGCCAAATTTGCTCAACTCAGGCTTAACCAAGTCGTGAGGAGGGTGGATCGGTGGATGGCCGAGAGAGATTGTTATACGGACGAAAATGAGGATACCAACTGTCATACTCATGACAGTTGGCTCTGTTGAGGTCCAAACCAGCAAGTTGGTCAGGTATCTAGGAGTGACCCTGAGCACCAAGCTGTCGTATTGGGATCATATCCGGAGGGCATGTGATAGAGTATAGAAGTCGTCACTTCGCTGAGTAGGCTAATGGCCAACGTCGATGGACCCAGTGAAACGAGACGGAGGCTGCTGATGATAACGAATGGAGCCGAAATTCGGGGATACGCGTTCTGAACTACAAAGTTCCCGAAGCACATTGCCAGTGTCCAGCGCAGGGGTGCCCTGCGAATCGCCTGTAGCTACGGCACAGTCTCACGGTCTCTGGTGGTATCGGGAGTAATCAAGGAAAGGTACCTCTTTTGCTCAGAGCTTGGCAGAACTGATGCTCTAACGCACACGCATTCTGTTACTCCGCAACTTTGGTAACAACGTTGGAGCACAATTGATAAAGGACGCTGGACGGCTAAGCTTATTGGTCTTATTCAGCCTTAGCTTAACCGGAGCTACGGAGAGGTAAACTTTTACATTTTTTGGAACGGTTACTTAAGCAAATACGTGAACAGAATGCGTACCACCTTACCCATTCTTTTCAGGTATTTCAGCACACATTCTTTATGCGCAATGGCTTTGTAATGCTGCCTCCTCACTGTGGGCCATCATCGGATACTGCAATGGTCGCAATGATTGCCACAATTATGGTCACCATCACAAATTTGCCTCTACACACTGGGCCGCTAGATGGGCCAGTCATGATTAATCGGTTGCGCATGATGGCCCACTTTGATGTGTGTGAAAAACCGCTCCGAAAGCCATCCTCGGCCATCGCCATTTCCATGCTTCGCCACTGTCGGCCACTGCAAGTCATCGCCCGTCTACACAATGGGCCACATGATGGCTCACAGTGAGGAGGCAGCATAAGGTTGGGGCGCACCATTGAATAGGTACCTGGTCTTGTTTACACGTTGCCAGCCTGGTAACGCCTGAGATGCTCGTGGATGGAATACTACGAAACCAAGAGAACTCTTGATTCATGAAGAGAACTGGTGCGCAGTCTCAACATACGTTCGACTGATGAGCTGTTATAGTTTCTGAAGTCCGTGGTTACCGATAGGTGAGTCAGCACGACCGGGTTGAAGCAATGCTTAGGCGGGTCCCGACTCGGAACTTCGTGGACTTGTAGATGGTCTTTTTTAGTGTGGCAAACTTCACATACCCCGTGGTGATCAGTCACCGGGGGATCTGGCAAGCAGATTTTGTTTGGCCATCTATACTAGGGAAAAAAATCCGTGTAAATGCTTTTTGTTTGAAACGCTCAGCAGGCCATTATATTCTTCAGTTCGCAACAATGTAAATAAATCATATCCTTGGTGCTTGTTGTAAGTTTCTACGTAAATAATATATAATCTTGTAACAACGGCTAATGTACCTTTAACTTAGCTACGCATAACTAAAACACCAGAGAAATATTTCATACGGTAAACATTATTCTCCATATTCATAGTAAGGAAAACCATCTTTCAAGGACATTAACATTATGGAGAACCGATGCTTAGAGTAAATGCAAAACATTTTGTTGTATCTACTCAAGTCTTGTCGATTGCCTGAATAACTATAATAAATAGGACACATACATTTGTATGACTAAAATATATGATCACGAATAAATTATGTCTAAATTCGCAAAGAGAAGCATGGATTATATGTGGTCAACTTCCTAATTAGCAAAAGAATTAATTTATGGAATTTCCAAATGAAATAATGGCAATATCCAGCGTTTGGCCACTGACCGCGCGTTCACACGTTGCCTTGAATCATTGAAAACAATCTTCAACGGACTTGTATGATCCAAGCAAATATTGAATTATCCGCTCGATACGACGTAAACGCCGTATTTTTTTTAGACAATTGTCGACAAAAAGTAGCTTTATCCACTTACATTTATACACACTATACATTTGCAAATATGTATGTATGTATATTAAAGAATTTGTACGATGCGAGTCTGACTCAATTAACGACTTGCATATTTACATACATGCTATTGTTCATTACTAAGGAGCTAATTGTTGGTTGATGATTTTCGTGCAATACAATGAACACGAAATTTCCAGGCGACTGGGAACATCCATTGAAAATAATGTAGGTACCCTGACAGTGTTTGTTGACAACTTTTGAAGTATACTATACAATGAACTGTACGTGATCAGATTTTCAAATGAACCCATTGATGAGTATCGGCGACCATTATTTCCTATTTGTAGTTCAACGCGAAACACTTAAATTCGTAAAGGTAGGTACTTGGATTCGCAATTAACGATGTCGCTTGCTAATTGTTCTGAATAGCCGTGTCGCATATGTTAACGTTATACAACGTTGTGTTTTAGGTACAAGGACATGGATCTTGAGGTCATCAGATTTCCCTCTCAGCAATGACGCTAAGATCTCAGTTGTCAAAACAAACAGATTAAGAGATTATATCTTGTAGGTTTATGAACAATTCGCTCAAAATAAGGTCACTTACGGTTGATACTTATATTTCATTGAATTATAAAATCAAACATGTGATTCAGACTGTGAGGTGCGTAAATCACTAGGTAAGATGCTGAATATTAGTGAAAATTAAAAGTAGAAAATATCCAAGAAAACAAAGAAGTTTTGGCTCGTGAATAGTTGAAAATAATAAATAAGAACTGAACGAGACAAACTATAGAAAGCAAATTCAGTTCGTTCCCTCTATATGTTTGACTCTAAAAAATCAGTCGAATGTATTCAAGAAATATCAAAGAAATGTGCGTCGACCTTTTTATTGCATTAAAAATGACGAGGTCGATCTTAAATACAAAATAAAATAGAAAATGGCAAATTATCACATCTATTCGTGAGAAATGTTATTCACATACATATAAACAGCAAGTCTCCAAGACTATCTACCTTGTCCGGTGGTTTTGTATTAACCTTCATGTCAGATAGTATCACAATCACATTATATTTCCCACTATTTACCACTGATTAGCATTTGGTTGTCTATTCTGCTAGTAAATTACTTCCAGCTGACCAGAAAATAACTACACCACATACTATTTTAATCATAGCCGCAAATAAGTAACCTGATAAGTTGATGAAAAGCGAACGCAAGGGCATTTTCATTGAATGAGTTTTTTTTGCGAACATTGACTACGAACCCACAAAAGAAGTTTATGGAATAGATTTTGTTAGTTAATTAGAATCAAATTTGCGTGGCTCAGAACTATCCTACAATGATAGTTAGAGTCGATGACTTATTTGGAAATAAGAATTATGTTTTTTCATGAACATTATTTTTCTCACATGACTAAGCTAATTTTATTAATTGTTTTAGGCTACTGATATTCTTGGAATGATTTTTTTTTTAAATTGGCAACAAAAGTGATGCTGAGCGAAAAAAAAATCTAGCGACATTTTTAATGTATGAGATCTGACAAATAGTCTACAGAATACTCCTTTTGAATTACTGGTAAATTATTTATGGATCATACGCTCATGATTTTATTCTACTTAAACATGTTGTAGCTTGCTCACAGAGTATAATCGTAAAACAAAGTATGGCATGCATACATACATAAATGTAAAAAAAAGCTCCCCAGCTATTAATCAGAAAGCAAATGATGCAAATTCATGGTATAAATGACATGTAAACTATTAATTTATTTTATATGTAAACTATAATTGAATTTAATGGAAAACTGGTCTTCTAATTATTCGAACGATCTGTGATTCTCTTGTCAAATAAACACAGTCCAATGCCGTATGAGTAATAAGAGTTCACACACTCCTCACTACTTGAGAAGTGATTCATACTTATTACGGTGGGAAATATGTGTTGTAGTCTTCGTGCAGATAACTCATGAATATGCACGTATGCACCTGCATATTTCAAAAAGATAGCTTTGAAAATATCTTCTGCTTTAGAACAATTTTAATGATTAGTTTTAGAAGAGGCGCTTTAGAGATGTTTCATTAATAAATAATTTCAAAAATTCGTCCTGCGAGCAATGTTTGAAGAGCTAATGAGGTTTATAACCAGTTTTTCCATTTATCAAATGTTAAAGCTGCATAGTTTCCTATAATTTCTTACATTAAAGTGGTTACTAACAAAGATTTCCACTTTTCCAGAATATGTGAAAAAAGTATTAATGATGACGTTGTAAAATTGGAATTAAAAATCGTAATGGCCAGAGCATAGCTCAGATATTCAATTTGTTTAAATGCAGCATCAATACATTTTGCTTCGTCATTGGAGTTTTGAGAAATCATTGTAAAGTTGAAATGCCTAGACGCATGCAAAGTTGCACTTTACTAATTACAAGAGCACTGCCGTCTAGTAGTAGGAAAAGCCTAGCTTCCGCCTTTGTTTACCTATTGGTTTTTAACAATTTTTGTTGCATTTATTTCACGTCTTCATTCACCATTCGATCGTGAGTCAGTAGTGACGAGATAAATAGGTCTGTCCATTGGTTTCAATCTATTTGAATGAACTCTGTTAAAGGACTGATTAAAAAATTTGGTCCCTTATGTCGATGCGGTCAATATTTGTATGCACTTTAAATGCACACCAACATCATCATCGTTAACTACGCAACAGCCAGTAGTCTGGTCTAGGACTGCTGCAGCAGAGAACTTCATATGCACCGATGTTGTGTCGCCGCCATCAAATTTGCTATCTTTACCATATTTTTGACATCCTGTGGATCCTGTAAAATCATTGCGGCATAATTATTGAAGAGTCCGTCCAGAAGTTTTCCCAGCGTGCCTTTTCCGAGTTGACTAGCGCTATCGGGAATGAGTCTCTTGTTAAATAGATAGCTTTATGCTGTGACACGCTAACAATATAACACTTAAAAACAGCACAAGGCAGAAATTAAGTGAATATTCAACGTAGGAATCATTATTTGAAAACCGCTGTATGTTACAATATTTTTAAATAAAAAAATAAATATATAAGAAATATTAAAAAGAATTACGGCCAGCTCTAAAATATCACTGTATTATTTAATATACTAATCGATGAATTTAACCGAACGATCTGCACAACAAGAGAGTCGGGAATAAGTAGAGCCTTTTCTGAACAGGACCACTTGCACTCCTCCTTGGTGCCGTGCGTCACTCGAATTAATGTATCGACTTTGTGTCATTCAAAAGAAAGAACAGTTTTATAAATACATTAGAAATAAAATCATCAGACCAGAACAGAAGAAAATTTTAATCATTTAAACCGAAACAAATGAAAGGAAAAGAGTGGAAAGCTCATAAGCCTCATTCTATAAAGCTCTGTTATTATTATAGATTTGGCAGCATTGGGAAAGTTTCGAGCCTATGCAAGGCTCATTCCAATTCCAAACAATTAACGCCGGTGACGCTCGTGCAGTATGCAATCAACTATAGTTAGATATATTTATTTATTTATTATTGGTACAGATACATACATATCCAAATTAAGATTTGACAAGGATCAAACAAGGGCTAGACAATTAGAGATTAGACAAGATAATCTACTGCACTCAGCAGTTTGGAATCAAAAAGGTATGAGACTTTCACCCGTTAACACAAACACGATCCACAACATTGAAGAGAGCTTGGTCTTTGTAGAGACTAATTGCAGAACAACAATTTGTAGCTGTCGCGTGCTGCTGACACTGTATTTAACGTTGCTACAATCAAAAACAATGTTGAAGCTTGCAGACGAAGCTGATAGCAATCCAAGTCTGATTGTATAAAAAAATGTTCTTTGTCTAAAAAATTTAATTATTTGTTCTCTAACCTCCATTCTTGCCAGTTATCCAAAAACTACAAAATGTCAAATACAAGTTTTCAAACTTATAGCCGGCCAACGAGTCAGAAGTTGGTATATTATGACTACAACCACGGCGGTATGAGCTACGCGTTATAACATAACTGGTTCAATACAAACCTTTGGTCGGCGTCATTATAGCACAACAGGCCCTCCGATTTCAGAATCCGAGCAGCTAAGCGCAGTCTTCGCCGAAAGAGTCGAATGAGTGTTTCCTGGGATTTGCGGATTTCCTTCACCCCTCGGATTTTCCATTGAATACCTTTGTAGATATTTTATTGCATTAACTGCCAATGACCATTTCATTACAGCTTCCGCTGTTTGGTGACCATGACGACCTCTGGATCGGCAAATGTTTCATACAACTACAACAATTTCCTAATCACGTGCTATGAAGAACAGCAGGGGACCAGCCTATTGCCCTGAACCAAAAAGTGCTCTTTTTGCCATATAATTCTTCCACATCTATATTTCAATATGTTTTGTACTTGCTTTTAAAAAGGGCATAGTTTCTCAATTCTGGCACTTTCAACAATTTGATAGCTTGACCTTTATAGCTTGACCCTAAGATTGTTTTCTGCTGCTTATAGTTTACTTATATATAGTATGTTTATTTATTTATTGTTTTGTGCATATGAACAAACTTGGTTTGTTAATGCTTAGGATGCAAGTATGTATAAAAGGAGATTTTATGGGCGAATTCACTTACCTGTACCGCAAAATATCAGCGATATAAATCTACAATCTGACAGCTATAGTTAATTAGAATCATTAAAATATGAAAAACACATAATAAAAACAAATTCGACTGTATCAAAATAAAATTTCTAATCATTCACTTTACATCAGAAACCATAAAACATGTTGTTTACAATTTTTGCTCTGCCATCATCCGTAACTGTGTAAACATAAGTAGATATGTATTCAAGCGACACCGACATGTAGTATAGAACATATGCATCCTTTTAATAACAAAGAAACGATTAGAAGCTTTATCAACAAAAAACCCTTTAAAAAATTCATAGTATCTTCTTTTCTAAAACATACCACATTTTAACAACTTAAATTTCATTCACTTTTTTCAAATTCAAACAAAATGAAACAAAAACATTTACCTTTTTAAAAGTTAGAACTTTCATAAATTATAATTTACAAGTAACATTTATGTTGCTATCCCGTCAGATATGTGACTTTGGTTGTCGGTACTAGTCATTTTGAGGCCAGCAAAAATCCTCCATGCAGTATCAGCGATACGAAGCCTTCGCTCCATTATGTTGTTAAAGTTGACCCATGTCGTTTTTCGGTCTTCAGATAGTTCAATTTCTTTAACTCTTTCTGATACTCGATTAAAACATTATGCTTTTTAAATTGTAATTTTTTTACTTGAAAAATACTGAAATACTTTCACACTACAAAACAAAACTAGCAGCAATGACCCCGTAATTGGTTTAACTAACAATTTGATTTTTAATCCACCTAGTTTACATTAAGTAATCATATATATTTCAAATTATTCATTTATTTTTGAATGAAAATTAAAAATGTAACGAATACATAATAACGAAATCAATTACTATTACTAAAATAAGTACACAGATGGCGTTTTTGTTTCGATGGTTATAAATCATTTAAAAACGCTCCATAATTAACACAGCAAATCGTTTTTTTTTAAGGAATTGCATAGTAACTGTCCATGAGGCACAACAATATCGCCTAAGTTCTATAAAATGGTACACATAAATAGAAGTACTTATGCTGACCGTATGAATGATTTTCCTCAAATCAAAAATCAAAAGCATACGCTGCCATCCTTCTATTCTTCCAAACCAGAAAAAAATATTTTTCCAAGTCATTTTCCAAGTAATTGTCATTACTAATAATTATTGTATTTTTTTATTCATTTATTATTATTCGTCTTGGTATAATATAGGTCATATTTTAAATACAACAAAGATTAAGATTTTCCTGGATAAAAATATTTATTGATAAGTAAACTCGTAATACAAAATCAAGTCATATCACTTCAAAAAATGTTTTTTTAGTAATAGAGTTTTTACTAAATATTTTTTCAAATCAGATATGTATTTCCTAGACATGTTCGATCGCATTTTAACCATAACACAACTGATCCTATTTTTCTTATCTTCGAAACTACAAAACAAAATCTCACCACGTATTAACCACAATTATTTACCTTGTACCGGCGCAAGTGTAACTATCCAATATTAACACGAAACGTATGCTAGTTAAGTTAATTATGCATGCTTGTTCACCTCGATAATGAATTTTCTTCCATCAGCCTTACATCCATATCTACCTATTTGACCACGTCTATTGTTCAACAATATGCGTTCACTGCCAGGGCTAGAGCGATCTTGATCTGGTCAGTCGGAACTTCAATCAAGAGATATCAATCTCAGCTAATTATTTTATCAACACTGAGCTTTCAATTGAATCACCAGTACTGATCGAGCTGCGCAAACTGATTCATTCATAGATGAGTTTGTATGGTAGTTAGTGTAGGAATGTTTACAAACAGGTGTAAATATTTTATATAGTTTAATCGGAAGAGAAAAACTATTCACACAGCCTTGAATCAATTTTATTATGCCATTTAAGATGAACTACACTGTCTTGTTCCTAGTGGTATTTTTGTTGTATATTTGCTATCTTGGAGTACTTTTACGTCCAATTCAGGCAGTACAACCAAAGTGTTATTAAGCACTGAGATAGTAGTATTAACAGATTATATTACGGGAAACTTCAATTTTCCTTATGACACCTAACAAGCAAGGTTAACTTCGATCCATTGATTTTATGTCGGTTAGTCGGTTTGGTTGAGCGCCTTAATCATTCATCAAAACGTACTTCAATAGATCAACTCCATATATTTAATGGAAATTGATCTGCTAAAGTCGCTTCCACTAGCATTAGCAACTCTTCTATTAAAATAGAAAGGTCTATAGCGAAAATAATCAATAATCGGACCGCCGAAATAATACAAAATGTTAAATAATAAATGTTATAAAATTACTTAACTAGCGGAAATACAGTTTGTTTTTAGTTTGGAGTGAAAATCAGATTTATGCAGTCAATAGCTTCAGGATTAAGCATATAGAGAGCATACATTTTTACCTGTTTCATTGGAATACACATACAAGGTTTAAATTGAAAAATTAACAGCCGCTAATTTACCTCATGAATCATACCCATTGAATTATGAATACCGCAATCAAACATCATTAATAATATAGAGTCTCTAACAAAAATAACTATTCAATTTATTTTTTTTGATTAATTCTTTCACATGACAAATAATTTTATCACAATAAAAATCATCTTCATCCGGTTATTTCTACAACTTCAAAAGATATTTCATTTTCTTCATCACTAGAAGGAGAGCGGTACATTGAAAATAATGTAAAATTACTACAATTGTAAAGAATGAAAGCTATGCAGCCCATACATCAATTAATCGACTCCGATAAAACAAGGATTGTACATTCAAGCATGCATCAAAATTAGATCATTTTAGCCTCTTAACTGTATCCAGGCAAAAGTTCCTATGAAAAAGAAGAAAATTTAATGGAGTTGCTACTATGTTGAAAAAAACTACTTACCAATCATATCCCATTAAACTTAGATGAGTTGCTTGGTATCTAATTTACAATATGTAAATTAGTAATGATTTAATTATAGGTTAACTGAACACCACAGACTATACTGTTCGCCGTTTTTGTATATTCGGTTCGGAGTCCTGTTTTTTCTCAGTATTTTTCGAAGTGTCATTTTTATTTTCTGTTGATGATGAAGTAGAAGCTGACTCTGATTCTTGGTTTGTTTGGTTGCTTGAATTGTCTGTTGGTTCTTTTAAAGCCTGGTGAATTGCTTCCGTTGACCCGTCTGATGAAACTTTAGTTCCTATTAGGAGAATGAATAACAAAAAGTAAATTGAAAAACGTTGAGGAGATGCTAACATATGAACGTTTATATCTAGTGGTGTGCACTTTGCAGCGCGGAAGCACCTTAGTGTAAGTTTGTTTTTTTAAGAGGGTGAAGAAAAACGCTGTAGCTATCTTCTCTTTCTTATTTATCTTGTTTTCAATATATACTTATCTTAAAGCTAATATTAGCTAATCAAATAACGAGGATCAATGTAAAATTAAGAACCATGTACCACAAAAATGATATTATGTCATAGTGACGCAAGGCTTTCGTCTAGTTCTAGTCTTATTTATTATTTCTAGTTCCGGTCTAACTGGTTTAGCTTAAACGAATATTAACCTAACCCAGCATATTAGTGACGCCTCAGACGTGGTTGTCGTAGCTTTGGGGTTTCTGCAGAGATGATCTACGAATATTTCAAAGCGTATCTGCAAAATTTCCCAGTCATAATTTTGTACGCTAGAAGACGAATCAGAGATAGAAGAGTCGATAGGAATGTTTTGACTTGATCCTTAGATTCAGTGAAAAAATGCAATTGGTTGTTTGCTTTTTGTGAATTGCAAACACAAAAAAACAAAACAATATTTTGGACAGATAGATACAGAGCATGCTGCAGTCTAGTCACCTCTTCTTTATACACAAATTTCATTCGTGGTCAAGATCTCATACCATAAATATTCATTTTAGCTAATTCAAATAGTCCTTCAAATAACCCATCACATCCGACTTTTAAAATCTATTAGTGCCACCACATGTGAAAGCCATTATTAAATCAGGTGCTGATCTGGAAGGTAGATATCAACTATCTCGGCAAATGAATATAAAATATAAATATACTTTTCCACAGTGGTAACGATTGTGTATGTTTCGAGGGTAAAACTAAAACCCATATGAAAATGATGATCTAGCAAAAGGATATACCAATTGACTTCGATTCCCTTAATCTTCTTTTTAGGCGGTATCATGAACAGTTTGGAATATCTGCATGCTAAGTAATAAATAGCCTGAAAATCTATGCGTCACACGTTTCCTCAAAATACACTTCTCACCTTCAGAGCGCAAGAGAGGTATCGATCCTTATAGAAAGTCATTGCCAAATGGCTTCAAACATAACAATTTTGTATTATTTGTATTATAACACAAACGCAACCTTCAACTTTTTTATGATCTAAATTTTTTATGATCTATGAAGTTAACGAATGAGTAATGTTTGGAAATTATTACAAAATAATACTGAAATTCTGAGCCGGTGATCGCAACTTTAAGAATATTTACTCCAATTTTCGGCCGTAATAATTGTCCTACACCTAATACACCCTTTGAGTTCTAAAGCTAGGCCTACATCCTTACAAGATCCAATTAACTCAAGAAATTGAACCTTTTGATCATTTGAGGCGCCGAAACTTCTCCGATTGTTTTACAGAAACCAGGTTAAATGATTTAATGAAAACAAGGATATATTTGACGGTTACTGGACCATATACAGAAACCTATGCATTGGACAAACTAGAGTTGGTGGTGTGCTCATTGCTACTCGTAACTATCTGTCAAGTGAAATGTTTGAAACCGACTCACAAAATTAGTTTGAGCACAAATTATCAGAGCTGCATGGCCCTAAAGTTTCCTTCATATCGGAGCTTTCTACATCTTACCCAGTTCAGACGAAGCTATGTATAATGAATTGTGCGAAAACATTTCTTCCCTGGTATCATCTTTTAAAGATGATAAGATTATAATACTGCAAGGTTTCAATCGCTCAAATTTAAAGTTCACGTTTAAATGGAAACGACAACAATTTCCTTCCTTCCAGTTAATATTCTTTGCTCATCCGATCTGAATCTTGTAAGTACATTATAAAGTAATGATTTGCAGCAAATCACAATGAATTCTAACGCCTCCCGTCCACTGGAACCGTCAAGCTGCGAAAAGTTGCGAAATCGTATTCGGCCGAATCCGCACGAAAACGGACGAACGATCCAAACATGTGGCTCGATGGGGGACCGCGTCCACTGGGCCCGTGCCGTTCGTCAGTGTTTGTCCGAACATGGATGGATCCCATTCTGCTGGGATTTCACGATTTCGGACGAATGGCGTTCGTTAGAATTTGTGGCTTCGCAGTTCGCAGCTTTCCGTTTCCAGTCGACGGGGGGTCTAACGAAAAATATGGTAATTTGTTAGATCTTATTTTCATTAGTAATTACAACGATGGAGTGGCTAATCCTACTGTAAACCTAGACCATCTTTTCTCCAATAATCTTCATTATTCCATTTTTACAGTCCAGCTATCCATATCTGATTTGATTTTTTTTACAATCATACAACAGTTCTGTTGCATAAAATTTTCAACATGCTGATTATGAGAGCATTACCTATCGTTTGAATAATATTGACTGGGATAGTTCTCGTCTAACGTTAGAATTGAACGGTGCAGTATCTTTATTCTACTAGTTAATTTTTGATCCGGTTGAAAAGTACATACCGAAGATAAAGAGCAAAGATCAACGTTTTGTATAACATAAACATAGCTCTGAGGTGTTTACGTAATCACAGAAACAAACTATATAAGAAGATAAAAACCAATATCAATGCTAGCGATATCGAGAAAAGTTATGTCTTAGCCCAATAATTTCTAAGAAAATCTCGCGAAGCATGCGAAAGTTAAGTTAATATAGTTGGCGAAAATATAATTTACGACCCTAAATATGTTTTGAATTCATAAACACGAATTCGAAAAGCTTCTGATTACTCCACATTGATATACAAAAACAAATAAGTTTCTTCCTAAACACAAATATAGGTGACTTGTTGGCCGACCGTTTGCACTAAGTTTTTCGGCTCAGTGGCTCACCTAATGTGCTAATTTTTCAAACACTTCAGTGGTCTATCGCTGATGAAATCGATTTAATCAGAGAAGACATTACACAAGCTGTAAGTGAATTTGACCTGAAAAAAGGCTCTGGGCCAGACTTACTTCGTCCAAGCATCATAATTAAGAGCGCAGGAGCGATTATTTGACCCCTGCAAATAATTTTCAACAAATCGCTGTAATGCAGTTAATTTTCCCGTTTCTGGAAATGTTCCCATCTCACACCGATTCTTAAATGTCGTGACAAACGCTCGGTTGCAAATTATATAGAAATTGCAATTTTGTCAGCTATACCTAAGCTGTTTGAAAAAATTGTGATAAACTTACAATTGGTATTGATCTTCTCTTGAACGAGCAACAACATGGCTTCAGAAAATATAGCTCAACTACCAGCCTTATGACAAAAATCTCGAATGTGCTTCGCAATATGGAAAGAGGGCATCAAATCAATACTATATAAACAGATTTTAGCAGAACTTATGACAGTGTCGATCGTTTGGTATTTCAAGAAACCTGTCAAATTATTCGAACACAACATATAAAATGCTAGGGTTGTATCTCTAGAAAATTGCCGAAACCTCTGGGGTATCTCAAGGCAGCGACCTAGAGTTCAATATTTTTGGTGCTCAATATTTTTATTTCGGATCTGTCGGAGATGTTATTTGACATTCCGTATTTTTTTATGCGGACTATCTACAAATGTACCACACTATTCAATCGACATTTGATTTAAATTTCTTTCGTCAAAATTCTTATCACTTGACCGATGGTGTAACCGTAATAAACTTTTTCTTAGCGATGACAAATGCCATGCCATAAACTTTTCTCTTAAGACCTCTAGCGAAAAATCCTGTTTAATAATGACTAAGAGTGAATATGACTGACTAGTCATGGAAAAACTAAGCAACAGAGCCTACCATGAGCTAAGGAGAAATCTTTTACCGCACACTATCAAACAAGTGGAAAAAATATTGAAAGAGTGCAAAGGAACAATTGGAGAAGTCAATAGACTGCAGGTTTGAAACCGAGGGTTGCCAAAAAGTAAATACCTTTCGAAATTTGTGAACTGAGGGAAATTGTCATCGCAACAATATACTAAAAAGTAGAATTGCGAAATGAAACGAGTCTAGCGCTTAAGGAAAAATTAGTAACAGCTCGGTTAAAAATCGAGAGAAGATGATAGGACGGCTTCGGAAAAGTGACAAAAATGGAAGATCAGCCGGTTGCCTCCTTTGTTCCTTGTCACAAACAAGCACTGGTGTTCTTTGAGGATTGTTTATTGGAGAAAAATAATCTCGCGGAGTACTGGAGGAACGTTAGAGATTACTAGAAACTTGCGTCAATTTGCATGAGTGAAAGCTATTTCACTTTCAGAGGGAATCATTTTAAAGCTACTAAGAGTGACACCATGATACCATATCCTAGTAATCGTGAAAAAACGTTCAAGTTCTTGGACATATTGATATAAAAGCAGTTCCAACTAATAGCGGTAATAAGTTGTGCTCTACCTAGCTTAAGGCAAAGAAGAAATGTGGCATTTATAAATAACAAGAAACAATAAGATAACACTCCCGGAATTCGAAAAAATATACATCGGTCAAATAAAGCATTAAAGCAGGTATGTAGTTGGGCTCAGTCAGAAAAAAAGAAACACTACTTTAGTGCGATCAGCAGTAGCAAACCACATCCTGGAGGAGAAGCATGACATAGCATGGGACAAGATTGAGGTGATCAGAGAAGTACAGCAGTTACAAAAATTAAATGTATACGAGAGCCTAAACATGTGGAGTACCCCGATGAATAAACGACTAAATGTCGATCAAGATAACTGTGTATCATCATTGTTTCGAATTTTCGCAGTCGATATTTGATAACTCGAGGAAATACATTAATCACAATTAAGAAATGTCTTGACAGAAAGAAATAAAATGAAGAGTTTCGACAAATGAAGAGATGAATCTTTTGCAAAAGATTATCGGAATATACCTTGGATCCAAAAATTCATACAGTTATCGTACTACAAACTGTCCTTTTTCGAGTTTCAATAACTATGCTACACTAAAAAATAATTTATTGAAATTAGAATGAGATAAGGTAATTTTTCACATCAGAAAATATGATGAAAAATATATTAATTCGAATCTTGTATTTATTTGGCTACCTCAATTTAAATTACCTATCTTGACAGCTTGAAATTTGCTTGCCACCACCCGAATGAGCCTTAAAGATTTGTTTATGTCTAGAAATCAACTCATAATGTAAATTGGAGTTTGTTTTCTATGACCTATATTTTCTTATAATTGTTTTTTTGTTTCAAGGAAATGATATTAATGTCCGCAAAATATCTTAAATAATAAAACAACAAGTTCAGAAGCCTTACTATGTTTATTTTTTTAATATTTTTCGTTATGACATGGTCAAAACAATAATGAATTTCAATAAAAACAATTTCACAAACGTACTTATTATCAACAGCCATTCATTTTCATGTGATCCGCTCTATACAACACTATCTTTTATACATTTTTTTTACTTCTTTATATGTACATAGAAAATGTCATTTCCCTTAAATAAAAAACAATTATAAGATTTATATAAGATATTTTCATATTTACTTTAAAACTATCTAACTGAACAATCAAAGAAACTCCGTTTTACCAATGTTCAACAAATACTACTAGAAAAGAACTAATTGACGATATGATAAGAAACATGAGCTTATGATGTATATTTATGACGTATACACATACTACGCGCTTTTAAATGGACCATCGTTGTCTTCTAACTGTTGTCGTAACCGTTCACGTTCGCGTTCACGTAAAATCCGATCACGATCTTTCTCTAAATGATCTCCCGATAATATATAATAAACAAAACCGAAACCAACTAAAAAAATACCCAGGCCAAAGTAAAAATTTGGGCCTAAAGCATTTTGTTTTTGTTCTGTCGCGGATGTATCATGTTCCCTATAGGTTTGTTCTTCGTTTTCAGCTGAACCTTGTGTGAAATTAGGCGAAACTGTTTCTTTTTCCTGAGACTTACCATCTGATTTGTAGCCGATTCCATGAATTTGACCAGGTGTGTCCTCTTCGAGCTCGGCATAGGCCTATAGAAAGGATAAAATTAGATTAAATAATATAAAATAAAAAAGTGACGCAAAATACAAATACAGTGTAATTACATGTTGGATAGCACACATTTTCATGAACAACTGACCACGATCAATTACTATCGTAAGGTACTTGATAAAATTACAATTTCCAATTAGTCAAATTACAACAATATGCAAGATGTGTATGTTTAGAACTATATGTTTTTTAATTTAAAGAAAGGAAAAACCGAAAGAGGTAATGTAATAAGACTCGCCGTAACCTTTCTTAGCAGGAGACAATTTTATGTGAGCATCAATGGAGCAAATTTACTTCGAGAGCCAGTGACGTCAGGAGTGCCACAAGGTCCTGTAACTGGGCCTGTTTTGTATACTATATTAACCGCTGACCTCCGTATTCCAGCAGGCCATCCCAAAAGCAACGTTTTACAATATACAGATGACACGCTCTTATTCGCGTCGAGCCAAGACCCGCCCAAAGCTGCGAAGAGCCTACAAAACTACTTGGTCAGTCTTCAATTTTTATTTGATGAATGAGATATAAAACTAAATAGTACCAAAGCACAACAGTGTATGTTCAGGAACACTTTCAATTATCGGCGATCACAAACTATTCGCAGCAAAGCTAAAAAAGTCGTTGTCTTGTTTGGAACTTCTATAATTACTCATGGCCCTACATTATGTTACCTTGGACTGAGTAGACTTGCATGAATTCCTGAAATGCAATGCTTATGTTCGACATAGAATTCTCGTCCTAGATTACTGCTCCAAATCTGCCATGGCAGAAGCAGAGATGGGCTTCTGCTCTGGGCTTCTCCGCTGGCAGGTTTTACAACTCAGTAACTGAAAGGTGACTAAGAAACTTTATCGTATATTAGGAGGCAGGATTTAAGGCACTCAATGGCCGGGTTGTAGAATCGACAAGATTTCACGCAAAGACAGAGACATGAAATCGGTCTGATTCAGGATATCGAACGCACGAATGTCCCATTTATGTGTCCGGCGGAGATCGCAGGACAACGGCAGGCTCCCGAAAAACCACGGGCAATAGAGTTAAGACCTGGATTCTGGTTAGGTCTAATTGGGCTAAACTATTTTAAGTTAGGTATAAGCTAGAGTTCGTTTCATTAACTAAGTTAGCTTTTAAGTAACATATAGCTAAGATAACCTCAGGTATTGTTTAACTTAGGTAAATTTTTACATGTGTAAGCAAATAAAAGAAGTTATGTCATATTAAATAAATAAGATAAATTATAATATCAAGTTGTAGCTCAAATAACGTGTCGTTGAACGAGCGCTTAGTTCTAGGTATAATAAATTAAAATTTGTAATTTTAAATATTGATATTGTGTAGGATAGCCAAATTGTTTTAAAATCGCCTCAAGACGGACTGACATGGTAGGTAGATAGGTTTTGCGGCTGCTTTCACCAGGCAGACTCCGGAGAAGGAACACTTAGGCAAACAAGAACCATTGTGATACCGCCATAAAGCGTATAACCCAGAACCAATTTTAAAATGAGAGCGACTCGGAGTTTCTAATGAACTTGGTAATTTTGTACACGTCCACCGACGTTACTTCCAATAGACTTCCGAAAAAGTATGAGCCCAGCGACTGCTTCTTTCTTCTAACAAGGGCCGCGCATTCGAACTTCTCGCATCTACAGCTCCGGCAAAAGTCGTTGTAAGGCACCATGCCCGCCAAACAAACAATGGCCAGTTAAAACAGCCACTGCCGCGAGTTGAAACCCCCTTTCCAATTCGAGTACTTCTAAGTGCGAACAGAGTCAAAAGTTATCCATAATTGCCTTCGGTCGCACAGGAAGGTTCTTCCACTCAGGCCTCCTTTAGATGTTTTTGTCTGATGGCCAGTTTAATTGAAGCCATCGGAATGCCAATCAGGAAAGCGTGCCAGCTTCTGCAAATTCGCCTACTTTGTAGTTTCCCTCAATGCTCTTATATCCTGACACCCAACAATAGCTGTATCGTCGAATGTTTTGACATTTCGTTAAGAGGCGTACGGCATTCGAGGACAAGATTTTAAAACTGAGCTTTTAAAAAATATTGGTGCTCTACTGCTACTAGTTTGGTTCATGATCACGTCGCAATCTAGTAAAGCTGAAACTCCTGACACCATTGCGAGAGAATATGCAAGGATTGCTTTAAAACCCCTTTAAGTCGATCTGACATAGAACACTACTAATTTCGAAAATGTTTTTCTTACGGAAGGGATCGATTAAATTGATCATAAACACTCTCAAAAATCAGTGTCGTAAAGCAGGCAAAAGAAGACAAAAATATTACAATTTAGAAAACATAAACTATCTTAGTCAATTAAATTACTTATACGGAGGATGAATCAGCTCCGGCGAAGAGCTAGAGGTGCGGTGATCCTAGAGTTAAGTGAGAAGCAAACCGGCTTACCAACTCCATATGTAAGTATGTTGTCAGATACCCCAGTACCAGAATTAGCTGTGGGAGCATCGAGCTTGGGGATAACCTATGGCGACTGTCTCGATACTTCAAGGCGAAAAACAGCACGTAAATGCCACCAATCTGCGGCGATAAAGGTAATGCCCTTGCGGACTCCTTGGAAACACAATTCTAGGAGGACATATCATCCGAGGATGGCCTAGAATATGAAGCATAAATCGAAAAAGCGGTCGCAAGCTTTATCAGTTTTGAACTTTGGGAGGTGAACCGTAAGGAAAATAACCTGGGATACAAAAAATTAACAAGATTTGCTTGACACACATACCAGACGACATACTACACATCATTACCGACATAATAAACGCCATACTCCGTCTGAGTAGGTATCCAAACGCATGGAAAGCTACCATTATTATCGTTCTACCAAAACTTAGCAAAAACATGACTTTCCCCCAGAACTGGAGACCAGTCAACCTCCTCACGTCAATAGCTAAATTGGCCGAACGCGTTCTCCTTTTTCGCATGAGTGAAAAAGTCTAAGTGAACAACATTTCACCGGAAGGTAAGTTTGGCTTCAAGCCACTTCACCGCACATAACTCCAGTTAGTGGTCCAATAAATCTGAAGAGGGCGTAGCCATACAAAGTCGACTGTTTCGAATACCCCTTTTTCTTATCTAAATTATTGGACCTTTTCTCAAGAGCAGAAATGCCTATGTTAGAATTGACAAACACTTCTTATCCAAGAGGCAAATTGCAGCTAGAGTTCCCCAAGGATTTCAATTATAATATATACAATGCAGACATCTCCAAACTGGCCGTAGCTAATTACAACTGCAATTCTAAAATAGTTGTAAAACAGTTACAATAGTTGTAAAACAGTTGTTGTTAATAGTTGTAAACCAGTAGTAAAACAGTTGATGGTAGAGGGTCAGCCGATGCTGCCTCTAAAAGGATGAGAAAACTATTATGTCCTCGAAAACCCAAGACTTCGAGTGGGTATCTAATTAAAAAGACTGTTTTACTATGAATAAGATGGCATTCGAATTTGTTATTAGCAGTTTGAAAAATCCACCGATTTTCAAAGTTTTAAAAAGTATTTTTAATTTCAAAAGCGATGAGAAAGGCTAAGAGTTGATAATCTGTAATTAAACAAAAGATTGTAGACTTGAGGGAGTTAGGTTTGTCATCGACAAATTGCCAGCGGCCTGGAGTGTTCCGTAAAAATGGTTTAGAGAGCGCTGAAACACGTGGAAAACCAAACGACTATCAAAAATATTCCCCAGCCTAAAAGAATCCGAAAGCCTTATAGTACGGATTGACAAATTGTCCGCGCATTGAAACGGAGCTCAACAAATCAGCTGTCCAAAATCATCGACGACTTTTCGGAGAGCTTAGCGATATTTCGGTGAGAGCAGTCGTATCGTAGAAGCCGGACCACGCGGCAGAATAGCCAGGAAGCAGCCTTTGGTAGCGGTAGCTAATCGGACGAAAAGAATGGAGTTCGCACGGGAACATTTATCCTGAAAAAAGGAGTGGAAATTCATCCTCCGAGTGAAAGTTTGCCCTCTGGATTTTTCGTGGTTTGTTGTTGGACCGATACGCCGTATAGAAGGAATATCAACCAATCAAAAACAACCAATCGAAAACAGGCCGAATTCTTAGAAAACATGTTGCCATGGGCTGAGGAGAATCTGCCTATTATATGGAAGTTTCAGCATGGCAACAATCCTTATCACCTTATCATACGGCAAGACACAAAATGACGTTTCCGGAGGAAAACAGCGTTGCCGTTTCAGACTGACCATTAACGAGTCCGGACTTAAATTCAATCGAACACTTGTGGAGAGTCGTAAAAAAAGCCGTAGCAGTAAGAAATTTTACAAAAATGGACCAATTATTCGAAGCGATGAAAGAAGCATGGGCATATATACCTGTGGACAGATGCAGGAGAGTTTTAGCGATAATGGTAAATCGCCTACAAGAGGTTGAGAAACATAAAGGTTTCTCGATACGTTACTGATATATATATTTTTTTGCTATTTACTTAACCCTCCGAGTACACACCTATTTTTTCGATCATGGAGAACACTTGGGGTCAAATTGACCCCAAGCACTTTTGAACGTCTATAGAATCGCCACAACTCAAGATTTTAGTTTGAAAAAATTTGTAGGTATAGTTTGAGACCTTTTCTAGTAGTTCTAGTAGTAGTAGTTATGCATAAGACGTGCCTTAAATGTCCTTAACATACCTAAAAAAAATTCGCGAAAAACAGTTTTGCCAAAAATCAGGTTTTTTACTAAAAAATCGTAATTTTTTTTAATTTTCAATATTTTTGGCTAAAAATTTAAACAGATACTCTCAAGATATGACAAAATCATAAAAAAATTAGATGTATATTGGACCTTTTAAAAAAAGTATTTATTTTGCATATTTACGGTGGCGATTTTGAAGGTTTTTTATAATTGCATATTTTTAAAAAAAATTAATAAATTTATTGATTTTTAATATTTTGAGCTTAAAATTTATATGGTTAGAATAATACAAAAATCATCCCTACATAAAGGGTTACAAAAAATATATTCGTTACGCATATTAGTGGAAGTAATTTTGAGGGTATGAAAAATAATGAATTTTTTCATTTTTGAATAGAAAAAACTATTTTTTATTCATTAAAATATATAAAAATATTGACAAAATAAAGAAGAAATTGAAAAATTATTCATATCCAACACAATCATTGCATAAAAATGCCCGATGCTCGTCGCACATCGGTCGATCGCAAGATGCGCACACATCTTTTGTTTTGTGGTCCTGTTTTCGAGAGAACAATAAACATCTTGCTCTTTTACTGAGCTTTGGGCGTTCTGAAGGAACATTTGGAATATTTATTCCTAAAATATTCTCGATCCCTTTTCGAATGTCTACACGTAGAATGGTATTATTTAATTTTTCTCGTAAATATGGCTCGACAAGGTGAGCCACAACTTCTTTCAAGGCAGCAATGGCAGATTTATTTTTGGTAGCGTCAGTTCAGTGTCTATCGATAGACCGATAGACATTGAAGAAGAAGAGGGCAGATTGCCCTCGAAATATCGATATTTGTCACAAAAACTAAATATATCTAGCTTTGAAAGGAAAAATCGGTTTTTTAAAAACAGTTTTTACAAGCTGGAAAAAATTGGTACATATCAAAAACAATTATTTTTTGGCTATTTGAAATTAATCTATCGATTTATAAAGTAAAAAAAATATTGAATTTTACCTCAAAATTGACGTCGAGTACACATGGGGTCTATTTGACCCCTTGATCTGCTTCAAAGGCTTCTCAACGACGACTGACGACATGGGACTGTATGAGAACGGTTTAAACTAAAAGTCAAGGCACAGAAATACACTAAGGAACCTACAGTACCCCCTTTTTCCCGCAAAAAGATCTCTGGGGTCAATTTGACCCCCTGTGTTCTCGGAGGGTTAAATAATATATAAATAAATATTTGCTTAAGGGGTTAGTCCACTGTCAAACTGCTCCAAATGAACTTTTTTTTTAAACAGCTACCAAAAAAAAACTATTCAAGATATCGATTTGAAATTTTACATACATCTTTATTGATGGATCGCTGCAGCACCGCCGAAAAAAAAAGAAGCAAATTACGCCTCGTAAATTCCTGGACAAAATAAGCATCTGTGAACAAACTACTAAAAATATTTCATTAGTTTTGAGTATAAAGGACTGCACGGGCCTAAATTTAGAGCCTCAAAGCGATTAAAAAAAATTTGGTATACTTTTGAACATTGGTTATCCAGTTTTTCGCGTTTTTTTCATTCAAAAAAATGTTTCCCAAATCGTCAAAAAATTTTGTTTTGTTCTAAATTTAGGCCCGTGCAGTCCTTTATACTCAAAACTAATGAAATATTTTTGGTAATTTGTTCACAGACGTTTATTTTGTCCAGGAATTTACGAGGCGCAATTTGCTTTTTTTTCGGCGGTGCTGCGGCGATCCTTTGGGGCTGTCGCCATTTGGCTTTCTAATATTTTTTTCCAATAAAAACGTTAACTTTAAACTTTAATAAAGATGTGTGTAAAATTTCAAATCGATATCTTGAATAGTTTTTTTTGGTAGCTGTTTAAAAAAAAGTTCATTTGGAGCAGTTTAACAGTGGACTAACCCCTTAAATTAATTTTAAAATCATTTTTATGTGTTTCTAATTACGTGCTCGCTCGAAATCTTGGGTATTCCATGAGTTTATTGTCCTGTAGTCCTTTTAGAAGTAGCTTCGGCTAACCCTTTACCTTTCTCAATTGCTATTGAATCAAGTAAAAAACTAACCCAAAGAGAATGAGTTTATTAAGGGATTCATTGACTAATTGGGTTTTTCTTATTAAGATACTAGTGGTTCTTATTATATACTCGCAGCTGTATGCACTTTTTGACATCAGTAGAAAAAGTTGATCTATAACCTAACAAGAGCCAGACAAAAATCTTAAACCACATTATTTTACTTATATCAATAGCCTAAATTAACAAGTTAATTCACTTTAGGGAAGTAGACTGTATAGAACTGCAAAATAAGTGAACTACAGTGCGTTAAACTGCTGAGATATTTCAACCCGATAACAGAACCGACGACAGATTAATTATTAAATTAACTTAAACTACGCAAAACAAAACAAGTTCAACAAAAAATTATACATTACTAATCAAACTCTCTGTCCTTACCTGAATGAGTGCTTTCTGTTTACTTGAAAGTTTTGTAGGAACTGCAATTTTTATATGAACATAATGATCTCCTTGCCCATATGAATTGACACGCTTCAAACCTTTCCCATTCAAGCAAATTTTCGTATGCGAAGAAGTACCAGCAGGAATCTATGAAATTCAATGAACATGATACATATTTTTAGTATAGTTCAAATTAATGACTTACCTGTATCATTTGATCATCGTAAACACCTTGAACTCTTATTACGCCACCCAACATCGCTTGTGCCAGAGATATATTTGCATCGGTATGTATATCAGCCCCATCTCGTCGGAAATATCTACTCTTCTCGACTCTGGAATACAAAACAAAAGTGATGAGGAACCGTTTCGAAGATAATGTGTAAATTATAAAGTCTTATAACTCATACAACTGTTTTGATCTAAAAGCAAATTTGACGAAAACAACGTAGAAAAAAAAACTCTCCAAAGCAAGATTACTTAAAGTGTTGAATTCAATTCATACAAGGAACAAACATGTTAGCAGAAAGTGACCGTTCAATCTCATTGAGAACTAAAGTTTTACTTATCTTAGACACCAATTATATGGAAAGTGCTAGAGTTTTTCAGATGAGCACCGCACATGTTGAGATGTGGCAGAGGAAGGAGCCTAAGAATATGTGATCATGTATAACACGCTCTCTCGAGTAGAAAAGCATTATTTGAAAAGGGATAAAACCGATCGGGTACCACCTTGTCATAATGGAGGTGGCCTGTGTATCGTAAGATGTCACACCAAGAGTACCGGGCATCCAACATGAATCCTAAGGATTTTATCTCTGCAGTTGGCAGCTAGACTCAATTCAATCAAGGATCAAAAATCTTTTATGAAGAAAGATAAAAGAAACAATATCGAGGACATGTTCTAGTTTCCAATCGACTTGATCCCACACGATCAGAGAGTTTTCAAGCCGGGACCAGTCAGCCGTCATCGTACAGTACCGGGAAAAAAGCAGGCTGAACACTTATCTTTTGACTCCTTACTCCCGCCACCAAGACAGGTACTGAAGACCCTAAATCGCTGAATCTGCGATGGTAACTCCCAACACACCAGCTCGAGCAACGGCAAATGTAACGCCAGAAGAGACAGCTTTGCTTTTATCGTTTCTGCGGGGCTAATGACTTTAAACAATGGGATTTGTCCCGCATTTCCCACCTCTAACAGAAGGGCGGTTATTGATGTATCATCATGTTCATCTGGAATAGTTAGATCAATAACTGAATGGTACGTATCAGATGGCGTCTCACTCTCTGATAACCGTTATTTGATATTCTCTTTAGCTGTAGATTCAATAGGATAGTCGCCAAGGTCAATTGAGCACTCTCAATAGAGACATAAGAGGTAACTATGAAGAGGCCTGCCCGATAAGTAAGGGTAGATGCATCAAAGACGGTTCTCTATTGAAATCGGGAACTACAGAAGCTCAGATTAATACTAGGAAACCTCACAAACAAGCGTATTAGAGCAACACAGAATAAAAGATAGTTTACAGAGCCTCATAGAAACTATAAGAATTTTTTGAGAACCTCCAAGAGGGAATCTTTCAGATCGTTCTGAGAGGGATCTGAAGCTGGAGAAGAACCAATCAGCTAAGCTGATAGGTGGTGATCTTACCACATCTAAAAAGGAGTCTCTAAAAGCTTTGAAACAAGCTGCACAAACTTTTACAAACTTTTTCAGGGTACTCCGGTGATTGAAACACAAAGGCATCTGTGCCTCTGACAAAACATCTTGCTCTTCGCATCAATAAGAAATATTGGTACATAGCTAGGTCTGTAATCCTCACCCTTGGAAATTTCAAATTCCCAGGCACGGATGGCATCTATCGGTTATGATAAGGGAGGGAATTGACAACCTGGAGGCAGACTTAAAACAAATCTTTTGAACATGGCTAGTCCTGGGGTATGTTCCGCCATCTTGACGAGAAGTTAAGATAGTGTTTATACCTAAACTATAGATAGATAGATTACTATTCAGATATAAGGAACTTAAAGTATATCAGCGTTAAATGGATATATGCCAAGTTGACGCAAAAATTGTTACTGTCGGAAGTCGGAGCCAACTTCTACTTGAGAACGGAGGCGACAAACAGATGTCCTCAAAAGGGTTTCGTATCATCGCTTTTGTGGGCTATGCTAGTTGACTCAGTGTTAAACGAACTGCAACAAGAATGGCAGCACGCATACACTTATGCTGATGACTTGGCGACACTAGCACTCAGTGAATGTGGTAAGTAGAAATATGGTAAGTAGAATGTGGTAAGTAGAAATACACAACGCGTATTGGATTTAATTGATAGTTGGTGCTCGAGGCATGGCCTAATATTTAATCCTGGTAAAACGAAACTTGTTTCGTTTACCAGGAAAAGAAAACTAAAAGGAATATTGCCTCTTAATATGAAGGATGCAACTTCTGAACTTTCAGATGAAGCTAATATCTAGGAGTTGCCTTGAACAAAAAAACATATTTGGTAGAATCCCGTGGAAATGAGGCTTACTCGAGGTTTAAATGCTTCCGGGCAGTGCAAGAGAGCTGTCGCCACCACACGAGGTCTGAAGTGGTCAGTTATGTGGATCTACGTAACAATCATAAGCCCGATAATCACGTACGCATCCGTGATGTGGTGGACTGTTGTGAAGATATTACATGCTCGCAAGAAGTTAGCCACGCTTATAAGGATTGTGTACCTGGGTATACGTAGCGTCATGAGAACTACTTCGGATGCGGATCTTGATGAGCTTCGCAATCTCATCCTATGGACATTTAAATTCAATCTGCATCCTATCGACATTCTAAATAAATTTGGGGCATGAGTAGGAAACGACAATGTGGAAACTATTACTATTATACTATTAGTAATATACTATATACTAGTTCTATTACTCGATCCGCGCATCCCCTACAGGACTCTGAGCCGACCGCATCTGCACATGCCAATTTTCGGAAGTTAGTAGCTGATGCTCACAAACAAATGATTTTTTTCTGATAGGAATAGCTACACTAAAGCCTTCGCTTCAACCATGCGACTGCGGGATTCCTCCTCAACAAGACTAGGGCGATTTGTAGTCATGACGGGTATAGTGGCGGGACACAACCACCTATGAAAACATAAGGTGCGTTGTTTTGCACACCCGAGCAAATCAAATTTTGTTAAGTATAGTGAATTCAACAACAAAATCGTACACATGTGCAGGATTTTGGTGTTGTATTCAATATACTTATAAAACTTTCATTTGAAATGCAGTATACTTAACAAAATATGATCTGCTCGGGTGTGCAAAATAACGCACCTATATACTGAATAGGTGTTGCACAGGATAACCATTGCCCATTCTGCTTAGAATGGGCAAAGGTTAATTCCCAGCGTTTGCGCATCTCAGATATCAATGTTTTGGTTGTGATGTGGCATGTATTCAGAAGATAGCCTCTTTTCCACTATCATTGACCCTGGATTTCACTTTGAAATCTGAGAAATTCTGGTAGGCAGGGAGTCTGGGGGTTTGATTACTTAGAGATACCAGGCACCTCTTTGACAACCCACCCACACATTAATAACACCCTCACAAGTGGAAAAGCGTTGTTTCAAAAGTGATGAAGCTAATGTTGTTTTGATTGAAGATATTCAATCGACTTCATGTGATCTGCATTTGTCTAATTTCTAATATACAAAATATATCTAAGTACTTACTTGAAAGTAATAAATATCTCTTTGCTTCCTACATTCATCCGAACAGTTTGTCCGTCCTCAACACCAGCAGGCACGGGCACAGTGACTTTCTTTCTTTGCACCTATGAATTCATAAGAAGATTTACATTAAAACAAAAATCAATCACAACGACTTCGTAGAATAATAGTTATTCAACTTACCGTTTGTCCTTTGCCCTCACATTCTGTGCACGGATATTTAATATAAACCCTTGTGCCTTGGCAATATCGGCACGTACTTCGCATCACGAACGGACCTGTCGATATTGTTTCCATTCCAGTGCCATTACAGTATTGACAACGCCCAGGCTTTGTGCCCGGCTCGCATTTTGAACCACTGCACTTGGGACATGTATCCACAATATTTATGTTCACATCTTTGTTCACACCACGCGCTGCTTGCGAGAAGCTCAAATTCATTATTACTTCCCGTGACCCGCCAAACCCGAATTGTGACTCTGCAAAATCGTCAAATGAGCCACTGCGGAAACTGGCATCGCCGAATATCTTCCGAAATAGCTCTTCGGGATCAATTGTTGAACGAAACTGCCAATTCTGAGAGAAGCCCTGTGGACCACGAGCATGACCTCCTCCAGCTCGGCCCATTTGCTCTGAAGTCTGACCGTACGTATCATATTCCCGTCGTTTCGTATCATCACTCAGGACTTCATATGCTTCCGATACTTCCTGAAACTTTTTGCTCGCATTCGGGTCATCTTTATTTGTATCCGGATGATATTTTTTGGCTAACTGATAGTATGCTTTCTTTATATCTTTGGCTGCGGCATTCCGTGCTACACCGAGAATTTCGTAATAGTCCTTGCGGAGTTGCGATGACGTATGGAACCAATTTTGCTTACAACGAACCACTGAAAAATACGATATTCAATATTGCATTAGCTAGCCAAGCGACCGACACTTGAAGGTTACGTCGAATTTGGCCGACTCAAGTATCATTCTCGAATTTATCTAAATTTTGATCATTATTCATGAATATCATCCTTGGGGCAGCATCGAAAATGCCGTCTGAGCCGCCAGCATGAATGATGTAACCTTTGAGCCACTTTACTAAATTACCTGAATTTCCTGATGTTCCGAAGGGGAAATTCTGTCTAGAATTTCGATAGAAAGTTGTAGAACTAAGACAGTAATTTAAGTTGCGTTTCCGTAGACACTGAAAACTTCTACTTTCTAGAAATTTGAAACTTTTTGGGCTAAGAAATGCGGCGACCGCTCGCACCAGAGCCATGTTTCATCGAGAATTTTGACGTTGGAGACGATTAAGTCACAATGATTTCAAACGTCAATTTGATGTCAAAATTGTTGAAAGCGATCAACGAGGAGATCACAATAGTCTTCTAGGAATTTCTATTTTTTTTTAATTTTTATTATTTTTATTTTATTTATTTCTAGAGTGCCGGATGGCGAAAAAAATGAGAATATTAAGTTTCTTGATCCGAATTATGTATTTAGTAGTAGGAGAAGAAAACGAGGATTTTGGCAACGATGTCTAAATAAAACAACTTTTCCTAATTATTTTACTGAGGTTTGAGTAAATAACGCAACACAAGGAATTCTGAATGAAGTTTTATCATTTTTGAATTTAATTTATGTCGCCAATGCAAAAACTAAAACAGGAGCAACATACCATTTTGATTAAATGTTTTAAATAACCAAATTTTTTTTAAATAACCAAATTTTTTTCAAATAACTAATTGATTTTTTTATTACACATATTAGAATCCATTGAAACCAAATGAAAAAAGAAACTTCGCAAAAATATAAACATAAACAAAACTTGCTGGGTAAAGAAGGCCATAAAACAAAGCACTAAGCCAAACCGTACTGATAAATCTCTACATGAACTTTGATTAAGATATGAATAATTGTATATCTCTCGCAAATCATTTTGATACCGAAATATTTGAGGATTTTTTTTTCAAAGTAAACAAGTGGATCTGTACATATTTCCATTTTCCAGAGTATTAATCAAGGACAAGACTCATAAAACACCAGGAGCATTATACTCAATTTTAATGGACAAAGATTTTAGTTTCATTTATGTACAAGATTTGATTGATACCCTTGACATTATTTTTCGAAGGATTTTTTTTTATTGCTTTGTTCTTACTCAATCATTCAATTCAACTACAATCTAAGCATGCTAAATATACGATGAATATGTTGTCTCCAATATCCGTGTTTTACTCACTAGTTTATCCAAATTTCCAGTAAGTCGATTAGTTTTAATAGTATTTTAATAGGGGGAGAATTAAAAAGAACTATGGGCGACGAAACTTCTGATTTGCTTATGAAAAAACTCAAGTCTCTGACGGACTACGAAAAATGTATGGAGAAAAAGCTTTTAAAGTGCGAACTGAAGCAACTGGAAATGAAAGAAAAAGATATATTCCAAAAATTACATGCTGTTGAAGTGGCGGCATTAAAAGAAAAGTTGGTGCTCCTAGAAAAGCAGGCAGAAGAATCGCAAAAGGCACTTGTTCAAGCCCAGTCGATGTTTAGATCATTCTGCAATGAATTCACTAAGAAATAGTTTAGTGAGGCCGAAAAGCTTGCATTTGTTTGGATGTTTGTAGTACCATTACCGCAACGATCGAATAAATGCTTCTGGAGGCTTATGACTGAGGAAAATACAATTTGCTTGGCATTCGACATCAACCAGAATTCACCGGATCTGTGTATGAATCGAAAATATTTTCGTATCGTATTGATGGATTGTAGAAATGATTTTAAATAAAGTCTATACAGGATTTGATTTCATGCAAAGCTGTTTTAGCTTGAACATAAACCAGTATTAACTAAGTAACAAGAATTACAAATGTAACGAATGTTTACATTGCATATAATCCTCTGAAAATAGTAGAGGGTAATAAAAAATAAAATCTCAGTACAACACGTCAATGCCAATGTTCAATTGTCTGCGAAGTGCTAGGACGATGTGTTTGTAGAAGACATGCTGCACACGGAATGAGAGATGGAGAGAGAGGAAAGGAGGAAAAATTTGTTTTTTTTTGCTTTTTTACTCAAAAAACAATGCAATATGCGTGTTCTGTGTGCACCAAATGGTACCACACATGGTTCTGGTATTTCCAAAACAATTGCCGTATTCGCATAAAGGGTAGTACAATTACGATCAACTGCGGTATTTATTCACTATGGTCATCTATACGTACATATTTATTGTCGTAAAGGAATATGCCTAGAGAAAAAAATCCTGATTTTCAAGGTTCATTGTGGGTTTTCTCTGTATAATTTTGAGCCCTTAATAAATCCTGTCTCACGGATTTAATTGAATTAAACAGATTTGAATCGCCGCCAATTCGGATAGAAATAATTTTTAAATATATGTAACGGAAATACCTATTATAATTCTTGGCTTTATTTTTTAGTAATTTGTATTTTTTGTGCGTCCATAGTTTGATAATCACAAGAAAATCTCTTGAAGAAAACATACAATTTCTAATACAACTAAGTGTTTTATTTTACAACGCTTTGCATTAACTTAGACCATGTGCCTTTTTTAATCCCTTATAGAGTTTCTTCTTTTCATCGTTTATTTCTTGCAGAGCTTGAAGTGCCAATTCGAGGTGAACCTTTTTCAATGCATGACTTTTGACAAACCATTCAATAAACTGTATATGAATGTCATCCGCGGTAAAGTCTTCGTCGGTTTTTCCAATAGCAGTCTTGATTTTTTCGTGGATATCGTCCGGAACATCCTTTTTGAAACTTTCGGCAGTTTGCTTTTGACGCAGTTCTAGAGCATTTACTTTGTCTTGAATGTCCTTGTTGCATACAACGTTGTTTAGCTGATTATAAAGAGTTATGAGTTCTACACCGTTTTTCAGATAATCCCGTTTGATCATATCATAGAGTAGGTCGTCAATAATTCTATGCCACGCAAAATAAAATGACATCGGTCCAAAATGACGAGTCGAACGCAGCAGATCGAACAGTTTCGTTTCGTTGATGTGATCATAAACTGCCGCCGTGATATCATGATACTCCTTCTCATACGGTTCGAACTGCACACAGGCTCGATCTAGTATCATTTCGTATTCATGGTTGTCCAGACATCTTTTCAAATTATTCGTTTCAAATATTCGTGGTAAACGAATTTTGCGACCGGGAAGCGGAAAGTACGTTTGATTCATTCTTTTGCGAACAGACAAGGGTGCGTACTCCAATGATCCGTCGATTTGACGTACGAGAACTTTTCGTTCTGCGGCGTTACTGCCGTAAGTTATATCTGTTATCACAAACTTTGTATCTGAGAAGTTTTTGATTGCGGGATCGCGTGCGATAATTTTACCTGAGTCCTCTTTTATCTACAATATAATTAAGCTCATCACATGAAAAGTGGTAGCGGAAACCAGAAAATACCTTTACGATTGGCGGCATTTGCATGCGCTTTTCTGCCAGCTCTGTAGCTTTACGAATTTCGTTTTCAAGTTCTTCTGTGCTCATGAACCTAAAGAATCTCATGAAAATCATGTAAAAATAATAGGATACCATCAGCGACTCACTTGTATTCAATTTTATTGTCTGGTACGAATCTTTTCTTATAAACTCCATCTAGCTGTAGTCTTGTGATCGATTTGAGTAATTTTTGAATATGCGGGTCGTTGAAGAGCGGTCCTGGGTCCTTTTCTGAAATATTCTCTTAGAACATCTGATAACCTAAAATTGCAAATATTTACTCACCATATTGTAGATTAGTGGCTGCCACACTATACCTGGCAAGCGGATACACTGAAACTGTGGACGACCACAAATATCGATTTGCATGGCGCATGAAAATTCGCATTCCATCGCCTAAAGACATTTTTATTTTAAGTTAAAGAAGAAACACTCTACTTATAGGGATCCGGTGATGTTAAAAGCAATTTCAAAACCCGAAAGAAAAAAAGCGAAACGTCAAAGTTCAGAAGAGAACTGTCAAAGTTTCAGGCGAATTGGGCCAAATTTTCGCTTTGACGGAATTATAAACCACAAAGTGCACACTAGCGAATTGGGTGCTGAAAATAAAATGTGCATTATCGGTAATAAATAAATCAGCAGGATCATGATTGCTGTATGATTCCAGTTATACCCTTCCCATTCCAACATGCCCACTTTCAAAACAGGAGAATATCAAGAATCAGGATAAATCAAATTATTAAAATTATAATTAAAATATTTTCGATTGAAATTCTTAAATTCAATTGAAAATCTTCAAAACAATAAAAAATAATAAAAAAAAAGATTTACAATTTCCCTCCATTCTCGTCATTTTCACGATTATTTTGGATTTCCACGTCGAAAACTCAGGCCCTATTGCAGTTTCTTTTGTGACTGTACCTGTAGATCCATACTAAGTTTCATTCGAGAGACTTCATGTTTGACATTCCTCTGAATCAGCATCCGATTGTCAAAATATTGGTTTTGCCGTCCTGTCCTCTGGCAAACTCGAAAATTTACACCAAATATGTCTGGAGTGCACCGTGAGGCTATACAAAAGCAAATTCATCAAGATTGGGCTAACCGAGAATATATTGAAGTTATAACAGCGAGCATTAAGCGTATAACTGACTTTTTGAATTCCTTTGGTAAAACCTTTTATACTTGTTCATGGCTTGAAATAATTGTGTCCTATGCGAATACAATTCTAGATATGTCCTGCAGATCGAGGCTAGCCGTGCTCAATGAAAAGCTTACGACGCTTGAACGGAGAATTGATTTTCTTGAGGCCTGTGTAACACAAGGTGAAACTTTAACATAAGTGTTTCGAATTGTTTTAGCATGTAGATGGTGAACGTATGTATTTTGTATTATTATGTACTGATATTACTTATAAGACTTAGAGAAATATAAGCTGGTTAGTCGCTGCCAAATTTAGTTGTTTTCCTTGGTATTCTTAATGTGTACATACAATTATGTGTTGTACTTTTTTAGTATGTTGGATAAATGCGATTCGACTAGCGAGGTAATTGAGCCACAGAATAACAAATATTTACAATTGCACAGAAACCTGCATGAATTTAAAGTGATTCAGATGTGAGTAATGCTTTGGAATATCTCATAATTTCCCAATAGAAATGTGGATTAGGAAGAATATAATGCTCGGCAACGCTATAACTGCGTTATACAGTCCTTTTATGGCTGAGATAATTCTTAAAGTGGGAAACGTGGATGCAGAAGAGCAGAAATTAATAGTAGCAACACAAGTTGGGTCACAAACTTAGGAGAGAAAGCAAAAAAGGTCACCAGAAAGATCATATCCAACTAGCAATGAATGAAGAATTTTATGGTTCACTGAATGAAAAACTGTAAAGTCTGCATATAAAAAATTTCTTTGTATTTGCTGGTCGATAGCGGAAGCAACAGTATTTGGGAACGACAATAAGTGTGATAATGGACTTACCTTTAGTGACTCCTTGTTACTCATTGGCTAACAAGGGCTGGACAAAAGGATACACTCTATTTTAAGCTACTCTATCGAGGAGCTTAAGGGACAGGGTCGATACTTAGAGATGCCAGAAATATCACCAACTTTGTGGATAGTGAATATTTGCGCGGATTTCAAAGGTGAAGGGTAAATACCGGATGGAAAAATAAAATTGAAAATTAAAAGTGATTTAACGAAAAGAATTGGAATGCCACCAACTCCGAAGCCAGTGCTTGCACCAAGAGAGCTCACCAATGATTTGATTTCTAATGGATTTGTGCAAAATGAAGATAGGGTAGAAATAGGTAAGGAAAAAATGCATTAAATATATAAATGAGAAGAAGTGGGAAGGATTTAAACGAATCTAGCTTACTGCATTTTTTACGTGCAGAATCCTTAGCTCTAAGAGCAATCACGGCATCAGCGGTGAAGTAAGGAGGGGTCGCAATTTTTTTTTACAGCGATTGGAAAGAGATTAATTAAGAAAGGAAAGAAAAACATTTGTTGAAAACCATTATCCACATTTAGCCCTCTGAACAAAAAATATAAATGAGTACCATTTATTTCATTGGTCGAAAAATGTAATTAGCTTTTTACTAATGTTCGAATAAGAACATTAGTATTAAAAATTTTTAAACTAAACTGAATTTTTAAAGTGAATTGCGCATTAGTAGAATGGACAATAGTAATTTCAAAAAAGAATGGAGGAGGATGAGGATAGGGATACACATACAAAGAAAAGTAGGTAGTCAAACAAATGAAAAGTATAGGAAGATTAGAGGATGAGGTAAATAAATTTATCCTTAGCATTGGGTACATTGTTGAGCTGGGAGAGTGAACAAAGTGATAGGAAGGAAGATATAGCGTCAGATAAATTCCGTAAGTAAAATAAAATAGAGTTCTGCAAAAAAATCATTCGCAGATCAATACCGAGCTACTACAAGGAATATAAAAGGAGAAGACAAGCAAAACTGAGGATGGTGAAAGAGAAATACAGAAAAGCATACATTCATCAGTAGAGGAGGGATGAAGTCACTACATATAGTCCCACGAAGAAGTTCTATACTTAATTAAGGACGCCAATTAAAACCCCACCTTTTAACGTAAATTCACTTACAGAGCAATCCCGATCGTTCCGAAAAAAACAGTGTGAAGCGGCAAAATTCCGTTGCTGTATATATCACCTGGCAACCAGGTTTCTGCAATATAAATAATATCAGACACGACTATAGAAGAAGGCTTGATATGCTTAACTTTGGTCCTCAGAACTCAACCATTCTGATAATAATTAGATTTTAAAACTACGGTTTAAATTTTGTCCCTCCTCCGTGTGCGGGAACAAAAATACCTGGCAGGAGTTTTTTTCAGTAGGCCAGATAACTTCAGAACTGAGGGCTATGCAGAAAGAAGAAATTAATTGATGGCTGAGACTGTCTTGAGTAAGTTTTCTACACAGGAGTATAGAAGGATCGAACCTGAGCCCAAAAATAAGTCGAAACCCGGTTGAAAAAAATGAGGAATGGTAGAAACAGTATCCGTGATAGCAGGAAGATTGTTGAAAGGTCCTGGCAAAAAACTTTTTTTTCGAGATAAACTCAGTCGTTGAGGCAATCCAGTTGACATAGAACTAAGGTCCGCACAAAGGTATGAGCAGACATCAGAATAAGTTCTAGATGGCTCAGGCTAAACTATTTTTTTTGCCTACGGTTTTATCTGCTTCTCGTAGAAAATAGTCCTGCATTCCTGACTAGCAGGCATCAGACAACGTTTACTCGATTATTTATTTTTAGTCACTTAATTTCGTTTTACTCGATTATTTACTTTTAACCACTTAATTACGTTTTAGACAAACACAAAATAAAGAACACAACCTGCGTCTTAACAACGGGCTGGTACGACGCGCAGTTACGACACGATGATTCACGTATGGTCAATTTCAAGAAACGACCGTCCTTCGGAGAAAAACAAATCACTTTCTCCGGATACAACCTTCCACCGCAAGAGACAATACGAGAATGAGGCTAAACTATGCAGTTTTTTTTCGATTGTAGTACTACTCGAAAATGTCATTGCACGAGCAACAGGAGGTAAATTATCAGTTTCAATTGCAAATTTTGGTTACACACCTTGGGTTAGAGGCTTACATTTGTTTCGAGTCTTAGCTCCAGCAGAAGATTCTCTAACTTCGGCAATGTTTGTAGTTAAGTTAGAATTGACTAGTATAACAGTGTCAAGTAGTAGTTCCAAGCTTTTCAGTGTTGCGTTGACTTTCACGTTGATATGTTGTAAGTTTTCTTTGAAAAGAAGTTATTTTGCTCTTCATTTCATGCCTGGATTGTTCCCAAATTATTTTTCATTTGACTCACAACCAATATGTGTCCAAGTTATCAATATTTTCTCGAAGATCTCAATATTTTATAGATTACATATCAAGGCAGCAGAAATCGAAGCATACACGCAGCCAAGATCATTAATGTATCGCACAGGACTATTAAAGGTAAGAAAATACTACGCTTGGATTCCTCGCTTTGACTCTAGACAACTTTGCATCCCTAAAGTGCAAGTCATAACTAGTTTTAATTTATTCGATTGTGAAGTAGAATCTTATGAGAGTGATAAATTTCTTATGCAACCAGATGATTTCCCTACTACATTATTGATGCATTCGTCCCAACTTAGGGTTCCATTAAAACAGTTATTCGCTTTATCAATAAATTCAGCAGTTGAGCCAATCATTCTTAGAAAATAGGTCTGGTAAACCTGATTCTAAAAAACAATGCTCAACATTTGGGTTCTTCCGGGTTAAGGCTTAGGCAATTATTATCTAACCATACAATCACGTCTACAAAACTTAGTTCAATTTATGAATACAATCTTCTAAAAAACCTAAGTAGTAGCTGCGACCGAACATCATCCGCATAGACGAGTTTTGGGTAATATCTTGTAGGTAACATGCAGCATAGTAGTGGACTAAGTATAGAGCCCTGATATATTGCAGTGAGAATTTCTTTCAGAATATTATTCTTAAACATAACTATTAGTTTTGTTTGGTGCAAATAAAAGTGGATAAGGTTACATTTGATGCGAATTTGAATTTATGTCGTAATTTTGGAAACGAACTGAGAATGACAAATGTATCGAAACGATTAGAAAAATCTGGCATCAAAAAGCATTCTGTTATCTTCTATTATTTAAGTCAATCAATTAAGAATGCTTCTATTCGAAACCTGGCTGGTAAGCAGGTAAACGCTTTTTGTTCATTAGATGTTTGGATATTTGCTGATGGCAGCGTTTTTCCAATACTTTGAAAAACTATGATAGAATTGAACTTGGTCATTACACTAATGTGGAGCTGGGACTATCAGCAGTTTTTAGAATTAATATAGTTTTAACAGTTTCCCATTGCAATGGAAATGAACTAAGAATAATTTTATTAAAGATGTGAATAAAAAAAGGTGCAAATATGGGACCAACATTTTAATGAATTATGGGTGAATATGATCTTTTCCAATGGCTTTAGATTTGATATTGATTATGGCGCCAAATATATCTTGGACCCCGATCCTTTCAAAATAAAACATGTCAGGATCATCAGATTTATCAGCAACATGGAATTAGTGATTTCTTTTGTTTTTATTTTTAGTTAAATAAAATACTTAGATGGTTGTGTATTCTTTAGAATGAGATATTTTTAATTTTTATTTCACATAAAAATTATAACAAAATTTATGTACTCTTGTTTCAACATTCAAATTTCTTCTCTAAATTACCTACTAACAAAGACGTTTTCATTATCACTTTTTTCTCTCAACTCTATCACGAACATTTCAAGTAATACCGTTTGATCTTTTTTTTCACATTTTTGTCAACATTCGTAGTAGCACTCATCAGATAGTCTCATGAAAAATAAATTGATATTTTTCATCAGCCAAAATAAATGATTTTTGCTTGTTCAAATTAAATTTGAGATATTTCAGATTAATGAGTTTAGTTGCCACTTGCCACGAAAAAAATTTATTGTCTATTATTTCTTTAAGTTTTCATAGATGCTTCCCCAATTTCAACTTGTTTCACTAATCGATAGAGAGCGGCTGCTTCTTTCACTTTGTTGAATTCAACACAAAACGACTCGATTTCAATGAATATTTCCTGAAAGTAGAAAAAGAAAGCAATATAGAACTATTGTGAATGACAATATGGCAAAAACAAAATCATTTATAAGAAGAAAACTTGAATAATGCATAAAATTAAAAAAACAATTAGTTTTAATAATCAAAAAAATTGTGCAAAAAACATTCCGTTTCACTGCGATATCGATTCCATTCCTACATGCTATAAATGATCGCTGGTAGGTGTACGATATTTTAACTGAGCTTTATCTTTCTATATAAAACAAAGTCGGGTTTAGTAGTGACTAGGCATAACACTAGCGCTTTAGAAAATAAGAAATAAATGTGGCCCTTAAAAAAAAGAATAATGGAATAATTGATATTGGCTTCCCATATGTGTCTCCCTACTGCTATCGCTAAGCATTGGCTTCAAAGGGCAATCCCCTGAGCTTTGGCATTATCATAGAAAAAAAAAGTTACACCATTTATAACTCAAGTACGGCTCGATCAATTTTTATGATATTTGATTTGCTGGATTTGTCTCCGCCCCCAATAGCAGAATAACTATTAAAACATCAGAAAAAGTCCTAAAGAAAAACTTATGTGAAGAAAATTCATTTTCTCATAAGTTGGGTATGAGAAAAAAAAATTAACTCTTTTTACAAAGCCATTGAGCTAGCGGTGCAGACGTGCGTGAATTACATTCGTGAATTAAATTCATTTCAATGAAATTAAAATACTTTTGCCACGTGAATTATGAGTACATTCATTTCAATGAAATTAAAATAATTTTTATTTTGATTTTTGTACATTTATTGAATTTAATAAAAAACCGATTTTAATTCAGTTAATAAGTTCACACAACATTTATTGATTCTGAGGTGGTACGAAGTTTGCCGGGTCAGCTAGTTATATATGGTATTATATTCAATATCAGTGTTTGATAAGGCGCCTATATGATGCAGTGAAAAAGTTAAGATATTCTAAAAAATAATATAGATAATATAATTGATAGAAGGCACAAAAAGCAACTGATTAATTCGCAAAAGATAAAGTGACAAATAATAGATTACATAAGCATAACGGTAAAAAAACATAAAATTAAGAGAAGCTTGGCGAATTATAACTATTATTCATACTACTTTTATTTAGTTATACTAATACTAATGACGAAGGGTTACTAAAGCCACGATTGCTGTCAGCTGTGAGATCAGCTGGTAATCTTTCTTGCAGGGCATTCAACAATCGATGCCATCTCAGAGGTTTTTGGGGCTGTAGCAAGCCTGACCGGTCGTCTTGCTGCTAACGCTTGACGTGTAACTCGGCGAGGTGGACGGACATCCTTCGGGCCCTTGAGGGGAGGTTCCGTATCCCTGGATACTTGCTGGCCATGATGCGGGACTACCTCAGGGACCGATGGTTGCTCTACGACACTGAGGACGGAGTCAGAAGGAGGCCTGTCACCTCAGGTGCGGCACAGGGGTCGATCTTAGCACCTGACCTCTGGAACATCATGTACGATGATCTACTGCGCTTGGAAATGCCCGCGGATGTGTTTCTAGTGGGTTACGCTGATGACATCGCAGCTGTATCACTTCTAGATCTGCCGGGTTCGCTCAACGTAGACTTAACTGAGCACGGCCTCCAGCTGGCAGTCTCAAAGACAGAGATTGTCATGCTGACGAAGCGGAGGACACGATCGTCTCAGGCGCCACCAGGCCACAGTCTCAACGTACGTTGAGAAAGTGCTGCGCATAAAGCGGGAGGAGGGTTGCCTTCCCGAGCCATAAGCTGTGGTAGTCCTTGAAGTCCGGGGCTGCCAATGGGCGAGTCAGCACGACCGGGTCGAAGTAGTGCTTAAGCGGGTTCCGACTCGGAGCTTCGTGGGTTTGTAGATGGACCTTTTTTTAGTGAGCCAAACCTCACATATCCCGTGGTGATGAGTCACCCGGGGATCTGGTTAGCTGATTTTTTTGCCATCTACACTAGGGAAAAAAAATGACGAATGATAATAAATTTCAGTCTACGCCAGGTATGTCAATCCAGGGAATTTTTCCCTAGATCTGGCATATTTTTACATCCGCCCGAAAAATCTAAGGAATTTTTTTCACAGCATTTACGTATTTACTAGACTAAATATGCTGAAAAGCCAAATTTTTAGATTTAAGATTGAATTTTTAGAGTGCAGAGTTATTCGGATTTTGGCTCGAGTCTAAAGGAATGCGTTTAAGCAAGGCCCGTTCAGCATATGCGTGCGCAACCAGAAGAGAAATGTGTATATTGTGAGCGAATCTTAAATTATTTTACTTTTCAATATTTTTCAAGTTATGTAGTTATACACTACGCACAAAAATCAAGGAAATCTAGAAATTTTGCTTCTACTCTAGTTGGCAACATCGGGGTCGACACGAAACTAACGGAGATTTGTGTGAACGATTTAACATCTCGTAAAACCAGCTTCGAACCTAGTTTCGAGAGCATAGGACAATAAATCAGCGTGAAAAGTGAGCACTCGCCAAGAAACATTTGTCGGTAGTCTAAAGAAAGTATTTAAACTTATGACAAACAATCACTATACTCACAATAAGGGAGGTGCAATTGAAATAATAATGTGCAAATCTATGCTGAACGTGCGTAAATTATCATTTAAATACTTATGGTGGTGAAGATACCAGACTTTTTAACAATATTCAAGAATGCTACGGATAAGTGTAGAAAACATATGAAAGAAGAAAGAGGCGTTAACGAAACGAGTGAAAGATTTGAGGACAAAAGCCGAAAAAATGAGACTTTTGGGTCAAAAGTGCACCAAGGTATTTAAAATTGCCAACAATCGTAAGAAATGCATAATGCTACAAAAGAAATGCTACAAAAAAATGAAAACATTTTGTTTGACTAAAAAAATTCTTAGATATTCTAAGAAAAGCTCTGACTACTTGATAGCCAGACATCTTCCAAAGTTTTACTATTGCTAAATAACTGTTTGATTCTTCAATTTCACTTTGCCCGCTTGGGTTTTTTTTAATTAGCACGTTTCTACGTTTTACGGTTATTGAATAGCTGTTATTACATTATTGAATATCACTTTTATCGATATGGGTTTACTTTAAATCAGCTCGTTTAACGATTTCACAATTTAATAAGGGTATATTGTAGTTTTAATCCCTTTAAAAAAAACTTCTACCTTTGTTCCGATTCGCTAACACTCAATTATAGTAAAACATCGCCTTTTTGAAAAACCGCACGTAGTAAATTGGCCATTGTGCTTCTAAGCTACTTAGGTTGAGCTCCGGACGAGACGAGAGAGACATTGGATTTGTATATCTGATGGCATTTAGAGTAAGAGAGTTTGCTGAGCTCCGGTCACTCATAGCACAAAGATCATTTTCCAACTCGAGGCAATTGTCGAGTGATTCAATTGCTCTAAACACATTGAATTCAGGAAGAGTGAACAAAGAAATCAAGATCATTGGTAAGCAATAAGAATAAAAATACGCCAAATATTGAATCCTGGGGATCTGCAACAACAGCACCGCACAGGTAACGGCAAGAAACATAGAATGGGAAACAGGAGAAAGTATACCAGGTATCGCATTACCTTCCAGATTCATAAGAAATCTGTGGCCAACGCAATCAAAAGCTTTTGAGAAAACGGTACACACCATTTCAGCTGATTTTTCTATATCTAAAGCTGCAGCAACCAAGTTAGTGAACGCTATATGATTAAAGGTGGAATATCTGCCCTTTGCGAAGCCATGTTGCTCAGAAACAAGAAAAAAATGAAGGTTAAGAAGTGGCCTATCTTAAACAACTCCTTCAATTATTTTACTATAGCAAGGAAGCAGGAAAATGCAACTTGGGCCAGCAAATTTTTGGATGTGCGAAATATAAGCAGACTTTCAGCAGGTCGATAAGAATAAAAACTTAACGGGTTTGGATAGCTTTCAGGTCTAACATCGATTGAATTAATTCGATTTTTTCTAGTTATCCAAGTAGAATATTTTAGTTGAAAGACTAATTTTTCCTTTAGAAGCTAGATATATTCAATTTGCTATCAGATATCGATGTTTTGAGGATAATCTGCCCTCTTCTTAGACACTCTTCGAGAGTAATCCGCCCTGCGCAATCGACACTGAAGAAGAGGTCACATTATCCTCGAAATATCGATATATGTCACAGCAGATTGTAGCTTAGGGAATTCTTGGACGGCGTCAAGAGAGATTGAAGCGTTATACTTAGCACAAGCTGCATATTTTACTTTGAGGGTAGACGCCACGTCACATCAAAATCAAGTAGCGTCATCGAATTTGCGGAGACGACTAGACCGAGTGTAAATAAGGTAAATCGAAAATTATGAAAATTAACTGAGAGTTTATCAACAGTAGGTCTGCAAAAAAGAATACTAAATAATCGATTCGATTTCATTCGGTATAATGACAAAGCGCGCTTTATGGTATTAAGTCATTAGGGTTGAGAGGGAACTTTATTGGATGAAGATTCAAAATAAATTACGATGGAAAGTGGAAAATGATGCAAGTCAGGTAAGACGTAGGGTATGCGGTCAGCTTGAACTTGGATATACTTCTCTTTTTTTCCCTTTACTTCACAAACACATTTTCAATCAGTTGGGAAAAAAATATTTATCAAATATTAATACTCAATATCGAATAGAACTATGTATATATTGCACTATTTAGAATTGTTGAAATTCTGAATTCATTTACCACTTTAAATTGAAAAAAGTTGGAATAAATTGAATAAATACTTATTCGTCAAATTGTGTTTGTGTTAATTTGAAGTGAACAGAAGTGTTTTCCATTAGTGATTTGCAAGTAAATTGGAAACAACCTTCTAGATAGTTAGTTCATGGTATACGTAACTTGCACCATTGCAAGAGATTTACACAGCTGAGTTGAATTTGATTTGCGTAAGTATTTTTCAAGAGTAGGGGTCTAAAATGAAGAGTTATAACCAAGAATAGACTTTCTTCATACTGGGTGGCGCAAAATTGATCATCCAATTTTGTTTTTGAATAACTTTTTTTTTTACTAAATAAACAAAAAATCATTTTCAGTTATGGAAATCTTTATTTGGACTTTATTTGCTCAATTGCTTGCCTTTTTGTATACTGCAGCTGTCTAGTTCACGAATATCAAAGTGATTAATTTTGCGCCACCCAGTATTTTTATGGGATAAAACAATATTCAAAACTTAATATCAGTGCAGTCATAATGGCTGGCATTATTATTGAATAATAAAATAAAAAACGGCCGAAAACAATATAACAATACACAATGCGTTTAAAGTTATGTAATTTATGAAATAATAATACTGAACATGCTATCACACTGACGAGTTGCTATTTTTTAATTGTGGCTAGAATTTTTACTTAATTTTTAAGTTTGATGCCAGTCAAAATAATTATTTAGACGGTAATGGAGTAAGCATTACTTTTGCTTCGATTTTTCAAATTGTCAGCCAGCAATTTCAAGGTGAAAAACTTTTTTTTCGAAAACCGCAGGAACTATCAGTTTAGAATATTAATACTTAATACACATGAACCACAAATTATTAGTATGTTTCAAGGCACAAACGAATGATGTCATCTTTGCATTAGCTGGTTATAAACTTTTCTTTATTGCGTTTACTGCAAAAATTAGGATGTAAACACTCTTTATTTATCAAATATTAATACTCGAAACCACATAGAGCTATGCTCGTTACGACATTCGATTGCTTTTGAACTCATAATTACACATGGTGACTCTATAATTTACAATCTATTATTTTCAATCCAAAAACCGCGTTTTGTAACAAATGACAATTTGACTTTATTTATCCTGAAAAACAGATAAATATTGAGGGAACCAAAAACAGTCTCTTGTATCTTACAATAGAGTCAAGATGGTTAAAAGCAAGTCATATGGCTTTTCACGAGAACTTTCATTTTTATATACAATATTGTGCATTAAATCTTGGAAGGTTTTCAAAAAATCGTACTACGCCGTGTTTAGTTTGATAGTATTTTTTAATGTGACTGTGATAGTAGGACTCTTTTTTGATTTTATGTCTGCTGAAAACATGAAATATGTCCTGGACCATAGCCGATTCTACTTTGGTGCTCCTGCTGTCACCATCAAATACTTTTTGTGCTTTTATATGCGCGAAAAACTGCTCAAGCTCAATGATCTATTCATGTATTTGAATGCGGACACGTCTAAAAGGGGAAATTGGCTCCGAATCCACAATGCAGGCAAAAAGTCTCGAAATATTCTTCTCTTTTTCTCAGCATCTATATTGGCGATTATGTGGAGTCGAATATTTGTATTTTTTATGTCGAGTGGTGATGTTCTGATGATACCAGTAAAGTTTCCTTTTGTTTTTCCATTTGTGTTTGCTAAATCAGGGGTTGTTTTTCTGTACCAATCTATCATATTGCTTATCGTGGGCTTACAGGGAATTGTGTCCGATATGTATTCGGCATGCTATTTCGTGCTCTTAAACGCTCACACAAACGTCCTCTCTCGAGAAGTTAGAGTCGTAAAAAATCGCTCAGATATGATTTCAGTCGTCAAAAAACACATAATTACTTTACGGTACGTTTTAAATTCAATTGATCAACTCTGTGAAATTATTTTTAATGTTTTTATTTTCAGAATCTACGAAATCTTAGGCCAAATTGTCAATAAAACATGTTTTGTGCAAATATTAGTTGCGAGCGCTTGTCTGTGCTCAAATATTATGTCTGCAACATTTCTGGACTTGAAATTAGGCGACATAATGTTTTGCGTCTTCTACTTATGTGCAGTCGTCACTCAAATATTACCTATTTGTTACTTTGTCAGTCAATTTCTATTCGAGAGTAAGAAGCTCTCAGACGCCGTGTATGGATCGAATTGGACTGACAAAGATAGTAAAATCGGCTTTGATGTCTTGCTTATGATGCAAAGATGTCAAAATATACAACCCATATTAGCTGGTGGCATCATACCTGTAACTTTACCAACATTTATTTTCGTAAGCGGGAGTTTGTTTTATAACTGAGTTTTTTAATTGATCCTTTCTTAGGTTCTACGGTTCGCATACTCACTGACCGCCATCGTTTTTAATGTGTTGTATAATATTTGAAGTAAACTGATGTTTTTGGAAATTGTAACAAGCAGATAAGGAAAATGTTTATCAAATTATTTCGTCAGCTTAGTAGTAATACAACTTCAACTTAATAAATAATATTCTTGCCGTTTCTCACATTGTGAATACTTAGCAGAAACAAGGGTTTTCCCTACTAATCTGAAAATATGGATCAGACAAACATGAAATCAACCCATTATCACCATCAATTTAAGAAAGGAATTATAGAGTTCCGACATAATGAAATATGGCTTTTACAGTAAATTAAACCGCATGCTACTACATTTAAAGGTGCTCAACATACTTTTTTTAAATAATTCACTTAGCGAACAGTCACATTCGGTTCGGTTTCAAACAACTTAATGTTTCTTGCACTCACCTTAACATTAATCATTTTGTTACGAATCAAGCTTTGGAGAAATACACATACTAGTCGCACTAAACGGAGCTGTTTTCTTTCATCTTTCATTGCTTCGCATTTTGATATACAATTACTTATGTATAAATGAATGAATTCCGTCGGTAACTCAATCGATGTAGTCAATCTGAAATGGAAACATAAAGAATTATGCGATTTGCTGTTATCAACTGTTTTGTCGTTATCTAGTCACAGTTCTATCTTTAAATACCCACCTATTCACAACTTCTATCGAATGCAGTGTTATATCCATATTTACTAATATATTAAAATATTCGGTAATTTGCATTGAATTGATGAGCTTTTGAAGTATTTCGACTGAGACAATCGGATTGTTTTCTACTAAGTCCGGAAGCTGAAAGTAAGTGTAAAATAAATATTTAGCATCCAAATCGAACAACTTAAGCTTACTTTAGCTGGCGTTAAACCAATTTGGTAGACTAAATTCGGATCTTTGTTCAATTCTTCGAGAAGCAAGTACTGCTGATTTAAATTTAATGCCTGTTTGAAAGCTTGCATCACAAGTTTTTTAGCTTCGATGCCGATGCTGTTCGATGTATCGTACTCGGGCATATGGTATGCTCGATTGGTTAGATCGAACCATGCTAGTTCATCCTCATAAGGTAGTAACGGTGGCGCCACAGACATAAGTTGTGGAGCAAATGTGTTTTTCAAAGGACTGATCGGTGATAGCGCCAAGCCTTCCATTAGGTCTTTTATCGGGTTTTCGACATTGGGAGCTGGTGGAGCGGGTATTATATTCAGTATTCCTGCTTTGACAGATGCTGGCAGCTCCTGTTGCTTTTCAATCACATGACCCTTTAGATTCATTAGGTCTACTTGTAACGGAATCAAGTCGGTTTTGAGAATATGGGCAGGAGTAATTTTCGCTAACTGCAAAAGATTTGTCATGAAGATATACAGAAAATAATAAATTTCACATAGCTGATGTCACCTCTTTAGTGCCATTCGACAATAACTGAACTAAGAAGTTCCTTTCGATGACGTTGAGTCTGTTTGGAATTGTTGTTTGGTCCAGCACTCCAAAGAAGAAAGGTAGGAATGGACTTTCGGTTTGACCATCGGAGCGAAACAGGTCGTAAATTATGTAGTAAGCAGATATTCTTTGAATTATGCCAGGCAGATCACCATGCCGAATTAGCATTGTTAACAACGTACCAACTGCAGTGAGAATCTTATTAATCGTAATATATGTGCTAACGCTACTGTAAACTTAAATGCTAGGCCAAGCCAATAGAGATTTCTTTAAATGCTAGAATAATTCAATTCCAAATTTAAAATAGAACCAAGCACGTGCACCTTTTGTTTCTAATGTTTAGTGCCAAAAGCAAATCTCGTTCGCGCTCTGCTTATACTACGGTCAGATGTAATTTAATTAACTTCTGTCAATTATTTAATGAATTTACATTTTATTTGAGATTTTAATTAGTTATTGTATTACTGCTTATACTTCAATTTACGTCTTACCGCTTAAGTAATCGTTTTTATTGAATTTCTTTAGAACTATTCCTGATACTGTTTCGAATGTTTTATGCTCTATGTTTTTGTCCATTAGAAACCTAAAATAAAACATTTCAGACGATTTTGTAGAAATTGAGTAAAGTATTAACTGACTCGTATAAAGCTATGTAGTCCTGGGAAATTTTCGACATCCTTAATTTCGTTTGCTTTTGCCGGCGTTTGCTTGATACCCCAATGATAACCACTTTTAATTCGTTTTGACAGAAGTGTGTTGCTTTGCTGTAATTCAAAATCAGCTGCTGGCTGTGTTGACGTTAATTTATAATGTATTCCATTCGCGTGTTGTCTCTTGCGGTGGAAGGTTGTAGCCGGAGAACTGCAGTGATTGTTTTTCTCCGAAGAGAAATATAGTGATTGTTTTTCTCCGAAGGACGGTTTTTCTCTGAAATTGACAAGACGTGAATCAGCGTGTCTTGAACTGCGTGTTCGCGTCGTCGCGTTGTTTTTGATATGCCTTTGTGTTTTGTGTGTTGTGTTGTGTTTTGTCCCATTTTCTAAAATGAAAATAAAAACTAACTATAAATAATAAATTGAATTAAAAACCGAGTGTTTTAAAAAGACGTATTAATCTCAAAATTATAAGTCCCGTAAAACCAAGTGGTTAAAAATAATAAAAAAAAAAAAAAATAAATTAAATCAAAACTATTAAGTCGAAACCGATGGCCAATACCGATAGGACAAGGCCAACCCCTGGTTCATAGAAGTGTGAACCGCTTAATTAAAAAAAAAAAAAAATATAATGTATTCACAATAGAATGTCGGAAAATGATCCCACAATACCGAATTTGGGATAATTCTGATTCTGGTATAATTCTGCTAAATGTCTGGTATATGTGCCTTCTATGTGTAACGGGACCAAAAGGTTCTATTTCAAACTTTTTCGCAAAACTAGAGCAGCAGCAGTACATGTTTTTAATCTATTATTGTTCCCGTCCTGGTGAGAGTTTTGTTTTGCTGAAATATTTCATCCAATTATGCACATCTGCCAAATTAATGCAAATCTGCCATGGGTCTATTCCTTTGGCCCGTTTACAACACTATATATACATATTTTTGAAGTGGAAAGAATCAATCAGCAAATCGGTTTTGGCGCAATCAGGTAAAAGTATTATTTCAATTTCTATTTGTTATGGTTTAGTTATGGTTTTCTAATACTAAAAAACTGTTCTTAGAACCCTGAAAAATTATTGATTTTATCAAAAGCCTTTCCTTTAAAAGCTAGCTAGATTTCAGTATCTGGGCTGACAAACAAATTGAACGCGTTTACAACGTACGGGATGATAATATATAACAAGAAATAGGAATGATTTAATAATTTTAGGAGATAATTGGATTGGACATTTATGAGGTGAGCACCTTCATCAGAATTGTCTTAAACCTAAATCTGGAAAATTATCATAACGCACGCAACAAAAGCAAAACAGGAGCGAATGACCATCCTCCGTGAAGATAGATAAATTTGCAAAATTTAGTATGTGTCATGTATCATTTAGTATGTATGCTGGTAAATTATCAAATTCGTCTGGAATTTGCAGATCTCTCAGGCCAAGAAAGACCAAGAACTGCGTTTCGATTGATTCGATTTCAAATGTAGGGCGCCAGACAATACAAGCGTATTCTACAATAGGAAAACCAGAGCTGTGTACAATGTTTTTACGACCCATATGCTTTTGAATTTTTTTGCACATTTTTTAATGAGCCTCTGCTGCTTATAATCCATTTCGGAAGTGATACAAAATAACATTGATTCTATTAGAAGGATTCGACTCATGCTAAATTTCAATATGATTTATTGAAGATTGGCATTAATCTTGTAGTGAACTTGTTTATCACGGTACGTACTTTTCTACATTCAAGATGTTCTTTATAGCTCTTGCTCTAAAAAAACAGCTTTTTACGCAATTTATTTTTTGTTTTGACTGCAGGCACATCGTCAGCTGGTTCCAGAGATATAAAAAAAAATCTACCAACCAAATCGCGGTCAATGTAGCAACAAACGATTACACAACTTATTCGAATAAAGTAAGACTCTTACTAAATTCTGGGATTTCTGCATAATCCTGGGAAATTTTCAGTTACTTGCTTGAAAAGCATGTTTTTTTAGGATTATACCGACTGAAATCAATGCCATGATCTTGCTTTTTCCTCTTTCCTTTACCACAATATCCTTTTCAGAATTCAATCCGGTTATTGAACAGTTATATACATAGATTCATCGATCCTGTATCATATGTATCAGGTAATAATAGTCCTACCTCAAATCAAGATAAGAGAAACGACATATATGAACTGTTGATGAAAAGTGGTTGATAAAAAAAATTGTAGAACTTTGCACACTTTTTGCAGAAATATTTTGACAAAACTACTAGAATTCTGGAATTAAAAAATATAACTTTGCCCAGAAGGTGTCTACTATTTCAAGAAAAATACGGAGCAGATAAAATGTCCGTTTTATGAATAAATTCTCCGAAATATGTATTTGAATTTTATAATGTATTTTATTGATTGTCCTTAATTCTAGAAGCCACAACAATTCAAAGAGAAATTATTCGAAAAATTGTCGGTACAATAAATATGCACATTCGTTTATATGTATAAAATCGTAATTGATTGAAAAGCCTTATAATTTATGAAAATATGGTAAACATGCAAAATATACAGTAAAATTAAACTTAAAACTCAGTTTGCAAATATCTCTAAAATCTCCGGCTTTTCCTGTCAAGTCTATTGTTCGAAACCATAATCAGTCTCTGTGTATTTCGGTGTTTGGGAGGCTAAGTAAATTTGCGGCCTTCGTTGTTGTAATGAAATATTGATCTCGTCGGGTGAACGGTAAACTTGCTGTTGTGGCTGTATTGTTGAGAATCGATACGGGAGTGGACTGACTTGGGGGGCTTGTGTTGGAGCTGGTGCTTTCCGTTGGACGTTGTTGAATCCAACTTGAATCTGAAATTATTAGGAAATATATAATGTTTCGATTCGTCAAGCATAAATATTTTGTTTGCTTACTGGTGTCCTCTGGTAGTGTTGTTGTGGTTCTTCTTGTTCATATTCTTGCTGTTCTTGGTGGTATATATTCTCGGGGAAGTACCGATCTGAGTACTTTAGGCTTATGTTAGGTTTACTTTCATGTTCGGCAAGATTAATCGGCTTGTACAAATAATCATTAACAATATGGTATTTGGATGACTGTTCGCAAATATTTTCTCCAGTCGGTGGCATGCAGATTAAGTGGACTTGATGGAATGTGAATCCTTCGGGGCAAATCCAAGAATGACGTGAGTTGTCCTGGCAGTAGTGGAAAACCTCGCAGTTCAACGATTCATCAGCATAGTAGCTGCAAATAAAAATGAAACATAGTCGTATTGTTAGTGGTGAGTACATAAGCATAAGAATTTGTGCATATACCCTGTTGTCTTTCCGCTACAAGCAAATCGAGACTGCTCTAAGAGTAGAGTTAATCGGTCTGGTTTCTCTTCCTCTTCCTCAACGGGCTCATCTCCTAGTGGTTTCTTAGTAGATCCTTTCTTTAGGGTTGCCAATTGTGGTTCGCGTCTATAGGAACGATCATCGGCCTCTTCCTCCTGGTCATAGTTATATAATTTTGTTCGATATGCTACGGGTGTTTGCGCATCGGCTTCGTATTCTTCGGAGTCGTAAGATTGTGCGAATGGAGCGGGTTTGCTTTCTTGTGCGTGGGCTGTATATAACAGTAGAGCTGCGAATGCTAATAGAATGACTTGTAATCTGAAAGAAGAAAGAAAATCGATTTAGTAATATTGAAAAGAAAACGATTTTATGTAGTAGTTTTCTATAATTCTAGTGATGAAATAACAAGATGTATTCAAATTGTTCGCAATCAATATATGTATATTTAAAAAAAAACTACGAATATAAGCCACCAAACGAATAATGTGATGAAAGAGGATTTATTGTAGTGATTCTGTCATTCCTAAATTCAATAAATAACCATATCTAACGCTAGTTATCATGTAAACTAATGTAACATTATTTCACAAATTTATAAGTCGAAATCAGCTAAATTAGTAAGCAAATTTAGCTTAGATAACGTAGCCATCATTGCATGACAATTGTGATCCGCTAATATGACCTCAGCCAAAGCGCACATAAACGTACTCTCCAAAACCACTAAAAGTAATTACCGTTTCTGACCAGTAACAACAAATTTCCATTTCGAACAAGTCTCTGGCGGCCAATCACAGAAGTTATGTTCAAAATGTTGAATACGTTGTGCACACCATTTATTTTACTTTTACTTTCATTACAGGAAAGTGATGAACTTGATTTTCTATTCGAGTTAGCTAACTGGCAACAAAACAATGACTGTAGCATTATGAACACAAGCAAGATCGCATTTAATACAAACTAGTACTTTTCAAAATCATTGGAGCGTGCAGAAATGCAATTTAAATAACTAATGACGTACACTTAGCAAGTTTTAATAAGCCGTCAAATTGAAACATAATTAAACGTTGCTGTTAGTTAACTATTGTAATGAATTCAAATTTTTACACTTACGATGTTACGAGTAATACAAGCTCAGTATATATATTATGTAACATTAGTTGCGATTTTTTGCGTCTCAATCAATAGCAGGTTAGGGTAGGGAGCATTGAAAATAACAAAAATCCTGCCTCAGTTGTTGTTGTTTTTAATGCTGCCTACCCTAAGTTGCTACTGATCGAGACGCAAAAAACGCACCTACTGTTACATAGCCCACACTAACAGAAATTCAACAATTATTTACCGAAGTTGAATATTTTGAATGTTTTGCAAGGATATACATCTAAATAGACTATTGCAAGTAAAAACAATGCGAATCTATTATCTACAGAGCTGCCACGATCTAATATAGTGTATAGAAAGAGTCCTTTGAAGAGTGTATCAGCAGAATATGATACATAGCTGTTGTCAATGGTAATATACAAATAACTTCATTTTTTTACTTATCATGCAGAAAGTCCCTTTTAATTTCTTTCAGATAGCACCTTTGATTTTATAGTGAAGTCACTAATAAGATTTAAAAATGGTAATAAAAAACTAACTGCAGGGATACAACAAGCAATGTACGAAAATCCAGATAACGGTACTTAATTTAGTGCAGTAAGCACACATACATATATCAAATGCTTCTGGGAAGAACAAGATAACTTTAAACATATTTTTATTAGCAGCACCGTAGACATTAAAGATGTGGTGTATGTATATAATTCGACTACACCATCCTGTTTCAGTCCTTGATATTCGTGTCAAGATATTCGGCTTTTTGCAGTGTGAGTTTAGATACTCGGTTTAGCTTGGTGAAAACTGTTAAAGTTTTTCAAAAATTAATATGTTATCAGTGGAAATTTTCGGTGAGGAATGCGAGTGTTGTTTTTGTGAAATCATTGAAGAGCCCGTAGAAATCATCGACGTTGGAGATGTGTAAAAGGTGTATGTTCATAATGAGCATGGAAAATGCTAACAATGAATAAATTTACCACAATATCCAACAGAATATTTGTTTGTTGTACTGAAAATTAAAATTTGTCGCCGCATGCTGCTTGAGACGAGGAAAATTTGGGCGTTGTTACGCGTAAGTTCTACTTTAAATTCATGTTTATATATTTCGTACGTCTAACATTTGAAGCCAAATTTTGATGGTGGCAATGTGATGCTTGAACATCGGCTAAATATTTCCATTGATTTATTTTAGGATTCAAACAAGATGGTAATAACAATGAAAAATCAATATGTGGGTGAGTTACATGAATCATGCAATAATCGTAATATTACATCAATTATTATATACTCTTGATAGATGTAGAATACTTGGAGAAAGAAATAGGAGAGACGTTAAATAATGAGAGTAAAGAGTGAAGACTATCAATTGCTAGCTGCAAGAAAGTTGTTTTCTGAATATTGGGGTCCTCTGCAGGAGTCCTTATGTCAAGCTTATTTATGTAGCTATAAGTAATAAGCGAAGAGTTACAAACCTTTCTGAACCGAAAACAGTAGGCCAGCAGCCCTAAGTTATTGTCTAAATGTTGATTGTCAGGATATAGAAATTTGAAAAACAATTGCATTTTCAGCATCTTCGATGAAACAAATGATCTTATAAACTTCAGTGTACAAAAATTTAATAACATTTTCCTTTACAACGATAGAGGGAAAGAAGTAAAAAGGAACAAAATTCCACTTGATAAAACAGATGCGAAGAAAAATCACATTTTATCCTTTTTCTCTTATGTATCGCATTATTGTATGTCTCAATCGCAAAAAAGGGAATTTAGTGCCAGGGCTTAATTTATTAAAAAAACTACTCGCGAAAATGCACCTAGCATAAGCTAGTGCTGAGCAATTTTCAAAGCTTTTGAATTAAAATTCAAAAAGGCACAATTAGATGCATGCACAAAATGCAAGTATGTAATATTAACATTAAATATAAAAAAAACGTGGGCACGTGAGGAGGAATTTAGGTAAAACTCGACTACGTGCCCCCCATAGTCGTTGTTTTTTTTTGTGGCCATGTGTTTGTTTTTGAGCGTGTTTTTGTTTGTTTGTTTGCTTATCTTCAGTGTGTTGTCTTTTTGTGTATCTTTTGTACGTTTTTGCTAGTTATTCTTCAATGTTTGATCCCTGCTCGTCCTCTAGTGGTAAGAGGGACAAAAACTTTAAGAATACTTAACAAAGACGTACAAAAAATACACGAAAAGACAAGATAAACAAACAAACAAACAAAAAACACCCCCAAAAACAAACACAGAACCACGAAAACAAAAAAAAAAAACGTACAATCATTAAAACTGTCTAACGGCTATGGGGGGCATTTATTCGAGTTTAGCCAGAATCTAAAAAGTTTAGAAGAACAGAGAATATACTTCACATACAGAAGAAAGCATCCTGGGAGAAAGATTTGAAGAGTGTTCAAAACATGACGCAGTATACACCACGCTTCATGTACTGTAAGGACAAAGATACGGATCTGATCACCGATCCTTAAGGTATTCTGAAGCTCACTTCCCAAATTTAATGAATTTAAAAATTGTCAGCTGCCGCCATTAAGCATAGAAGATGAACAAGGTGCTATAAGTCAATTAAAATTTAACATAACTCGTAGAACTGACGGCATGAGCTGATTAAATAAGAACGATATGGAAGACTGGCAGAAAAACGTAATATGTAACATACAGATGAAACGGTATATCACACTGTGCAGCAACTATAGGGATATGCCATTGTTGAGTACTTCCTATCAGATACTCTCTTCTATCCTGCAAGCGTGGATAGCCCAAAACGCTAAAGCCATCATCGGAAAGTATCAATGTCGTTTCATTTTTTCATTTGATCAGACTTTGACTTTGAGGCAGGGCAACGGAAAAATATCTGGAATTCAGTATAGACTTTAAGGCCGCATATGACAGCATAGCTTGAGTAGAACTGAATAAAGCCATGAGAGAATAAACTGGCACGATTGTGCAGATTAACTATGACAACGTTTCAAGCCAAGAAAAAATAGACGGATTGCAGCCCACATCATTCAAGATCTTCCATGGGCTCCGACTACGGGATGGACTATCCTGCCTTCCTTTCAACCCGGCGTTGGAAAAACTAATTCAAAACTCTGGCACATCAATGTGAAAGATTTTGTTACCAGGTTCAGCCATATACTGGCTTATGCAGATGATACTGACATCATTGGATGATTCAAACTAACTGTACAAGAATTCTTCGTCCAGATCGAACATGCTGTACAAAACTGAAATGGACATAAAAGAAAGACAAAATACATAGTGGCAGCATCTTAAGAAAGAGCACCTAGAGTTGGTGAGACCATCAAAATAATGAAGCATGAATTTGAAGTATTGCGATCCTTAGAGCCTAGACAGACGACACAAGTTAATTATCATTTCGAGCCCAATGATCATTATCCATTACGTGTGTCATGGTTAATCATCATTTATAACATCATCAATGAGGTTCTACGAATTATCATTTGGAAGCTAATGCTCATTTGCTCTTATCGATTGTCGCACCATCTACGGAGAAGATTATGAAATTTACTGGGGAAATTTGGGAAATTCCATTTGAAATAATGTAGTTTCTAACTGTCAAAAACATAAACATATTATTTCGAATATATTACAATATGAGTGCGCTTATGCCGTAGCCAAATTATTGAGCTCTGCTTATTTAGCAGCGGTATAAACCACTTTTAAATTAGCCGAGCTTGCTATTTTGGCTACGCTACTTTAGCGCGGTTATAAGTGTGAAGGTAGCAGTGGTATAAACACTATAACAATCATAAATAGGATTTCTAGTTTCGAGTGACATTCGCAATCTGGAAGCATTGGTGCAAGGGTGTTTTTGTTCTTAGTATTGAGCTTCTTTCAGATATTACGCCATTTTTGCTTTGGTTAATAAGCTGTACGGTGTAAACGCTACTACTATAGCAGCGCCAGTTTGCCAACGCTATTTTAACTACGGCATAAACAAGGCCTATGGCATGCAAATGTTTCATTTTTTGCACATTTCTTCGTATTCTCTTCTTCAATACCTGAACATTTTATATTTTCTTCCTTATCGTGATTAAACTTTTTTTTGTGTAAAATTTCCATAATTTTACACAAAGGCTCATTTCGCAGTAAAACTTGTACTAATTTTTTTTTTTTTTTTTTTTAATACTAGATCCCTTTTGACAAGGATTATGTTGGCTTATGACGATTCGTATCAGCCATCGGTTTACGATAACACCCGTTTATGGTGGGTTTGACCTCAAATTTTTACTCTAGACAACACAAACACAAAAGTGACTCAAAACAACGCAACGAACACGAAACCGCAGTTTAAGACACGTTGATAAACGTATTATCAATTCCAGAGAAAAATTGTCCTTCGGAAAAAAACAAAAAATTTTTCAGCAATTTTCCGGCTACAACCTTCCACCACAAGAGCTAACACGCGTATGCTTGTACTAATTTCTGATTTTTTGATGTGTTTCGATAAACAATAACTGTCAAAATAATACCATTTAAATTCAAACAACCTACAGCTGTTAAACAACCTCATTCAAATAACCGTGTGTCACTGTCCAAACAAATTATCATTAGCGTTCAATGATCATTGTGTTAATGATCATTAACTTGTGTCGTCTGTCTTTAGTCTTATACTACCTTTGGTGAATAGTAGCAGCTGATAGCAATATGAAGGAAGAAATACGCGGGTTGCTGCTCAAATTCTGAAATCTCATCCGCACTTCAAAGCTACTGTTGTAAAAAGGGAAATTATAAAAAAATTATAAAAAAGCTACAAAACAAAGATTAGCGGTTCGATGGATCCATTTGTAAGTAGTTATAATGTATCAAGTACAGAGAATAATATGGAGAAAGGAACTAAACCAGAAGCTGGTCATTCATCTGACATTTCTAGTCCAAATTCTAACATAATGATACAAAGCTAACAATTAATCTCAGATAAGTCTAATTAAAGATGACTCCTAGCAGACAGTGGAAAAATATGCCTAAGTCAAAATAAATCTGTAGTTTTCCCCGGAGTAAGTAACACCAGGACTAAGTCTTGTTAGTAACGATTTTGGTGATTGGATGGGTATTATGCTGTTATAGACAACGATAGAGCTACTTCAGTATTAAAAGGACCAGTGAGACCTTTTTTTCCCGCTTCTTGCAGAAAATAGCCCTGACTTCCTGATTTGCAGGCATCAGCCAACGTTTACACGATTATTACTTTGACACTGTTTCTCTCTATTAATAAAAAAGTTTTGGAGTTTTGGTCGGATTATATTTTTATTTTTCTCTTATAGTAGACACATAAACGTACGAAATCCGACGTATATATATATATATATATATATATATATATATATATATATATATATATATATATATATATATATATATGTATATATGTATATATATATATATATATATATATATATATATATATATATATATATATATATATATATATATATATATATGTATATATATATATATGTATATATATATATGTATATATATATGTATGTATATATATATGTATGTATATTTATATGTATGTATATATATATATATATATATATATATATATGTATATATGTATATATATATATATATATATATATATATATATATATATATATATATATATATATATATATATATGTATATATATATATGTATATATATATATGTATGTATATATATATGTATGTATATTTATATGTATGTATATATATATATATATATATATATATATATATATATATATATATATATATATATATGTATATATATATATATGTATATATATATATATATATATATATATATATATATATATATATATATATATATATATATATATATATATATATATATATATATATATATGTATATATATGTACTGCGACTGTGAACTTTTATTGATTTTCGCACGGCTTTAGTACATACGTCCAGTAAAATGTACAATTTAAAATCGTAAATGGTCTGGGGGTTGGTGAGCGAAGCGAGCAGGGGGCGAAGCCCCCTAGTTAAACTTATTTTCAATTTACTTGTATGCACTCACAATTGCGTCTTCACAACGCGTTGATGCCCGTACGCTCAATTCCAGAGAAAGACCACTTTTAGGAGAGAAAAATATATGCAACAACCTACATTGAGGTTAAACCACTTTGTAATGATTCGGACCACAACCTTTCTCTGTCAGATACCTTTCGAGAAAGACCTTAAGTCATAGCTTACTCGCTCGATAAGAATAACATACATTTATCTAATTTTTTATACGAAAGAAAAACAGGTTAGAAGGTTGTTTTTAATGTGTACCAATTTTTTCCAGCTTGTAAAAACTATCTACTCTCACAAAAATACCAAGTTTATATTTTATTCTATAATAATTTCTTTTGTTGGGTGCTCAGCAAAAGGCACTCTGATCTCTTAGCCTCCACTTTGGCTGCAAGTGTCAGGAAGGGTAATTCCGGAGACGCTGCAATCATGGATTATACCTTACCTAGAAGCAGATATAATCACAAAGATAAAGCTCGATAGACTCCAGTGGGGTAGGTATAAACGAGGAGGAAACTGGTCGGAAAACTCTCACCGGCAGATTTTATGGCAAACGACAGTGAAGGAGGCCTTGCTTGCGCTGGAAAGATAGTGCTGGCTAAGACGATTGGGGCGTAGCGGTGCCTAATAGGACGACATCAGCTCGTGATCGAGACCGATGGAAAAACCAAAAAATAATTCAATTCTTCCAAAATGCGTCATTTAAAGTGGTGTTAAAAATTTTTGTCATTCGAGAAAAAAACCTCCAGGAATGAAATGGTTTCGTTATTAAATATTAGTTTCCTCATAATGAAAATTTATACTTTTTCGTAATTTTTCAATTTAAATATTTTTTTTCTTTAGATAAGCGACTTCTATAGTAAAATTAAATCATATTAACGAAAAATGCGCTTCTTACTTCATGTGCTGCTCCATGTACGCTTTAAGGCAAATAATAAATGAATAGTTGCATTAAAAAAATAGTTGCAATCGTATAAGATATTGTGTATCTGCTTCTTTACAATTCCTGAGCCCGTTTCCGTTTACTCATTTGCGAAGATATTGAGGCTATGAAAAGTATTTTTAATTCTTTTTTTTTCGTATTGTAGCTTTAAAATCAGACGATATAAAAAGATTTTCAGAAGCTGTTGTTTCACTAGTATAGTAGCTGACCAAATCATCAATATTATAAATTGAAAAAATAATTACATAAAAATAATTTCCCAGAAATGTTTCCAAATGTTCCCCAGCTTAGCTCTCATTACAATTCCACAAGAATATACTCCTATTGGCAACTGCGATTTCTTCGCAACTAGGTAGATCGACATAATCTAAATTGCATATTTTTGCTTTCTTGTAACTAATTCACATACCGACCTAAACACAAGCATTAACATTTGAAATTGCAATAATCTTCTCGAATCAAACTCTGAGGTCTTGAATTCGCAGCTTACTTAAGTGCAGTAATACGCAATGCTTTCCTTGATCATACTACAAGAAGTACATGAACCATTTTATGTCCATTATAACTACATACCTAACCGGTATATCGTAACGCAATGTCGTTGATGTTTCTTCCCCCAATGGAATGTGCGGGTATGACTAAAGTTAAAGACAGTTTCAGCACGATTTAATAAAAAAAAAACACTGTACCTACATGCGTTGCATAAGATCTAGTGTGTATGTGGACCAGCTAGTCTAGACCGATGCGGAATTGTCTTAAATATGAATTAATCGTTGTAAATTGCATTAAAAGTTGCGCTCATATATGCTATTGAATGTAATTTTGAAATTTTTAAAATATTGATATTATGTTAATTTTGGCATCATTAATTTTAGTTCGTATTCCATTAAAGATTATAAACAAGATATCATCCAAAAAACATGTAACATCATAGCATGAATCTGGGCTATTCAAATGATAATATGACAGTGTATTTTATAAATGCCTATTATCTCATATGAGCAAATTCACGAAACTATTGCTAGGAATATCTTGCATTTTATTAAATACGATGGCCTATTTAATAAAATGCAAGATGTTATATCATAGCTAATCAAGTCAATAGAAGATATTAACATAATTCTCAATATTTTTGTCAAATGTGGTCAATCAATTATTGTGTTAATTCATAAGCCCAAAAGTTTATTAGGAAATAATTGAGATTCAACTTACAAAGAAGCAACAATATACACATTAATTATGGATATTTCATTCAAAAATTGTATGTTTCGTCAATTTTCCTATATCTTATTATATTTATGCATGTTACAACAAATTTCCCGTTCGAGACATCCGCAGATCGAGCAACAGACCTCCTGACCTTTTATTACATTTACAAGCTAATTTTATATACAATTTTTCGTTATGCAATCGTATCGTTGCAGTGCGACAAAACATAAACGAAAACGACTAGAAAACTGATATACTATATGTACAACGAAAACAAATCAGCATCAGTATGATACGATGTAAGCATGAATGAAGATAAAAACAAGTTTCGAATGAATGATTACTTAGCTTAGTAAATTTTGTTTTGCCAAATAATTTCAGCAGGCTATCATAGCGTTAAGAGTGATCATCAATCACTCGAGTGATTAAAATCGAAAGTGTTTGATGTGCTTTAATTACACTTTTGCGTAAATGCGAGAAAATAGTGTGTACCTACTTAAGAGGATTTAAATGTAATTTGAAAATTTATTTATGGCGTTTAATTTATATGTTATTTTGTGTGACAGTCGTCTTTTTTTCTCGTTGTTGTTACACTTAAAAATTGGTAATTCATTAAATTTAAGCTATTGGCACATTGACCGTCGTTGGTACGATAATCAACTTAATAGGTATGTTCGCGTACCTGAATCTATTATAATATATTAAAATAGATTTGCAGCAAGTCGTTTTTGTACTCTTGCTGCAAGCCAAATTTCACCACAAAAAGAAGCCAGCTGCAAAAATCTATTGCTGATGTAGTACGCGAACTGACCTAATGACACTGAAAAAAATCCACATAGCGCCCAGAGCCATGTAACATAGCGCATTATTTATGGCCCCATACGCCATGTACATAGTACTCTGAGCCATGCAATATGGCTCCCAGCGCCATAATGTCAGAATCTACATAGCGCGTGGTCCCATGTTACATGGCGCAGCATTTATGGTGCCACACGCTATGTACATAGTACCCTGAGCCATGCAGTATAGCTCCCAGCACCATAATTACATGGCGCAGAAATTATGACCCCACAAGCCATATTACATAGTGCCATGAGCCATGTAATATAGCTCATGGCACTATAAATATAACTCGCAGCCATGCTGTGTGTGGAGATGTATAAATATCAGCAAGCTTCTTGAATATAGGAGAGGATATGATCTTTGATGTCATTAATCCCTCGGGAATTTCTTTGGTAGAATTCCATCACCTAACATCAAGTGCTCTACCTCCAGATGCTCCGAACTGAGAAGGTTCGTGGCCTTTTGTTGGATGCAAACTGGATCATCTTCAGATGCACTGAAAAAAAAAATAGCGCCAGATGCCATAATTTATAGACTTCTGGCGCCATGTACATAGTCGATTTCGGTCGATTTGTGATAAAATATAGCGCCACACGCCATAGTACATAGGAGCAGACGCTATGCTTATAGCCCTCCACGCCATGTACTATGATCCTCCACGCCATACAGTATAGTCCTCCATGCCATACAGTATGGTCCTCCACGCCATACAATATAGTCCTCCACGCCATACAATATAGTCCTCCACGCCATACAATATAGTCCTCCACGCCATACA